>CAMRHE010000157.1:0-637500 GCA_947044405.1 Leptodactylus fallax
GGTTCACACAACTATGTTGAACAATCTTTGTTTTCAGATCATTTGAGAGTTGTTTTGAGGAGCCCATGATGCCACTCTTCAGAGGAGATTCAAATAGGAGAACAACTAGCAATTAGCCACCTTAAATACCTTTTCTCATGATTGGATACACCTGGCTATGAAGTTCAAAGCTCAGTGAGGTTACAAAACCAATTTTGTGCTTCAGTAAGTCAGTAAAAAGTAGTTAGGAGTATTCAAATCAATAAAATGATAAGGGTACCCAAATTTTTGCACCGGTCAAATTTTGGTTTAATGCATATTGCACATTTTCTGTTAGTACAATAAACCTCATTTCAATCCTGAAATATTACTGTGTCCATCAGTTATTAGATATATCAAATTGAAATGGCTGTTGCAAACACCCAAATATTTAGAACTAAAAATGATTAAGATTAATAGGGGTGCCCAAACTTTTTCATATGACTGTATTACTGTATGGACCATAAGGTGGAAATTTTACTGTGTGTGGCCACAAGAGGGACATGCTACTGTGTGGAGGTCACAAGGGGGACAAACTATTGTGTGGAGGCCACAAGGGGGACAAGCTACTGTGTGAAGGCCACAAGGGGACAATTCTACTGTGTGGGAAAAACAAAGGGGCCATTCTACTAAATGGGGTACAAAAGTGGGAAATTCCGATGTGTGTGAGCCACATGGTATGTGGGGATTTCCACAGTGCCACCACAGGGAAAAAGAAGCATAGCATAATACACATTAAAATCAAATGGTGACAGGCCTGGTTCTTCAGAGAAAGAGATGTACTTCATAGCCATGTTCTGGCTGTGACTAAATAATGGATGTCCTAAATAGGGAAATCTCTCTGATAGGGTGTTTGAAACCTGTCTTTCATAACTAAAAAACCACTTAGCTTGTGTTCACTTGTTCCCAGGCCTTTTAGTGAGTCTATTAAGGAGATTGATACTGAGTTCTGACAGCAATGCATCTGATAAGTAATATGGAAAAACTCAGATTAACCTATTTTCTTTTCAGTAAGGTCATACCACTTTGAAGCTGCTGTGCCAAGATATGCCCTCAAATATTGAATTTTGTGTTGTGATTATGGACTTTGGCTGTAATCCATGACCATGACCACACTTCAGTACAGTACAAAACAACATTAGGTTTGGCATTCACTTTGTTCAGGCACTACGTTCAATGTGCATATTGGCAATGTGCCGCCGAATGTTTGCCCCTAAAGTTACATTCATCTTTCATTGACTTCCAGTATAGTTGAATCAAATGTACAGAATATTGTCATATGCCAGCCAATGGAGTTTAACTTGAAGCTTAATGGGGGAAAATTATTAAAACTGTCTTTCCGTATGCCAGTCTTAATCAAGCTCCCCACTAGTGTGGGATAAACCTGAATTATTAAGAGGCTCTGGCTTCTTAATAATACATGAACACTCCTTTGAGCAAGAATTAAAATCTACGCCAGTAAGGAACTGGAGTCGATTGCAAGTATAACTCATGCCAGCTTTCTGGCGTGAGTTATAGTAAATTTATTAGGCAAAGGGATCTCCTCTCTGCCTTGTCCACTTTCACATAAAGTGAAGGATGGAGCATAGAAGGAACAATATGTTGCATCTGTAGCGCAAGAAAGGACCATCAGCCAAAGATGTGGCACATTTGCACCATTCTATGCTAGAAAACTGGCATAGATGTGTTAGTAAATTGCTCCCATCATTTTAAATGAAATTTGCAGCAAATTTCCTCTTTTTCATAAGTTTTGTGAGATAAGTTGTGAGATATCATGTTACAACAAATTATCAAATGGATGCTACATCTGTATGTTTAGCTACTATAGATTTTTAAGAACTTCCAACATATATGGCAGAGTTATTATCATCCAATATGTCTACATAGTTTGCTGTTTGACTTTAGTAGATTTATGAAAGTGATAGCACTGATTGCATATGTAGCACTGAACCAGTTAAAAGCTCCAATGAGTCAGTTTCTCAGTTACTGGTTTAGCAATGTATGTAAAATCATGCACTTTAGTTTTGAACTTGGAAACTTGAATCAGACCTTCCACAATATAAACTTGTCCTTGGCATTGACCAGTAAGCTTGAATCCTTCCAAATGAGTTGTCAGCCAAGTTACCCCTTACTGTCATTTGAAAAAGCTGTTTGTTGAGGATCTCTCCACAATGCAGACTTAGGATGATGTTGATAGGATGCTATTAATTATCTGTTAATTGAATGCAGAGATCAATTTCTGCCTTTCCTTCCTGTTATAATTTATGTAGAATTTTATAATGCTTACAAGGCAGGAACTTGGAAGTAATTACATTCACTTACTAACTCTCACAAAGTGCTAAAGGGTGCCCTGTGGTGTGGCCTTTAGGCTCTCTCTGAAACTAAAAAGACCTATTTAACCACAACCTTTTTAATAGTGTAGTTTTACATGGTTAAAGGGTTAGTATAAGCTCAGAGCAACCAGAACTTTTTTTAGGAAATTATATATAATTGAGTACAAAGATCTATTATGCCAAGGAATTGATTGTTTTATAACCTAAGTGAGAAAAATAAATACATTAGCTGTGCAATTAAAGGCAACATTTCTTTGGCCACATAAAGCTGTATTTATGTAACCTGTAGTCCTACACTCTTTAGCAGTAAAAAAAATATATTTTTTTATGTTTTGTTTTTAATCCATCTTTAAATGAAAACTTCAATAAATATTTAATATATTTACAGAGGTGTTCCATAAATAAGGCTATGTTATATTCACATCATGTATGGTGTACGCTTAGCATGCATGCTGAAAAAAGCTCTTGATGTACTTTTCATGTAAGAATGTTCATAGGGTTCCATTAGCTTGATGGGGACAAAAAATGTCCATTGGACCTATGTCAGGCTGGTAAACAAAAACAAAGGCATGGCATAGCTGAGTTAAAGAGGTTGTGTTGCCATCAGAACCTAGTAGCAGTGAAGCCTCGGGTTTCAGGCCTGTGGCTTATATCAGCATAGACATGTCTGTAGAAGCATTCATCACTTTCTTCTAGTAAGTCTCTTTAAAGTGGAGCCGCCACCACACCTTACATGTATATTTCTGATAAAAATAATTCTAGAGAATATTTTCTATGTACATAATATGATTGCTCTTCTTCCTGAATCTTGTGGATAAATTGACAATAGGGTGTTACCATTTCCCTTGATAGGCTGAGGCTCCATGTAGCTAAAAAAAAAAGCTGTGTTTTTTCCTTCCCCTATTAAATATATTAATGAAAATACTCAAAAAAAAAAAAAACACGGCATTTTACAGTCACTGTTTATTAGATGGGATTCTAGCGAATACCATCCCCACTGTGCAGGAAAATACACGCTGTGGAAATGCTGCCATTTCCAAAAACGTTACAGTTTTGGAAATCGCAGCATGTCAATTATACCTACGGAAATGTGGGCGGTTTCCCTATAGGTATAATGGAAGCAGAAAGCCCACAGAGGACTTTGCGTTGCCGCCACGGTTTTTCCCACGGCGCTTTTTTGCTGCGGGATGATACGTGGGGCCTTAGCCTCACATAGCTTTTTTCCCCACAATGTGCAAATGAAATAAACACAATCTCATTCACTTTGCTGGTACTGTAAGGCTGAAACCCCGCATTGCAAAAATGCAGCATTTTACAGTACCTTCAAAGTGAATAGGATTCTGGCTAATCCCATCCACATATTGCAGAAAAAAAATCTGCAGCGGAAAAGCTGCATTTTCAAAAACGCTCTCATTTTTGAAAATCGCAGCATGTCAATCATACCTGCGGAAACCCTGGCATTTTCCATATAGGTATAATGGAAGCAGAAAGTCCACAGAAAGTGAGCTTCACTACGTAAATTGGTTATACACCTAATCCCAGTAGAGGCTATTTTATACTTTCCAGATATGCCTCTGTTATTCAGCTTTGGTTCCCCATTTTCATGTAAATTTTCTTCATATGGGAATGAGGAGAAGAGTGCTTTGCCCAGGAATCATGGAAACATTTGTGCCAGGCTCACTCCTGGTTTTGGTTTACAAATAGTAATGCAAATCTGACCAAATACTGACCTTATTAAGTGGCCTTAGTCATTAACTAATTTTCCTGTGAGATTTAAGACGTGTCAGTGTTGCTAACCAATGTATTTTAATCTGGCTTAAATAAACTTCAGTTTTATGGATGACTGCCATGGCACCCGATATCTTCTGACTTCCTCATAGAGTACATTTGCATTTTCCTCCTTTTTAGAATAGTAAAATTGAGATGTATAAATTATTCCTGGGTACAGTTGATAATCTGAGTCTGTTGAAAAGCTCAACAATTTTCTCCACAAAGCAAATAAATCTGACCCTATGAAAAGAAGTGGCCTGAACTGTTTGTATCTATCACAGGCTGTCATATGGTTGAAGTGAGCACGGTCTCATGATTAACAAAGAAAGCCCTTTGTATAAGAGGGTAGGCATTCTAAATATGAGCCGTGGAGACCACAGACTGTAGGACGCTGAATGTTGCCTCCTGTTTAGTAAGCTGCAGTGGGCAGGGTAGGCTCATAAATACTGTCCTCATAACATTTTCTTTCATAAGTTGTTTATCTAGTATGAATCTACAATAGTTATGCACAGGGACTAATAAGCATGAAAGAACAGAGGACACATTCCAGCTTGTGCTAGTTAAAATTCATTACCATTCAACCACATTCATCCAGTCTATATATGTAATGTGTGACACCTACATTGTAGTCCAATTATATAATAACTGTACCAAGTGTACACAATGTGTGCAAAAGATTAAGTTAAAGGGGTTTTCCATGAAAGCAAGATAGTCCCTATCCATAGGATAGAGGATAACTTGCATATCATTGGGGGTCCAACCGCTCTGTCCCCCACTGATCAGTAAGAAGGGCTACTTTCGCCTCTGTTCTAAACAGATTTCTAGACATTAATTATTTTCAATGGCAGTGCAGGAGAAAGCTGAGCCCTACACTATGGCTAACTCCGACACTCCCATCTAAAAGGAATGTATGGAGCAGTGCACGCACACTGCCCAACAACCAATTCATTCAGATCAGGGGGCAAAAATACCTAATTTTCCTGATCAGTGGGGATCTGAGTGGTTGGTCCCCCACTGATCTGCATGTTATTCCCTGTCCTATGGATAGGGGACAACTTGCTTTCATGGAAAAACCCCTTTAAGGCTCCTCAGCCTTGATGGGAAAACTATATGAGAGTTCCCTGGCTGTCATGCTCTAGTTTTGGTTCTGCTGTCCTCTTATGTGGCACTGTGTTCACTTGGTTCCTTAGACACATGGGCCCAGGTGGAATTACCATTGACATTTATCATAGATGTGTGTCTCAATTTTGGAAATTTTGTAAAATGGTCGATGGAATCAACATTCTGCCACTGCCTCTTCATTCTAGGCATCAGTGTGGATTAGGCCCCTTCAATGTTGAAGGGATAACCATATAACCATCTTATAACAAGATGGCGTATTATTAGAAATACTGTCACTATATAGTTGTGGGGTCATGACTTCTGGTGCCTCCACCAATCCTGAGAAGGAGGGAGACACAATGCTGATTTACATTAGCACTTCTAACATTCAAAACATGGAAAGGGATGCAGTGCTATATCAAAGCTGTGTTTTGACTGAGGATCATGGGGGTCTCAGAGGTTGGACATCCTCTGATCATAAAATGATGGCATATCCATGCAATATGCCATCACTTAAGACTACGTGAACACTTTGTAACATGAAGCAGGAAAGGAGGTGGAAGAATTCTGGGTGAGCGGAAATATATATATAATCCAAACATATTGTTAGGATCTGTCATTGCTGCTGTTGGCAGAAACGCTTCAGAGACAACACAAATACATGAACATCAAAAATGTGCCTTTATTGAAGTTTGAAGAAAGGAAAAACAAGATGCTCCTGTCAGCTAACTAACCATAGCGTGGGTACTCTCAAATATGCAGGGGCACCTCCTGGAAACACACTTATTTTGATAACCTATGATACATTTGCAAATTCACAGACATGAATTGCTTCCTCCTCTGAACTACCACTAACCTCCATCTTAAAAATGGAAGTTATACACTCCCTCTAGCAAACTCAGAATATATTCATTAGGAGGAGTACACATTTATAGTTGAGGTAAAGCTAAAGGGATTTTCAGGATTTAAAAATAGACTAAAAGCAGAAAGTGTCTTAAATTAAAATAATCATCACTTACGTGCTTAACTTGCCATGACTCCAGTGGTCCCTGTACATCTTTGTTTACTTGTCCTGCAGTGATGACATCACATACATAGATGCAGGCATCATTGCTGATGTCAGTGACTTAATGCAGCAATCATATGCATACACATCATATTATTTCTGAAGAGAGGTAAACAAAGACTGGAGAGGACCAAGGGAGCAGGGGGGAATTTGCCAGAAGAGTAATAGTTTTTTCTTAACACAATCTATACTTTAAGTTTTTTTTTTTTTGGTTTATTTTTAAATCCTGGACAACTCATTCATCTGTGTTAGGGCCATACAACTGAGTTTTCCAAAACCGCATACTATCAAAAGAGATACAAACAAATGTACTGTACATCTATACATTGCATACGGTAGCCAGCGCCTTTTATTATAGTAGTATATACATGAATGTCTGTATTTTTTATATTTTTCTTTGAAAAGTATTGTAGTCTATGCAATTCAGTATTGTCAAAAAGTATCAAACCATTAATCTTACAAATGTATGCTACGCGCAAACAGTTTTGACATGTATCTAAACAATGGTCTCTGTGATTATGTTCAAGTTTACAACTGCATCATTTATTCTGTTTACAGGTCTACAGATGTGTCTATCCTTACCGTAGTTCAAATTTGATTAAGGACTACCAAAACCATAGATGGACTGCAAACCACAACAAAAAACCTGGGTGGGCGCACAAAGAGACATATAGTAAAAAACATCTCATGACAGAGTATCACAAAATCATGTTTTTTTCAAAATGCTGGTCATCTCACACCATACATCTTGGGATATGTTGAGCCAAGGGTAAAATATAGAAGGACAAATCTGTATACATCTGACGTATCCTTAGTTTCTAAATGTCTGAACAAAAACAAGCTCTATAGCAGAAACTGGTTGAAAGTGACTTCTTTGAAAACACTCAAGTAGATACTGTATCTACTGTAGGCAACAATGTGAGACAAATAATCTGAATAAAGAAAATTTGTACATAAAAGCACATTAAGTTCTCTTAAAAGTAGTCCCAAATGATTTAGAAATAAAACAATTATGTAAAAAATAACTCTTTTTGTGCATTGTGTGACATTAACAACTAGGAGTAGATATCTGGCAATGTCAGCTATTTTCCTGTCATCTCTCTAGATAAGATTCTACAGTAATGTAAACTGTCATCTTCAGAATGTATATACAACTCTCATTCCAGTTCTTCATGCTGGATAAGCACTTAAAGCAGCCCTCCAACATTTTTTAATTGCTTTACTTATTAGAGCTGGGCATCATGTAATCTTCACTACTGTGTATTTGCCCGGCTGCCTCTTGCTCTTCCCCTCTGTTCAGGTCCCACATTCGATCATGGGATTACCAAACTGATTTGCTGATTCACATACTGTTTGTTGGCTGGACCAAAAGTCATTTTCTCTACACAAGTCTTTGCGACTTGTATAGGGAAACTGACTTCTGGTCCACACAGCAGATGCTATATGAATTGGTAAGTAAGTCTGCTAATCGCATGAATCAAGGACCTGAACAAAGCCTACAAAGGCTTGATATGAGTGTTTCTTTAAGAAATATATAGAGTAGGCGGAATAACAAGCTCTAATATATACTTATGGATGAAAATGAATGCAAGAAATGAAGGAAACTTGTCAATGGTAGTCAATCTGATAACTTGTTTATGTAACCTGCACTGAATATGAATGAAAACCTGATTATGACACTTGCCTATTGGTCAACATTAGCAACTGATCCACTTTTTGTATAACGTAGTCTTCATACAAAAGAACCATCACTGGGGTCCCAGGCTCAAATTTGATCAAGAACAACATCTGCAAGAACTTTGTATGTTCTCCCCGTGTTCGTGTGAGCTTCCTCCAGGTACTCTGGTTTCATCCCTTACTCCAAAGACATACTGATAGGGAATTTAGATTGTGAGCCCACTATGGGACAGTGACCAACAATGTCTGATAAGAGCTGTGGAATATGTTGGCGCTATACAAGTAAGCAAAATAAATGAATAAACTTAAGGGGGTAGTCCATTTTATATTTTTATTATTTAAGACTGCTACTAATGGGGATATAAACATAACAAACAAGTACTCACCTCTCCCTGGGCCCCAGCTTCTCTTGGTCTGACTCTGTATACAAGTCCCCTGGCTGACATCACCAGTGACATCCTGCTTATGTGAAGGGACCTCTGCAGTCAAACACAGGCCTCAGTACTGACCTCTTGACAAATGGCACGTGACTGTTTTTACATGCTGTTTATGAAGTGGTGACTAGTAATGCCTGTATTTGGCTACAGTGGTCACCTGGCAAAAAAGTCGAGGGAACTTGTGTATGGCCCAACCGAGCTGCCACCACTCAAAACAAAGGCCCACAGAGAGTTACCTACTTTGTTTGTTGGATCACTTCTGTAGCAGCACTATTAACCCTTTCCCACTGCATTTTCGTTTTTGACTCCTGTCTTCCAAACACCATGACTTTGTTATTTTTCCGTTCACAGAGCCATATGAGGGTTTAATATTTGCGGGACAAATTGTACTTTGTAATGGCACCATTTAATATTCCATATGATGTTCTGGGAAACTGGAAAAAAAACAGAATGGGGTGGAATTGGAGAAAATTGTGTTTATGCGACATTCTTATGCGCTCTACTTTTACGGTGTTCACTGTGCAGTCAAAATGACATGTCACCTGTATTTTATGGGTCGGTACTATTCCGGGGATACCAAATTTATATTGTTTGTTTTATGTTTTAACCCCTTAAAAAAATTCTAAACTTTGCAAAAAACATTTTTTACTTGGAGTTGCCATATTCTGACACTCGTAGCTTCTTTATATTTCCGTGTATGGGGATGCATAAGGCATCTTTTTTTGCAGGGACAGATGTAATTTTTAGTAATAACATTTTGGGGAATGTCTATTGTTTTGATCACTTTTTAATAAAATTTTGATGGAATACAAAATGGCAAAAAAACGGCAATTTGGCACTTTTGATGTTTTTTTTTCCCGCTACAGCATTTGCAATATGGGAAAAATATTTTTATATGTTTGTAGATGGGTGTTTTTGGACATGGGGATGTATAATTTGTTTATGTTTGTTTTTGTTTATTTATCTTTATTTCAAATCTAGGGAAAGGGGGGTGAGTTTAATTTTTTAATTTTAATTTTTTTATTTTTTTATTTTTAGTATTAGTATATAGTATTTTAACTATTTTATTAACCCCCCTAGGGTGCTTGAATCTGCAATCTTCTAATTGCAGGTTCCATAGACTGCAATACAACTGTATAGCAGTTTATGGGAGATTAGCTAGATAGCTACTGAGGCTGATCATAGACCAGCCTCAATAGCTATAATGCAATGAACAAACCTGGGAGCCTTCAGTAGTTTCCTAGCTGTCAAGGGAAAAGAATGGCTCCCGCGATTTCGAGTGGCCGCCATCTTTAAACACCTGACATCCACTGTAATAGCATGGCAGATATCAGGAAGAGGTTAAATAATACAAATGCGAATTGGAAAACCCTTCAATTGCCCTTTTTGTGGGCAATTGAATGTGCCTCTATTCCTTTACTGGAACTTTATAATATCTTCATTTGACATCTTGTAATTACTTTCTTCATATGCTGTGATGTCACAGTGTACACAGTGAACAGTACAGGCATTATCCCTGTACTATAATGTCACAGTGGGCATTATCCCTGTACTATGACATCACTGTGTGTATTATCTCTCTGCTATAACATCACTGTGTTTATTATCTCTGTACTGGGATATCATTGTGTGCATTAATCCTGTATTGTGGCATCACTGTGTGCATTATCCATACTGTATAATTACTATGCGCATTATCCCTGTGTGTAAAAGAGTCCAAAATAAATATACACTTTTCAAGTCCTAAACTTTCTGCTTGAGGCTAAGGCCCCATCTAGCAAATGCAGCAAAAACAACGCAGTGGAAAAACGTGATGGAAACATATCACCTTTTTTTGCAGCGTTTTACATTGCATTTTCTCAGAGTTTTCTCTGCGGACTTTCTACCCCTATTATACCTATACGAAAAATGCCAGCATTTCCGCAAGTATAATTGACATGCTGAGTTTTTTAATTAAAAAAAAAAAAAACAGGCGTTTTTGAAAACTCAGTTTTTCCACTGCAGATTTTTATATGCAACGTGTGGATGGGATTAGCCATTTTGCAAGTGCTGTAAAACACAGAGTTTTTGCAATGTTAGGCTTCAGCCTTCAGCTTTCCATCTCTGGGTTTCAGCTGCCCTCTTTTCTCTTCTCCACTGCACTTCTTGGTTTTCAGTTCAGGCCAGCAGCATGCTTGCCCTTTTTTGTAAACTGCTCAATTATCTCTGGATTTACATACAGAGATAATACAGGCACTAATCAAGAAACTTTACTAGCCCTTATCATGGCTCAACAACTGAAAGCAATATGCAGAGAGAGGGAGGGAGAAGAATAAAGAGAGCCAGAAACAGGGACTGTCATCAGTCCAACCAAAGAAGTGGTCTGTAATCTAGACAATGAGCTGTAAATACTTAGGAGACATATTTTGCTGTATTTGGCAAATAGGTTAAGATAGATAAAGCAATGTATTAGGGAAAACACTTCAGTTACCTTAATCTACAAGTTTAAATATGATCCTACAGATGGGAATACCTCTTTAAGGTGACCATGGTAGAGTGGGGCCGCATTGTTATGTCACTGTTGCACAGTGTTGTCTTAGTACAGAAATAATGTACACAGTGATATCACAATACAAGAAAAATTAACACAGTGATGCCACAATAGAGGGATAATGTACACAGAGATGTTACAGTACAGGAACAGTGAACACTGCAATGTTACAGTTAGAGATGAGCAAATTTTTCAAAAATTCAATTCGGGAGCTTTGCTGAATTCTCCAATACAATTCGATTCGATCCGAATTAATTCGCGGCGAATTGCGTTAAATAAATAGCAATTTCCTCGCTGCAAAGAGCCTGTATAGTGGAGTAGAATCGCTGGTTCAGCACTGTAGACTGCAATACACATGTATTACAGTCTATAGAGGAAGTCAGCCTATGCAGATGCACAGGCTGACTTCCTCACTTCTGGGCAGGATCAACCAGGTACTGGGGGCTACTAGCAGCCCGGGGTCACTGGGCAGACCCCGGGCTGCAGAATATGCAGACCCCCCGATCTCGTTGCTGGGGGTGCCGAGGGGGACATGTAGCATGGCGGAACCCCTTGGATGCTGCGGAAATATTCGACCGCGGCATCCAAGGGGTTAAAACCCGCAATTTCCCGCATTCCCAGTGTTCCTTGCCCCATGTCCTAACGTGCAGCAGCCATTTTATGAAAAAATGGGATTCGTTACCACGAAGCGTGAGGAAATCCGGATTCAATGCAAATCGAATATTTCATGAAATTCGGATCAAATTCCACTTCGTCAGCTTCGATTCGCTCATCTCTAGTTACAGTATACAGATAATGTATGCTGTGATATCAGAGTAAGGAGATCATGTAAAACATGATAATATAACTGGGCCCACTATACTGTAACATCACTGAATAGGGAAAAAGTACAGTGATATAACAGACCAAGAATAATACAAGATTAATACTGCAGAGAAAGGATAATGCATACAGAAGGAATGATCATAGGACTGCATAGTTAAACTTAGAATATGGCAACACTAAATTTTCATCATCCATAGGTTATGGCTTCAGAGAGACTTTTGTTTTGCTATAAAGTATTGGTTGTGATGGAACATAGATGTGACTTATGACACTAATTTCTTTATTTTTTCTTCTTTGTAAAGTCTGTTGTACAACCTTGGTGCAGTTACTTAAAGGGGTTTTCCCACAGACATAGTTATATTTAAATTTGTAGACAACTAAAAGTTAAAGATTTTTGCAAGCAGGACTTTTCTCTCCACATTTTTCAAGTGGATTCGGGGATGGAATCCCCGAACAGAGAGCAGGCACATGTGTGAACCTAGCCTTAGTGGTGACAGTATGGTGTCTTGGTAGGCTGCCAATGGATACAACCATGAATGCAAAAACTTTCTGTGGTCTGGCATTTATCAGAATCCCAGTCATGATTTCTTTCATTGTAGCTGGGTTATCTTCTCATATATGTAGTGTCCCTGTCTGATAAGCTGTCCACAATAAGCAACTCAGGCTGTGTTTCTGACAAGTCCCTGACCATAGAACGGTTGTGCATTCATGGTGTTATCCACTGACAACTGGTCAAGACAACAAAGACAAAAGAGAAAATCTTTAAATGTTTTAGTTGCAAAAACTTTAATTGTCTACAAATGTAAATATGGGTATAAATATTATAAATAAATATGTTCAAGGGAAAACCCTTTTAGGTGGCACACATCGTGTAAGCCACTGTATTATTGTAAATGCTTCAGTGGCATAACAAAATTTGCCATTTAGCCCTAGTCTTACAGTGGATATACAGTGCCTTGCGAAAGTATTCGGCCCCCTTGAACTTTTCAACCTTTTGCAACATTTCAGGCTTCAAACATAAGGATATAAAATTTTAATTTTTTGGTGAAGAATCAACAAGTGGGACACAATCGTGAAGTGGAACAAAATTTATTGGATATTTTAAACTTTAGTAAAAAATAAAAAACTGAAAAGTGGGGCGTGCCAAATTATTCGGCCCCCTTAAGTTAATACTTTGTAGTGCCACCTTTTGCTGCGATTATAGCTGCAAGTCGCTTGGGGTATGTCTATCAGTTTTGTACATCGAGAGACTGAAATTCTTGCCCATTCTTCCTTGGAAAACAGCTCGAGCTCAGTGAGGTTGGATGGAGAGCGTTTGTGAACAGCAGTTTTCAGCTCTTTCCACAGATTCTCGATTGGATTCAGGTCTGGACTTTGACTTGGCCATTCTAACACCTGGATACATTTATCTGTGAACCATTCCATTGTAGATTTTGCTTTATATTTGGGATCATTGTCTTGATGGAAGTTAAATCTTCGTCCCAGTCTCAGGTCTTTTGCAGACTCCAACAGGTTTTCTTCCAGAATGGTCCTGTATTTGGCTCCATCCATTTTCCCATCAATTTTAACCATCTTCCCTATCCCTGCTGAAGAAAAGCAGGCCCAAACCATGAAGCTGCCACCACCATGTTTGACAGTGGGGATGGTGTGTTCAGGGTGATGAGCTGTGTTGCTTTTACGCCAAACATATCGTTTTGCATTGTGGCCAAAAAGTTTGATTTTGGTTTCATCTGACCAGAGCACCTTCTTCCACATGTTTGGTGTGTCTCCCAGGTGGCTTGTGGCAAACTTTAAACAAGACTTTTTATGGATATCTTTGAGAAATGGCTTTCTTCTTGCCACTCTTTCATAAAGGCCAGATTTGTGCAGTGTACGACTGATTGTTGTCCTATGGACAGACTCTCCCACCTCAGCTGTAGATCTCTGCAGTTCATCCAGAGTGATCATGGGCCTCTTGGCTGCATCTCTGATCAGTCTTCTCCTTGTTTGAGATGAAAGTTTAGAGGGACGGTCGGGTCTTGGTAGATTTGCAGTGGTCTGATACTCCTTCCATTTCAATATGATCGCTTTCACAGTGCTCCTTGGGATGTTTAAAGTTTGGGAAATCTTTTTGTATCCAAATCCGGCTTTAAACTTCTCCACAACAGTATCAAGGACCTGCCTGGTGTGTTCCTTGGTCTTCATGATGCTCTCTGCGCTTTAAACAGAACCCTGAGACTATCACAGAGCAGGTGCATTTATACGGAGACTTGATTACACACAGGTGGATTATATTTGTCATCATCAGTCATTTAGGACAACATTGGATCATTCAGAGATCCTCACTGAACTTCTGGAGTGAGTTTGCTGCACTGAAAGTAAAGGGGCCGAATAATATTGCACACCCCACTTTTCAGTTTTTTATTTTTTACAAAAGTTTAAAATAACCAATAAATTTCGTTCCACTTCACAATTGTGTCCCACTTGTTGCTGATTCTTCATCAAAAAATAAAAATTTTATATCCTTATGTTTGAAGCCTGAAATGTGGAAAAAGGTTGAAAAGTTCAAGGGGGTCGAATACTTTCGCAAGGCACTGTAGAATATGACATTGTAACAACATCAGTACTGTGATGAATAATATTATATATTTATTAAGATGTAGCCTTGGATAAGACTGTAAACTACAAGCTACATATAAATAGCTTTACGTAATGGCATACTAAGCTTGGTGGTAATGCTAAACACAGGCATTTAAAGAAGCTATTTATAGCATTCATTAATATGTATGCTGAAGTTCCTGGATATTGAGAGCAGGGCCATAAGGGTAATAGCCCCCTAGGCACATTTGTTTTAACAGATGTATGCTTGCTGTGGGTCCATAAATTCTACAGCAAATCAACTCTACACTCAGTACTTTCTAGTGCATCAGTGGCACAAGTCGCTCTCCTGTCCTGGGCCTTTGCTAACTTGTATCAATGTACGTAATAATAATAATAGTCCTTTAAATATAATTCAGTCTATGATGTAGGTGATTGCACTAGGGTACTGGAGTCTAAGGGGGGGCAGAAACAGCTCCTATATGAGGATGCCAATACCATATATGATACATTGTCACTGAGGGCCCTGTTACTGAGTTTCCACAGGGGCCGAGAGCTTCAAGTTATGCTTCTGACTGAAACAATCAGGTCACATATTGAAGGAATAAATAAAGAGCATCTGTGGTAAGAAACAAATCTTTTTCACTATAAAAAATGCATACACGGTGCCCAATTTAGTTCTGCCATTTGTCCAACAAGTGTCACTATGTGTTGGCTACACCCCCAGTATTCCGTTTATCAAAAAAAATGCGAAAGTGTTATATATTACCTATATATTTGGTTGAGTTCTAGTCTGTCTGCAGTCACAGGACAGGAACAAGCTATCACTTCCAGTGACAGCATGACGTCCTGCCATTCACAAGGGTTACTTTCCTAGAAACCTTACTTCCTCAGATGGTGCATGAAAGGTAGAAGAGTAACAGGAAGATGACTGTGAGAGGTTAGCAGCTAGCTGATCTCAGGAGGCAGGATCAAATCCCAGGTTCATTGCAGTAGTTCCTCATTTAATCCTGCTAGTCTTACTACTATGCAGGTTGTATAAGAGGCAGAGCATGTAAAAAATTAACCCTTGTGATTGGCAGAGGGGATGTCATCTTGTCACAGTAAGTGACACGTCTTTCTTGTCATGGCAGAGTAGACCTTAGAACCGAAATGTGAAATAGACTCATATGTCTTCTATCATACCCTTGAACTATTCTGTTAGGGAATTGCCTGTTGAGCAATTCCCCAGTAGCTGCTGATTGAACCTGGGAGGAAGGGGAATGACAAAGACAGTGAGTCCTAATGCTGAACCCACCCCCAGTCCCTGCCTACTTGCCTCAACTCCCCTAGGCGGTAGAGGACAACTGGGCGACAGTCCCTTCCTATGATGCAAGTGAAGACACAAAACACAGACAGGACAAACAAACAGGAACAGATAGTAAAGAGAGCCAAGGGTCAGAACCAGTCGAGCAGAGAAGTACAGAATCAGAATCCAAAAGAGTAGTCACAGGGAATAGTCAAGGTCAGAAATATATATAAACAGCAAACAGTATAAAGCCAGGACGCACAGAGAAGCAATAGCAAGCATCAAGTTGCGGGCTGGAAAACTATATAAATGGAATCTGCCCTAGGCTTGATTGGCAAGGAGGAATGTCAATCAAATAGCTACAAACTTTAACTCCATAGCAACCAGAGGACTAATAGCAGTGGATGAACTGACACACAGCAATGAATAATCCATCTGTGCTAAAACAGCAGGAGCAAAGAATCACAAATGGACACGCCTCCTGCGCTGTAGCGCAGATGTGACATATTCATTCTTGGTTATTGGATAAAGACTTTAATATACACTTTAAAGAGGTTTTGCAAACTAAAAAATATTCATCATTAGCAGATTGGTGGGGTTCCAACTTCTAATAACCCCATTGATCATCTGTTCTCAGGCAGCCCTGTTATCTGTGTAGTGACCAAACAAGGTTACTGCAGATCAGCTCCCATTTACTTGGCCACTACACAGAGAACAGAACTGTCTGCTTCCTGCTCCATTTTCTGTGTACCAGCTGCAGAAAACAGACCCCGCCAATCTGATATTGATGGCCTATCATTAGGATAGGTCATAAATATTTTTAACTTGGAAAACCCCTTTAATTATTGGACCAAGGAACACTACTCATCTTTCTACACATATCGTATATGGGTCTATAAAGGATGATTCACAGAAACTTTATGGTTAATGTAATTTTTGTGTTAATGGTTCATTCAGTCATTTTTAGTGACTGATACTTATCTTGTTACAGTATGTGTGACATATATGTCCTATTTATTCTGTTACATATGACCTACAGTACAGACCAAAAGTTTGGACACAACTTCTCATTCCAAGAGTTTTCTGTATTTTCATGACTATAAAAATTGTAGATTCACACTGAAGGCATCAAAACTATGAATTACCACATATGGAATTATATAGTTAACAAAAAAGTGTGAAACAACTGAAAATATGTCTTATATTCTAGGTTCTTCAAAGTAGCCACCTTTTGCTTTGATTACTGCTTTGCACACTCTTGGCATTCTCTTGATGAGCTTCAAGAGGTAGTCACCTGAAATGGTTTTCACTTCACAGGTGTGCCCTGTCAGGTTTAATAAGTGGGATTTCTTGCCTTATAAATGGGGTTGGGACCATCAGTTGTGTTGTTCAGAAGTCAGGTGGATACAAAGCTGATAGTCCTACTGAATGGAGTGTTAGAATTTGTAATATGGCAAGAAAAAAGCAGCTACGTAAAGAAAAACGAGTGGCCATCATTACTTTAAGAAATGAAGGTCAGTCAGTCCGAAAAATTGGGAAAACTTTGAAAGTGTCCCCAAGTGCAGTGGCCAAAACCATCAAGCGCTACAAAGAAACTGGCTCACATGAGGACCTCCCCAGGAAAGGAAGACCAAGAGTCACCTCTGCTGCGGAGGATAAGTTCATCCGAGTCACCAGCCTCAGAAATCGCAGGTTACCAGCAGCTCAGATTAGAGACCAGGTCAATGCCACACAGAGTTCTAGCAGCAGACACATCTCTACAACAACTGTTAAGAGGAGACTATGTGCAGCAGGCCTTCATGGTAAAATAGCTGCTAGGAAACCACTGCTAAGGACAGGCAACAAGCAGAAGAGACTTGTTTGGGCTAAAGAACACAAGGAATGGACATTAGACCTGTGGAAATCTGTGCTTTGGTCTGATGAGTCCAAATTTGAGATCTTTGGTTCCAACCACCATGTCTTTGTGCGACGCAGACAAGGTGAACGAATGGATTCTACATGCCTGGTTCCCACCGTGAAGCATGGAGGAGGAGGTGTGATGGTGTGGGGGTGCTTTGCTGGTGACACTGTTGGGGATTTATTCAAAATTGAAGGAATACTGAACCAGCATGGTTACCACAGCATCTTGCAGCGGCATGCTATTCCATCCGATTTGCGTATAGTTGGACCATCATTTATTTTTCAACAGGACAATGACCCCAAACACCTCCAGACTGTGTAAGGGCTGTTTGACCAAGAAGGAGAGTGATGGGGTGCTACGCCAGATGATCTGGCCTCCACAGTCACCAGACCTGAACCCAATCGAGATGGTTTGTGGTGAGCTGGACCGCAGAGTGAAGGCAAAAGGGCCAACAAGTGCTAAGCATCTCTGGGAACTCCTTCAAGACTGTTGGAAGACCATTTCAGGTGACTACCTCTTGAAGCTCATCAAGAGAATGCCAAGAGTGTGCAAAGCAGTAATCAAAGCAAAAGGTGGCTACTTTGAAGAACCTAGAATATAAGACATATTTTCAGTTGTTTCACACTTTTTTGTTAAGTATATAATTCCACATGTGTTAATTCATAGTTTTGATGCCTTCAGTGTGAATCTACAATTTTTATAGTCATGAAAATACAGAAAACTCTTGGAATGAGAAGGTGTGTCCAAACTTTTGGTCTGTACTGTATGTAAATCATCTATGACTTGCCCGGCACTTGCTTCTATTCGTATGTGAGTGACGGTTCTTTGTCTCCAAATAATTTCAATTTTCTGCATTTCAGTGATTTGATTTCATATATAACTTTATGTTATTGGATAATTTTATCCAGCATTTAGCAAACCATAACTGGGTTTGAAAGATACAAAACCCATTGTTTTTGGATGTTTAATTCATTTAAGCTAAGAAACCCAGACTCTACAACTGTAAATACTTCCACTAGAGCTGGGCAATTAATCAAATTAAATGGATTAAAAAAAAGAAGTGGGGGAACAGGGGGTGGTTTATCCCCCCACCCCCATTGTGAACGTATACTCCTGCTCCCATTCATTTAAATGGGAGCTCTAAAAATAGCTGAAGTACAACACTTCTCCAGCATTCCCATCGAAGTAAGGAGTCTGTGTTCGCCACTGCTATGTTCACAAAAGGGGTAAAACAACCCTCACCCTCAGGATCAGTGGCGGTCTCAGGCAAACCCTGACCAATCAGCAATTTAACCTCTATTTTTGTGGAATAACCATAACCATAATCCCCATAAAAAAAAAAAAATCTAAAATTTCAAATAGTCCCTTTCCATAAAATGCATAAATAATAAACACATTAGACATACTACATCCTAAAAAGGGCCAAGCTATAAAATTGCTTATTTTGGTGTTCAAAAATCAGACATTCTCCAAAATGGTATGAGTTAAAACTACATTTTGTGCTGCAAAAAATACACATAACAAAACAAAAAAGCTATGGGTGTCAGAATTTGGTGACTAAAATAGATTGTTTTGCATTTTTCAATAAATAAGAAAATCGAGATTCAAATTGAAAATTGTCCATAGGGTTAAAAAAAAAAAAAATAAAAAAATCAAGATTTAATTTTTTGACAAAATCGCCCAGCCCTAGATTTCACAGTGGAAAACTGAATGAAGGGAGGAGATAAGTAGACGCCCCTCCTTCTATGCTGTCAATAGAAGTCAATTGAACTGGCAGCCATGGGCAAAAATTAATTGAAAAGAAAAGTAAGACATGTAGCAGTTTTACTATACATCCTGAGACACATTCTGTGACAACCTCTAGCTTATGTTTATAGAAATGTCCTTTAATTATATGGAAATTGCCACTGTAAAAGTCTCAAAGATCTTCTGCAATGACAAAAGTAGCTAATGCAACCTCAAAATCAAAAAAATTGGAGCAGATCTATATTGAGGAAATGAGTTTCTTGGAAAAGAAATAAAAAATTTTTTATTACGAAATCCAAATTTCAACATCAACATACTCATTAAAAAGCAGTTGTTTCCGTATGTTTGATAAAGACAAGTACAACAGCAAATGATTGTGTTATATACAACATTAGTATGCGCCATGTACACCCAGGCCTTTAATACAGCATGTAAATACCACATGTACCAATAGGGTACACAATAATAGCGATTAAGGCCTCATTCCCATGACAGAACTGTACACTCGACCATTAAAAAGTGAATCGGTGAAAATAACCCAAGAAATAGCATGTTCTGTTTTTTCTAGGATCGTTCACACAGACTGTTAAAACAATGGTTGTGTGAATACATCCATTATAGACTATGGAGACGTGTCCTGGCCATTAATACAATGGTTAAGGATGCCTGAAACAGCACTTAGGCTGTTTCAGGCATCCTTAAGGAAGTCACAATTTAGTGCCCATATTACAACCATGACACAGGACCACCACCACAGCTCCACTGAACGATGCTTAGCTCACCATAGAACCATCTAAAACCATCATCATAAAGGCTTTTCATCTGACTCAGCAGGGATTTCTGATAAAGATGTCACTACAGGCCACATCTAATGATTATCCTTGGTTGTGAAAAAGGTGCTTGGTTTGCAGCAGCCACAAATGTGAAATTTATGCCAGATACGAGTACAGCTATATATCATGTGTGACTTTAGCATAAAATCAAATAAATAGAATAAAATGAATCTCTTTGCCAAGTTCCATATACAATGCTGCTTTTTCTTATGACAATGATTACCATGAAGCTGTCAAAGCATAGAGTTTGACAACCATAAGGATGGGTCATACCTCATTGCCATGGCAGACAGCTGTTACTGACAGGAGACATTCAACAAAACTGTAACTAGGCTTTCCTTCACTCGAGACAAAGGTTCAATTCACTGCCTTCACCTTCTTTGTAAAATCTAAGGCCCAGGCAAAGTGACTTGTTGGTGTCCCCTGGCATCCAGTACTTGGAACCCATGCCCCAGTTGCCCCCTTTCCTAGATATGCCACGATATATATTTAACAACCGTAAGACTGAATTCACAATGAAATAAAAAAGAAAATGGCAGAGCAAGACTTCTATTTTATGTCTACCTTGGAGATATACAAATGAATAGCTGAAATACAGTATATGATGCCAAAATGTGTGAAATGGTGCAAGGCCTAGACGTAGGATGAGTCCAAGTTTGTATGTTAGATAAGACATAACATTCTTATTTGCACAGTAAGATAAAAGTCTTAAACACATGTTAAAGTTTGACATGCCAAGTGCTTGTACTATGACTTGATATGAACATACAATTTACAGTAGGGATAACAATTCCTAAAGTGCCTATAGCACTTTATGTGTGACGTTTGTGTGTTGTAAATACAATTTTGGAATACTGATTTTTTTCTTCATAGGTCTTTCCTGCTGGTGTCCAATGTAACACCAACTCTTAAAAATCCAACTCTTACATTCACTATTCTGTATAACACCACCTTATCTATAAATGCATAGGAATCACATAGATTTATATATTGGTTCAGTAAAAACAGCACAAAATGTCATTTTTATATAAATCCCAGTATTATGGCTTTATTCCACATCATATTGGAAGCCACAACTTGTGTACCAGGCAATGAATTTCTGTTCTGTGACTGGAGTCCCCAGCAGGACTTCATCTCCCTTCTTATAGTAAAAGAACTCTTTATTTGCTTGGTCTTAATTAAAAATAACACAAGACAAACTTCTGCTACTGTAAATGAAAAACATCTGGCAAACGTTTCCACGTTATAAGAGGCTAAAAGTATGTCGATGATAAAAAAAAAAAAAAAAAGGACTTACCATTGCCAAGAATATTGAATATCTTCTTTACAGATTCATTAACACAAAGTTATTCCCCAGGTTAAGCGTGAGCGGCCAGTCCATGTTTGCGAGTGCAGAGGCTGTAACTCCTGTGTGGATTTCCCTCGTCTGCTGCTAAACACATCCACAGCAAGCTATACTTTGCTAGTTTTCCCCTCTCCTCTTGCTCTGCAGTGACTGAGTGGCTTGCCAGTAAATCATAATTGCCTGAGTCTCTGCATTTTAAATACCGCCCAGTGAGACAGATGTGCATAAAAGAGATGCTATTTCACTGAATGAAACCACTTTGGTCATAACCTTTTTCCCTGCACCACGAGGGAACATGAAAAAACCTCAGACTTTCTTTAAGACATTCACTGAGTTGCTGCTGTGTTATAAAAGCACCCTCCCAGACTTATATGGCAGCATAACCGGTAGTGTGACGCTATTCACCCTCGTGCCAGTGAAGGGTTAAGCCACTCTTTTTCTTTAATCCCTCAGAGCGTCTTGTTAACTGGCGGACTGTCTGTTTATATAGTTCTGTACTGCTACACATTAGCTATACTTCATGCCTAAAATTAAAATGAATCATTTTGATTTTTTTTAAGGAAAAAAAAAAAAAGTTCTCTTTGCTTGCTTTACCAGGAAGAAAACGCCTTTCATAAAGTGTTTCCAGGCTGCTAGAGGGTGAATAATGTCTGTGTGGAGACTATTCAGAAAAAAAAATGAAAATGACGTGACAAGGGACAGAGCATTTTACTGCCTCTTGTAAAAATATAAGACAGTGCACAGTGACATGGAGCACAACCATTTGTCAGTTATTTATTGCTACTATTTTAGTACATTAGCTATCTCTGTGACAAAGATACATTGTACAGTGCAGTTTTTTATGTTTTTTTTTGGAAGGTCTAAGATAAATAAATTAGAGTTCTGGTACATTAAGGTATGCCAACAGTATAGATAATATAGTTGTAAAATTTCAGTGGAATTTGTGAAAAAAATATAGTTATATATTATATTATATATAATATAAAAATAGTTTACAACTATTTATTACAAATTAAAAGCAGCTCTATATCAATATACTGTATATAATTAAACAAATCTATTTTTTGCATTTTTTAATAGCCACCGCTCAAATGATTCCAGTACAGTTTTTCTCCTCCTCACACCATTTCTGAGCAATAACTGATGTTAATTTTTAATTCAGAGCTCCAATCAGAAGTGGACAGCATCAGAGCTCAGAATCACACTCCCTTTCCTGCTCTGGCCTGACACTGTCCTCCTCATGATAAGGAGTCTGAACAGCATATCAGGCACCAAAACTACCAGAACTTATTGCTGGGGAATGGTGGGAAAAAATTCCAACTGTGTCAGAATCAGTGGAGTTGAGCCTATTAAATGATACAAAAGCTGGACTTTACAGAGGTGGTCAGGGGTCAGAAAAGTCAGGCAGCGCTGCATAGATAGTGAGAGAAATATAAGGGAACTTTATTGACCCTTACCAACTGGTATGGGTCAATAAAGTATACTCATATTTCTCTCACTACCTATGGAGTGCTGCCTGATTTTTTAAATTGCATACTGGGTAGGACTATTGCCTGTTCCAGGTTGGATAGCACCCAGTTATTTGGCTGGTGCTATCCTACTTTTTTTTAGATATATATGAAATAAAAGCATTGTGTGTGATTGTGAGGGTCCGACCACTGGAACCTACACCAATCACCAGAATAGGGGTCCCTTGTACCAGCTGAATACCACCTTTCCTCTCTGTGGGACTACTGGAGATAGCTGGATCTTGCACTAGGCTTCTTTTAGGCTGTCTCAGGCTAAAGGCACACATTGCAGAAACGCAGTTGTTATTTGGCTGTTGCTAAAACGCAGTGAAAAAAACACAACATTTTACTGTACCAGCAAAGTGATTGATATTTTGTTTAATCCTATTCACACACTGCGGTAAAAAAAATCCTGAGGAAAAACTGTGATTTCAAAAATGCTTACGTTAATTTTACCTGTTAATTTGGCAAAGCTAATTTTACCTGTGGAAACACTGCATTTTCCCCATAGACTTAAATGGATTGAGGAAGGCAAAAATTAAAAACACAGCAGAAAAGCAGTAAAATACGCATGTGTTTCTGATGTATTTTTTAGCTGTGATTCACTACTTGTGGCCTTAGCCTCACAGAGATAAATGGAGTGGTAGCATGCTTGTTAGAAAATTATATAAGTTAAAATAAAAAGTTGCTGAACACTCTCTACATCTGTGACATGGACTGAGATTTTGCCTGTGAGCAGACCTTTTATTTAAGCTTGATTTTCTGGCAGCATTTGTGACATTAAAAAATATTGCAATATGCTTTATTAACAGATTTTAGGACCTTTCTGTCTAATCCTGCGGCTAAAATCTGACCCTTATTTATTATTTTCCTGCTTCTCTATTGCCAGCAGAAATCTGTACATTGCTTCTGACAGGAGTATGGGTAAGCAAGCTCAAGTATAATACAGGGAAGCGCAGGCTAAGGAGGGGTAGGTCGATTCAAACAGATAAATCTTGGGCATTTTCACACCTAGAATAGATTCTGACTCTTCATAGGACACCAACATCACAGTTCTACCTGTATTATTTTGAGACATATCACCTGTTGAAAACAGCTACAGTACATACAGTAAATATACCAATCCCGTGTTTTCAATTGGTAATATCTCTGAAAATAATAAGGTAGATTATCAATTACCATCTATAATTAGTTGAAGTGACCCCCCCCTTCCAGTCTCAGCTACTAGGGGTGCACCTACTATGAGGTGACCTGAGGCCACGCCTCCTGGTACAAAACTGAGGGAAAGAATTTTTTTTTTAAATTGGCCACTACCTATTGGATAATTCCAACAGGTAGCAGATGATATTTTACTCACTGACTCCCACTTCTATCCAGTTTGACCTCCAGTTCTTCCTCCAGAGGGTTCTGCTTGTTTACCTCATGTTCTTCAGCATCAGGATGTAACATGCTGTCCCTCTGGAGGAAGAAGTGGAGGCAGGACTGCACAGGAGCAGGAATCAGTGAATAAAATATCAGCAGCTACCTGTTGGAATAATCCAATAGATAGCAGCTTAACATTAGAGATGAACCAAACTTGTTCACCAGGAATGTGAAGTGCTAATATTATACTCTGGGGTCTCCTCAGACTCCAGAGTATAAGAATTGAAGGTCAAGGGGAGGTAAATAAAAATAAAAACAAGTTATACTCACCATGTCTCACCTCTCCTAGGCATCCTGGCAGTGTTCTGCAGTTCCCCAGTGTTCTCTTCAGGTCTCTTCTGGCCTCTAGCTGAAGTCTTTTGATGACCCTTGGGCACGTGATGTCAACCGGAAGCCTGAAGAGGAAGTTGGGGACTTCTGGATGCTGCAAGGATGCCAAGGAGAGATGAGGCAAGGTGAGTATGTGAGGATGCTCATGAGGTCAGACAAGGTGAGTATAATTGTTTGTTATTTTTACTCACCTCCCCTGATCCTCCACTTTATACTTTGGAATCTAAGGAGATAAGTCTCTGAGGAGACCACAGAGTATAATAGTGTTCCATGGGTGACAAACCTCAGAACTTTCTGATTTGGACCAAGCCCAAACTTTTTAGAAATTTGGATTGAATCTGGTTCAATCCGAGTCAGTTCACTCATCCCTGTCTAACATGTCACTGTGTTGGCGCCAAAAAAAGAGGTGTAGTATACCTTGTGGGGGGTCAGTAAAGGGGACATTATACTGTGTGGGGGCAGTAAAGGGAGTGTTGTACTGTGTAGAGGCCAAATATGGGGATTTTCTGATCTACACATGGGGTGTGGTATTGGTAAGAGGGGTGTGGCCTAAAACTTTAAAGATCGCCAGATTGCCCGCTAATGTTGGTGAAGAGAGTTGCATTTTGACCCCTAGTGTGTTGTGACCAGTTACAAAAATGTCAAGTCACGGTTGTGTTTTTTCTAGCTTATTGTGTATGCTTTTTGTGTGAATTCAGATTTTTTTTTTTTTTTTTGAAGAGGGGATACCTTTCTATACATTGCCTCAGACAGCAGAGAGGTTAGGTTCACCCCTGTCAGCTACCATGCATTATACAAGAGCCCACCCATCAGTACTCTAGTGAGAAGCAGCGTACAGATTTCAGGTGGCAATAGAGAAACAAGAGAAAGAATAAACATGGGATAGAATGTGGATTTCAGTCCAGGATTTCATAGAAAGCAATCAAAATCTGTTAATATATTATGTTACCACTTGTATTAATGTCATATGTGCTACCAGAAAATAAAAAATTCTTTGAAAGTAGTACTGCCAAATAATACATCTAAAAACAACCAAAAAAATCCAACCTGTCAGGTGAATTTTTCCACAAATATCTGTCTTCAGTCTGCATTACAACAGAAAATGACAGTTGCCATGACATGGTTGACATCAGTCTTTAAAGCCACCCAAAGTCTCTTTTGAATGACCAGACTTAGACACAATCTAGCACTGAATCTGAGGTAGCATACCAACCATTCCTTTTAGTTCCCACCAATCTTGTGCCCATGTCTTTCTGTGTCACTAACTACCTTTCTTCATTTTTTCTTTACGTATTGTAATGTATTGGGTTATGATTTTTCATATTGGATTTGTTATGCGCCATGTATAGATTTACTATTTACTTTTAACTTATGTTCTACATTGTTGTATGTAGTATTCCTTTAATAAAAAGAACACACAACACTACAAGACTGACAGTTTGAAATAAATATTATGTAGCAATAACAACAGTCAAATTAAAAAATGTTCTCGGCAAATACTGTATAAATCTGGAGAAGATGAGAGGAAAATTTAGCATCCTGCCAGTTGCTGTGCCACACCCGTCCACATACAGATGGATTTCACATCACCCATACTTGCCATAATAAAATAGAAATTCAGATAATTTACTCCACCGTAACTGTTATTTTTTCCAAGTAACTTTTAGCCTAGCCAAGTGTAGAACTTACTAGATCCAAAGTTCATGACACGATAGATGAGGCTCAGTTGTAGGCAAACCGCCTTTGCTACATGTGCAGCAGTACAGTAGAGGAAGGCCATGATGATGTTGGGAGGATTAACACTCACAAGAGTAGGTTGTAGAAAGCAAGAACTCAAGGTTTACTGATAGTAAACAGGTGGTAAACAGCAAAATTTAATCCATATGATGGAGGCACAATTCTTAGGAACTACCACATGGATAGAGCTGAGGTTTGGAGATGGTACTCCCTGGCCAGTTAATACCTCCTTTGCGAGGGCAGTCTTCCTCTTGTACAGTGTGCTTTAAATCTCTCCATCAATCCACAAAGATGTCTGCAATGCTGTGGGTACAGATCCAAAAGAGTGCCTTGTCTGACCCGAGGCTAAGAGGCTGGGTCGTGGCAAGAAAGTCCATCTAACAGTTATCCTAAGGCTAAGGCCCCATGTGGTGTCCCGCAGCAAAATAGCGCTGCGGGAAAAACCGCGGCGTCAACGCACCACAGTTCTTCCCGCAGTGCTTTAGACAGAAAATTTGCAGAGGTTTCCTCTGCGGAGTTTCAGTTTCAATTATACCTATGAGGAAAACGCCAGCGTTTCCGTAGGTATAATCGACATGCTGCGATTTCCAAAACCGCACCGGTTTTGGAAATCGCTGCATGTCTGCAGTTCAGTTCTTACCTCAAGGTGGGCATTGGATTCGCTAGAATCCCATACACTTTGCTCTGACTGTAAAACAACGCAAATTTTTTCTGAGGCGTTTACGCCGCGGGCGAATCGCGGCGTTTACGCCACGTGGGGCCCCGGCCTAACAGTTTCTTCTTGCACACAACATCCACAAAATGAGCAGGGACCTTTCCCATCTCCTGACTGCAGAACAACACAATGGCTGACTTATTACTTGCTTGGGTCAGCCTAACTAGAGACATCTCCTCACAACTATCTTCTTCCCTTCCCAAACTAGAGCTTTACAAGTCAAGGGTCATACCATCAGCTTAATTCTCAGCCCAATGGTTTGTTCCATTAAAGACCCAGCAACACATTACATATAAAGCCATCATAACAGCACAAATATGGCAATAAATACACAGCTTCCTAAACACACATAAGACAACACAATCAACCTTTTCTTTTGCAGCTCTTCTACTGTGTAAGTACTGGGAAAGTTCAAAAATTTGCAGCTGTTGAAAAATTTTGAGAATACAAATGTTTTTGTCTGAATAGTGGAAATAAAACCTATACTTTATTGGCAAATTTTGTGTACTTTAATTAGTAATAAGTTATAACCTATTGGTCTACAATATAGACACGTTTTACATTAGGTTGCATTCTGTTAAAACAATAGGATATATTTTTCAAAACAAATACCAGGCATACATGGAGGGTTCTTCACCATTTTATTATTTCAGTGGCTTTGACCCCTTAAAATTTCCCCCTAAATGATTTACAGAATGCAATATAAATAGTCTGTACTTCCTGTAAGATTACTGTGTACATGGCTTGTTCTTGTGACAGATGTCAACCAATGCTATTGTCAAATATACAGGAAACAAAAAATGGAGCATGTAAGAAGTTATAGTGTGAACAGAGCCTTATCACGATGTATAAACAAGTAAGCAAGTTTGCATGTCCTCAACTTTTTTCTCTTATTTCAGAACTATATTTTCACAATATTAGGACACTGGCAAAAATAAAGGTAATCTATTACTTCAAATGGAAAAAAAATAGGATTTCCTAATAGGAAATTTGTTACATTTTACGTGTCTTGTTTAATTCAATTTCTTAACATATAAGCATAGGTTTGCTATAGGTCAACCTACATTTTTAACCTATGACCCTTCATTATATGTGAATGAGGCTCTGGTAGAGTTCAGGTTTACATGCAAAATCCCCCTCAATGGTAGCATTAATACAGATGTCATGGTTACAAGAAATCAGCAAAATAGCACCACCAGCAACTAAATGAAAACAGTTGGTGGCTAGAGGCAGTGGCTATGTCCAGTCTACCACTTCAAATATCAAGCCGGATAAAGTAGCATTATAGGATAATGCCTGTAAAACCACTAGATCTGGTTTGGGATGGAGAAATGAGCATTGCTGTCATTGATGTACAGAGTTCTGGCACATGAAAAAAAAAAATATTTTTCATGCACAATGAATTCGGTGTTGGAAACTCAAAATGCTAGAGATGCAGTACATTTTATATAGGTTTTACTATATATTAATATATGCAAAATGATCTAATAGACATATCTCTCATGGCAGATTCCTTTATGGAGGCACTCAAGAGACCATGTCATTCTGTACTATGGAACCATGCCATTCTGCATGTATAACACCATATAAGGACAACAATCCGGAAACAGCGCTGTATGCAGATAAGTGAAATTGGCTTGGCTAAGATCCCTTTTGCTGTCTCAAGGCTCGGTGAGTCAAAAGCAAATTGAGGATCTGTTACATCCAATAGAGGGCGCATGAGCTCCCCAGCTCCTTTCCCATAATGCCTTGTGATATTGTGATATGTAGATGCTAAGTAGAGGGCAAAAGGCAATTAAAATCTCTACACACCTTCACTGGTGCTCTCCTCAATGTGAGAGATTCTTGTCCCTAACCCACTCATTGCCTCCCACTAAGCCAGCCAATTCACTTTGCTCTGTACTGATGAAGGACAACAATCCGGAAACAGCGCTGTATGCAGATAAGTGAAATTGGCTTGGCTAAGATCCCTTTTGCTGTCTCAAGGCTCGGTGAGTCAAAAGCAAATTGAGGATCTGTTACATCCAATAGAGGGCGCATGAGCTCCCCAGCTCCTTTCCCATAATGCCTTGTGACCATATAACAAAGACATTTTCTGTACACAAGCACTTACAAAACAAAAAGATTTGGGATTTTCTTTGCTACTGTTTGTTCACACACATTTTAGGATTGGGTATTTGTCTTTTGTCTTATATACTGTAACATTAAACAGTTTTTCAGGTTTCACCATATCTGGCAATGCAGGGTTTTAAGGCTTTGTCCCATTGACTTGAATGAGACAAAGCTGTAATACCCTTTGCAGCCGCTACTAAATAGATGGTGTGCTGGTGGGTGGACATATGTAGACATTGAATAGACTGCAGAACATAACAGCTGGTGGGTGTTGTGAGAGTCAGATCCCTATGAATCTGATATTGCTGATGACCTAAGTTAAGGACAGGCCATCAGTGGTTAGCACTGCAGACTTGCAGCACTGGAGTCCAGGGTGGGTTCGAATCCTGCCGAGGACAACATCTGCAAGTAGTTTGTATGTTCTCTCCATGTTTGCATGGGTTTCCTTCGGGCACTCCGGTTTCCTCCCACATTCCAAAGCAGAGGCTTAGCTAGGGGTTCAGCACGGGGGGGCGAACATGTTCAAATAGGCCCCCAACTTGGACATGTTCGTATACCAATACTATCAGTATACAACATCCTTGGTTCCTCACTTTTCTAGGCACCTGACCCACATTGTCCTCACCTGCACAAAGCCCCCATCCTGCTGCTACCCCAATTATAAAATATATGATATTACCCCCCCCATAATGAATAATACTCCCAAGTGCATATTTAAATTAATAACTTCCCTGTGCACCCCTTTAAATAGTGCCCCTTATTAATAATGCCCCAGGTGTTTCCTAATTAAAAAAGAAAAAAAAGGGAAAAAAAAATATTGGGGTTCCAATACCCAGGACCCCCAGGAACAGCTGTTTGAATGAACCGTGGTATCTGTAAGCGCCGTGACCGCTTCTCAGTTTACACAGTGTCATTCTTTTCATAGTGGCCATGTAATGTAACTACAGCCTCGTCCTATACACATCTATGTGACAAGGCTGGAATGACATTACACGGTCACTATAAACAGACAGCGTGTGATATAAACAGGTGCCATAGCCCCTTCATGCAGTTGATCAGTGGGGAATCACTTATCTCTTATTGATGATCTATTCTGAGGATAGATAATCAATAAAGGTGAGCTGGAAAACGCCTTGCCCCATGTGGCGTCCTGCAGCAAAAAAGAGCTGCGGGAAAAACCGCGGTGATGATGTATCGCAGTTTTTCCTGCAGCACTTTGCACAGAAAGTTCGCAGAGGTTTCCTCTGCGGACTTTCTGCTTCAATTATATCTATAGGGAAACCGCTGGCGTTTCCATATGTATAATTGACATGCTGCGATTTCCAAAACTGCGACTGTTTTGGAAATCGCACAGTGTCCACTGCGCATATTTTACTGCAAAGTGGGGATAGGATGGGGCCCCATGTGGCGAAAACCCACAGAAAAAAACCCGGCATTTTACATCTAGCAAATCTCATCCACACATTGCGGAAAAATATGTGCAGCAGACGAACTGCAATTTCCAAAACCGTTGCAGTTTTGGAAATTTCAGCATGTCAATTATACCTATTGAAACACTGGAAACACAATGTTACCGCCGCGGTTTTTCCTGCAGCGCTTTTTTTGCTGCAGCCCGCTATGTGGGGCCTTAGCCTTAATAAAGCCCAAGTGCCTCTTTAATTAAATTAATTGACCCTCATATTATGCCCCTGATTCCCCCTGACATAAGTACTGCACCTCTAATGACCCCTTATATCAATGACCACCCCCTTATGTTCGTAATGTCTCCTAATATAAATGATGCCCCCTAATGACCGTTTTATAAATAACCTCCCCCTTGTATTCATAATACCCCGTAATAACACTTATATAAATGACTCCCCCATCGTCATAATGCCCCCTAATGAATCCTCCCATTATAGTTATATTTTCCCCTCCTAACCACCCTTTAAACTATTAATATACCCACAACTGCGCTAAAAGAACAAAACAAAAGTAATACTTACCTACCTGCAATCCTGATGAATGGAGCCGCCACTTCCTCCCTGTCCATGCACAGGACGTCTGTGTCTGAGCGCATGCAGCGAGATGTTGGCAATGTTGGTTCGGTTTACAATACTGTTAAGTTGCAGGATATGTTTTAACTAGATCGGTTTCTGCAGACACCGATCTAGTTAGAAATAAAGGATGTATTAATGGCGGCCCCGGGGTGCGCCTCAAAGAGTCAGTGAGCCCGGGGCCCCCTCTGCCCCCCCCCCCCCCAGCTACACCTCTGCTCCAAAGACATACTGATAGGGAATATAGATTGTGAGCCCTATATGGGACAGTGACCACAATGTCTGTAAAGCACCGCAGAATATGATGGCACTATACAAGTAAGCATAATAAATAAAAATAAATAAATATCATGAAACTGAAACAGCACTTTAACAAATGAGGCAAATCTATTCTATTGATACTCTGGGTATCTGAAAAAAATTCTCAACCCTCAGCCAGACATGGCCTGCAGCCTAGTCCATCATTTTATTCCATGCTGCACTTCCACTCATGTTGCCACAGCTACCACCTCTATCCCAGACATGTCCTGCAGCCTGGTCCATCATATTATTCCATGGTGCACTGCCACTCATGTTACCACAGCTACCAGCACTGCCACCACTCAGCCAGACATGTCCGGCAGCCTGGTCCATCACATTCCACTATACCACACTGTTGATGCCACAGTGTTGGCATAAAAAAAATGTATTTCACATCTACTCCCATAAAGAGATAATTTTGGATGGCTTTTTTTTTTTTTTTTGAAAAGTCATTTCTTATTCACTTTTCAGTTAGGCTTACAGTCACAAATGTGTCTCCTACATAACAACAAGCCTGTAGCACTTACAAGTTATCAAAAGTTATCATAATTTTTACCATTGCTTCTTGCAATATGGCCACCATGTGTGTCTAAAAAAATCACTTGCAAGCCCCTTTTACACCAAGAATGGTCATTTTTGGAGCATTTAATATATTCAAATGCGTAAAAGCAAGTGTCAGTGCAGTGTATGGTTAAACTCAGCGTTTGTATCCACTGCTTACCATCAGTTTTTCCATAGACATACATGTCACTTTCAGTTTGACCAAGGGCGTAAATACCAGGGTAGCAGTGGTAGCAGCTGCCACAGGGCCCGGAACATTATGGGGCCCGGAGCCCTGTGGCAACCGCTACCGCGAACCCCACAAACACTGCTATCGTTATACTCCGGGTCTTTTGAGACCCCCCGAGTATAATGATCGGAGGCCCGGGGGGAGGTGAGGAAACATAAAAAACACTGTAACTCACTTCTCCTACACTCTGCAGCCTTCGGGCCTGTTTGGTGACGTCCCAGACGTCAGCCGACGTCATTATGCGGCAGCCTGTCCATCCGGAAGCCTAGTTCATCACATTCCACTATACCACACTGTTGATGCCACAGTGTTGGCATAAAAAAAATGTATTTCACATCTACTCCCATAAAGAGATAATTTTGGATGGCTTTTTTTTTTTTTTTTTTTTGAAAAGTCAATTCTTATTCACTTTTCAGTTAGGCTTACAGTCACAAATGTGTCTCCTACATAACAACAAGCCTGTAGCACTTACAAGTTATCAAAAGTTATCATAATTTTTACCATTGCTTCTTGCAATATGGCCACCATGTGTGTCTAAAAAAAAATCACTTGCAAGCCCCTTTTACACCAAGAATGGTCATTTTTGGAGCATTTAATATATTCAAATGCGTAAAAGCAAGTGTCAGTGCAGTGTATGGTTAAACTCAGCGTTTGTATCCACTGCTTACCATCAGTTTTTCCATAGACATACATGTCACTTTCAGTTTGACCAGGGGTATAAATACCGGGGTAGCAGCGGTAGCAGCTGCCACAAGGCCCGGAACATTATGGGGCCCGGAGCCCTGTGATAGCCGTTACGACGAACCCCACAAACACTGCTATCGTTATACTCGGGGTCTTTTTCAGACATCGGAGTATAACAATCGGGGGCCCAGGGGAGGTTAGGGAACATAAAAAACACTGTAACTCACTTCTCCTACACTCTGCAGGCTTCGGGCCTGTTTTGTGACGTCCCAGACGTCAGCCGACGTCATTATGCGTTGCGACGCCGGCCTGACTCATGCGAGATCCAGTCCAACATTGAAGATGGCCGAAGTAGCACAACAGAGTGCATCGGAGCCAGGGAGAGATAAGTAGCATTGTTTTTTATGTTTGTATCCTACCCTGGGTCTCCGATCATTAGACTCTGGGGTCTGAAAAGGCCCCAGAGTATAATAATCGTTCATGGGTGGTCCACAATGGGCCATAATACTGTGTGCAGGGGCCACTATGGGGAATAATACTGTGTGCAGGGGCCACTATGGCACATAAAAGTGTGTGTAGGAATGCGGTTTGTGCGGGGGGGGGGTTGGGGCCGGCGGTTCAGGGGCGGCCCCATGTCAAATGTTCGTCTTGGGGCCCAGCCATTCCTAGTTACACCACTGACTTTGACATAGCATCAGCTGTGTTTTCCTTAGAGTGCTAGAAATTGGATAGATAGGCTCAAAGGAACCTATCTTATTCAAGTTTTAAGACACTTTAAGTTGTGATTCTTACCGAACTTGTTTGACCTGAAATCTGGGATTCGAGCCACCCACACCCGAAACTAAATGAATCTTGAGATGTTCACTCATCTCTATTTACAACATATAGATAGATATTTGGAGGTTCTCCGTTTTAATTCTTCTTATCTCAATAACTGAAGCTAGGAAGAAATCATATTTATCCATACTTGCCAACATTCTGGTAGGAGTATGTGGTAGAACAGCATGCCACAATAATATTTCAGTGAGATCACACCTCTTCTGGATATTGATACACACCCTTTTGGACATTGTCATTCTCCCTTTCCTGTAACATGGACACAAAATATGCTGGTCACATCCCTTTTATGGATATGCCCAAGCCTCCTATAAAATGACAGGTAGCCCAGTGGATGCAGGAACATTTCACACATGATATTTGCCTGCTCTTCTGGGAATCTGAGAGGTCACCCCTTTTTTTGGGATCCTCCCGGATGTTTCAGGAAAGTTGGCAAGTATTTATCCTTAGTACAGCCCTGACATACAGACTATGTTCACAGTAAACAACAGAGCACTAGAGCTTATTGTTATGCTTTCAATGTAGGTGGGAAAATGAACATAACTATTAACTTTGAAGAAACCTTATAAAGGTATTTAACAGGGATGGGAAAGAGTAAAGAGTTGTGGCAGATACGTATGGGGTAAAATAATAGAACGCACATGGGACTGCCCAATAATGTCCTACCATCTCCTGCCAAGGGCACAGAGCTCAGGTAGGTTTCTACAGTTATCTCTTTACCTTAAGGGGTATTCCTATCATAAAAAGTTATTTTGGAGGTCTCTGGGGTTCCAACTGCACAGACCCTCATTATTTAGAAGAATGGTGAAGTTTTGTCCCCTGTTTTGAAAGGAGTGGTGAATGGGATGGTGCTCATACCACTCTATTCATCTGAATGAGAGCATTAAAGATAGCCAAAATATGGCACTCCACTATATCCAGTATTCGCATTGAAATGAATGGAGCGGTGCACATGCTGACCCATTCCGAAGGGGGGAATAAACTCCTCATTCTCCTGATTAGTGGGGACCTAACTGCTTAGACCTCTACCAATATACAAGATATCCTCAATCCTATGGATAGAGGATAAGGTGTTAAGATAATAATACCCCTTTAACATTTAGCTTGTACACTTGGCATGAGATATCCTGAAACAAGTAGCCCAAGGTCGTCTCATTCCACTCATCTTAGCATATCTCGATTGTAAAGGAAAGGTGGACAAATTTGTGTATTAATCTGTCCTGTTTTTAATTTCAGAAAAAAGTGGCAGCCGGTACAGTACATCTTTCCTCTATTAAATCATGTGAATATTGACTGTGTGAAAATTATTTTTAATTGTATTTTCACAATCTCTTCTCTAATTTTGCCTTCAAGATAATGGATGACATCAGGCTCACTATTAAGCTACTGTATTGTACTATCACAAGGGAAGCCACATAATAAATGCTGGCTTTATCTGCAGCTTTCTCTGCAGAAGCTGCATAGGATATGGAAATCAGGACTGTGTGTGTTGGTGTGGACTATGTATTTCTTGCATCATGCTATTTTTCTAACTTTCTTTGCTTGAGCATTGTTTTGAAAGAATGCACACACCACTATATCCAAATATCTAATGGCAAGGATGTCAACCTCATAAGTAGATCTAGCCAAAAACGGCAAACCTCAAGATTATGGGGGATAACAGAATGACTCTACCCATGGAAGAAGCCTCATTTTGGTTGGCTTTGTAGATCAAGCCAAGGTTAAATCCTTGCCATGGCTCATTGTGTCAATAACAACAAATGAACTATTAAGGGTGAGACCAGAGGTGCAGCTGACTGCAAGTGGCCAAACCACATGTGGTGTCCAATGACTCAATGAGTATTTTTATTGGGAAATTGCACAGCCATTGTCATAAAATATATGTTAACCAACGGAGACTCCGGCGCAGATGTGAACGTAGCCTTAGAATATTAGTATGACAAATATATATACATGTGACATATGACAAATATATATACATTGGAAAGTATACTGTATATACATGTTACAAGTGACATTTGCATTATTATTATCACATTACTAAAAAAGTCATGTGACTAACTGTATGTGTGTAGCCCCTGGCATTGACCGCTAATGGTTCTTCATATACTTACATTTGGGACGCCACATGATGAATTATATCCGTACTGTAGTTCTTGTAAGGGTGGCTGCAGATGAAAACTGCATTATAAGATAATAACAATACGAGTAATACAATATGTTTTTCTTACAGTTGTTATTACATTGCTATTATTACCATATTAAAATTCTTTATATTCTGTATATTTATACATGCAATTTACTATTGGAAACTAGATATCCACAGAGGAAAATACCCCTAAAAATAGCTCAACTCCCCTAAGGCTGGCTCACCACTGGAGCCCCTGTCTCATTACCTCCCCATGATCACTTTATCTGTGTAGCCTCATCCCTGCCTTAATAATTTATAGAAATAGCAGAAATCGGCAGTGTTACTGACTTTATCCCATTCTTATAACTAGCCATGTCCTCATTCCACTTACACCCTAAAGGATTTCTAAGGTAATAACCTCCCAATAGGTGGTGCTAGAAGCACAGTTTTCATTTTTCCATAAAAAAACTTATTTGAATATCTTTTCCCAGAATTCCTAGGGGAGCAAGTATGGCGAATAAGTCTCCCTAGTGCACCTTGTCATAAACTTGGCACAAACTCCCGGGGATATGGACAGGGATTATTAGGACCGGCCTTGGTAAATCATCCCCTATGTTCATATCCACTGGCCAGGCTGACACATTAACAGTAATCCAGATGTGAAATGTATAACTCTAGGTTCACACCTGTGTAGTTGTTTCTGTTTTTCTGGACCGGTGGAGGACAAGAAGAACAGAAAAACGGATCTGTTCTGTAACAAACACAAACAGAGCCCAAGGGACCCCTTTGACTATAATTGCGTCCATCGTGTGTCCATCCTTTCTATTTGAAAAATCCAGGTTTGCAGGATTTATTCATATGGCAATTTTAGACAGATCTAAGCAGGAGCCTCCGAACGAAACCTTCGACACAAGTGTGAACCAGCCTGACTCGTAATCACATCTGCTAACAAGTGTTGATATGCCCGCTGCCATGCTTGCTACACATGAAAAATATTTTATCTACACATAATAGTATCATCATTTGCAAATGGAGTATTTCTTTTACATACTGAAGATACCTTTTATTATGAATGACAGGTAAGAAGTTTAATAGGACATGCCTATTGTTGGTTGAAATCAATAGCAGTGATGGTTTTATTTGAATTTACTACCAAAAGACTGTGGGAATTTTCTAAGACTAGTGTTTCCTATGCCAGTCTTAATAAAGGCCCTGATTGGGATGAGGCTCTCTGCCCTGCCCACATTCGCAGAAAGTGGTGAGCAAGGTGCAGAATGGTGACTGTGAGGCATCTTTGGTGCAGGAAAGGACCATGTGCCAAAGATGCACTGCATTATCAGCAATCTATGCCAGAAGCTGACGTAGATGGGTTGATAAATCCCCCCTCTGTCACACCTCTGTCTGGGGAAGGCAAGGCAATTTTCATACAGTATGTAAAAGTATCGCATTTTTGTGGTGAATACTAACCTAGCTAATAGGAGGTGTAAAGTTAGAATAGACAGTCTAATAACGGGACAGATTTATCAAACAGTATTCTAAAAACAGTGTTACGGGCATTCTGATTTTTTCCCACTGTACAGGTTAAATATTTTTATATTTTAATAATATGCACAATTTCCGGTGGGGAATAGTGTCAGTGGTTTTCATACTTATTTATTTTTAGATGTAATCTATGGAAGTGGGTATTTTGAATATTTTTAGTATTATTTTAATATATTTCTAAAACCTTTTTAATGCTAAGGCCCCATGTAGCAAGCCACAGGCAAAAAGCAGCGTGGAAAAGACCGCGGCAGAAATGCATTGCACTTTAGACAGGAAATCCGCAAAGTTTTCCTCTGCAGACTTTCTGTCCCTATTATACCTATACAGAAAAAAGGCCAGTGTTTCCGTACGTATAATTGACATGCTGTGGTTTACAAAAATGCGACGGTTTTTGAAATCGCAGCATTTCTGCTGCGGATTTTTTTTGCAATGTGTGGATGGAATTAGCCAGAATCCCATCCACTTTGCAGGTATTGTAAAACACAGTGTTTTCGCAACGTGGGATCCTCCATGCCCCTTATCAGTTTTGAGGCCCTCCATTGTAGCTTTTATATCTCTAGGACATCCTTTCTATGAACTGGTGCCCAGAACTGAATTGCATATTACAGGTACTGTAAAAAGCCACGTTTTTTGCGCAGCATTTTCGCAACATGGGGCCCCAGCCTAAAATGTTTTTTACCTTCTTTTTCAGTCCCCCGGGGGCTTGAGTAAGCAATCATTATATTACTTATACTATAGTACTGCATACCACCCAACCGTCCCAGATTCCGCGGGACAGTCCCGGATTCTAGGTTCTTTACTGCTGTCCTGGTCGGTGGAAGGTATGTCCCAGCTTCAACTTATCTGCGTCTGGAGGATGCAGATGAGTTTAATACAGTGGTGAAGCAGAAGCCGTCTATGGAAAACTCCTGCCTAGACACTCTGCACCCTGTGTGCTTCGGCCCCAGGAGCTGTAGGCGCGATGTGATGACGTCACTCACATTGCGTGTGCAACTCCCTGAAGCCTGTGGGAGCAGACAGCTCAGACAGAGCAGCAGGGGAGCGAGGAGAGGTGAGTATCAGTGTTTTGATATGTTAAACTTTTGCACATGAAGAGGGACATTAAACTGTCGGGGTAGATGGATTGAGACATTAAACTTTGGGGGCAGATGGAGAGGGGGCATTAAACTTCTGGGGGGCAGATGAAGAGGGACCTTAAACTGGGGGGAAAATTGAGGAGGACATTAAACTCTGGAGGAACATAGAGGGGGCATTAAACTTTGGAGGCAGATGAAGAGGGACATTAAAATGGGGGCAGCTGGAGGGGGACATTAAACTGGGGGCAGCTGGAGGGGGACTTCATGCTGTGGGGGCAATTGGAGGGGAACATTATAAAGTGGGGGAATATAATATTAGAGTGACTGTAGGAGCATTATACTGTGTGGGGGCACAAAGAGAAATGGGTGGGAATGAGCGGAGTCAGCGTAGAAGTGGGTGGAACTAAGTTTTCCACGGCACGCTATGCGCGCCACGCATTCTGTCCCTCTTTCTGTCCTTTAAATGTTGGGAGGTATGATACTGTAATATATGGGACAATTGCTCATTTACTAAAAGCTGGTATCAATAGCAGACTTGGGAGCCCTAAGAAGGTTTCTGGCTGCCATGGCAACCAAACTCCCGCAATCTCACTGCAGGGAGAGCACTCAGGCTGTCATGAAACAAGTAAAAGTAACAACTTAGATGCCATGGTCCCATCTGGCTACTTGATCTGAGGGGTTAATAGACAGTGATGGGTGTTATCTCCGACTACAGACACTGCTGCTAGGTCTCTGCTGTGTAAAGCAGAATTTGAGTGGGTGCCATATTTAAACTACTGACATCCATCGTACACTTATGGTGGATGTTGACAAGGGGTATCTTGCAGCAACCCTTAAGTGCAGGAAAAAGTCTCGTTTTTTTTTTTACAAAGTGTAAAGTTGCCTTTCAGCGGCATGTGTATAGAGCAGGGTTCAGCAAACCCTTCCCACCTCTATGCTGTATAATACTGATAATCACTCTGCTGCCATTCTGTCAGCCTCCAGCACCTGCACATAATGATGCCGTCCATAACTTGGCAGTGAGTGGAGGACCACGTGAGTCACTGAGCCTCCTCTATAGTATCCCACTGGACTCTGCAAACTGAAGCAGGAATGGTGGAGGAGGCTGAGTGACTTGTACAGTCACATGGTCCTAGACTCGCTGCCAAGCTACAGACTGCATCAACATCTGTAGGTGCCAGAGGCTGACATAATGGGTGGAGGAGCGATCATCAGTAATAAAGCACAAGGTACAGAGGTGGGAAATACTGTGTGGGGGCTACACAAACTGGGCATCATACTGTGTGGGAGACTTATACTGGGCATTAGACTGTGTGGGGGGGCACTAAGGGACATTATACTGTGTATAGGGATAATAAAGAGCATTATACTGTGTATAGGGACAATAAAGAGAATTATAATAGGTATATGGTGCACTAAGGGACATTATAATGTGTATAGAGACAATAAGGAGCATTATACTGTGTATAGGGGCAATAAAGAGAATTATAATGGGTAAATGGGAGCACTAAGGGTCATTATACTGTGTATAGGGGCAATAAGGAGCATTATACTGTGTTTAGGGGCAATAAGGAGCAGCATACTGTGTATATGGGACACTAAGAAGCATTATACTATATAGGGGCAATAAGAAGCATTGTACTGTATACTGGGCCTTGGCATTCTACCACACAAAATAGCGCAGCATGCTTTTTTCAGGTTCACACAACTTTTACGTAGAGGTTGACAACATTAATTATTGCGCAACACACTGAGCATCCTATCCTTGATTTTTTTTGTTAAATTTGCCCACCATACAGTGGGGAAAAAAGTATTTAGTCAGCCACCAATTGTGCAAGTTCTCACACTTAAAAAGATGAGAGAGGTCTGTAATTGACATCATAGGTAGACCTCAACTATGAGAGACAAAATGAGAAAACATATCTAGAAAATTACATTGTCTAATTTTTTAAGAATTTATTTGCAAATTATGGTGGAAAATAAGTATTTGGTCACCTACTGCAAGGGCATTGAAGATGAAACGTGGCTGGGTCTTTCAGCATGACAATGATCCCAAGCACACGCCAGGGCAACGAAGGAGTGGCTTCGTAAGAAGCATTTCAAGGTCCTGGAGTGGCCTAGCCAGTCTCCAGATCTCAACCCCATTGAAAACCTTTGGAGGGAGTTGAAAGTCCGTGTTGCCCAGCGACAGCCCCAAAACATCACTGCTCTAGAGGAGATCTGCATGGAGGAATGGGCCAACATACCAGCAACAGTGTGTGCCAGCCTTGTGAAAACTTACAGGAAACGTTTGACTTCTGTCATTGGCTTAAGCAGGGGGACACGTCTGGCACTGCAGGATCTGAGTCCCTGGCGGTGTAGTGTATTACTGACAGTGGCCTTTGTTACATTAGTCCCAGCTTTCTGCAGGTCATTCATTAGGTCCCCCCGTGTGGTTCTAGGATTTTTGCTGACCGTTCTTGTGATCATTTTGACCCCACAGGGTGAGATCTTGCGTGGAGCCCCTGATCGAGGGAGATTATCAGTGGTCTTGTACTGTATGTCTTCCATTTTCTTATTGCTCCCACAGTTGATTTCTTCACACCAAGCTGCTTGCCTATTGTAGATTCAGTCTTCCCAGCCTGGTGCAGGTCTACAATTTTGTCTCTGGTGTCCTTCCACAGCTCCTTGGTCTTCACCATAGTGGAGTGTGACTGTTTGAGGTTGTGGACAGGTGTCTTTTATACTGATAACAATGTCAAACAGGTGCCATTACTACAGGTAATGAGTGGAAGACAGAGGAGCCTCTTAAAGAAGAAGTTACAGGTCTGTGAGAGCCAGAAATTCTTTGTAGGTGACCAAATACTTATTTTCCACCATAATTTGCAAATAAATTCTTTAAAAATCAGACATTGTGATTTTCTAGATATGTTTTTTCATTTTGTCTCTCATAGTTGAGGTCTACCTATGATGTCAATTACAGGCCTCTCATCTTTTTAAGTGGGAGAACTTGCACAATTGGTGGCTGACTAAATACTTTTTTCCCCACTGTACAATGAACAGCACTGGACTCCCTGTTCAAGCTGGTGGCAGTTCGCTAATGTAGGGGAGGTCACCTCATCCTAAATGTCATGCTGTGTTGGCATTGTATCTACTTCTGAATTTCTAGGTGGGTTGAATTTCCAGTAACTCAGTAAAGTAAATCAGTAATATGTTCCGAATATTACTATATTTTCTTATTAGCAGGCCCCAATTAACTTATTGATATTAAACTGCCATACAGTGATAAATATAGCCATAGAGTGCCCAAATTATACAACTACCTTATAAACTCATGATCATGCCTATAAATACTGTTCACTATATTTACTTATATAGTGTCATCATATTCCACTGCACTTTAAAGAGATGTTTTCAACACTATCCCGAGTAGAGCAGTATATCTTTGAACATACAAACTCCTTGCAGATGTCATCCTTGACCGCATTCATCCCAGGACTCCAACGCTGCAAGACATTAGTGCTAACTAACCACTGAGCCACAGTGCTGCCACTACACCAAGCTTACATAAGTTTGCCATTCTTTTGTGTCTTATGATCGCTTGGCAGTTTCCATAGAAAACAGCCAGGAACATATGCGTCCACTTATTCATATTCCTCCCAGATGTGGATGCTGGATCCCTAAATGCTGATAAATGGGTGTCCCACCTCAAATGGAAAAAGATAGATTAATTTGAGTTTGCAGCCTTTTTGAACCAGTCAGGTGTGATAAAAAGAAAATGCAGTAAAATCTGCAACAAAAAACATTGTATTTCCATAATGTGGGGCCTTAGCTTAAAGGTCTTTTTAAGGTATATAAGACATAAAATTATATTAATGAAGAGGATACTTTTTCAATAAAAATGTATTTGTAATAATTGTAATTGTAACAGCCATTATTCAATTAGGCCCTAAAATTACCAGTAATATTGTAACTCTGACTCACAAAGAGTCATCCACCAGCTCTCAGGAGAGGAAAACCCCCTCTGGGCATTAAGAGGCTGTAGAAAACAAACAGTAACTGTTATTGCAAGCAATGCTGCCTTTGCTGAGATTATTGAGCATGAATTTCCATAAACTTAATACTTAAGACCCTTTTACAGGGGCCAGTGATCTGGTCAATGAGTATTCATATCAGCACTTCTTCCCAACTATTGGCCTGTGTAAACAGGGAAATGAACTTCAGACAAAAGAGTAAAAATTTTTTGTTGGCTGATCAAATTTAAGTTTATGACTTTATCTCCAAGGTCTGTGTAGAGAACGTCCAAGACAGCTTTTTCCAAACATGTATGTAAGTGACTGTCCAAAACAGACTTCACCAAGGTCAATTGTAATGATTATCTGAGATAATTTTCACATATGTCTATGTATTGACTGTTTGAGGCATTCTTCTCAAGAGTATGTAGTATTTGTCCAAGACAGTGTTCCCAAGTCTATGTATTGACTGTTCAAGACAGCCATCACAAACGTCTGTGCAGTGACTGTCCAAGACAGCCTTCAAGGTGTGTGTTGTGACTCCCCAAGAAAGCCTTCATCAAGATCAATGTAGTAACTGTTCAAGATAGCATTCACCAAGGTCTGTGTAGTGATTCGCCAAGACTGCCTTCCCAAGACTATCTAGAGACTGCCCAATACAATCTCCACAAACATCTATATAGTGAATGTCCAAAACTGCCTTCAAAAAATATATGTAGTGACTGTAGAAGACAGCCTCCATGAAAACCTATGTATAGACTGTCCAAGACAGCCTTCACAATTTTGTCTGTAGTGACTGTCCAAGACTGTCTTCACCAGTAATTTTGCCTAACAAGTTTCCTCTGGTTTCTTGCTTGTGTTTGTGTCCTATGCCCTTATTGGACTCTCTGCATCCCATCCACATGATTATCTGAAATACATAATTACAAGTTAAAACATTTTTTAGTTCATGTTCTAATTCTACACATTAATGAACAAAAGAGTGGTTATATTATATTAATGTGTTATATACTGCTACTATACTGGTTGTTTATGTTCGAACCAGTGTTGCACCAAAGAGTTCCATAATTGTCATAGAAACCGGCCAGACAACCGATTTATTAAAATCCTACCCAGAAAAAGTAAAGCTGGATTCTGATTGGTTGCTATAAAACAGGAACAATTTCTGACACCAATTTTTACATGTTTCACATTATATAGAAAATGTTTTAGTTTGTTACCAAATTCTTGGTGCTGATAAATTGGAAGCCATAAACATGGATATACTGTAAAGACAGTAAGACATCTCAGGGAGACAAAATGACTATTTTATGGATCCTGCCATATGATTTTTTACAGACTTCAGTAGAAAATGATAGAACAACAACTATCCATATATCCCACGTGAAGACAGTTGCTATTTGCCCCCACAGTCTACTTGGCACTCACTAACCTGGGCACATGAACAACCCTTGACCAATTTCATGGTTAGTTTACTTACTTTGCTTTGCTTATTATACAGTATCTAGGGTTATATAGGACACAGGAGCTGCTGCTGAGTTGTGCACATCTCTGTGACAACAAGACAAGACTGCAGCAGGTGCATTGTGTGTATGGAATACAAATTGTGACGGCATTATGACATCACAGTTGATGAGGGTGTGGCTTTCTTCTTAGCTAAGCTGTAATTGGTTTCTGTGGTTAACAAATTCTTCATAGCTGAGCTCTGGTTTGTTGCTGTGCAGCAAAGGCAATATTACTCTTTGCACGTGTCCAGACATGTATACTATGCAGATTTTCAGCTGAGAAGAAACTCTGCAGCATGTTACAATATCGGTAAAGTGGATTAAATCTCAATTATATGTATTGGGTGATACCTGATATTTACTTGTCCTGCTCCTGCTCTAGTAGTGATTATCTAGAGCAGTGAGTGAAACCCTGGCAAGAGAAGAAATTCCCAAAAAGCCCTTTTCAGCTAATATGCCTACAAATAAAACTCTTTTCATGAAAATGCAGCTGCAATGCAAAATAAGATAGGTATCTTTGGAAAGTGTAGAAGCAGCCCTACAAAGTCCTACCATTAGTTTGATACCAATTTTCCTGCTGACAGATTCCCTTTAAGCTTGGCACACAGAATGGCAATCTTAACAAATTCCCAGCTTCTGCAATGATAGCAGGGGCGATGCAGGGGCATGAAATATCATGTTAATGAATGCTACAGCTGTACATAGTAGCATGATGGTACCAAATCAGATACATGGATTTCTGATCTGGAAAATAAATTGAGTTTTTCAATTTTTATCATTTATTTTATTTTCAAGACTGAAGCCAAAAAGCACTTCATACCAGTCAGTTTATCTCTATCAATGCTCTTTCTTTCAGCTGTTTTATAGGAACCATTGCTATTCCAAGTCAAACTTTGTACTAAGGAGTGAGTTGTTACATCATACTTTTTCACAAATTGTTTTGTTTTATAAAATTGTTACATTGGTTGAATCAGGAAGTAAAACATCCACAAGTGTTTGTGATATTTTCAATTCAAATTTGTTCAGATTTGGCCATCGGCATTCATAGGGTTCAGTATTTCAATGGTGACCCTTTGTTTTATGAAAAAATCTATCCGATGTTGATGTGCGCCTTCTAGGTAATACATGGAGTGTAAATTAGATTTAGTAGTGCATATTAATTAAATGCTGAGTATTGTGTGTCCATGTCTAGTCAGTACTTAATATAGCCCTATAAATATATCCCTGATGAAACTTAGACCTAGCTTATTGTAACATTACCATCTGTACTGCTTCTTCCACTACATGCTTAGAGGTCATACTTTTAATGTCATGGCATCACAAGTCACTTCTTTTGGAGAAGTTTATGTAATTATGGTTGCTTATGATCCAGAAGAATCATTCCAGATGTGTATAGAAGAGCCAAACCATCCAGAAACGTTACCAGGTGTAAAAAAGACAAAGTTTTGTTATAATGAATGTAGGCAGTATAGTAACTTCCAGGGCATACTGGTGTCTAGCAGCACTTCATCCGGATAAGATATTGAGTTGCTGCTATAACTCCCCTATATCAACATTAGTAATCAAAAGAAACATTATAGATTAAGTGGTGAAAGTCCTATTTTGTTAGCACAGTCTGTGAAACAGTATATTGCTGCTATGACCAGCTCCTGGGGTAGGCTATTCCACAGATTCACAGTGCAGAATCCTTGTCACCTCCGGAGATTAACCCTTTTTTTTCTCCAGACGGAGGGAGTACCACCTTGACTTTTTAGAGGATTTTACATGGAACAACTTTTCCCATATTTTTTTTATGGGCTAATATATAGATCTATTATATCTCCATTTAAATGCCTCTTCTCAAGACTAAAGAAATTTAACTTCTTAAATCTAAGGCCCGACATAGCCAACAGCAGCCAAAAAACGCTGAGGAACACTTTTTTCTGCAGCGTTTTCCACAGAAATTCCACAGAGTTTTCCTCTGTGGACTTTCGCACCTATTATACCTATACGGAAAATTCCAGCGTTTCCTTAGGTATAATTGACATGCTGTGATTTACAAAAAACACAATCGTTTTTGAAAACACAGCTTTTCTGCTGCAGATTTTTTTTCAGCAATGTGTGGATGGAATTAGCCAGAATCCCATCCACTTTGCAGGTATTGTAAAATGTATTGTTTTTGCAATGTGGGGCCCCTGCTTTAATCTTTCTTCATAACTGAGGTCCTCCATGCCCCTTATCAGTTTTGTTGCCCTCCCTTGTACCTTTTCTATCTCTAGGACATCCTTTCTATGAACTGATGCCCAGAACTGAACTGCATATTCCAGATGGGACCAATCTAATGATTTACAAAGTGGTAATATTACATTCCAGTCTCCCGGTTTTACATGACAATATCCTGCTGATTGACATTGCATTTCATCTATGATCTTTAAGTACACCCAGGTCCTTCTCCACCAGGGACTCTCCTAGCTATACTTCCCCTAGGACATATGCTGCATGCAGATTATTTATTTTCCTAGATACATAACTTTTTTTCGCAGATGCATCATGTTAGTGAAAACAAGGATCAATCATGTAGGATTTCAAAGTTCCATATTCCTTGTCCTGTGGAAGATGTCTGGAAGCAGTTTGTCTCCCTCTTTCTATATACAAACATACATACTCCAAATCCAAATTTAGAAAAACAATGTACAAAACAAAGAAAAAAAAGTTAAATACAAACTCTAGAGTTCTTATTTCTGATTTTCAAAATATAAACCTCCAATATTCCAAGACTACCTTACCCACCCAAAGGGATGAGAAAGAGAGAGCGAGAAAAGGAAAAAACAAGCAAATAATAAAAAAGAAATCAAATTATTACTGTGTACACTTTCTGTAAAAGTTTGCCCCATACCAACAATTAAGCTACTGCAGAGTGTTTGTGTTTATGTGAGTTAAATATAAATTTACTTTGTTAGTCTAAGGATACGTTCACATCTACGCCGAAGTCTCCGTTGGAGACTCTGTCACCGTGTACACTGAAAATCGGTGGAGAAAAAAAGCCCTGCATGCAGGACTTTTTCCTCTGCCCGTTTCAGTTTAAAAACTACGGACAGTGGAGAGGCGAGGCGAGGCTAGGGTGAACTTACCTTAAGCCATACCAGACAGGTTTTAGTTGAGCTGATCACCACTTTCTAGAAATAAGGAATCTTGCCAAAATTAGCAATCAGATTCTTGCTACCCAGTATCTGAATGCATCATAATAGGAGCCAGTGCACCAGGTGCAAGAATATACCAGGGCCTGACAGAAAATACAAAATTGTCAGGGCCAATTTTATAGAAGGACTTCTTCACTGCAAGATCAGTGAGACTGTGGACCCAATTGCTTCCAATACCTTAGTGTCATATGAATGATGAGAATCCCCTCTTTCATACAGCACCAGGAGCAAGTTTCTACATTTTATAATGCCCCGAGATATAACTGTTTAAAGTGACCCTCCTCCACCCTCATTTTCTCTTCATCACAGAAATAAAATTGGATACTGGGGTACTATGTCTCTTTAAGGAGACAGCCTTTGCAGGCCACCTTATGCATGCATGCTCTACTAGGAATTCTGGGAAAGGAATATTTAAATAAACTTTCCTTGATGGAAAATGGAAAACTTACTCTAGCAGTAAGTTTTGGAAGATCAATGCCTAGTTTTCTATAAAACCTAGAGACCTTGTTTGGGATTAAAGCCAAACCCGAACATATTTTGAAAATGAAAAATAGACCCGTCCACAGGCAGTTGCTTCGGGGTTTTTGCCCCCCCATCAGTGCTAAGCAGGGTACTTGTTCGGCTGGCTGAGAGGTCATTGATGTGGGTCAGAAGGGATACTATGTACTATATACTCTCTTAGGGAGACTGCCTTTGCATTTGCTATAGGAAGCGCTAGAGTGAGTTTTCCTTTATCCATCAAGGAAAACTTATTTAAACCCTTTTCTGACATCCACCTTACTATTACAGTGGATATTGGATATTTAAAGCTGAGCAACTGCCACAGCCACTAGGTCTCCGCTATCTCTGTGGTGAAAATGCTGGCAATCATTGCATGGACTGATAGTAGGCATTAACATACCCCATTTTCCCAGCATTTTGGGACTGGCGATCTGTTACCATGACACATACACATTAGATATCCCTGCATCCGAAAACACGTGGTCTACAAACTTCGTTTAAGTTCAATGCAATAGTGGGAAAAAAAAATCAAAAGAGCCAAACTGCCGTTTTTTCACAGTTTCGCCTCTCATTAAAATTTGAATAAAAATTGATCGAAACATCAAACATTCCCCAAAATGGCATAAATAAAAAGTGCATCTGGCCTCGCAAAAAAAAGCTGCCCCATACATGGAAATATAAAAAAAATTACCGATTTTCAACAAAGAAGTTACAGAATATAGTTGTAGATCAGTAAGGCAAAGGCCTCACTTTGAGGAAAGGCAGCGTTTTTTGTTGCAGATTTTGCTGCGTTTTTTTGAACCAAGGGCAGGATTGGATTTAAAAGGAATGGAAAATATAAAGGAAGGGCTTAGATGTTTCCATTCTGTTAAATCTACTCCCAACTTTGGCTCAAAAAACACAGCAAAATCTGCAATAAAAAACGCTGCATTTCCGCAATGGGGGGCCTCAGTCTAATTCAGTATATTGAGTGTGGACAGTTTTAGAGGTCCAGAGACCAGGGAAGTAGGACAGCAGCAGCAGGGGATACGAGGCAGAAAATACAGCTGAGATGATTTTTCTGTGAGTCTTGTGGAGCTGATAAAATAAATTCTTTGAGTGGGGGCTGCCATATCTCAAAACAGCAAAAAAAAAAGCAGTCTATTTGCCAGAAATAGACTGCAGCTGCCACAAGGGGGAGTTTCCTACATCCTCCTGTGCTGTACATAGGGGGCCCACGCGTCATATAAAGTTATATCATTTTGGCCAGGCCCCATAACTCAATGAGTAACACTACATCCTCCTGTGCTGTACATAGGGCCGGAAGAAGGGCCTGGCACTGACATCGTCCTACTTCCCTGACACAATCAAAATGTTTTCCTGCAGCTGCCACTAGGGGGAGTTTACCACATCCTCCTGTGCTGTACATGTATATATGGGTTATGTAAAGTTATATGATTATGGCCAGGCCCCATAACGCAATGAGTTACACTAGTTGATTTGCCTGCAGGCGGCTCTCTTGTACTTATGATTTATAACTCCATATGAAATAAAGAGGTAAAAAGTGATTATTCCAAATTTACCTTGTATGATGTGAAAATGCAAAAACAGGTTTATATCAGATAACACAAACTTATATAAGTCTGGTCAGCTCCTCCTGCTGTATTACATACTGACAGCAGATCATACGGCATTTTCATCATGGTTACCGGTCAGGTTCCCTTTAAAGGGGTTTTCCCACAATTTATCACTTATCAACAGGATACATGCTGACTTGAGGTCAAATTCTAGGACCCTCAAAATCACTAGATTATGCAGTCTAGCATATGCATCGTGTTTTTTTTCTGCAGCACTTTTCACATAAAATCCGCAAAGGTTTCCTCTACGGACTTTCTTCTTCAATTATACAGTGCCTTGCGAAAGTATTCGGTCCCCTTGAACTTTTCAACCTTTTGCCACATTTCAGGCTTCAAACATAAAGATATAAAATTTTAATTTTTTGGTGAAGAATCAACAACAAGTGGGACACAGTTGTGAAGTGGAATGAAATTTATTGGTTATTTTAAACTTTTGTAAAAAAAAAAAAAAACTGAAAAGTGGGGCGTGCAATATTATTCAGCCCCTTTGCTTTCAGTGCAGCAAACTCACTACAGAAGTTCAGTGAGGTTCTCTGAATGATCCAATGTTGTCCTAAATGACTGATGATGATAAATATAATCCACCTGTGTGTAATCAAGTCTCCGTATAAATGCACCTGCTCTGTGATAGTCTCAGGGTTCTGTTTAAAGCGCAGAGAGCATCATGAAGACCAAGGAACACACCAGGCAGGTCCGTGATACTGTTGTGGAGAAGTTTAAAGCCGGATTTGGATACAAAAAGATTTCCCAAACTTTAAACATCCCAAGGAGCACTGCGCAAGCGATCATATTGAAATGGAAGGAGTATCAGACCACTGCAAATCTACCAAGACCCGGCCGTCCCTCTAAACTTTCATCTCAAACAAGGAGAAGACTGATCAGAGATGCAGCCAAGAGGCCCATGATCACTCTGGATGAACTGCAGAGATCTACAGCTGAGGTGGGAGAGTCTGTCCATAGGACAACAATCAGTCATACACTGCACAAATCTGGCCGTTATGGAAGAGTGGCAAGAAGAAAGCCATTTCTCAAAGATATCCATAAAAAGTCTCGTTTAAAGTTTGCCACAAGCCACCTGGGAGACACACCAAACATGTGGAAGAAGGTGCTCTGGTCAGATGAAACCAAAATCAAACTTTTTGACCACAATGCAAAACGATATGTTTGGCGTAAAAGCAACACAGCTCATCACCCTGAACACACCATCCCCACTGTCAAACATGGTGGTGGCAGCATCATGGTTTGGGCCTGCTTTTCTTCAGCAGGGACAGGGAAGATGGTTAAAATTGATGGGAAGATGGATGGAGCCAAATACAGGACCATTCTGGAAGAAAACCTGTTGGAGTCTGCAAAAGACCTGAAACTGGGACGGAGATTTATCTTCCAACAAGACAATGATCCCAAACATAAAGCAAAATCTACAATGGAATAGTTCACAAATAAACGTATCCAGGTGTTAGAATGGCCAAGTCAAAGTCCAGACCTGAATCCAATCGAGAATCTGTGGAAAGAGCTGAAAACTGCTGTTCACAAACGCTCTCCATCCAACCTCACTGAGCTCGAGCTGTTTTCCAAGGAAGAATGGGCAAGAATTTCAGTCTCTCGATGTGCAAAACTGATAGAGACTTACCCCAAGCGACTTGCAGCTGTAATCGCAGTAAAAGGTGGTGCTACAAAGTATTAACTTAAGGGGGCCGAATAATTTGGCATGCCCCACTTTTCAGTTTTTTATTTTTTACAAAAGTTTAAAATAACCAATAAATTTCATTCCACTTCACAATTGTGTCCCACTTGTTGTTGATTCTTCACCAAAAAATTAAAATTTTATATCTTTATGTTTGAAGCCTGAAATGTGGCAAAAGGTTGAAAAGTTCAAGGGGGCCGAATACTTTCGCAAGGCACTGTACCTATAGGGAAACCGCCGGGGTTTCTGTAGGTATAATTGACATGCTGTGATTTCCAAAACAGTGACATTTTCTGCGAATCCCATTCAATTTGCAGACAATGTAAAACGCCGCCGCCCTGGCCTTAACCCCTTATGGATACATCAGTTTTCTTTTTTATTTCATATTATTGTTTTGATTGCAAATGCTCCATAAACCCCCGTGATGCTCATAGATTTCTATTACTGACATAACATTCTTACACTATATCTGGATGGCAGTGGTGCTATACATTAAGAGCGAGCCGTGGAGATTCACAGGTTGCAGTGATCCATTTATTCCACCAGTCTTGATAGTTCTGACAGGAAATCCTATAATTTGCTCCCACTTCCTTAATAAAAAACGTGGCAGATTTATTATACCTTGTACACCAGTTATCTGGTGTACAAGGCATAAAAAAGTTGCACATTTTTGTGCAAATAGGATTTTGCACGAGAATTTGCAACTTTTTTCTGGTTTGCGCCACCCGTGCAACTTTCAGATTTATTTTCTTTAATGTCAGAGTACTGGCACCATGATGCCTAAAAGCTATGCCAGCTTGTAGCTGACATACATGTCCATGTGGTTTCCGCTCGGTTTCCACACGAAACATGGGAAACCACCGTCACATAATTTACATGCTGCAGTATAATTCACATACTGCGATTTCAAAAACTGCAACAGTTTTGGAAATCGCAGTGTGTCCACTGTACATGTTTTTCCGCAAGGTGTGGATGGGATTTCCATCCACCTTGCATTAACTGTAAAACGCTGTGTTTATTTTCTTCGGTGTTTACGCCGCGGCCAAATCGCAGCATTGACACCATGTGGGGCCCTGGCCTCAAGTGGGAATTCTCTACATCGTCAATGCCAGATTCTATGCCACAGAACTGATGTCTGGCGTCCAGTATCTCCACAATAAGGGGTTCATCCACCAAGACTTGAAGCCCAAAAACATCCTGTTGGATATTAAGATCACCGATTTTGGTGTTACAGTTTGGTCTTACAACAACATGCACAGAGACCAAACAGCCACCAGATGTGCTTGCATCATTGGATATATGGCTCCTGAGGTGAGAATACAATTTACTACTTTTTCAATTGTATTCAAATGACTTTTACCACTAATACCACTTAACCCCTATCTACAGGATAGGGGATGTCTGACTTTACTATCTTTCATTAGCTACAATTGTGTAATGTAATAGAAAATTATGTATAAATAGTCCCCAGGTTGTGTTTACTGAATAATGACACATTATAATATGGAGAGTGACATACAGGATTAGTATGGAGAATACAAGATATAACACTAGTAACAAAGGTTCTCTTCTTTATGGAAGATGCTGGCTGCGGAGAAGTACAGCACTGGAGTAGACTGGATTTCATTTTGAGTCATCATAATCGAAATGTTGACCAGTGAGTGTGCATATGATCCTAGACTGTTTTATGAAACATCCTCCGGCGCCAAGGACATCATTAAATAGGTGAGTATGTCCCCAGACGCTGTGGTAGGAGATGCAGTGAAGACAGTTTTATACATATAGGCCAACAATTTCTTTGTTTTTCACGTATTTTGTCAAAAAGTCAAACCTGCTAAGAAACAATCAAAATGTCCTGTTTTGGGATAAGAGAAGATGATGCTCATTCATTGCCCCTCCATCACTGAAGATGGTTAACATATCACATGACAGTAGACAACACATTATGGAAACAGCATTCAGGAAAAGTGATTTATTGTCTATTATTGATTTTACTGATCAGATTCTTGTCTTGTGCTCAGGTCACAGGTTATAGTTACTAAATATAAAAACATTTCTCTTTATCAGCTCCTACAGATAGCACTTAGGAGTCCATAGGAACATCAGAGGACACTGCTTCTTCCAGCTCATTTATTGGGTCTCGGTAGAATCCTTTAAAATGGCTCAACCATACATCTCTGAAGTAAGTAAACTTACAGAAATGTTACTTGGTCCTGATCCATTTACTGTTTGCTACCGTAATGTTTTACTTTGTTGGGTCTCTTCTACCTTTTACTTAATGTCAAATTGAAGATTATTTTGGGTGCTGTTATTCTTTACTTTTACTGTTATAGAAGACCTGACAACTTGATTTATTAATGATGTATTTCTAGTCTTCCATTTTGTCACCCTCTACTCCTTTCCAATCAATGTGCAAATTAACAACTTCTATTGCCAGTCTTATAAGGTGTAAGCCATTTGTTACAGCAAACCATTTGTTTGTGTTCCAGCTATGTTCTGTCATGTTTCAGCGTGGATGATTCTGCATTCTTTGTAGGGTGAGGCTGAAGTGTGAATGGCCACAGAGAAGCACATGGAGATATTTAATGTTTAAAGGACTCTCCAGGATTAGGCTTTATTTACATGTCAGTGGTTTGGTCAGTGTTTTGCATTTGTAATTGTTATCCTAAACCAGGAGTAGGTCAAAAACCCAGATCTCTACATTACACCTTATCACTGAGTCTCTATTCCTGGTTTTGACACACAAGCCCTGATGCAAAAACCTGACCAAAACACTGATGTCTAAATAAGGCCTTATAAAAAATTTCGCTGGTTTCTTCTACACCACACCTGTCTGTAGTTTGTTAGTGGTATCACAGCTCAGTCCCAATGAAGTGAGAAGACTTGAGCTGCAATTCAACTAACATCCTTTAGAGAGATGCGATACTGTTTTTGGAAGAAAGTAGCCATGATTTTCTAAATCTAGATAACCCATTGAACCCATTGAAGAGGGAGAGTGTCTTGAGTACTTTTTACATTTGAAAACATTCCTTAATTATTGTGCAATTATCTTTTTACTCTAGTACTTCAATTCAGGACTGTTCTGATTAGTCACCAAGAACACCATAAAATTATTTTACTTTTTTTTTTTAGCCACCTGAACCTCAACCCTGTTTCTGAGCATTCAAGCTGGATAAGTTTGAAGCAGCAGAGCCCAACTTATCTATGTCACCAGAGGACCAAGCCATATTCAGAGAGTTTTCATTTGTCACCTAGAAAACCCTCAACAGAACACCAGCTCAAAAATACCAGAGCATGCTGTGCACCTGAGCCTCAAAAAGACCTAAAGATCACATGTGGCATTATCCAATATGGATGAACACCCCATAAAAGTGAAGACAGCCTGGGATCAACAGCACCAAGAGGAGACAAGAAGAGATGCCAGCAGATCCATCAAGCAGCTGGAGGTAAGTATATACTTTAGCATCATCTAGCGCTAGGCACGTGTAACACATTTATACACTTGACGGTAAATGGATTTCCCCTTGCTCATGATATTACCAGCTTATAGTGCTGTCTTGGCCAAGGAGGAAATACAAAGGTGTGTGATGGCCCACTATTAATGGGCATGGAGGAGGCAGATTTTTTTTTTTTTAATATAGCACTTAATCACATGTTTATACATATTTTACATTTACCAGTAATCAGATTTCCTCATCCTTATGACAGTTCTGTTATGGGTGATAAGAAAAATGGTATGTGATGGCCAACTATTAAGTGGTATGAAGGTGACCTGATTTCTTTTTCATATACCTTCTAAGTTATGTCATCAGAGCAAGCTGTGTACCTAGGACTCTAGATGATCATGAGGAGTAGACCAGAAAAATAGATGTCCAGCATTCACCAGGGACTTCTTATATGGATGATATTCCTCATTACTCTGAAGACACTTAATTAAGATTAAGGAGACCAGAAACATATCAACCCAGCTACTGGCTGTAAGTATGTGCTATAATTTATGCTCTACAAGTCATAAGCATATCTAACACATTTTTACACTTACTGTTAAATGGATTTCCCCATGCTCATGATAGCACCAGCAAATAGTGCTGTCTTAGGTAGGTTGGGAAATACAAAGATGTGAGATGGACAGCTATTAAGGGGAGGAGGAGGTCAGATTTTTTTTTAAAAACTTCCATCCATAATGCCATCACAGTGAGCCATGTGCCTAAGCCTGTAGAAGACCCTGAAGAGAAGACCAGATGAATAGATGTCCTGCATGTTCCAAGGAACCCTTACATGAATGTGAACAGAAGAAGCGAATAGAAGTGATAAGAGCCGACATCTCCATGCTGAAGTTATTGTCCTGGAGTTACACGTTGATAAGGGAAGTTTTTAGGCCTTTTACATCACTTTTACAAATGAGTGAATCGAAGCTGCAGAAATGGAATCTGATCCGAATTTCATGAAATATTTGATTCGCATCGAATCTGAATTTTCTCACGCTTCATGGTAACGATTCGCATTTAGTTCAAAATGGCTGCTCTACATGGGGCAAGGGACTCTGGGAATGCAGGATCGCCCACAATGCCATGCGTGCAGTCAATCAGCAGCCAGCCTTGTGATGTCACATCCCTTTAACACGGCATGTTTGACTGCTGCATCCAAGGTGTTAAAGAGGACCTTTCATGTCCTCAGGCACATGCGGTTTTACATACTGCTAGAAAGCCGACAGCGCGCTGAATTCTTCGCACTGCTGGCTTTGCTGCTATGTGCCCCGGGGCTGGAGATATCGGCAGTGTAAGTTTCACGGTTTACTGTCAGAAAGGCGTTCCTGACAGTCTAGCTGCGCTGTGAGGAACGCCCTCCCTGACAGTTCTCGTTCATAGACTTGTACTGGGGGGCGTTCCTCACAGCTGAGCGTCATTGCCGGGCAGTAAGGAACACTCCCTCTGACAGTACAGCGCTATAGACGAGTACAGAGCTATAGACGAGTACAGAGAGAGGGGGCATTCCTTACAGCCCAGCGATGACGCTGAGCTGTGAGGAATGCCCCCCCCAGTACAAGTCTATGAACGAGAACTGTCAAGGAGGGCTTTCCTCACAGCGTAGCTAGACTGTCAGGAATGCCTTTCTGACAGTAAACCGTGAAACTTACACCGCCAATATCTCCAGCCCTGGGGCACATACCGAGAAAGCCGGCAGTGCGCTGAATTCAGCGCGCTGTCGGCTTTCTAGCAGTATGTAAAACCGCATGTGCCTGAGGACATGAAAGGTCCTCTTTAAATCCCCCCGATCGGTTGTGGAGCAGAGTGTTATCTGTAACTGACAGCTAACACCCTGCTCCATAACCAATCGGGGGTTTTAACAACTTGGACGCCTTGGTCAAACATGGCCGCGGCATTCAAGAGGTTCTGCCATTTTGCCGCCCACCTTGACTTTCTGCTGCCAATAAATAGCTGTTTTTGGTATGCAATTCACTGTGATTTAATTCGGATCGAATAGAATCATATCGCAAAATTCAGCAAAGTTGCCGAATCAAATTTTTGAATACTTTTCTCATATCTAATCACTTTTATCAACAGAATTTAACTTTTTATGGTGACCACAGTAAATTGAAAAAGTCTTTCCATTTACATTGTGCTAACAGAACTTGCTCCCCTGCCAGCCCCTCCCTTCACCTTCTTCCCCTAGGTCTGCTCTCTCTCTGAGCAGGGAGCTGAGCTAGAACTAACAGAAGTAGTTTACAGCCTTCTAGTTTTCCAAACTACTGGTTAATTTACACATAGACTAGGGAGATCCAGAAAATAAGCCATGCTGAATATAAAACCATAGAAAACCCAATTTTTTGGAGATAAAGTATATAAATGTGTAGCCCCTGTAATCAGAACTAGAAAATCAAAATTGTATATGTTTATGTGCAATAGTTATAAAAAAAATTTGTTTTAGGTAAAAGAAGCAAAATTTAAATTTTTTTTCACATTTTATACCATTCTTCTACTTCTAGCGAAAAAAGTATTTAACTTATTTAACAAATAAGGCTATTAACTTATTTCAAGCCTTATGTGTCCTGAAAAAAACTTGGCAAAAGTAGTTGAGATATGCAAAGTCATTAAAAAGATATTGCTGTGTAGTAACGCAATGCATTCAAAAGTGCTAAATTTGGCCTGAACATTGGGGCATCAATGACACTTAGTCCTGAAAACGTTAAGCAGGTCATGTCACAAAGTGAGAAGAATAATTCTTAGAGCAATAGAAGCAACAGACAAGATAAATAAGTGTTCCATAAAGTGTTGTTTATTGTTTTGCATTAATAATATTAACAATTAGAATAACAATAAATATTAACAGATATCAATGTTGTTTCCAAAAGTAGTTTTTTTGCCCTATTTACCATGTTTCTCCAAAAATAAGACAGGGTCTTATATTATTTTTTTCCCTGAAAAAAGGACTAGGCTTATTTTCGAGGTAGGTCTTATTTTTTAGGTTACAATGAATCTTGTAAAATGGTTAAAGTAGGTGTTAGTAACCCTAACTTACATTCACAATTGATGGTGCAGTGCCAGTGGATCTTAAAAAACTTACTGGCACTCTCTCTTTCTAAACACTTTGTGTGGCAGTGGCACCGTGCCCTCTATATCTCCTTTCCTTTATGCTCTCCTTTACCTTAATGGGGAGGTGCTGTAGTGGAGTGGCTGCGTCTTTGGGAGCAAGCAGGGGTGGCACCTGATGTCTGCTCACGTAGGTAGCCAAGCCCAAAAAATAGTAGTGGGGCACTTCTCCAGGATGGTTGGGAGCTACAGTATTCCTATTCTCTGTCTCCATAACCTAGTGCTGGTGGTATTGACTGTAACTAGAGCTTAATTTTGGAGTAGGGCTTATATTTCAAGCCTACTCCAAAAACCATACAAAATCAAGCTAGGGCTTTTTGGGGGGTAAGGTTTATTTTTGGAAAAATAGGGTAATACATCTATTTAAAAAAAAAAAGTAAAAATTCTGGAGCATCTTTTCTTAGAACTCTGTGTTATACTATCTAGTAGGGACACAGTTTGGATGCAACTCATTGTCAATAGACCTTTCTATCAATTAAGGATTTTTCCTTTAAAGAAATAATAATAGAGATGCCCTTTAAATAAATAATTGTCTGTCAGCCATGTTGCGAGCTTGATGAGGAAGTTAGAAGAGCAATTCATGAAATTGATAAGGTCTGGATTTCAGGCTAAAAAATCTTGAAAACCTGGTTTGTTTGGTCTGGGTATTGCAATGCACATGTAATGTATACCATGTTATAATGTGCTGTGTTCCCCCTGAAAGATACTCTTAGGTATATCACTAAGATGTTACTAAGTAAAATGTTTATTCTTACTATTTTTGTAATGTTTGCAAAAATTAAATGGGAAAAAGTTAGAATATCTTGTATAGCCACTACTAAATTTACAGCATGGTGGTGCTGTATATTTATCATACTGTATATGATATCATACTGTATATGAGAAAGAGGTTGCAGCAGCAGCTCTACAAAGCTGATCAGTGGAGATAGTGAAACTCAGACTCCCACACATCTGATACTGGAGTCCTACTGATATGGCATCAATATTAATGAACTGGAAACCCCCTATAGGCTAAGGCTGTAGTGATGGGTCTGCTGCGGGATATCTGAGACAGACATCCCTCAGCAGACCCATACGTGGCAAAAATTAGAAATTATTTGAAAATGATTGTTTTGTCCTGTGAATTTCAGTCACCATTCCCAGGAGGATGGCCTGGCTTTCAACCTTTGCATACATCTCTTTTAGTAAATATTTATATTTCCTATGAAGTAACATTTCTGGAGCATCTTACCTTATAGAGGTTGTCCTGGCAAAAAAATTATGAGATGAAAAAAATAAGTAAAAAATCACACTCACCTGTCCCCGGTGCTCCGGTGTCCTCTCAGCGCAGTCATAGTGGTCACATGGGGCATGCAGACATCATGACATTTTAACGCAACTGTCATGATGTCAACGTGCCCCATCTGATCACCGAGGGCCAATCACAGGGTTAAGTGGTGTTCCCAGACCGATTATTTCATCCAGGAGACTGGAACAGGCCAGAAGATGACCACAGAGGACCGTGAGGGAGCTTAGGAGGGGTGAAGAAAGGTGAGTATCCATGCTTATTATGTTTCTGAATTTCCCCAGGGCCTCTGCTTTTATTCTCTGGGGTTTGAAGAGTATAATAGTGATTTGTGGGTGGCAAACTGCAAATCTCTTCAGTTGAGCAAAATTTTTTTTTAAAAAATTCATAAAAAAGCTCATCTCCAGCCGTAACCCTTCAATCAGCTAAACGGCAGGGATGGCAAGAGTCTTCCCCCAACCCCTCTGATATTGATGTCCTATTCTTAGGATTGGTCATCAATATAAAAGTCTTAGAAGACCCTTGTAATATATTAGTGAAGCTTCTGCATTTTCCAGACAAATAATCTATCTACAAATGATGTAAGATATCAAAATAAAGGAAATTCATTAAATAATTACATTTCTAAGAATTGTTAATAACATGGCTTTTACTCTAGTGTAAGTATCAGTATCTACATTAATAATGATATGGTGTTACCTTGCAATATGTCAAAAAGCTAAATGTACTTTCGCACTTAATTCTACTTCCATGGCTCTAGTAACAGTTTTTATAAGAGGGTGTTGGAGAACTGGAAGAAAATCCAAGCATTGTTTAGTGACTCATAGCACGCTTTCCTCCAACAACTGGTACAAAGTTAAAGGATTGTTGGGAAAAAAAGCTGTGTGCTAGACCATGACATCTGAGGATTGAGTATATCAATAATGGAACACTTATGTGTACACTAATGCTCTTTGATCGTCGATGCAACTGAGAAAGATTTCATTAGATAAACTTACAATTCAGTGTTTTATAAGAAGTTGAGATTTGGAACAGAATCCTTTTTGTAAATAATACAGTGTGTTAGGGTTTTGGAATAGTAACAATTTCACTGGCCAAATGCTTTAAAATCCACCCCCTGAAATGTGTTTCAGTTTAACATTACCACCACTTTAGGGTAATATTGGAGTTGATGATATTACACAAATATGTTCTGAAGCCATCCTTCCCTCTCCTTGGGAAGACTCCAACACCACTCGTTTCCGTTGAATTAAGCAAAGCAGACATTTCTCCAAGAAGCAAGACTCCTTCTAGTGATATGTTATTGGCCTGTAATAAAACCCTACTTACAAAAAGAAAACGAAGGAATATGAAAAACATGTCTATATAATCCCACTGATAATAATGTGGGCAATGAAACTATACAAAACTGCTATCACCACATTTGTAATGGCCCATACTATAAAATTATCATGTTATTTATCCCACATGGTGACAAAAATAAAAAATAAAATTACAGAAATATTTTTGTTTATCAGATCTCCCAAAAATGGAATAAAAGGTGATCAAAAGTCATACTGTATGTACCTCAAAATGGTACCAAAACCGTAGCTGATCTCACAAAAATAAGAGTAATACAGTTATGGCTGTCAGAATATGGATGATGCAAAAACAACTTTTCAAATGCATGTTTATTGTGTAAAAGTAAAAAATTAGAAAACTATACACAGTAAATTTGGTATTGTTGTAATCATATTGACTCGGAGAATAAAAGTAACATCTTATGTAAGCTACATAGGGGATGACACAAAATTTAAAAACATGAAAAAGCTGGAATTGATGCTTTTTTCATTACTTGCCAACGGAAAGTTAAAATTCTTCATGTGTACATGTATGCTTGAAAACTACATACTGTATATTCTGGGTAGGATCTACAGACAAAATAACTTCTGTTTATATGCATTGCCCACAGGAGCATACACAATGGGGCAGCTTCACAATTAAAACTGCCCCATTGCTGACCCCAGCCTGCCACTGCTCTCCTGAATTACACTGATAAGCAAAAGGGTAATAATGTTTTGAACTTTTGACTTTCAGGCTCCTTATCTCACCATCCACTACAGATTAAAACATGAGACTGTCATCATTTTATAGACAATCATCTTGGTTATCCCATACTTAAATTTGATTTGCAGCTATTTAGCATATGATTAGTTATGAAGATTCTTGTCATGTAACTGTTTTGCTCCTGGTGGTGGAAAAATCTTTTTCTTCTTGTATACTACAAATTACAACCTGTTCTCACATTCACTAATAGCTTAGTGTAACGTCCAAACTTCTGCGCCATCCTCCGGCTGTAGGGTACAGCGCAGGAGGTGTGTTTGGCTATGATTTTATGCTTTTAGGTTTCTTGTCGTACTCTGTCTGAACACAGTTCTATCTCTTCCTATGTTTGCTTCCCTCTGTTCCTCAAACAGTTAACCTCTGTTTTGCTTATGTGATTGACATCCTTCCTTTCCACTCTCACTTCTCTGGGAGATCAGGGTCTGGTCCAATCAAGCCTGGGGAGGATTCCTGACATCCTATAAATAGTTTTCTAAACCACACCTGAGTGCTTGCTATTAGTCTCTGTTGAGAATGTAAGCAAGAAATTTGAAGAACAAATTTGCAGATTCTTCTAGGACCGTTAAGATCAATAATTATTAGAAGCAAGGATCCTCAACATACACCAAAATATATAAAACTTAACATTTAATATAACAATTAAAATGTCAGTAAAGTTCCATATAGCAAACAAATATCATTATAAAAAGAATTTGGAACAGTCTTACCAAAATTGGGTTGAGATTGATCAATGTGTGGCCAAATTCATAAGAAAATACCAGGGGAACTGGGTCCAAATCGTAGGGCAAAGGAGGGTATATCCTACACTCTCCCTAATACCACAAGGTATTTGACTCTCGCCCTGACAAGGGCAGTCCCATCACTTGCCCTGAACAACTCTATATACTCCTCCCTGTATTTGGTAAGACTGTTCCAAATTCTTTTTTATAATGATATTTGTTTGCTATATGGGACTCTGTTGAGCATGCTAGCATTTTTCTCCTGTACCTCAGTTTTTGCAGACCTGTCTATTCTTCCAGTCGCCCAGTTGTACTTTACCACTTAGGGTAGATGAGGCAAGCAGGTAGGGACTTCGGGGTGGGTCTAGTATTATACCTCACTGTCCTTGTCTTTCCTTTTGTTCTTCTGGGATTTTTGCAGCAGCCATAAACCTAACAGGATTCGTAACACTTAATGTATTATTAGGTTGATTCCCAAGTGAAAGGTCACTGGTTCAAATTGAGGATCAGCCATGAAGATTTCCCAAGAAAAGAGAAACAGCATCATCCAGCTCATCGATAGCGAACTCTTGGCCAAGGAAATTGCCAAACTGCATCATGTGAGTGCCATTACAGTTGGAAGAATACGAAATGAAGTCCGTCCATCCATTCAAAAGCCAAGACGTGGACGTCTAGGCAAAATATCATAGTCAACAAGTCAGTTCATCACAAGGCCTATCAGTTCTGGTGAGACAAGCATGGCAGTGTAGGTGGCTTGTATGCTTCGTAATAGTGAGATCACATCCATGCGACCACCATGCAATGCGCATTACACATGTCTGGAATGGTGGCCCGAATAAAGGTGAAGAAGCCTTGACTTCAATATCGTCATAAGAAGCGTTGGCTCGAGTTTGTAATAAAGTACAAAAGGTGGACAGTAGGACATTGGAAACGGGTGATTTGGAGTGATCAGATGAAAGTCAATAGACTGGGCTCTGATGGGTGCAAATGGATCTGGAGGAAACAAGGGAAAAGGGGGCCTGAAGTGAAATTTCAGGTCTGTTACTGAAATTTATTTTATTTTTTCTATTTAAATTGTGAGATCCTGCTGTGATGCTGCTTTCTTAATCCTCCCAATCTGTAAAATGGCAGGAAGTTCAGAGCAGACAGGTCAAATATACAATCCAATGAGTCCATGAATGAAATCAAAATAAAGGAAATAAGAAATACAGAAACGTTATGAAAATTATAAAATTGCAACAGTAACTAGTAGAATATTAAGTCATACAATATGTTACTTTTCAGAAGGACAACTTTTTCATCGGTGAATGTCAACGCAACTTCAACAGTTGTCTCTAAATCAACAAAGTTTGATGTGTACAAGGCACCAATGTTCTGCGTCTGTTTCATTTTTTTTCTCTTAAAATGAATAGATGGTCTGTGCTCTCCAGATAATTGCTTGCAGGCAAAAGGTTACACATATAGATGTAGCAAGGGGGTGTAATGTGCTATCTGAAGCCATTCTGCACATTACCAGTGCAATTCATTGTTTCACAATCATGTATATGATTTTTGTGTATAGTAATTCTATATACTGTTCCATAATCTAAATTGACATCATACATTTCATATTTACATATATCATTATTGTCATAAATACTTACATTGATATGTTAAGGCTTCTGTCCACTGAACCATGAAAAGACATTAACCCATCTAATTAATAACATATTTTTATTTTTTCCTAAAACATACTTACATGTTTGACTAGTTGTCCACAAATTAGAACACTGTGTAAAATGCATCACAAAATATTCATGGGAATTATAGCTTTCTCTTGTTTAAGACCATGTACACAAACAGATGATATTTGACTAAAATTCACAGTAAAATCTCATGAGAAATCCGTAAACATGAAACAATAAAGTAAAAGACAAAAAAACCTTTTTCCTCTACATGTAGAGGATGCTCCTATCACAGCTACAGAACTTGTTATAAAGAGATCATTGGAAAGATCTCAGTACTGTCCATTCATATGTTTCTACATCATAATCAGGTCGCCCTAAGCCATCTTTTTTCCAAACTGAACAATCCCAAATTTGATAACCTGTCTTTATACTCCAGTCCACCAATCACCATTCACCAATTACTGTGGTTGCCCTCCTTTCTGCCTGGCTTCAGTTCAGCTACATCTTTCTTATATACAGATGCCCAAAATTGTGCATAGTATCATAGATTATAAACATAAAAAATAAAGAAAAAAATACACAGGGATATAACTGAACAGAAATGAGGTAATGTAATGTATCTTTTTTGTCAGTACTTGAACCCTACAAATTGTACAGTGCTGCGGAATATGTTGGCGCTATATAAATAAAATGTATTATTATTATATTATTATTACTATAGGTCATGTGGTCTATGTTTTGCACCTGTAATACAGAAACCTCACGTTGTGGAAAAGCAGCTTTTTTTGTTGCAGATTTTGCTGTGGTTTTCTAAGCCAAAGCCAAGAATGGCAACAAAAAAGAATAGGAAATATATAGGGGGTACTTATACTTCTGCCTTCTGCTCAATCCACTCAACTCCTATCACAGCTTGGAGTCTGTATCAGGACTTCTACTTTTTACTGTTAGAAATGCCACTGCTCATGCTGGGTTCCTCTTCGAGAAAAAAAATCTAATAGGAATGTGCATAGGCAGCCTTGGGGCACGCATTAGGCCCACCGGCTGCCATGTAAAGGCATCAGAACCTCTACAAACAAGATGCCTGACCCCTGTGATCTTGTTTGCAAATGTTCCAATGCCTCCAGGAGGGAGCTCCCTCCCTTCAAAACCCCTTAGATGCTGTGGTCGATATTGACAGCGGCATCTAAGTGGTTAAATGCCCAGGATCAGAGATTTGCCAATCCCAGGCAGAGGAGCAAATGACAGCCGGGCATCTGCATCTGAGCGTGCAGGAGACCCCGCATTATTCTGCCACAAATGACGCAGAAAGTCAATTGCAGTGGAATAAGGCCCATTAGTGACCGACATAGATAGTCACAACACAACATTATGGGAAATCATATCAAGTAGTGGGATTGTGCGATGTCTTCTATTTGTCAATTTGCCAGTTATTGCCAGATGTTGTAAATTGAGAGGGACAGATTCCTTTGAGAGGGACAGCATTTTGCTATATGACTTTGGCAGATTGCTACATTCCTAGGTGGAGATGTCACCACTGTTCAGTGTTATATGACTCGGTGGTTGGAAAAACAAACTGGAATGGCAACAAGATTATAAGAATGACATGTAATGAATGTGATCCATTCTGTACTGTGAAACTGCACATCACAATCAAAGGCAGCAAACAGCATTGGCACAAACCATCAGAAGTCATTTCCATGACATTGAGCTATGAGCCAGACATCTAGATACAGGTGTTCCATTGACCTCATGACAATGCTGCATGGTGCACAGCAAGATGAAAATGGAGGCTGGAATGGAGGGCTATCCTCTTCAGCGATGAGTCCTGCTTTTATCTCAGACACAATGATACCCGGGAAATAACTTAGAGAAAATTACAAAAAAACAACGCCGAGCGGCACATAGTATAATACTGTTTGATATTAATGGTATCACGTGCTCTAAAGAATAGACAGCAGTGAGAGATATCGTCCTTGTATTGAGTTAACAGAATGAGGGGTCAATCCACAACATAGTGATTGATTTGTTTAGGTTTTACTCTCACCTGGTTCAGTTGTGAGAAGTCACAACCGCTATATCCGCTTTAGCTATAGAATGCAGCAGGGTCTCTCAATGCCAGGATTCCGAAGATCTGGATACAATGTTTGTAAATAGAGTAGGATACAAAAAAAAGAATAAAAAAAAATAGAGGAACAAATCCTGCGCTTTCCAAATGTATTCTCTTCTTTCTTTTATTAGCTCAACACACAACGCGTTTCGGAGACATAAAGTCTCCTTTTTCAAGTGTAAATGAGACGAACATATCGTATGTATGTTCGTCTCATTTACACTTAAAAAAGGAGACTTTATGTCTCCGAAACGTGTTGTGAGTTGAGCTAATAAAAGAAAGAAGAGAATACAGTTGGAAAGCGCAGGATTTATTCCTCTATTTTTTTGGATTTTTTTTTTGTATCCTACTCTATTTACAAACAATGATAGCCGGAGATTGGTCAGGAGACCACATTGGCAACGCCGTGATGAGGTCTTCACAAGGGAGCGTCACACTAGCCCTACTCCCAGGATTATGGTGTGGGATGGCATAATGTATGGTAGCTGGACCACTCTAGACTTCATTTGAGGTACACTAACAGCTTGGAGTTATATGGATTTGTTTGTGGAACTAGTGGTGTGGCGATTTCTCCAAAGTATCCTAGGAGCCATTTATCTAGTGGACAATGCCAGACCGCATGTCGCTCATGCTGCTGTGAGCAGCCTGTGTCCTAAATGTGCTACCATGGTCTGCAGCATTTCCAGACTTGTCTCCCATTGAGCATCTGGGATGTCATTAGTCAACAATTGCAAAAGGAGCAGCCTGCAGCCAATCTTGATGATTTGCATGCCCAAGTGTGTTCATGGTATAACATTCCTCACAAAACCATTAATTACCGTGTTAATAGCATGCCATGTTGTCTAAATGTCAGTATTTATGCGCATGACGACCGATAAAAATGTGCCCCCTGTCCCCCAAAAATACAGACCCAAAGATCTTTGGTTTCATGACGGGGCCCCTTAATTAAAATTGTAGGCCACACCCCTCCATTCTCAGATTTAACAAAAAAAACGGATTTGACCCACACACACACACAGTATAACAGGGATGCCCAGGCGAGGTGAGTATAACTGTTTGTTATTTTTACTCAACTCCCCTGGTGACAAACAAGTTCGGACGCTAGCTATTTGATTATTCCAACAGGTAGAGGCTGATATTTTAATCACTCATCCTCGTGTTGCATCCGGCCTCTGCTTCTGCCTACAGGGTGTGAATGCTGAATTCCTGCAGCACCCTCTGGAGGAAGCAGCGAGGACTCGGGATCGGTGAGTAAAAATTTAGCTGCTAATTGTTGAAATAAACCAATAGGAAGTGGCTGATTAAAAAAATGCTGCCCCTCAGTTTATGCCAGGAGGTAGGTGCGGCCCTGGTTCCATAATGTAAAGACTTTTTTTTTCATGGTGTTGCACTTTCACTGTTGAGGAGTGTGCTGTTAACAGCAGCTGTAGAGATGGAGATTAAAGTACTGTAAATGTCCACCAATTTATTTTATAATCCTAAAAAGGTTTCCAATTCCATGCTGATTTGTTGCTTAATATACTGTTGGGTGGTCTTTGAACCTATTACCAGGAGATCCTGGGGTCTTATTGTACTGTAAACTCTCTTAGTGGTGACTATAGGTAGCTAGCATTTTTTTTCTTAACACTATATTAATGCAGGGGATTAGCTCTGTATGAGTAAAATAAAGCAAAAAGCATGTATAACAATGGCTTGCTATTTTTGGCAATGGAAATTTTGCTTGCTAAATTCTATGAATTTTCATGGGAAATGTCTGTTCCAAGTCACCAAGCAAACCATGCCTATCCGTGTCAATATGAGTCACAAATATGATCCAGTCACTGTTTACTACAGGGTTTCTAGTCTTATCATGACTGCAGTCTTGCCAGGCAATTCTAAGATCAGACAAATCCCTATGGTGGTTTCTGGCATATATGTTGGGCATAGCTTTTGATGTCTGGATTTAGTCTATTACCCTCAGTGCCTTCTGTGCTTTGTGTTGGGCCAAAACTCTCAGAAAAGTGAATCTGAAAACATCAGAGGAATGGAACTGGTTAACTCATTGTACTCCAGATGCAAAGCAAGGAGTTCTTCGTATTGTCAGCATGTAAATAAAAATAATTCTTGATACAATAATGCAGCAATTTCACAAGTTGTAACTCAAAAAATAGGTCATATAGAGAAATAAAAACACTGGAGAACAAAAAATATGCACATGGTTTTATTCCACAACGCCCAACATTTTCATCATATTTTACATTTTTAGATTTGTAAAACAATGTTTCCTCTGAGAACAGTCATCTGTATCAATGGTTTAATTCACAAGCAAGGGGCAAGAGGGGGAAAGCATTGAATAAAAAATAAACTCCAGCTTTTATATTGAGTTATATTCACCAAGACTTTTATCTGGAAGATTTTTTAGTATCCAAAGTGGCGTTTATACCCCATTCTTTCTTATTTTGGATCCCTATTTTTGAAAATGATATATAAATCTGTAGGTGCTTGTGATAACACTTTAGAATTAAATGACCTGATTTATTAATATTCCACTAATTCTTGTGTTTTAGTCAGAGCACTTTTTTTCTAATACAAAGCTCTGAATCCCCTGCATGAACCTAGAGTTAAAGGATTAAAGTTTGCAGCTACCAAAAGAGGCATCATTTTTCTGAATACATTAATGTGATTGAAATCAATGTACATATATTACATATTACATAATAAGCTCCTAAATCCTTCATTGACTTCTGCAAAGAGTTAAAATCATATATCTATGACTAAAGTAGGGAATTTCTTGCTCTGTAGCCAAACAATTAGCAACAACCATTTTAAAGACGTATCAGGACATAAAGCAGTGAAATATTGTCACTAGTCTAACCACACATAGAATATTGTGTACAAATTTGAGTCCTGGAAAAAGACATTTGAGGAGTGATATACTCTCTATGTACTAATATATGAATGGACCATACAGACACATTTTTAATTATCTTTTTGTACCTTGGCCTAACTGTGAAAAAGTTTATGTGTAGAGAAAAGAAGTTTTCGCCATTATCATAAATGGGGATTCTCTATTGTAAGAGCAGTGAGACTATGGAACTCTCTGTATCGTACGCTGTGATGGTTGCTTTATAACATGCTGCTTGCAGATTGCACTTTATTTTCCATGTGACAGGTTCCCTTTAAAATGTTCCAGTTTTATTACAGTAACTGACGCTGGATGATAAATCTGGCATAAATTTTCACCAACTATTTATTACCTTTGTTTTTTGATTAAAAAATGTGCTAAAATATTGGCCGCTCTTGGCACACACCATAGCATCTTAAGCCACAACCAGTTTCCATGCAATCACAATCTCTTTCCTCTATGTTATGCCAGATGGATGGATGGATGATGAGCAAAAACATGTCTAAAACAAATAATAAATGTGGCGCACAACATGTATGTAATTTTGTTGGCTTACATTGCACCAGAATTCTGACACATTTTCTTTAGTAAAAATGCCTCATTTATCTCTTTTTTTGCTTCTTCCCAGTTTTGCTTCTGTCCCTATTAGTCACTGTCCTTTATGCAGGGACATAGCAAATAATCAAATTGACTGTGGCCCAACACACATACTTACAAACTCATACATCTCATTTACAGAGACACAGATAGAGTTTAGGACAATGGTAAAGCCATGCCTCCCAACCATCCCAGATTCAGGGAGACAGTCCTTAATTTCAGGTACTGTCCTGCCGTCTGCAGGGGCTTTAACATTCTGGAAGCAAATACAGTTGAGCACAATAGTGAAACGGGGATTTGTCCACTGCCTGTTTCACCACTCAGCCCATCTCTGCTACTGAGAGCTTGGATGCAGACAGGGGCGATGTAGTGATGTCTGTCTACATCCAAGCTGCCAGAAGCAGATATGGGGCTAAGTGGTCAAACAGGGAGTGAACAGCTCCCTGTTTCACTATTGTGTTCAACTTGTTCCCAAGCCAACAGCAGCAAAGACCAGAGTGGACTTTTTTGTGAATTTTACTGTGGGGTCCACAAAGAGGGGGCACTATTTATCTGTGTGGGACCACAATAAACAGGCATTAGTAATAATGTGGGAACCAGAATGAGGGGGCATTATAGTTTGTGTGGTCAACAAAGAGGGGGAGTTATTCTTTGTGGGAATCAAAAAGGGAATATTATTATTATTATTATTATTATTATTATTGTGTGGGGGTCACAAGGGAGGAAATATACTGTATGGGGTCATAAGGAGAACATTATACAGTGTGGCAGCCACCAGGGAGGATTATACTCTGTGGGTGACCTCTGGAGGAATGTTATACTGTGTGGGGTCACAAGGGAGAATGATACTGTGTGGGGACCACAAGGGGCATAATACTTTATGGGGACACTAAGGGGACATTATACTGTGTCAGGGCCTATTATACTGTTGTGGTCACTGAGGGGTCCAATATACTGTATATAGGGCAATGAGGGGGCCAATATACTGTGTATGGTAGCAGTAAGGGGACCATTATATTGTGTATGGGAGCATCAAGGTGGCCAATATTCTGTGTAGGGGGGCAGTGTGGGGGCCTATATACTGTATATGGAGGCAATAAGGGGGCCAATATAATGTGTGTGAGGGCAGTGAATGGGCCATAAAACTGTGTGGAGGCACTGAGGGTCCATAATACTGTGGGGGCATAATATGGTGTGAGAGCATAAGGGAGGATTATACTGTGTGGTGGGCATATTACTGTGGCAGAAAAGAAACACAGGATTGAAATGGTTGGGGAAGTCCCTTATAAGCAAGGGGTACGGCCCACAAAAATTTTGCCCTTTTTTGATGGGATGTTGTAGAAGCTCCCTAACAACTCCACTCAACAGCTACTGAAGGTTAGATCAAACATTGCATATATTTTGCATTGTTTTAAGAATGTGGTTTTTTTTTTAATCAAGAGTAGAAGAGTTCGGTCCTTTTAATGTCAAAAGCAAGGTTTGGCACTGAAACAGAGTAAAACAAAGCTGTGAAGAGTAATAAAAAGCCAATGGGACTTTCCTTGGCGTATACCCTTTGCACTGAACCCATCTATTTTACAAAAACATTTTTAGAAGGTACTGCCAAACCTACAATTGAAGTGAGAGGCCTGATGTATTCAGTATATTTTTTATGGTTTCTGTTCATATGATGGTTGTATGGTTCCCACTCTCTATGCACATATGTCCACATTATTTATTTATTTTGCTTACTTATATAGCGCCATCATATTCCGCAGCGCTTTACAGACATTGTCGGTCACTGTCCCATATAGGGCTTACAATCTACATTACCTATCAGTATGTCTTTGGAGTGTGGGAGGAAACCGGACATCCTAACTGAAATATATACATACTGTAAAACCTGGTGCATGAAAAGTAAGGAAACAGGCAGATCCTATTCACTATATGGCTTGCAACTGGGTGGCAGGTATGGCTTAGCCCCTTGGTGCAGGGTACTGGGAACTGAAATCACAAATAAGGGACATCATTGGTTCAAATAAATGAGGTCGTTGACCTTTGTATCATGTCACAGTCAGTGTGAACCTATATAAACTAGAGTTCAGAGGGACATACCTCATAACATCCGATTCTCCTATTCTGCATATTAAACGCAGTTTAGGAGCATCAGTCAACACCTAGTAGCCTACAGACATCCCCAATGACCAAACCAGCCCGGTACTGGTCCACAACCCTTATTAAAAAGGCCACGTTTTCTGAGCAAAGGGGTTATACAGTAATGGGGCATAGGACTCTGGCCCTCAGGCTGCTAGAAGATTTTACAATTTTTTAGGAGGCGCATCTTATTTTGGTGCATTTCTTATTAACACCAGTACATGAAGAGCTTGTCTTAATACATTTTCACAATAAAATCCTTGTAAAGAGGACCTTTCACCACCTCCACCAATTCAAGTTCTTAGCATCTATGAATAGGTACTGCTCTACTGATTGGAATTTTCTTTCTAGCCCCAACTGTCCCTTATCTGCTCCTGCCTGATACCGCCCACCTGACAGTAAAGAGCCTAAATAGCATATCAGACATCAAAACTAACAGCATTGATTTCTCAGGAATGGTGGGGGCTATAGAAAAAATTATAACACCTATTAATTGATGTAAAGAACTGGACTTGTTGGAGGTGGTGAAAGATCGTGCAGAAACTAAAACTGAATTAATGATATTCACGTAGATAAATATTTTTTTTTGTGTCAGTAGTTTTTTATTAAATTTTTCAAATGTTTAACATCAAAAAATACTGAGACATAGAAAACATCAAAACTACTAAAGTAATACAGTCATCTAAATTACAAGGAGTACAAACACGTAAACAACACCATAAGGAAAGAGCAAAAAAAGGGGGGGGGGGGAAGCAGGTCAAACGGAAGATATCGTAATCGGCCGGTATCAGTTGGCAAAGTAGGACAAGTCTCTAAAAAGGACTTAACCAGGTATTCTAACTTCTAAGTATAATAGAGGGTCGGAAAAAGAGCCTAAATCCGCATTTCAAAGGTCCAGCAATAATTAGATAAATATTTAAAAATATAATATGCAAATAGATATATGAGTACCAGAACTGGAAGAGTTCATCTCAGGCAAATATTCCTTGGATCAGTAAACCTTGTTTTATTGAGCTCATCTATTCGAAGAGCGTCTCCACTTTCATTATGTGTCAAGGAAATTGAAAACAATGTGATCACGGTTATTCAAAGCATATTCTTACATCTGCAAAGAAAATGCAACATGGCAGCTCCTATTATTTACAATATTACATTATTTTCTCTGCTTTAAAGAAGCACTATGGAATTTTTTTGCCCTATAAGGCTGTTAGATTAATAAAACGACACTATAGCATTGTTTGAAGGATCAATGCAGTCCGTATTACTATGTCCACCTCATGAGGGGGCCTTCAGTTTCTGCATACCAGACATGGTTACTCTTAAGTTCTTAGAGCTCATTCACACATCAGTATTCTGCTCAATATTTTGCAACAGGGTATGTAAACCAATACCAAGAGTGGGTCCATAACACACAATATTTGCAAATACTTTCTCTCTGTAGATTCCATTCTTGACTTTGCCCTTTTGAAATACAGTACTTAACAGAATCCTGACCTGTGAACATACCCTTACACTAAATCATTAGACCACTCTGATACTATGTTCCTCACAGTCATCTTTTCCCCAGCACACCTGCTTCCATACTGACAAATCCTGCAGAGGTCTATGATATGAGTATATATGGATTTTGCAGAAGCAGCAAATGAACAAAAAGGTATACACTACTTATCAATATCAATGGGCATAAGATACATATAACATTTTCACTAGAGTGCTCATTTACATTAGAAAAAGTAATATATGTAGTACATATACTATATTTCTATAAGTCTATTGTAATGTCTCTGCCTGTTTGGGTCTCGGCGCCACCCCTCCGCTCGCACGCTGTGGCGAAGGAGGCGTGTTCAGTTTGATTCCTTGCGTAGGTTTCTTGCTGCTCAGTCTGAACATGGTCCTAGTTGATGTAATGGATTTCTGGCCACACCCGTGTTCTGAGCATTTCTCTCTGGTCTGCATAGGGTTAATCTCTTCCTGGCCTGTGTGATTGACAGCCTGTGTAACTATCAGGTCTTGGGGCTGGGCCCAGACTTTCTATATACAGGATGTCATTTTCTCAGCAAGTCGCCGGTTATTGCACTGTCTTTGCCTGCTCTCCTTGTTATATCCCTTACTACTTTGTTACTTGATTCTCTGACCCTTTGGCTTGCCTTTTGACTATTCTCTTGGATTTTGACTTTGTGCTGCATTGCTCGTTTGTTACCGACCCCTTGGCTTCCTGACCTCTCTTTTGTCATTCGTTTTGTCTTGTCCTGTTCTGTGTGTCACTTACCCAGTATAGGGCTTGTCTTCTAGTTGTCCTTTTACCGTTTAGGGTAACTGAGGCAATAGGAAGGGACAGTGGTTGGGGTGAGATTAGGGCTCACTTGTCTCTGTCCTTCCTCCCAGACCCCTGCAGTAGTGTCAGGGTATTGCTACGTTTGGCAAGACCCTTACAGAATAACCGGCCCATACATTCTGCCATTGCTTCCCATAGGGTCAGCATGGATCCTATTCAGGTCCTTGCGGCCAAGTTGGAAGGTTTGGCAAGCCTGGTAGCTGAGCTTGCTACACAGGTGCAGACCCTTACTGATGCTGCTGCAGCATCTCCGGTTGTTTCTGCCCCTTTCAGGGTTAAGATGTTACTCCCGGATCGTTTTTCAGGGGATCGTGAAAAATTTGAGACTTTCCGGGAGTCCTGTCGCCTGTATTTTCGGATTAATCCACATGCATCCCAGGCCCAAATGGTTGGAGTAGTTATATCCCTCCTACAGGGGGATCCACAAGCTTGGGCCCTTAAACTCCCCTCCAGGGGCGGAGGAGTGGATTAACTTTGAAAAATTTTTCTTGTCCCTGGGGTCTATATATGCTGAGCCAGACCACATTGGACTTGCAGAATCGCAACTCCTCACTATGCGGCAGGGCAAACGCTCTGCTGAGGAGTACTGCTCAGAATTTCGCAAGTGCAGTGTAACTGCAGGTTGGTGTGAGTCAGCTCTAAAGGCCCACTTTAAACAAGGCCTATGTGACCGTGTTAAGGAGGTCTCGGTTGGTCACCCAGATCCCCCTACTCTTAAGCAGGCTATGACTTTGGCTGTCCGTATTGACCGCAGGATCTGGGAAAATGTTAAAGAGAGATTAGGGTCTGCTTCCAAGTTTTCTGTCTCTCCCTCTCTCTCTCCTGAAAAACCTGTTATTTCTCCCATGACTCCTGGTGAGGAACCCATGCAACTGGGAGCTATGGACGCCAAGACTCGACGAGAGCATCGTCTCCGGAATAACCTCTGCCTGTACTGTGGTACTTCAGGGCATATCATACGAGACTGCTCCATCAGACCCCGCACACCAGGGGAAAAGCTTCAGTGCCTGAGTGGTAGTTGGAAGAACCACTCAGGCAACCAGGTATTTGCCAGTAGTAACAATAAGATGTTGTTATCTGTGTCTCTGTCCTCTGGGGACAGATCTGTTTCTGGCCAGGCCTTAGTTGACTTTGGGTCTGCGGCAAACTTTGTCACATTCTCGTTTGTCTCAGCTTTAGGCATTGAGCTTTTGCCACTTGACACTCCTCTGGCGGTTACTGGAGCGGATTTTGCCCCACTGGCCAGGGGTAAGGTCCGATTCAAGACCCCCTTAATAACGTTGCAAGTGGGTTCTACTCATTCAGAGGTCATGAGCTTTTTTGTTATGGAGCATCTGTCTTCCGATATTATTTTGGGGCTCCCCTGGCTGAACCTCCATAACCCAATTTTTGATTGGGGTAAAAGGGAGTTGGTAAAATGGGGAGATCAGTGCTCATCCCACTGTATTGTCTTGCACACCTTAGATTGTGTCAGTGAGGAGACGGTCTCAGCTGTAAAGGTTGGAAACGCCAGGCATATAAAAAAACGTTTGCCTGGTCCTCCAGCACCTGTTGTTGTTGTTCAGGGAGATCTGGAATTAAAGGCAGAGAAAATACTGGGTCCTACTAAAACTGGTTTATCTGGTGAGGGTCCGGTGGCCCCTCATAAAGGGAGGGGTACTGTAACGTCTCTGCCTGTTCGGGTCTCGGCGCCACCCTCCGCTCGCATGCTGTGGCGCAGGAGGCGTGTTCAGTTTGATTCCTTGCGTAGGTTTCTTGCTGCTCAGTCTGAACATGGTCCTAGTCGATGTAATGGATTTCCGGCCACACCCGTGTTTTGAGCATTTCTCTCTGGTCTGCATAGGGTTAATCTCTTCCTGGCCTGTGTGATTGACAGCCTGTGTACCTATCAGGTCTTGGGGCTGGGCCCAGACTTTCTATATACAGGATGTCATTTTCTCAGCAAGTCGCCGGTTATTGCACTGTCTTTGCCTGCTCTCCTTGTTATATCCCTTACTACTTTGTTACTTGATTCTCTGACCCTTTGGCTTGCCTTTTGACTATTCTCTTGGATTTTGACTTTGTGCTGCATTGCTCGTTTGTTACCGACCCCTTGGCTTCCTGACCTCTCTTTTGTCATTCGTTTTGTCTTGTCCTGTTCTGTGTGTCACTTACCCAGTATAGGGCTTGTCTTCTAGTTGTCCTTTTACCGTTTAGGGTAACTGAGGCAATAGGAAGGGACAGTGGTTGGGGTGAGATTAGGGCTCACTTGTCTCTGTCCTTCCTCCCAGACCCCTGCAGTAGTGTCAGGGTATTGCTACGTTTGGCAAGACCCTTACAGAATAACCGGCCCATACATTCTGCCATTGCTTCCCATAGGGTCAGCATGGATCCTATTCAGGTCCTTGCGGCCAAGTTGGAAGGTTTGGCAAGCCTGGTAGCTGAGCTTGCTACACAGGTGCAGACCCTTACTGATGCTGCTGCAGCATCTCCGGTTGTTTCTGCCCCTTTCAGGGTTAAGATGTTACTCCCGGATCGTTTTTCAGGGGATCGTGAAAAATTTGAGACTTTCCGGGAGTCCTGTCGCCTGTATTTTCGGATTAATCCACATGCATCCCAGGCCCAAATGGTTGGAGTAGTTATATCCCTCCTACAGGGGGATCCACAAGCTTGGGCCCTTAAACTCCCTCCAGGGGCGGAGGAGTGGATTAACTTTGAAAAATTTTTCTTGTCCCTGGGGTCTATATATGCTGAGCCAGACCACATTGGACTTGCAGAATCGCAACTCCTCACTATGCGGCAGGGCAAACGCTCTGCTGAGGAGTACTGCTCAGAATTTCGCAAGTGCAGTGTAACTGCAGGTTGGTGTGAGTCAGCTCTAAAGGCCCACTTTAAACAAGGCCTATGTGACCGTGTTAAGGAGGTCTCGGTTGGTCACCCAGATCCCCCTACTCTTAAGCAGGCTATGACTTTGGCTGTCCGTATTGACCGCAGGATCTGGGAAAATGTTAAAGAGAGATTAGGGTCTGCTTCCAAGTTTTCTGTCTCTCCCTCTCTCTCTCCTGAAAAACCTGTTATTTCTCCCATGACTCCTGGTGAGGAACCCATGCAACTGGGAGCTATGGACGCCAAGACTCGACGAGAGCATCGTCTCCGGAATAACCTCTGCCTGTACTGTGGTACTTCAGGGCATATCATACGAGACTGCTCCATCAGACCCCGCACTCCAGGGGAAAAGCTTCAGTGCCTGAGTGGTAGTTGGAAGAACCACTCAGGCAACCAGGTATTTGCCAGTAGTAACAATAAGATGTTATCTGTGTCTCTGTCCTCTGGGGACAGATCTGTTTCTGGCCAGGCCTTAGTTGACTTTGGGTCTGCGGCAAACTTTGTCACATTCTCGTTTGTCTCAGCTTTAGGCATTGAGCTTTTGCCACTTGACACTCCTCTGGCGGTTACTGGAGCGGATTTTGCCCCACTGGCCAGGGGTAAGGTCCGATTCAAGACCCCCTTAATAACGTTGCAAGTGGGTTCTACTCATTCAGAGGTCATGAGCTTTTTTGTTATGGAGCATCTGTCTTCCGATATTATTTTGGGGCTCCCCTGGCTGAACCTCCATAACCCAATTTTTGATTGGGGTAAAAGGGAGTTGGTAAAATGGGGAGATCAGTGCTCATCCCACTGTATTGTCTTGCACACCTTAGATTGTGTCAGTGAGGAGACGGTCTCAGCTGTAAAGGTTGGAAACGCCAGGCATATAAAAAAAACGTTTGCCTGGTCCTCCAGCACCTGTTGTTGTTGTTCAGGGAGATCTGGAATTAAAGGCAGAGAAAATACTGGGTCCTACTAAAACTGGTTTATCTGGTGAGGGTCCGGTGGCCCCTCATAAAGGGAGGGGTACTGTAACGTCTCTGCCTGTTCGGGTCTCGGCGCCACCCTCCGCTCGCATGCTGTGGCGCAGGAGGCGTGTTCAGTTTGATTCCTTGCGTAGGTTTCTTGCTGCTCAGTCTGAACATGGTCCTAGTCGATGTAATGGATTTCCGGCCACACCCGTGTTTTGAGCATTTCTCTCTGGTCTGCATAGGGTTAATCTCTTCCTGGCCTGTGTGATTGACAGCCTGTGTACCTATCAGGTCTTGGGGCTGGGCCCAGACTTTCTATATACAGGATGTCATTTTCTCAGCAAGTCGCCGGTTATTGCACTGTCTTTGCCTGCTCTCCTTGTTTTATCCCTTACTACTTTGTTACTTGATTCTCTGACCCTTTGGCTTGCCTTTTGACTATTCTCTTGGATTTTGACTTTGTGCTGCATTGCTCGTTTGTTACCGACCCCTTGGCTTCCTGACCTCTCTTTTGTCATTCGTTTTGTCTTGTCCTGTTCTGTGTGTCACTTACCCAGTATAGGGCTTGTCTTCTAGTTGTCCTTTTACCGTTTAGGGTAACTGAGGCAATAGGAAGGGACAGTGGTTGGGGTGAGATTAGGGCTCACTTGTCTCTGTCCTTCCTCCCAGACCCCTGCAGTAGTGTCAGGGTATTGCTACGTTTGGCAAGACCCTTACAGAATAACCGGCCCATACATTCTGCCATTGCTTCCCATAGGGTCAGCATGGATCCTATTCAGGTCCTTGCGGCCAAGTTGGAAGGTTTGGCAAGCCTGGTAGCTGAGCTTGCTACACAGGTGCAGACCCTTACTGATGCTGCTGCAGCATCTCCGGTTGTTTCTGCCCCTTTCAGGGTTAAGATGTTACTCCCGGATCGTTTTTCAGGGGATCGTGAAAAATTTGAGACTTTCCGGGAGTCCTGTCGCCTGGATTTTCGGATTAATCCACATGCATCCCAGGCCCAAATGGTTGGAGTAGTTATATCCCTCCTACAGGGGGATCCACAAGCTTGGGCCCTTAAACTCCCCTCCAGGGGCGGAGGAGTGGATTAACTTTGAAAAATTTTTCTTGTCCCTGGGGTCTATATATGCTGAGCCAGACCACATTGGACTTGCAGAATTGCAACTCCTCACTATGCGGCAGGGCAAACGCTCTGCTGAGGAGTACTGCTCAGAATTTCGCAAGTGCAGTGTAACTGCAGGTTGGTGTGAGTCAGCTCTAAAGGCCCACTTTAAACAAGGCCTATGTGACCGTGTTAAGGAGGTCTCGGTTGGTCACCCAGATCCCCCTACTCTTAAGCAGGCTATGACTTTGGCTGTCCGTATTGACCGCAGGATCTGGGAAAATGTTAAAGAGAGATTAGGGTCTGCTTCCAAGTTTTCTGTCTCTCCCTCTCTCTCTCCTGAAAAACCTGTTATTTCTCCCATGACTCCTGGTGAGGAACCCATGCAACTGGGAGCTATGGACGCCAAGACTCGACGAGAGCATCGTCTCCGGAATAACCTCTGCCTGTACTGTGGTACTTCAGGGCATATCATACGAGACTGCTCCATCAGACCCCGCACTCCAGGGGAAAAGCTTCAGTGCCTGAGTGGTAGTTGGAAGAACCACTCAGGCAACCAGGTATTTGCCAGTAGTAACAATAAGATGTTGTTATCTGTGTCTCTGTCCTCTGGGGACAGATCTGTTTCTGGCCAGGCCTTAGTTGACTTTGGGTCTGCGGCAAACTTTGTCACATTCTCGTTTGTCTCAGCTTTAGGCATTGAGCTTTTGCCACTTGACACTCCTCTGGCGGTTACTGGAGCGGATTTTGCCCCACTGGCCAGGGGTAAGGTCCGATTCAAGACCCCCTTAATAACGTTGCAAGTGGATTCTACTCATTCAGAGGTCATGAGCTTTTTTGTTATGGAGCATCTGTCTTCCGATATTATTTTGGGGCTCCCCTGGCTGAACCTCCATAACCCAATTTTTGATTGGGGTAAAAGGGAGTTGGTAAAATGGGGAGATCAGTGCTCATCCCACTGTATTGTCTTGCACACCTTAGATTGTGTCAGTGAGGAGACGGTCTCAGCTGTAAAGGTTGGAAACGCCAGGCATATAAAAAAACGTTTGCCTGGTCCTCCAGCACCTGTTGTTGTTGTTCAGGGAGATCTGGAATTAAAGGCAGAGAAAATACTGGGTCCTACTAAAACTGGTTTATCTGGTGAGGGTCCGGTGGCCCCTCATAAAGGGAGGGGTACTGTAACGTCTCTGCCTGTTCGGGTCTCGGCGCCACCCTCCGCTCGCATGCTGTGGCGCAGGAGGCGTGTTCAGTTTGATTCCTTGCGTAGGTTTCTTGCTGCTCAGTCTGAACATGGTCCTAGTCGATGTAATGGATTTCCGGCCACACCCGTGTTTTGAGCATTTCTCTCTGGTCTGCATAGGGTTAATCTCTTCCTGGCCTGTGTGATTGACAGCCTGTGTACCTATCAGGTCTTGGGGCTGGGCCCAGACTTTCTATATACAGGATGTCATTTTCTCAGCAAGTCGCCGGTTATTGCACTGTCTTTGCCTACTCTCCTTGTTATATCCCTTACTACTTTGTTACTTGATTCTCTGACCCTTTGGCTTGCCTTTTGACTATTCTCTTGGATTTTGACTTTGTGCTGCATTGCTCGTTTGTTACCGACCCCTTGGCTTCCTGACCTCTCTTTTGTCATTCGTTTTGTCTTGTCCTGTTCTGTGTGTCACTTACCCAGTATAGGGCTTGTCTTCTAGTTGTCCTTTTACCGTTTAGGGTAGCTGAGGCAATAGGAAGGGACAGTGGTTGGGGTGAGATTAGGGCTCACTTGTCTCTGTCCTTCCTCCCAGACCCCTGCAGTAGTGTCAGGGTATTGCTACGTTTGGCAAGACCCTTACATCTATAAAATTAATATCCATTATCCTTATGTCCATTGTACTTTCTGAATATATATAAAATGACATTTGGGTGTTCCATAAGTCCCCCTAGTCTTTGCAGCTGGTGAGTGACCACTGCAACCAATCATTAGCTTTGTGACATGTTGTACTACTGGCATTGTGGCTCCCATCACATCTACTTGTAAAGACTGGGGGAGGGGAGAGGATCTGAAGTGGACTGACAGGGAATTGGAAAGGTGGGTATTGCTTTTGTTGTATAGCTTATGCCACTACTTTTATTATTCATCCAAAGACCGGATAACCCACTTAAATACAGTCTTGCTCAGTGAAGCATCACCAAAGGCCACCTCTTCAAGAAGACCACCCTTTACCCAGACCACATTTCCTGCCATCTTCACTGTGAAGACCAATCCCCCAAAAAGACTATTTTAATGGGTAGTCATCTCAGAAAGGTTTCACTGTATTATTCTGTTATGCTCTTTAGGTATGGTATAGTCATTAGAAAGGTTTTCTGGTTCTCTATGTCATGACTCTCAGTGCCCCAATCACAGGCCTCAGAGGTAACCCCCAGGCGCATGATATGACCCAGGAGGCCGGAAGAGGACTGAGAGAGTCCCAAACGCAGTGAGGAGGCCCAGAAGAGGTAAGTATAACTATTTGTTATTTTTTTACACCTCCCCTAGGCCTCCACCTATTATACTCTGGGGGAACCCAGAGTATAATAATTTCACTTCAGGTTCTATCTGAACAAGTTCAGACCAAAACGAACCAGAGGTAACACAGGCCTCAAGTACCTTTCATCTCTAAACTCCTGTGACGCTTGGTCTACTCCCGCCTAATCCGCTATCTGTCTGCTAACTCTCTTCTGTACCCCTTTCAATCAAGTTTTCGTAAAACTACATTCTACAGAAACAGCCCTCACAAAAGTCTCCAACGATCTCTTGACGGCTAAATCTAAAGGGAACTATTCATTACTTATTCTTCTGGATCTCTCAGCAGCATTTGACACTGTAGACCACCAACTCCTCCTCACTATGCTCCATTCTATTGGCCTCACGGATACCACTATCTCTAGGTTTTCTTCCTATCTCTCTGACCTCTCATTTAGTGTATCATTTGCTGGTGCTATTTCTTCTCCTCTGCCCATTGTGGTTGGGTTCCTCAAGGCTCAGTCCTAGGTCCCCTCCTCTTCTCTCTGTACACAGCCCCAGTTGGATAAATGATTCGCAGATTTGGCTTTGAATACCATGTTTATGCTGATGATACCCAACTATATACTTCATCCCGTGACATCACCCCTGCACTACTACAGAACACCAGTGACTGTCTCTCTGCTGTCTCTAACATCTTGTCTTCTCTTTATCTGAAACTGAATTTTTCAAAAACTGAACTTTTTGTGTTCCCTCCATCTCCTAACCGATCTAACCCTGATATCTCCATTTCTGTCTGTGGCCTTACTATTACCCAGAGGCGGCATGCCCACTGTCTGGGGGTTGTATTTGATTCAGATCTCACCTTTACTCCACATATTCAGAGACTTGCACGCTCTTGCCACCTGCACCTTAAAAACATCTCTAGAATTCGCCCTTTTCTCACCATGGAAACATCAAAAACCCTCATTGTCGCTCTGATTTTCTCTCGTCTTCACTATTGCAATTCTCTTTTAACTGGACTTCCTCTTACTAAACTCTCCCCTCTACAATCTGTACTGAATGCAGCCACCAAACTCATCTTTCTGTCAAACCGGTACACAGACGCATCTACCTTGTGTCAGTCGATGTATTGGTTGCCCATCCATCACAGAATACAATATTAAATTATCACACTCACCCACAAATCCCTCCATAGTGCTGCGCCCCCTATATCTCCTCTCTCATCACTGTCTACCGCCATAACTGTCCTCTCCGTTCTGCCAGGGACCTTAGACTTGCATCCTCTGTTATCCGAACATCCTACTCCCGTCTCCAAGACTTTTCTCAAGCTGCACCGGTGCTCTGGAACGCTTTACCCCAGAAATCCGATTAATCCCCAACTACAGCAGCTTCAAAACTGCCCTAAAATCACATCTGTATGGTCAGGCTTATCACATGACCTGATCACAGTGTAGTGTGCGAAGGTGTACAACACCACCACCTTTTATCCTTCCTCCTCTGTTCCTCAGATCCTGGCCCCTCCATCTAGAAGTTACACTGCACTCCTTGCACTTAGTATCTGTTTATTCACAGATACTGGCTGGTGACGGGGTCATACAGCTTCAGTTACATAGCCTTTTCTATTAAAAGATGGCTGGACCATGGTAGCAAACAAGCCCTCTGACCTCTTGTGTCCCCCTATCTCCTCATAGAATGTAAGCTCTTGTGAGCAGGGCCCTCACTCCTATTGTTTGATATGTTTATTTCTTTGTCACATTGTAATGTCTCATACTGTCTGTTCATGTGTCCTCTGATTTGCACAGTGCTACAGAATATGTTGGCGCTATATAAATAAAGTTTATTATCATTATTATTAATAATAATAATAATAATAATAATAATAATAATAATAATAGTCCTTTAATAGTCCCACAATGGGGAAATTCAGTGTGTTACAGCAGCAAAGATAAGATAAGATAAGCAGATACAAATACAAATACAACATGTACAGGAATGTTCCAAGGTGAGAGGCATTACTTTGATAGCAGACAGACAGATAGGACTTAGCAGAGGAGGGGGGGGGGATTTAACAGGCAGAGAGATATTTCAGTTCTCTGTGTGTAATGATCTCCGCTTAGGTCGGTGTTGGTTGTACAGCCTAACCGCGGTGGGGAGGAAAGACTTCCAATAGCGCTCCTTCTCACACCTAGGGTGGAGCAGTCGGTCACTGACAGTACTGCTCAGCGCGATCACAGTCTCATGCATGGGATGGGACTTCTTCTTCTGCATGGAGCTCACCACGGACAGTATCCTTCTGTCACCCACCACCTGCACTGGGTCCAGTGGGCTCCCCAGGACAGAGCTGGCCTTTCTAATCAGCTTGTCAAGTTTATTTCTGTCCCTGGTTGATATACTGCTCCCCCAGCAGGCCACTCCAAAGAAGATGGCTGATGCCACTACCGAGTTGAAGAAAGTTCTAAGAAGTGCCCCCCGGATTCCAAAAGCTCTCAGTTTCCTAAGCAGGTAGAGCCTGCTGTGGCCCTTCCTGTACAGGGCCTCCATATGATCTGCCCAGTCCAGCTTATTATTAAGGAGCAAACCCAGGTACTTATAGGTGTTCACAATCTCGATGCCCGTCCCCAGGATGTCCACTGGTTTAGGAGGGCTTCTGCCTTTGCGGAAGTCCACCACCATCTCCTTGGTCTTCCCCGCGTTAATCTTCAGGTGGTTCCGGTGGCACCAGTCCACAAAATCCTGGTTCAGTTCTCTGTACTCCCTATCATCATCATCTGTGATGAGATCCACTATTGCAGAGTCGTCAGAATACTTCTGTAGGTAGCAGCTGGATGAGTTGCACCTAAAATCAGCAGTGTACAGTGTGAAGAGGAAAGGGGCGAGAACCGTACCCTGAGGTGCCCCCGTATTACAGATCACGGTACCTGACACACAGTCTTGGGCTCTCACGTATTGAGGTCGATTTGTGAGGTAGTCTAGGATCCAGTTGGAGAGGTGGTGGTCCCCTCCAGCAAGGCCCAGCTTGTCCCTCAATAACCTGGGCTGTATGGTGTTAAAAGCACTGGAGAAGTCAAAGAACATTATTCTTACTGTGTTCCCTGGTTTCTCCAGGTGAGACAGAGCCCTGTGCAGAAGATGGATGATGGCATCATCTACCCCAATGCCCGGCCGATAAGCAAACTGGAGGGGGTCCATAGCGGGGCTCACTAGAGGGCGGAGATGTGTGAGAACGAATCTCACCAAGATCTTCATCAGGTGGGATGTCAGTGCTACAGGTCTGTAGTCGTTGAGGTCCATAGGGTGGGGTTTCTTTGGAACTGGTACCACACATTATTATGATAATTATTACCTTTAGTAATGTGTCTCCTGCAGCCTGTTTGCCTTTATTGGGATATTTATCTTCCCACACTAGGTTCCTAGTGGTTCATGTATTGGCCTGGATATAGACGCTTCTTTATGGCTAACTGCACTAACCCTGCACTCAAGGGTGTAACTGAAGCGAGTGCAGTCACATCAGGCCTAGGAGCCTAAGGGGACCCATAAGGTGTCTCTTCTTAGTATGTGGAGACCAGTACTATAGTATAAGCGATACTTTATAGTTGTGGTACTGGGTACAGATTTTGCATCAGGGCACATGAGTTTCATGTTACGCCTCTGCTTATACTCTCAGCTGCCTTTTCTTGCTGTACAGATCTCATCTGTCAAGTTAAGCTTTGCTAAATATGTAGGTTCCATTGTCTCATTTCTATTTGGGTGATGCATTGCCTTTGACAACTTGACAACATTCGATGAGCATGTATGGAGCTCTAGTTATGGACCTAAAACAAATCGGTGTAAATGTATGTCATGGCATGGTGTGGGTGCTGGAGCTGCACACAAACCATCCTGTTAATATGCTGCCATTTATGCCATGTGAGGATCATTTACTTACCAAAAAAAGTCCAGTCCATCACTATAAAGCATCACAACATTTCTCAACAAATATGTTGTCTTCTAGTTAACTTGTTTTGTTGGAGAAATTTTTGACGCGGGAAGCACTTGTCATTTTCTTATTTTGCTATCAAATAAATTCAATTAATTCTTTGACTGGTTTTCTTTTTCCTTTTGCAAGTAGGATATTGTATTGAAGGACATAAAATATATCTCCACCTAGTGGCCATATTGCATTTTACTCTTTTGACATGAAGATTACCTTTGACACTGAAGATTATTTTATACATTAACTTATAAATATTCCAAAATATGATAAAGCATATGAAATATTTAACAAGTAATACTATGTTTTAAAAGCCTAGATATACAGTATGTGCCTCAACAATATATTCCAATGATGACTTTAACTTTAACTGCTTTAACCCATTCCCGCCGGTGACATTTTTTGATTTTCATTTCTGACACCCCGCCTTCCAAATCCATAACTTTTTTATTTTTAAATTCAGAGAGCCATATGAGGGCTTAATGTTTGTGTAACAAATTGTTCTTCTTAATGGTGCAATTTATTCTGTATAATGTACTGGGAAGCTGGAAAAAAATTCAGAATGGGGTGGAGTAGTATGGCGTTCATTCTGCAGCCAAAATGACATATTTGTATCCCTGTATTCTATGTTTCAATATGATTACAGGTATACCAATTTTATATAGTTTTATTTACATTTTAACCCCTTAACAAAAATCTAAAACTTTGCTAAAAAAATTTTTTTTTTTCAAAAGTCGCCATATTTGGACACCTGTGATTATTCCTATGCAAATGAGCAGAAAAACACTTTAGGAGCGTTGCTTTCCATCAATGGGCCTTGCTATCTGCTGCTACTAACTGCTGGTCAGCTCCGTCTCCGCGAGTTGATTGACATCTCTCTCCTTTGCCTTAGCAGCACACAATACTAACTGTACTGTGCACGTCTGATGTTGACACACTGTCCCCATTTAAAGCCAACTTCCTTCACTTCCAGGTGCAGTGCATTTTTTCTGACAGTATTATATTGAGGGGCACAGTGTGCAAAGCTATTATTCTCAGGGGCAAAGGGGGGCGTGTGTCCAAAGCTAGGAGCCAAAACATCTGAACAGATGTGGGAAAGGTGGAAAGCAAACACGGAAGGAGACCAACATAGCGAGAGACAATGTTAGTCACTGTGAGAAGGGAAGCACCCATTGCTACTGGAGGACTAGGGAGCAGTGAGCTGCTGGCTGACCCCTCTTCACTCCCAACTTCTCTTCTGATCTGGGTTGCTGATGCAGTAAGTCCTGATATGTGTCCTGCATTTGCATTAATGGAAATTAATAAAATAAAAGAGTTGAACAAGTGGCATACGAGAGGAGGAATATTTGAGAAACACTGAAGAAAAAAATTAGAGTTAGCTGTACACAATTACTATATGCATAGAACTAGGGACATTAGGGTCTTCCAGATAGAATATCCCTTTAATTTATGGATCTGGTCTAAGTAATTTAGTGGCCTGGTCTGAGTTTATTTACAGGTCTGGTCAGGAGAATTAATTTATTTACAGGACTGTATTAATTTTGAGGTCTGATCTAAGATCTGAATGTATTTAGGGGTCTACAGGGTGTATGCAGCATATGTGAGCTGTGTGTGGAATATGTTGGGGCTAAGAACACTGCGTTAGAACTTTTTAGGTTACCATATGGAAGTATTTTGTATGTGTACAGTATAGCACAATTGTTTAGTTGTACACTAGAGCACATTGTTTAGATGTGCTATATGGATTTATTATAGATAAAAAAAATCCAGCATATGCCTCTGCTCACTTCCTTTCCTGTTTTGGCCAGGGGCTTCTATAGATCTTGATCTGATCCAGGATAAAGTTATTCCTTATGACATCCTGTATTGTGAACAAACAATTTTATGTTCTCCAAAAAACCATAACCATATCTCAGATCAGTTCAGCAGTAAGAACTTCTAATTCCCAGCTTTCACTGTGTAAAATCCCTGCTGGTTTAATTCTGCCACTTGTGACTTGTCTTGTTCTCTAGGGGGTGGTTGTAATAACAGTTTTACAGACATCTTGGAACTACACTTGGGTTATAACTGTAAATATAATGTAAGGAGTCCTCAGGGTTATGCTATATCGAGGATTCTTGCTTCAAGGACGTTTCTCGGTTAAAAAAGAGAACACATCACAAAGATCGGTTTACTTGATCACAGAAATAAATGCAAACAATTGCAAGATTTACTCATGTCATACAAAGTCAAGTGGAAAAATATAATAAATCTAAAAAAAACATTATAAATTCTATTTGAATGGAACCTACAGATATAGCTTTTAAAAATAATCCAGCTATGTAATTCCCACAGATAAAATGTTGTTGCAGAATCCATATTACTACAGAGCTAAAGGGCTTTCAACTACTGAGCCATTTGTCAAACCTCTGCCCTGCTAGAGTACTCCTGGTCCACTGCCACCACTGTTAGGGTAAATTCACACAGGGGAATTTGGCACTGATTTTGAGGCGCATTCTACACCGAAATCAGCTCCAAATTCCATCTTGAATCACACATCCTTTTCAATGGGAGGCAGAGACCGATGCTTGTTTAGCCCCATTGTATCTGAAGCTAAACAATGAGTAAGCCCGTGGCAGAAAACCGCCTTAAATTCCTCTTCACTTTCTGGTATGTGAATGGGTACTTGGTAGGAAGAAGGAACATGAAGAAGCAGCAAAAAAGCTTAGCTAGTGTCTATACAAGCTCATATAACAGGCCTAAAACTTGGTAAGGCATGACTCCACACCTTGATTATACTACTTTCTATCCAAACTGTTTTCTTAAGAAAAATCAGCCCAAGTTGATCATTGAGAATTATGGATCCGGTTTTAATGTCAAAACAGTTACAGACAAACCTAAGAACATGATATACAAGGGTAAGCATCACCAGTAGTAATCTAAGAAACGTAGCCATTGGACACAGCTGCACAACTAGAAGATAAATTCTGGTCTCACTCATGTTCTTACAAATAACTGCAGCCAAAGGCAAACTGGCAGAAGTAGCAGAAAAGTTGTACTTTCATTTTGCACAATTTTGGGGTACATGTAATGTTTTAATTTGCTTTTATTAATGTTTTTGGGGGGTCAGTGTAAAAAAACACAATTATATCATATTTTTTTGCATTTTGTTTTTACGGCATTCACTTTGCATTAAAAATGACATGGCAGCTTTGTTCGGCGGGTCATTACAATTACAGCGATACCATATTTTTATGGGTCTTTTTATGTTTTACTGTGTTTACAAATTCATCATCACTTTCTGAAAATTATATTCCTAGGATCACCGTATTCTCATGCCTATAACTTTGTTTTACTGTTTTGTTGACAGAGATATGTCAGGGTTCTTTATTTGTGGGGAAAGGTGTACTTTTTATTGGTACCAATGTTTGGTATGTATGACTTTTTGTTGCTATTTTTTGGGGAAAGCAAGGTGACCGAAATACGTTAATTTGCCAGAGTCAAAGTATCTTCCAACTCTGACATCTAGTCCTGGGCCTCGGCTTTACAGCACTGTATTATTAAAGCTGTGAGCATTAACTACACGCAAAGCCTGACGTATTAGTACAGCAAGGAGTGGTAAGGAGTTAAAGATTTTCACCGGCAAAAAAAAAGTTTATTCTTAAGCCACTTTCACATGGTCAGTATTTTGCATTGGTATTTGTAAGCCAAACAGTAGTACTTCAAGGACACGGAACAGGTATAAATCTTTCCATGACACTAGGTAGTCACCACTGGTTTTGGCTTATAAATACTGATGCAAAACACTGACCAAAATGCTGAACGTGTGAAAGTGGCTACTCTTAGGGCCCTTTGACACTAACTACTTTTCTGTCCATGAGCTATCCGTGAAAAAATCAGACAGCACACAGACCCATTATAGTGAATGGAGCCATTTACATGTTTTCATTTCTCACGGAGTGAAAGACTGCACAATTTTTTTTCTTTTTTCTCTACCCATCTAGGTCATTCAAGTCTATGGGTCTGTGAAAAAGAAATGTCCATTTTCTGTCCTTTTTTTCACTTTTACATTGCTGGAAAAAAGGAGACAACATTAGTTTTTTTTTTTTGTTTTTTTTGTGGACCCCAAAAAAACAATGACAAAGCAATTGGACATGGATAGCACACAGAATCACACTAGGATGTACAACATCCATTGTTTTCTAGTCTGCAAAATGGATAGTTATTGTGAAACCAGCATTAGGCTGCATGCACACGAACATGTGAATGTACGGGTCCATGAGAAAGAGGCAAGGACAGTACATGGACCTCCATGGACCATTCATTTCACTACTGATCCTGGGATGCCAAATGGACAGGAATAGGGCCTGTCGTGAGTTTTGCCCCGTGCTCACAGCCCCCTACATGGCCTGTGATAATACACAGTTCTGTGTATGGGGTCATAAAAAATAATACGTCAGTGAACTATCCTTTAAAAATATGGTTAGCAGACTGACAAAGCAAATGTTTGAATGGAGGCTAAGGCTGAGGCCACATTGTGAAAACGCAGCAGAAAAAATGCTGTGCTTTATACTACTAGCAAAGTGAATGGGTTTTTGTGTAATCTTATTCACACATTGTGGGGAAAAAAACACTGTGGAAAAGTTGTGTTTTCAAAAAATTTGCACATTTTTGAAAAACGCAGCATTACCTGCAGAAATACTGTATTTTTTCCACAGACTTATATTGAATGGCAAAGGCAAAAATGAAAAACGCAGTAGAAAAACTGAAAAACACAAGCATTTTTTCAAAATTTTTGCTAACTGCGTTTTTTTTTTTCCGCAATGTTTTTTAGCTACGTATCACTCTATATGGCCTTAGTTTTAGCCACTGATGTGCAATATCCAATGCGCTAAAATAATACACAGATCATTAAAATGACTAGAGCCTAAGGCCGGGGCCACACACGCCGTGATTTTGCTACAGCGACAACGCCATGCCAAAAATTGGATGGGATTCTAGCTAATCCCATCCACACATTGCAGAAAAAAATCCAAAGCAGATTTTCCCACAGTGCTTTTTTACACCCCCTCTGGGTCTGGGCCTCCACCTATTTTAGTCTGGGGTCTAAAGAGACCCCAACGTATAATAATGCCACTTTCAATTTGACATAACTTCAGCTGTGTTTGCCTTAGAGGTAGAAATTGGATAGATAGGTTCCTAGGAGCCCTCACAGTGTTCTACACTATGTGTTGTTCAAACAAATTTTGGACCTGAGCCATCTGGACCCAAAATAAAACACATACTGAGAGGATTGCCTATCTCTAGTGACAAGTTTCCTTTAACTAAAGAGGCTTAAGCAGCAGCACCAATCCTAGTGTCTAGATCGGCACAGTACTTAGTACTGCTATTCTTCACAATGTGTATTTCTACATGATCAGTATATGAAATCCCACGCATGCGCTGTCGGCTCTGCCTCTTCGGGTTCGGGCAGAGCCGACAGCGCATGCTCTGTCCACCATCTTTGATTCGATAACTTCACGAGCGTACTGCACCTGTGTACTTCTATGGGGTACTGAGCATACTCCATAGAACTATACGAGCATACTGCACCTGCGCAGTACACTTGTGTAGGCATCGAAGCAAGATGGTGGGCGGAGTATGCGCATGCGTGGGATTTGGATCCCAAAGATGATAACGTCAGCTCCTGACAAGCGAAGAGGCCAGACAAAAGAAGCAGGGGCGTGCTGAAAATTATACATAGGCGACGTTGCGGATGATGACAAAGCTGTGCTCTGAGCACAGGTGGGAACGCCCCCTGTGCTCTCTAAGCCTTATTTGTATAAACCAAAAAACGTGAATAACGTGAAAACGGCGGCGAGGACAGTGGAAATAAAGGTAAGAGATGAATACCCTTTATAAAGGCTATTTTACGTGGTGTCAGCTAAAACTCAAAAAATCCAATGATAGAATCCCTTTAATGGGCGTATATGGGCATTGCACAGTGTCTCTTATCCTGCATATATGGGCAGGATATATTGACATTAAAGTAAAGATGTAAAGTCTGTCAGCTTTTTTTATTTTTTTTATTCATGAAAAAGAATGCTGCATGCTGTGATCTTTTCTGTTTGAACAACTGGAAAGCTGACAAAGATCCTTTATTTTTCATGTAGTATTTATTTTAATTTTATTTATTTTTATTTATTTAGCTTACTTGTATAGCGCCATCATATTCTGTAGCGCTTTTACAGACATTGTCAGTCACTGTCCCATATAGGGGTCACAATCTACATTCCCTATCAGTATATCTTTGGAGTAACTTTGATTCTGGTACTGCATCCAGGCAGTAAGTGTCAACTCATTTTAGAACTTTAGGCTGGTGGGGGACCCACCTTCTTCATACAGCTCAGGGCCCACAGTAGCCTTAATCCACCCCTTCTATACAGTATGTCTGTTCACATGTAGTTAGCATGATATATGGTATGTGTATGTAGTAAATGTGGCTGGTTCTTTTTCTGAGTTCTGCCTTGACTATACCCCACAAATAAAACCAGACGAAAGAGCAATAGAGAAGGGTCACTGTTTCTTTTTCTTCAGTTGAAAGCTTGCAGTTGTCCTAGAAATATTTTTTTTTCATCCCCACTGAATGAGCCACTGGATCACTCACAAAAAAACTAAAAATAAATAACAAGTAACCTCTTGAATTTTTGTTCCTGTGCTCATGCCATGTACATATGACTAAATGAATTAAGGTAAAGAAATGGCAACAAAAGAGAGGGGAAGAGAATAACAATAGCCAAATAATGCAGAAAATAAAAAAGGGGGAAAGATGTCAGACCATGTGAGCCCCTTCCTAATATTTAGTGCTAAATCTGACTTATTGTGTTAGGAACTGAATACAGAACTCTTTTTCACCATACAATATAACATAGTTTCAAAAAGTAGAAGTAGAAACTTTAATGAACTTCTTCTCAGGTTGATAGTGCTATTCCCAAACTACTTATCGTAGGCATATGTATGCTAATAATGCTCTGAGGGGCTCATTTAATTACCTATGGCTTATTAAAGGTATCATCTCCTGGGGATACAAAGTTAGTCAGCTCAGGCACCATTGCCAGACTTATGAAAACATACTTTTTACTGTACCTTTTTAAATTTATTAATATCATATTTGCAGTAAATCTTCAATTTACTTCCAATGTGACAATCTCATGATCATATACAGTAGTCATAAATCACAATTTACTAGAGAATGTCATTTTCACCAATAACCTTGTCCACATTTTAAACATAGAAATGCTGGTCCTAAACATTAATTTTTAATTACAAAATTGTGCAAAACTGTGGTCTCCTCATACATAGTAATGCCAGCAGGGGAGTAACAAGTAACCATGGGGCCCCAATCTACCATGAACATTTTAAGCTCCTGTATACTCAGGAAGAACACACATAGTGATTTTACAGTACAGGTAATGCACACAGTGATGTCCTAGTGCAGGGATAATGTAAAGAGTGATGTCACAGTACAGGAATAATAAATACAGGGATGTCACCAGTACAGGGATAACGCACACAGTGATGTCAGTGTATACATGTATAATATAAACAGTGATGTCACAATAAAGGAACAATAAACACAGTGATATCACAGTACAAGAATAATAAACACATAGTGATGTCACAGTACTGGCTTAATGCCCACAGTGACCTCACAGCACATAGATAATACACACAGTGATGTCCCAGTACAGGGATAATACACACAGTGATATCAAACTATAGGAAAAATACCCACTATAACGACACAGTGCAGGGATAATGCACACACAAAAAGATCACATCGCAGTGCACAGTGTGACATCACAGCATATGAAGAAATTAGGTATACTGATGTCATATTATGATGTCCCAGTAAAGTGATGGAGGTGCATTCATTTTTCACATCCCCTTCAAACACCCATAGTTATCACTAATTGCACCTTAGGCCTCAGTAGAAATGACCCCCCTTATTTATTGGGCCCCATAGCAGCTTGCAGCTACCCTTGTAGTGTCAGCAAAGCTCACACAACAGGTTCAAGAGAATTGGAAGATGGGCTCTATTACCTATAGTGGAAGATACATCCCTCTTACTAGGAAATTACAGAAAAACACAATATAATGCTTTACATCTACAGTACAGGATAGAAATACATTTGACACATGCCATAAATGTAACAGATAATGTGAATGTACTGTCATTCTTAAAGTAAGAGTTTGGTGTTTGGAATCATTATAAAACGACAAATGAAGCAACATTTACCGATTTTACCCAATGTTTCCTATCCTGGCTTTCCTTGCTGCTGGAGCGATGAGGTCATCTCTTTGGCTGCAGCATTGTCGTGCCTTCATGCAGCATGTCACGAGTACAGCTAATCATTGGTCTCACTGGTATACAGCATACAATTGCTGAGGCCAATAATTTGCTGTAGTGTTGACGTGATGTATACAGGAACCATGTTTATGAACAATGGCAAAGGAGGACTGGAGGTAAGTATCACTTCTTGTGTTGTTTTATCACAAATCTTAGTGCTGGGCTGATTAATATATAACTTGGATGACGCCTTTAATCCTTCTCTACTAAAAACCAGTTACCTCCAAATCAGCATTGATAATATTATGTAGACACCTCCATGTCTTTAGATGATAACTTTTTATATATCAATAAGCAATTAAATCTCGGCCTATGTCTATATGAAGGGAAGCATGTATGACAACATTATGTACATTATCCCTGTACTGGTGACATCACTGTATTTAAATGGAGCCTTAACTCCTATATAGATATATTATAATATTAGTCATTAAAGGAGTTTTCACCTAAAGGCAAAATTATATTCCACAAAGAATACTCACTTTATAACCGCACTTTAATTATATAATACATTATTTAAGGACTAAACAGGAATATTACTTCTTTAAAGAAAAACCACTAGCATATATCTATAAACAATCTTTAATGTATGTGGAAAATGTGAAATCTACCTGAAATCAGAACATGAATTGTTATCAGAAACATTTACTATCTAGTATGTAACGGTGACATCTGTTCTTGTTGTTCTCTCCCATCTTCCAATATCTCCAAACACTATGTGGTTACTATTGTGGTTATGACTCGACTCTGATGTAAAGTATGCCAAAATTTTGGTGCACATTTTGGTGCATATTGGCGCATCTAGATTGAGTATAAATTTGTCCAAGTTACTTGAATAGTGGACGTGGCTTTAAGGCTATAGCCCAACGTTGTGAAACACTGCGGCAAAAAACAATGTGTTTTACAGTACATGCAGAGTGAATGGGATTCTGAATAATCCCATCCACACATGACAGAAAAATATCAGCAGAGGAAAAGCCGTGTTTTCAAAAATGCCTGCATTTTTGAAAATCACAGCATGTCAATTATACCTTTGGAAACACTGGCGCTTTCCATATAGGTATAATAAGGGCAGAAAGTCCGTGGAGAAATCCGGAAATTCATCTACGAAAACGCAATGAAAAACGCTGCAGAGAAAAACGCAATGTGTTTCCGCGGTGGTTTTTTCTGCAGCTTTTTTTTTTTTTTTTTTTTTTGCTGAGTTTCGTTACGTGGGGCCTTAGCCTAAATGGGACAAAATGCCCCAAACTGCACCAAAATTTCAGCTTAAAATTCTGGTCCAATGTAAGCATCCACCACTGTGATAAATCTGTAAAATGTTTTAGAATATCTAAGTTTACATTGTCTAGCTATTCGGAAATCTGGGGCTGTGTGCAGAGTAATGTGGGGCAATCTATTTTGCCTGATGGAGATGCTGTCTCACCAATTGTTACCCAGTTGCCTTACTTAATGCCTCCAGGACCTGACCAGTTGTTGACCTTCAACATCAGAATAACTATTTGATTTTTTTTTCTTCATTGTAGTTGTAGTTATTTTTGTGGGATTGACTGTTGTTTATGTAGTTGACATCTTTAGTAAGTATATTTATGTATATAAGTATGGTTAGTAACTAAGTACACATTAATCATATTTTTTCTAGGCAAATATACTGGAAATGACTATTGCCTTTATAATTAATTCTTTGAGGCTACCAAATATTTGTATATAATTCTAGGACTTATATTTCATAAAGCTTGCTTAGGCTACCTTCACATTCCAGTGGTCTGTCCAACATAGATCTATCAGAAATTGTGGACGAAAAAGTCATGCAAGCCTGACTTTTTATGTTTGGCGATTTCAAGGAAAACAACAGACACCCGACGAACCCCATTACTATCAATGGGATCCGCCAGGATCTGTTCATGTCTGTCATTAGAAGATGTTTTTTTTTTTTCATCTATCCTGACGCAGATGTGAATGTTTTTAACAAATTTGCAATTCTTTTCAGACAAACTAAAATGGGAAAATCTTGTTTTTAATGCATGATCCAAAGCAATTGCTGCTAATACATTCTTAGTAGGGAAAAACACCAATGTTGCAATAGTACGACAGAATTATAGGAGGAGGATGAGTGGAGTTAGATTGAATCAATTTTAGACAGATAGGCAGAAAACTCATAGGAGTGGGGAAGAAGCTCATTACTGTGCTGTAACTGCAGTGTTCACTGTCTTACCCATACACTGGCCAGGCCACCTTTTCAGAGCCAAATAACTCCAGTGAATAGATCTGCCAATGCCTCTGTCTCCCTGGGATTATTTTTAATGTTGTTTTTTTTTTATAAAGTCAATTCTTTATCACATTCAACTGACAGGCACACTGACTGTGTACTACAATTTTTCTTCACATTCTGAAGTTGACACTTGCCACTGCCACACTGTTGGCATATCAACAATAAAATAAAATAAAAAACAACATTGTGTCTTCCAAAAGAAACACCATGTTGGTGCAGAATTCTGCTCCTATAAAGGGGTAATTTTTGGTGGCTTTTTTTTTTTTTTTTTAAAAAGCCACTTCTTCATCACTTTTCACACACTGCCACAAATTTTTCTTCAAAATAACAAGTCTGTTGCACTTACAAGTCCCCAAAAGTTGCTAGTTTTACATAAAAACGTTGCTTTTTTGAATATAACCTCTATGCGTGTATGAAAAAGCACAGACAAGCACCTTCCCCCAAAACAGGCCAATGTTTGGAACGTTTTAAATGTTAAAAGCATAAAACAAAGTGGCAGCGCAGTGTACAGTTAAACTAGCAGCTTTTATCCACTGTCTACCATCTGTTTTCCCATAGACATACATGTGACATAACTACATCTGGATTTGCCTTAGAAAGTTAAAAATGTTCTAGGACCCCTGGCAGTATCATACACTAAGTTTTAAGCCAATGTAAACTTTGGTTTGCGAAAAACTTATTCAACCAGAAACAAATCTTTGTACTGAACCACCTGAACAGAAACAAAAATAATCTTCAGAGGTTTGCCCATCTCTAGTAAATACTTCTGTGCCCTTCAGAACAGCAATGCTTCAGTATCTTTTCTGAACTCTTTGTTATACCATTTATCTATTATCCTTTTTCGAAACTTAAAAATAAAATTGACAACTGGGCGTTACCATTCCTCCTATGTCCCAAAATAACTACCAGAGGAACAGCACAATGCAGAGTTCTAAGAAAAGTTTCTCCAGAATGGTTTTTCGCATAGGAAATAGGAGTATTTGCTAAAACGGACATGTCCAGAGAGATGACAGCGCCACTTTTCATCTAGTAAATATGTGCTTTAAGAATCTACTTGTAGTTCTGAATAGGGAGGACACATTTCTACTTTATAATTCCCATATAATAGTGTAAGTGTTGAGATCTGGCAGTCCCTAAGGACAAAATCTAGAAATGCATGTACATTCCAGATATTTTACGTCCTGCATGAAAATGTGACTCTATACAGTAGAGTACTCACAACATAAAAACTTTTTATCCAAGTTGCAGACATGAATATTTCTTACTTAAAACGTTTGACTTTCCTATTTGCGTTCAGGGACATAATCCCTTATGTAAACTGAAAACTGGAGCTACAGCTCACAAAGTGCTCATTGGGGAGCCTGAAAGTCATATAAATTCTGGCTCAAAACAGCGGAGAGCGACTTCTAAGGACTTTCATGATCAACCTCTAACCTGGCACCTTGACTTAAATCCAAGAATGGAATAAGCTTACAATGAGGAGAAAATACATGTCTAAATAAATGCATATCTACTATATAGCAATCTCACATATGGACAGTATAATAAAACAGGTGAGCACAAATGTAATAATAGGTTACTATATACAGTCATATGAAAAAGTTTGGGCACCCCTATTAATCTTAATCATTTTTAGTTCTAAATATTTGGGTGTTTGCAACAGCCATTTCAATTTGATATATCTAATAACTGATGGACACAGTAATATTTCAGGATTGAAATGAGGTTTATTGTACTAACAGAAAATGTGCAATATGCATTAAACCAAAATTTGACCGGTGCAAAAGTATGGGCACCTCAACAGAAAAGTGACATTAATATTTAGTAGATCCTCCTTTTGCAAAAATAACAGCCTCTAGTCGCTTCCTGTAGCTTTTAATCAGTTCCTGGATCCTGGATGAAGGTATTTTTGACCATTCCTCTTTACAAAACAATTCCAGTTCAGTTAAGTTTGATGGTCACCGAGCATGGACAGCCCGCTTCAAATTATCCCACAGATGTTCAATGATATTCAGGTCTGGGGACTGGGATGGCCATTCCAGAACATTGTAATTGTTCCTCTGCATGAATGCCTGAGTAGATTTGGAGCTGTGTTTTGGATCATTGTCTTGCTGAAATATCCATCCCCGGCGTAACTTCAAATTCGTCACTGATTCTTGTACATTATTCTCAAGAATCTGCTGATACTGAGTTGAATCCATGCGACCCTCAACTTTAACAAGATTCCCGGTGCCGGCATTGGCCACACAGCCCCAAAGCATGATGGAACCTCCACCAAATTTTACAGTGGGTAGCAAGTGTTTTTCTTGGAATGCTGTGTTTTTTTGACGCCATGCATAACGCCTTTTTGTATGACCAAACAACCCAATCTTTGTTTCATCAGTCCACAGGACCTTCTTCCAAAATGAAGATGGCTTGTCCAAATGTGCTTTTGCATACCTCAGGCGACTCTGTTTGTGGCGTGCTTTCAGTAACGGCTTCTTTCGCATCACTCTCCCATACAGCTTCTCCTTGTGCAAAGTGTGCTGTATTGTTGACCAATGCACAGTGACACCATCTGCAGCAAGATGATGCTGCAGCTCTTTGGAGGTGGTCTGTGGATTGTCCTTGACTGTTCTCACCATTCTTCTTCTCTGCCTTTCTGATATTTTTCTTGGCCTGCCACTTCTGGGCTTAACAAGAACTGTCCCTGTGGTCTTCCATTTCCTTACTATGTTCCTCACAGTGGAAACTGACAGGTTAAATCTCTGAGACAACTTTTTGTATCCTTCCCCTGAACAACTATGTTGAACAATCTTTGTTTTCAGATCATTTGAGAGTTGTTTTGAGGAGCCCATGATGCCACTCTTCAGAGGAGATTCAAATAGGAGAACAACTTGCAATTGGCCACCTTAAATACCTTTTCTCATGATTGGATACACCTGGCTATGAAGTTCAAAGCTCAGTGAGGTTACAAAACCAATTTTGTGCTTCAGTAAGTCAGTAAAAAGTAGTTAGGAGTATTCAAATCAATAAAATTGATAAGGGTACCCAAATTTTTGCACCGGTCAAATTTTGGTTTAATGCATATTGCACATTTTCTGTTAGTACAATAAACCTCATTTCAATCCTGAAATATTACTGTGTCCATCAGTTATTAGATATATCAAATTGAAATGGCTGTTGCAAACACCCAAATATTTAGAACTAAAAATGATTAAGATTAATAGGGGTGCCCAAACTTTTTCATATGACTGTATCATTTTAAAAGTGTGTTGTCTATGTGATTGTGATCAGATATTTCTGATACAGATTTTCCAGTTTATTGCTCTTGAAAGTTACACTAGGTTCACAACTGCACTTGGGTTTCTGTTCCTCGGGTCTACTTGAAAAACGGAAATCCACTTAAAAAGTAGTTACCCGTGGACCCCATAGACTATAATGGGGTATGCCGGGTTTCCTGCTTGCAGGACTTTTCTCTCCACATTTTTCTAGCGGAATGGGGGATGAAATCTGAGAAACTGAGCGCTGGTGTGAACCCAGCCTTAAACTGTAGAGTATAAAGTCCATATGATAACTGTGGTCATATAAGCTGAATATTCATAGACTCCAATACAAGTAGAAAACCTAACTTATATGTATGTATGTGTGATTGTGTACATGGGCACTGGTTTTTGCTGACAGATACAAGCATTTTACATTTTAACTATATGCTGCCTGTAATGTTTTAATTGATGAATGCTCATCTTACTGTAGTCCATTCATGTGAATGGACTGTATTATGGGTATTCCCCATAGAAGTTAGATACCTTCTGCATTTTTTAAATTGACACTATGATTTCAGAAATAAAGGTTTTTTTTATTGTATACTGAAAGCATATAAAATGTATGACTTTTTTTTTGTATCAATTCCTCGATCCCTGTTTGCTGCAGGAATCTACATTGTTAACCCTCAGTGGATAAAAATTTGCACAACTCATTGTAATGGGCACAACAGGGCAAGTTAAAGTATGGTTGTCAGATCTGTATCTGAAGCCAGCCATACACATGAGATAGTTTCCAGATATCTGAACACTCATTCAGCCAACTGCTCTCTTGCTTGAGTCCTCTATACACATGCTGACTCAGTTTGGCCAAACAGTGCCTGAGTACTAAATGGAAGAGTGGCGAAATCCCATGCTGGCAGCAGCTTATGTCCCCAAAAACAAAAAGATCAGGCAGTTGTATTCCATCTGTCATCAGGCTAGAGAGTCAAGAGGCCCCATATATATTGGATGTGTAAAACAGTGGGTTTAGCCTACATATATCTAATGTATAGGGGCTGCATTATATTAATCCATAAATGTTTGTGATGATCACGCCACCACCTATCCAGAAATAGCAGCTAGGGATATAAAAACTTCTCTACAAACAGAAACTAGCTAAATTTAAAAATAAACAAATAATTTAAATATTCAATTACTTAATCAATTATTTCAGCACCTTTTATATCGAAAGTACAGGGCTCTAGATGTTGTAGCATTATTGTATTACAGAGGACTTGCCAGGGATCCTGACTGTCTGTTTCATAAATACTTGTATCCTTCACTAAATAACAATTCTGGAGCATCTTTACTTTGAAACTCTGCATTGTACAGTTCCTTTGTTATTCCACCAGAAATTCATGAATAAATTGACAACTGGGTGTTAGTAGGTTGAGGTATATCTAATCTGTGCTACCAATGTAAGCGCATCTCTTCAACAAGGCAAATGAGTAAAACTGAGTTGTTCTTCACAAATTATAGGAGGAATAGCGGAAGAATGACACAATTGAGTTGCTATTTCATTGAGAATGTAAGAATTTACTAAAGCAGACATGTCATATATATCATGTATTTGCAGCTGTACAATCAAACAAAAAGTGCGGTTCTAGTATGAAGAGAAGTACATCTAGTATGCTGTAGATTCACCAAACTTAAAAAAAGCAGGGTCACTTAGGTAAAATTTATTACTAGACATGGTCAAACCTCTAAAGATTCATTTCATTTTGAGTCTGAATGAGTCAACCCTCCAGTTTGCTTCAGTGCAAAGTTGTCTCTTTTCAGGCCTCAGCATATAATAGGTTGAGGCCCAGGGGAGATGCAAAAAAATAACAGTTATACTCACTGTCCCTCATCTCTTCTGGGCCTCAGAGCACCAAATGTGATCGCTGAGGCCCAATCACAGGCCTCAGCAGTGATCCTAGATGAATGAGCGCCACCCAGGAAACCTGAAGAGGCCAGAAGAGGACCTAGTGAGAGCGCTAGATGCCGCAAGGAGGCCTAGAAGAGGTGATGGAAGATAAGTATAAATGTTTGTTATTTTTTTACACCTCCCCTGGGCCTCCACCTATTATACTCTGGAATCTGAAGAGATACCAGAGTATAAGAATTTCATTTCCTGTTCATGGGTGTTGAGCCCCCAAAGTTTCAAAGTTTCATAAACAGAAAACTTTTGGAAAATGTGGGTCGCATCTGGTTTGATCTGAACTGGTTCATTCATATCTTTTATTGGGAGTGATTTTAAAAGGATTTATCTGGCACATCAATTTTTTAAAGGGCTAGTCAGCAAATCACTGGCCAAAGCAGTGACATGCCTTAACCTGTGATCGGCAGAGCGGCATTTTAAGGGTGTTGGAAGCGGTGATGGATCAGTGACAATGAATATGACTTCTTTTGTAATTTTTGCCACCTTGAGCCTTTAAAGAAAACACTAATCCACACACAATTATTTTATAAATAACTTGACTACTATGGCATTGTACTGTGTACTTTTATCTCCAGAATCCTGGTATCGACATGAACAAGTGGAACTACACAACAGTTGAGGAATTCATTCTTCTTGGACTTACAAGCTTGCCAAATATTCCGATAATATTGTTTGTGATATTTTTACCATGTTATATTATATCACTAGGTGGTAACATAGCCATCATTATAATCAGTAAATTAAGCAACCGGCTTCACACTCCTATGTATTTCTTCTTAAGTCACTTGTCATTTTTGGACATCTGGCACACATCAATTATTGTTCCTGTAATGCTCATACACTTATTGTCAAAGAGAAAAACTTTATCATTTAACAGTTGTATCAGTCAGATGTTCATTCATCTATCTCTCGGTGGGACGGAGTGCTACCTCTTATTGTCAATGGCCTATGACCGATATGTGGCTATATGTACCCCACTACACTACACTAATATTATGCATCCTATCTTGTGTAATAAGATGGCATCTGGTTCCTGGGTTGGAGGCATACTGAACTCTATTGTACACACAGTCCTTGCATTGCAATTGCCTTTTTGTGGTCCAAATGTACTTAATCACTTTTTCTGTGAGGTTCCTTCAGTACTGGAGCTGGCCTGTGCAGATACATCTCTGAATAAGACTGTTATTTTCTTCTGTGCTATATTTGTGGTGATGGGTCCATTTTTCCTTATCCTCATCACATATGGGTATATAATTTCCAGCATTCTGAAGATAAGCACATCTGTGGGACGGAGGAAGGCCTTCTCCACCTGTGCTTCACACATTACAGTTGTATCCCTGTTTTATGGCACCATCATATTTATGTATATGAGGCCTGGATCAACCCATGTAGCCAACCAAGACAAAATGGCTGCCTTGTTCTACAGTGTTATAGCCCCAATGCTTAATCCTTTGATATACACTTTTAGGAACAAGGATGTGATAGGAGCATTTAGGGACATCAGACTAAAAAGGATTAAGTCAAATAAATGTTCTAGACATTGATTCCACAAACAATGGGGCTACTTTACTGGTTAAAATGTGTCAGAACAGTTTTTGTGGCTTGTCAGAGAAAGGGGTTGAGGTTTAGTGGGAAAGGGTGTTACTTGATGGAAAGGGTGTAGGTTACAATGTGCCACATTGTGACAAAAGTTTGGTATAAAATTGACATAAAATTGATCTACAGCAAGCCAAGCAAGAAGTGTTAGCTGAAAGAACTGTCTTCTGTCTTGCCCATCAGTCTGACTGCATACATATAATATCTTGATAACCAGAGAAACTTTCATATTAGGTATGATTTACACCCAAGCAAAAATAATAGTTGATTTGAAAATTTTACAAAACTTACTCCTTTGGAAAATTTCCCTGCAGTATTTTCCAATAACTATGACTATGACAATAACTCCAAATTACCTTTTTGTGGTGCTTTGTTTTCTGGTATGTGTAGTCTTAACACCAAGGACTTTACAACGATCTAATATACTGTAGGGAAAAATAGATATTTCCAGTAACAAGTTTGTCATGTGTTTTCAATGACAACCAGCAGAATTGAGAATGCTGCTCTTGGCTACACTACACACTGTAACACTAGTTGGGTACAAGATAAATAATATCATATAATTACAAAGTTATTCAACTTTTTATGTATAATATATCTGTCTAAATGATTTTGAACAATATACTTTTAAATATATTAATTAGAGAATATAGAGTATATACATTGATATGATTTAGCATTATTTACACAAACATTTAGCATGCCAATATGTTATCAGGTAAAACTGTATTTTAAGACAATGTAACAAAACCATTGATTCATATTTCAGCCTCCAAAGTCTTTTGTGTAGCATACACAGTTTCATAATAAGCAAATTTCACTGGCATAGAAAATTGTATAGAAATAAGTGAAAACAATAAAGCACATGTAATAAATGTAACAATATAACGTAGGTGCTGTATCAATGAAGATGCTACGTAATATTAACTGTGTAAACTAAGCAAATGTGTTAGGGTAAGTTCACATCTGTGCTCTATTTCTGTTTTTCTGTTCCATTATAGGAACAGAATAAAGGAAACCCCAATATGAATGGATCCGTTATAATCAATAGTTGGATTATTTTGATCAACAACCCCAATCTTTTTGCAGCCACTCTTGACTTTGGCTCCAAAAAACGTAGCAAAATCTGCAACAAAAAAGCTGTGTTTCCGCAACGTGGGGCCTGAGTCTAATATAAACAACTAAATTGCCCAACCGGGAATGGGGGGGCAGTTTAGAAAAAAAAATCAGCTGATCATGCCATTGACTTTTATTTTATTCTCAAAATGGTGGATTTTATTTGGCAGACAGGATCAATGACTGAAATGGTCAAACTCTGCTCATTAATGTACTGTGTGCCTCAGATCCATTATATAACTGAGGATGGGATTAGAATCTCATTCACTTTGAGGGTACTGTAAAACACAGCATTTTTTTCTGCTGCGTTTCCTCACAGGAAAAAACAATGCATTTCTGCAACGTTGGGCCTTTGTTTGAGGCCTTCAGCTGATATGGTAACTCCTTGGCACCCTGAAATTGCATTACATAAGGGCCCTATAGAGAAGAGAGGGGACCCCCCTCCCAACTACTTAGATGACACAATGAATATTGACCACAACATTAGAATATTTTTGAAACCTTTATTTATTTCAGTAATTAGATTAAAAAAGTGACCTCCTATATTTTCTAGATTCTTTACACAGAGAGTGTTCTATTTCAAGTGTTTTATTTCTGTAAATGTTGATTATGGATTACAGGTAATGAAAACCCAAATCTAAGAAAATTAGAATATTGTAAAAAAGTTCAGTATTGTAAATTCAGTGTGTCACCTGCCAAGGTTTCCTAAGCCTTTAAATGGTCCCTCAGTCTGGTTCAGTAGGACACACAATCATGGAAGACGCTGATTATGAATTGTATTACTGAATTATTGAAACTAATGAACGTTTCAAAGATATTCTAATTTATTGAGATGTACCTGTAATATCCCAGAGTCATAGTAGTACAGCAACAAGATTATTTGTATATGTCCTATTATCTACTTGGAAATCTCTATCCAATACCTTGATCACATACTTTATATAAACGTGTAGATTAAAACAATTGCTTGATTTAATAAACTCCATGGATTACAATTGTTTGTCTATTTAACACCATGGATTGCATTTCTATTCACCCCTGTGGATTACAATTGTTTGACGAACCATACCAATAGAATACAGTTCTTAATCTAGTTAACAGTGCTGTAGATTATAATTGATGTTATTTACTGAATTCTGATAATTACTCTCTTTGATCTTTAATGTTCTTACCAACTATGAGGATTACTTTCTTTGTTGGTTACTGAAATTTGTTGACTAAATAGACTTTTATTTTATCTACTTACCACTTTCTATTAACTAGATAACTAATAAGAATTTGTGTAGAGTCAGTTGTTTATCAGAAATCTCCTTTCTAATGTTTGTCATATATATCCTCAGACCCCAGAGTAGGAGGTGAGGGAAAATAACAAACACTTATACTCATCTTGCCTCACCTCTCCTGGGCATCTAGCGGTTCCCCAGTGTCCCCTTCAGGCCTCTTATGGCCTTTGACTGATGTTCAATGCCCCAGGTCAGCACTGAGATCATGACCATCAGCACATCCCATGTGACCACTGAGGCCCAGTCACAGGCCTCAGTGCCGCCACCCAGTGGAGGGAACCAGAGGGTGGGAATAGAAATGATGGAGGTGATGTCACAGGATAGGCGGAGTACTCTTAACCAAATCCTCCAGCCCACATCCCAGACCAGACACTGACGAGGGAGGCCTGTGTGGTACCTGATGAAGGTAGTTGTCCCCGCAGGGCACTTCCAGTTGGAGAGGGGTCCTTTCTCACCCTAAGCTGTGTGGTGGTGTTCAGAAGGGCTCTGATGGTAAGCGCAGGAACAACTCAAAAGGCAGTTGGTGCAGTTTAACCAAAGTGAACCTTTACTCTGAGACCTTCTATCACAAAAATCATGCAGCTTCTTGATGAGTGTAATAGTTTCCACCTGGTTGGCTATTCCCAGGCTTGGGATGAGGGATGCCCAGTCTATGATGGTAATGGGGTGCCTCTACTTTACTCCACTCCAGTTAATGTACAATACTCTGCCTCTCACAGTATAGAGCATGGGAGCTGAGTAAAGCAAAGTCCCAGGGGCCCAGATACCTGCATGCAAATGGGCCCCGGCTAATAGATTCTCGAGAAGAGTGACTCCTGTTCTCTTCTCAGGCACACTCGTGGTCTCTTTAGAGTTGACAGCTATATCTTCCCTGTCTCAGGGCTGTCTTAAGACATTGATGGACTTCAACATTCACCTCTGTTTCAGGAGCTGCACTCAGGGCACACTCAGAAGTCCAGTCTCAATGCCAGCACACAATAGACTGACTCTCCAATGGTCTTCCGTAGACTTAGAGTCTCCACCCCCAGTCCAATAGCCTGTGATAGGCCAGGGCTGTACCAAGCCCTCTAAACCACAGGGGTAGACAAACAGTGGGTGGTACCATGGGGATAACACAAATGGAAAGCTGCAAACAAATAAAACACATTAAATAACATAGATATATAGTCAGAGGCACAGAAAACAATAAAATAAAATAAAGACAATTTAAGCATGTCCACTGGGATGCTGCATCAGCAGTGACCCCTGGGGTGCGTGAAGAGGCCTGAAGATGCCCAGGAGAGATGAGGCAAGGTGAGTATAAGTGTTTGTTATTTTTCCTCACTTTCCCTGGGCCTCCACTACTAATGAGACCCCAGAGTATAATAAAAGTGCTTCCGGTTCTATCCGAACAAGTTTGGTATGAAATGAAATTGGGGTGAAGAACAATCACGAAACAAATCTTGTGAGGTTTGCCCATCTCTAATTATTAGGTCACCCTCTGTATGGGATATGGGTTGTTCAGCTCTGGGATAATTATCTGGCCATCCTTTGAAACCAGATCTAGGTGTCAAAACTCACACTTTCCATGGGTTCTAGTCCCCATCTCCATGCTGCCATAAAGTTCCCCCTAGGCAATTTGCAGTGCTGATGCAGAATCACAGTTACCACACAAATCAACAATAAAATTTCCCTGACCAGTATATACATTTTGGGTCTTTCATGACATCCCTGTTATCAAACATAAAATTCTTGAAGACAACTTCAATGAACAGAAACATGTTCGTATTCCTTATATTATATTAGAAAGCTACATAACGTCTCATTTATATTATAATAAAGCATTTTATTCTAAAACCAGAAAACTGTTTTAATAAAACAATTAGAACATTTCATATACTTTCTGGATAAACTTTCATCATGACGTTTACCACTCAGAGTTCTTCAATATGGAAAATATTCCAACTAATTTACAGACAATAAAGTTTCTGAGAAGCTGGTTAAAAAGTTTCACTTTCCTATCTGTGGTTTGGGATATAATCCCTTATGTAAACTATTAAAAGTTGAGCTTGAGTTTATAAAGGGCTTATTACTGAACCTGAACTTCATACAGTTTCTGATATGAAACAACCTCTAAGCCCCTGAATCTGAAATCTACCGGTAATCTAAACACCTTGACTGATATTCAACAAATGGAGTGCACTTATAATACTACCAAGATTGGAAGGAGAAATAAGAAAATGAAATTCTAATGAAATATCTGTTTCACATAAACGCCATATATGGATAGTATATGAAGCTATCATTACAGGTAACTATCACTGCAGGGAACTTTGCATATCATTTTGTCTGTGTGTTAGAGAATATAAATAGTATAATATTGGTGGCATAGAAAAACCTTGAAGCTTATAAAATACATTTATGGACAAATGTGTGTTTATACAATTACATATTACATTATATACTTCAGAATAGCAGTCTTTAAACAAACCATAATATTATTTTCGTTGCTGCATGATGATATGTTCACATGTATATTTTCACATGTTCACATGCATATGTTCTAATGTGGCACATTTGCTGCAGACATTTCTATAATTAAAAATCTATTCCATTAATCTCACTGTGGTTGTTTCTGCAGCATATGCTTTGATTGAATTGAACAGTTGCATAAATTCTCCCAAAAAATTGCTGCATTTGAGATTATGCGCACCATATAAAAGGATACATTTTTCCAGAAATAGCACCACCTTTGTCCATGGGCTGAAGTGAGTGCAATGGGGTATGCCAGAGCTTCTGAATATAGATCCCTTGGATGCTTTGCCTAGCCTCCATTGCACTTCAGCGCCATTTGCATATTTCCAAAAATTGCAAATGGTGCATGTATTACACTATCTAAAGGTATGATGAGGTCAGGATAATGTCCTCTACAATACAAATATTTGGTCATGAAAAAAAATTGAAAAAACTAATCATACCTGTAACGTGCCATTCAAATATGTGAGATTCTGCTCTGGACATTTGGGCATTGGAAGCCTCAGTCATGAAAATGTTAAACCAAACAAGTGTGTGCACCATTTGTATCACTAGTATATGCAACCAAACGCTTCTTAGGGTTGAGATTCTTATCTACCTTTCTTAGTAGAACTGATCTAACTAAATGAATTTTTTGTCCTATAAAAATAGATCTACATGGGCACACAATGTATGTCTGTTTTATTCCCTTATCAAAGTCATGTGATATGTCATCTCTATAGCTATAATGGTTACTTGGAAGCAAAAAGAATTGAATACTGATGAGCATGGAGCAAAGTTTGGAAACTAAGTGCTGTGTATTATATGGGTTATACATTTTAAACTCATGTGGACTAGTTTTAGACACTGGAAGGTTTTCATGAATAATTTAATATGCTTATTTTAGGTCTAGCATCAACATTACTACTAAACTGCTACTAGACCATGCTTTAACACAAAACAGTTTTTCTTTCCTTTTCTTGCCATTTCTGTTTTTGGCCTGTGTATTTGTCTGCACATCCAAAATGTTGTTTTATTTTTATAAAAATGATAGGAAAATATTTCCCATAGTGAAAATGCTGTGAAAACACATACCTAAAATATTGTGGAAATTCTAATACATTTTTTGTCCCATGGTAGGGTGCACTGTATCATGGCTTCTAGTTACAGAAATGTAAATGCTAATAGTGCAGCCAGATATTAAAGAGGAGCTATCATCTCTCCAGATATATCTGCTTTAGTAAATACTATTATTTCCTAAAAAATAATGATTTTCATATAAAACTGCATTTTGCCATTCTTCTGTTATTTTCCCTAGAATTTTTTGGAATAAATTGACAACTGGGTGGAACTTGGGTGAATTTATCAAACCTTGCACTTCAGAATTCTAGCATTAAAAGATCGCAAAATAGAGATCTGCAACTTTTTGAGCTTGTTTGCAAAAAAAAAAAACTTTGCAACTTTCTGTATTTTTAAACCATATATCCCACTTTTGAAAAATTAGTTGAAAAGTGAACATGGTTAGCCTGCCTAGCTTTCGCTACAAGAAATGTGTCAACTGTGATTTGGATTGAGAAGAAGGGAGAAGTATAGTGTTTCCTTTAGAATGCTAGGAGTCCCTACCTCCCAGCGACATACTGTCCCATACGGTAATTGGTACGGGACAGTATGTCGTTGGAAGGCAGGGACTCCTAGCATCATAGATAGCTAAACTGCTAGGAGTCCCGCTCCCATCATGAATTTCAAGCCGGTAAATATGGCTAACACACGGATGAAACATGGTCATGTGCTGCTACCCTTAGGCTAAGGCCCCACATAGCTTTTTATTTGTTGCAGATTTTGCTGCTGTGTTTTGAGCCAAAGCTGGGAGTAGTTTAACAGAAGGGAAAATATAAGTGTTTCCTTTATAGTTCCCATTCCTTTTCAAACCACTTTTGGTGGCCTAAAAAAGTGACAAAATCTGCAACAAAAAAGCAGCTTTTACGTAAAAGGTGGTGAAAGGTTCTATTTATTGACACCCCTGTAAGCCATATCCAATTTCTTGGTCCATTAAATCTATCAATTATCTGCTTATTTCATAAGATTACTTAATTAATTAATTTGATTAATTAATCGAATTTGGGTGTTTTCTTGAGTTTGTAGCTGGTGTAGTGCATGGCACTAGAATAATAGTACAGTACAGTACAATATTTGCCTACCTTATAAGGCAAATATATAGAACACTATATCATAATGCATTGATGTTATTTCATTCACATGGCTGTATTTGTTTCCTATAGGTGACTGATGAATTTTTACATATTGGATTATACACAATATTAGCACCGAGATGAACATATCCAGTTGTAGGAAAGTTGAAGAATTCATTCTTCTTGGGCTAACCAGTCAAAAGAATATTCAGATAGTGTTATTTGTTGTATTTTTATCTTGTTACATTATATCACTAGGTGGTAACTTAATCATTATTATTCTTAGTAGGATTAGCTTCCGGCTTCACACCCCTATGTATTTCTTCTTAGGTAATTTATCATTTTTGGATATCTGGTACACATCAAGTATTGTCCCAAAAATGCTCATTAATTTCTTATCAATGAGAAAAAGCATATCTTTTAATGGTTGTATCAGTCAGATGTTCATTCATTTATCTCTCGGTGGGACGGAGTGCTACCTCCTGTTGTCAATGGCCTATGACCGGTATGTGGCTATATGTACCCCACTACACTACACTAATATTATGCATCCCGGCTTGTGCATTAAGATGGCATCTGGTTCCTGGTTTGGGGGCATAGTAAACTCTATTGTACACACAGTCCTTGCATTGCAATTGCCTTTTTGTGGTTCTAATGTAATAAATCACTTTTTCTGTGAGGTTCCTTCAGTACTGGAGCTGGCCTGTGCAGATACTTCTCTTAACAAGACTGTTATTTTCTTCTTTGCTATGTTGGTAGTGATGGGTCCATTTTTCCTTATCCTCATCACATATGGGTATATAATTTCCAGCATACTAAAGATAAGTACATCTGTGGGACGGAGGAAGGCCTTCTCCACCTGTGCTTCACACATTACAGTCGTATCTCTGTTTTATGGCACCATCATATTTATGTATATGAGACCTGGATCAACCCACGTAGCAAACCAAGACAAGATGGCCACTTTGTTTTACAGTGTTATAACCCCAGTGCTGAATCCTTTGATCTACACTTTAAGGAACAAGGATGTGATAGGGGCATTTGTGGACTTACGAAAAAAGATTGTGTCAGACAAAGGAACTGGACATTAATACTACAAATTTGTCTTTTTACTGAAAGTTTTTCTAATACTTTCTTCTGTAGGTGCAGTGTTAAAAGAAGAGAAAATACATTGTTAGCATTAGGAGGGTCCGCTGTTGTACATGTTACTCTGGCAATGCATATTTCTAATATCTTGACAAATATTGAGAAAATATTCATCACGCTACTTGGTGCTGATTGTTATGATCAGCTAATATTTATGGTCAGTTTGTATTGACCAGAAGATTTTTATTTATTAATTATTTTTTATTTTCAAATATGCATTTATACAGGAGAAAGACGCACAATACAGTTAGTTTAAGACTTCCACACAAGCCTACATCCTTCACCCTACCCACTAAACCACTCTGAAGGAAAAGGAGAATAGAATTGCTTTATCTTGCTTTGTTATTTTTTTAAGGATCTGTTTGTGGGCTTGTCTTTTGCAGGGAGAGCTTTCATTTTTTTATTGGTACTATTTTTACCTATTTTAACATATCTTAGCACCTATTTTTCATATTTTAAAAATGTCTACAAACTCTCACTAATTTTTGTTTTTTAGTCCCACAAGGGGGTTTGAACATATGATCACAGTATATTATGCCTCTGGCTGGGCCTAATAGGCCTCTGTACATTGTAGCATAGAGGCCACTGTTAGGCATTCAGCTGATATGGCAACCCCTTTGTACATTGTGTAGAGGGCCTGTGGTGTGAGAGAGGGAGGCACCCCAACGACCCAACGACCCTATATAATCATGTGGATTACAATTGTGGGAGTCCAAGCATTACACATATTTGAGTAACAAAGCAGGAAAAAAGGGGTATGCAGCTCACCAACAATGTCCAGATCAGAAATCTGCGCCTCTGAATTAAAGGGGTATTCCCATGAACATAATCATATTTATATTTGTAGATAATTAAAAGTTAAACATTTTTGCAAATATAAGTAGTTAAAAATTCTGCAGAGTTTTAAAGATTTTCCCTAACTATCTAAATGGTGACAGTCTGTTGTCTTGATAGGTTGGCAATGGATATGACCATGAATGCAAAAACTTTATATGGTCTGGGAATTGTGAAAAACCCAGCCATAATTTTCTTATTGTAGCTGGGATATCAGGCAGGGACACTACATATAGGAGAAGATATCCCAACCACAATAAGGAAATCTTTGCTGATTTTCTGACCTTAGAAATGTCCTGCATTTATGGTCGTATCCATTGGCAACTGATCAAGACAACAAGACTGTGACCACAAGATATTTAGCGAAAATCTTTAAAACTCTGCAAAATGTTTAATTACTTATATTTGCAAAAATGTTTAACTTTTAATTATCTACAAATTTAAAAATGGTTATGTACATGGGAATACCCCTTTAAGGTGCACGAAACAGGTAAAGCCCAGACCCAGGGGCCAGAAAGTAGTTAACACATCTGAGTAAAAATGATCAGAACCCAAATAAAAAATTATGATTAAAATAAAATATAACTTTTAATCTTCATATTAAAAAAAAATATCCATTATTCCAGCAATCCTGAAAACCTCCTAAACGTTTCGAGACACATGTCTCTTAGTCATGGCATGGCTAAGGATCTTTTCTCAATATTTGGCTTAAAGGGGTTGTCCTCTTTAATTTTTATTGACAATATATCAATCCTTTAAGGAGTCAGACACTATTCTGGTACCTGTAGGGAGGTGGCATGCAATGAAACCCCCCAAATTTCTTGTCAGTTCAGGCTACTTTTCGCAAACCATCATAATATCTGGCTTACATTGGATTATATCCATGCAGTAAAAAAAAACAAAAAACACGTCTACTGGTCAGTAGTCATGACCGTCAACTCTTCAGACCAAATTTGATAACATAATTCCTAAAGATATACTACTGTATACATTTTGTAGAGACCTTGCAGGTCTTCAGCTCTGTCATACTAATTCAGTATGTGATGATATAGTACTTCGGCACTCTAAGGGTATGCTCACATGGAGTTTTTTGCAGGCAGAAAAAAGTCAGTTTCAGGAATTAGGAAATGGTTTTTTGACTTGACGCATTTTTTGATGCGGTTTTTGACGCAGTTTTTTTCACAGTGTTTTTGCTCAGCACACTGTATGGATCTAGAAACTTCTCTTTAAAAAGCGCGCCAAAAAAACGCGTCGCGTATTTTCCACCTCCCATTGACTTCAATGGGTTTTTCCAAGTGGAATCCACCTGAAGATAGATCATGTCGCTTTTTTTTCCCGCTAGTGGAAAAAAACTGCTAGAGGAAAAAAACTGCTACTGACTCCCATTGAAATGAATGGGAGGCGTTTTTTCAGGCGGATTTTGAGGCGGATTCCGGGTCAAAATCCTCCTGCAAAAAACTCTGTGTGAACACAGCCTAAATGTTTTGAATATCAACAAACTTTATTCCATCACAAAATTTTCCACACAGCCATAATATAAAAATTAAAAAATTTTCACATGATCTTTGATGTCAATAATCGGACGTTTCGGTCTCCAATGACTTTCATCTGCATGACATCTTATGCAGCATAATAGACCCAAGATCACTGTGTCCCCTGACACTAATTCAGTATGTCTGTCTGAAAATTTGCTTTGCAAATGAGCTCTACATGTAGTTAGCCCCACATCCCCTAGAAAAAAAATTATCTACACTGTTCTCTACATTGTGTTGTTTTGCTAATGCTTGATACTCTGTTTAAAGCTAAGGCCCCACGTAGCGAGAAGCAGCAAAAAAAAAAAAAAAAAGCTGCAGAAACGCATTGCGTCTTTTTTCATCAGCATTTTTCACATGCTGCGATTTTCAAAAAGTGCAAGTGTTTTTGAAAACGCAGCCTTTCCTCATTGGAGTTCATTCTGCAAGGTGTGAATGGGATTAGCCAGAATCCCATCCACTTTGTAGGTACTGTAAAACGCAGCTTTTTTGCAACTTGGGGTCCCAGCCTAAAAGGGTTTTAACAATGTGAATGTGATGCAGGGTGCGATATCCCCAAACTTAATATTCACTTTAATTCCAGGTTGTCTCTGGTCTCTCCTGTGTAAGGCCTCTTGCACACGACCATAGTAGATTTACTGTCCGCAAATACTGAACCACAATCCGTAAAAAAAACCTGTCTCCATTACACTGGTCTGTGCCGCAAATGCTTCCAAAAATAGGACAAGCTTCATAATTTGAGGACCTTGGATAGGACATGGACACACAGCCGCATAAAATATGTTTTTGTGTTTAGGCCAATAGGAATGCATGTGTCCGTACTTTAATCTGCAATTGCAGATCAAGAATACGGCTGTATGCATGAGGCCTAAAGGGGAGCATGGCCAGTTCTTTTAAGACTGCCACAGACCCTTTTTGGCAATCATAAAAATCTCAGAAGTCTAAATTTCCACATACTTTCATACAGCCATACATCATATCGCTATGCCATAAATGTAAATAGTGAAAAACACCATTTTAGAAGCCATTTACAAAAACAAAGTTGAATGAATACCTGTCAACTTACATTACATTTTAATTTATAACATGCTATAACAGAGAAAATAGACTTTATGCTTAATGCAGGTATAAACATATACAGTAATACATGGTCATTAGCACTTTCACACCCATAATATATAGATTCTGGAGGACACATAGTGCTATATAAAACTTTGAAGATAATCTGCAGGTTCATGAACTCCCATATCCCAGCATTCTCTGTGTGCTCTTTTCAACAGTTCCACCATGAGATTCAGTGTATCCCATAAACGGACTGACAGTATTTTCCCATACACTTTAAATCACATTCACAGAGTTTGGGAATAAGTTTTAAGACCCCTACACAAGTTTGCATTCCTCCCCCACCCATTAAACTGTTCTGGAGGAAAAATAGGAGAGAAAAAAAAACATCTCCAAAAAACTGAAATTTTTTCCTCCAGGGACAAGGCCAGGATACAGGGAAGCCATTATGAGACATTTTTCCTCCCTGTAACAGATACATCCCAGACTGAAAATTAATAGATTTTATAAATAGCTTTTTCCATTCAATAATTATTAGGGGTTACCCGGCCACCCACTACCTGGCAATGGACAGAAGCAATATTGGTATAACTATGGATAGTATTATTACTAAATGGCAAATAATATCTAAATTTTAGCTGTAAAATAATATTCAGACATAAATCAAGTCTTTAAAATTATGTTTCCACAAATGGTGAATTTCCACCTTTTAACCACATTTATTTGTGCTGATTCATTTATGCTTATACTTAGTTAATATACTAATATACTTAATTATACTTAGTTTTCCTGACACAGTGCTCCATATTGCGTATTTGTATATATTTATATAGTGAGAGAGTTACATTTGTGTAAGTTGCATGCTTTGTCTATACAAAATTGATAGGCCACTGTTAACCGGTCCATGTTATGTATATATCCCCACTAGTCTTGCTACTCAGAAGAAAAAAAAAATTGTACGTTATATTACAGCTCCTCACATTTTTATTACAGAACATTTATTTCCTAGCTATATAATAATGTATTAAGGTAGTTAAAATGTGCTGTAATATGGATGATAACTAAGCATCTGCAGGAGTCTGCTTGTGACCTGCTTGTTAGTCATTGACCGCTCACCTGACATATGTCAATAAAGATAAGGTTACTGCTACTTTCTTCAGCTTTAGCTAAACATAAAGTGTCAGGTCATGGGGTACAAGAGGATGACCAACCTATTAGGTCAACATTCATTTCAATGGGCATATATATACAGTCATATGAAAAAGTTTGGGACACAGTAATATTTCAGGATTGAAATGAGGTTTATTGTACTAACAGAAAATGTGCAATATGCATTAAACCAAAATTTGACCGGTCCAAAAGTATGGGCACCTCAACAGAAAAGTGACATTAATATTTAGTAGATCCTCCTTTTGCAAAAATAACAGCCTCTAGTCGCTTCCTGTAGCTTTTAATCAGTTCCTGGATCCTGGATGAAGGTATTTTTGATCATTCCTCTTTACAAAACAATTCCAGTTCAGTTAAGTTTGATGGTCGCCGAGCATGGACAGCCCGCTTCAAATGATCCCACAGATGTTCAATGATATTCAGGTCTGGGGACTGGGATGGCCATTCCAGAACATTGTAATTGTTCCTCTGCATGAATGCCTGAGTAGATTTGGAGCTGTGTTTTGGATCATTGTCTTGCTGAAATATCCATCCCCGGCGTAACTTCAAATTCGTCACTGATTCTTGTACATTATTCTCAAGAATCTGCTGATACTGAGTTGAATCCATGCGACCCTCAACTTTAACAAGATTCCCGGTGCCGGCATTGGCCACACAGCCCCAAAGCATGATGGAACCTCCACCAAATTTTACAGTGGGTAGCAAGTGTTTTTCTTGGAATGCTGTGTTTTTTTGAGGCCATGCATAACGCCTTTTTGTAAGACCAAACAACTCAATCTTTGTTTCATCAGTCCACAGGACCTTCTTCCAAAATGAAGCTGGCTTGTCCAAATGTGCTTTTGCATACCTCAGGCGACTCTGTTTGTGGCGTGCTTTCAGAAACGGCTTCTTTCACATCACTCTCCCATACAGCTTCTCCTTGTGCAAAGTGTGCTGTATTGTTGACTGATGCACAGTGACACCATCTGCAGCAAGATGATGCTGCAGCTCTTTGGAGGTGGTCTGTGGATTGTCCTTGACTGTTCTCACCATTCTTCTTCTCTGCCTTTCTGATATTTTTCTTGGCCTGCCACTTCTGGGCTTAACAAGAACTGTCCCTGTGGTCTTCCATTTCCTTACTATGTTCCTCACAGTGGAAACTGACAGGTTAAATCTCTGAGACAACTTTTTGTATCCTTCCCCTGAACAACTATGTTGAACAATCTTTGTTTTCAGATCATTTGAGAGTTGTTTTGAGGAGCCCATGATGCCACTCTTCAGAGGAGATTCAAATAGGAGAACACCTTGCAATTGGCCACCTTAAATACCTTTTCTCATGATTGGATACACCTGGCTATGAAGTTCAAAGCTCAGTGAGGTTACAAAACCAATTTTGTGCTTCAGTAAGTCAGTAAAAAGTAGTTAGGAGTATTCAAATCAATAAAATGATAAGGGTACCCAAATTTTTGCACCGGTCAAATTTTGGTTTAATGCATATTGCACATTTTCTGTTAGTACAATAAACCTCATTTCAATCCTGAAATATTACTGTGTCCATCAGTTATTAGATATATCAAATTGAAATGGCTGTTGCAAACACCCAAATATTTAGAACTAAAAATGAATAAGATTAATAGGGGTGCCCAAACTTTTTCATATGACTGTACATGCTGCCTAAAAGTGCCTATAGATGCATAGTGATAAGCTCACATTTTTTTTGTGATCTCTTCTGTATAATAGTACAAGACTGAACACAAGATGAAAAAGCAGTGATCTTGTAAAGTTATCAAAAATGACAACGTGAGTGATCTTTATATGATGAAATAATAAAGTAAATCAGTTGTAAGGGAACCTGCTGGCTGCATTACACCCCTCAAATGGCAATCAGTACCTCTGAGGGGGTCTCACATGTTTTTCCCTACTGTGTTCATAACACCTGTCTAATGCCCCCATCCCCAGAAAAATCACTTTTATTCGATATGAAAATGGATTGTTTGTAGTAAGGGGTGGAGAGCTAATGCCAGGAATCAAGCTCTCCCAATCTCTAACTGTCCCCTGTGACATATATATATATATATATATATATAGATATATATATATCTATATATAGATATATATATATATATGCATTTTTATTGAATGGTTATATCTGAATACTGCAATATACTGGCAAATAATACATGCAATGCCCACAACTCACTGGTGGTTGAGGGCAAGGGTGGTTAAAGTTCACATGCATTATTGTAAAGTTGTTTCTGGTGGTTTGCCACCTCCTAAAACCAACCCTATTTACAATCTAGAACCTCCAAATGCATTAGATTGTCAACATAATCCAGCAACATAAAGCCTGAGGCCCCACGTTGCGGAAACACAGCATTTTTTCCAAGAAATGGCTACAAAAGGAATGGGATATGTAAAGGAAGCTCTTATATACTTATACCCTCTGCTCAATCCACTCCTGGCTTTGGCTCAAAAAACCTCAGCAAAATCTGCAACACAAGACGACCGTGCTGCAACCAGCCTGCCGTGATTTTAAAGCACGGGCTGCACATGGGGGACACAGGGAGGTCCCCGTGTGCCGCCCGTTCATGGGCCGTGCTTCTGCGGCTCCTTTCAGTAAATGAATAAGAGCCATGGAACCACGGGCCGCAAAATAGGACAAGAATAGGACATGTCCTATCTGACGTGGCCCGGACTGTCGGCCCACATGCAGGACCGTGAAAATCACAGTCATGTGTATGAGCCCATAGAAAAGAATGAGTCAGTGTTCTGTCTGTGAAATACACGGATAGCACACTGACCCACAGCACGGTCGTCTGCAACCGGGTTTTCCAGTTCTATAAAATCGGAGGCAGGGGAATGCAAATGATTAAAAAAACAAAAGAGATTACACTTATGTCCTGTGATCCCTGATGCTGCTTTTCGGAAGTTGCCTGGGTCCCCACTGCACTCCAATTCCTGTACCCATCCAAACATGGCAGGTGGGATATAATCTTTTTTTTTCATAACTATTGGCAACACTCTGCATCCTGTTTTATACAACTGGAAAACCCCTTTAATGTACAATAATGTGTATGAGCAGCTTTTTTCTATGCAGCACAAAGGACCATTTATGATACAGTTGAGGAAGTATCAAGATGGTGCTGGGTGGAATGGTACTGAAAGTAAGGAGATAGGTCATATAAAGCAAATAATGCAGTTATGTCACATAGGCTAGGGGTAATGTATTATAGGTCAGTGGAGTCAGAGTCAGAATTGGAGTCATTAGAAATTTACTGATTCCAGCTTCAGAATAAAAATATTAATGTCATATATTATTAATATTGTATATACAAAACTGCTTGAAAGTTGAATCCTTCAGAATTTTCTATATTTCTGCATAAATTTGAGCTAAAACTACATCAGATTTTTAAGTCCTAAAAGATAAAGAAAGATAAAGAAAAACAAATCAAACAAATGAGTCAAAAATATTAGACCTGGTCATTTATTTATAGAAGAAAATGATCCAATATAACATATCTGTAAGTGGCAAAAGTATGTGAACTTTTGTTTTCAGTATATGGTGTGACTCTCCTTGTACAGCAATAACTGCACCTGAACGTTTCTGGTAATTGTCGGTTAGTCCTGCACATCGGCTTAGAGGAATTTGAGGCCATTTCATTGTACAAAACAACTTCAACTCTATTATGTTGGTGGGTTTCCTCCCATGAACTGCTCGCTTCAGGTCCTTCCGCAACATTTGTACTGAACTAAGGATAGGCCTTTGACTTGGCCATTCCAAAATCTTTTTGGTCATGCCCAAAATATGCAAGCTCAAAACCTGCAGCAAGGGACCTCATGTCTTGAGAGTCTCTATACTAAAATCAAAGACAATTCACAGATAAAAGATTTCATTATATATCATATCACTGAAGAAAGCCACATTTACTTGATGCCAGATGAAGCCATAGTTCTATGCAGGATGCAGACAAGCCAAAAATATGTGGTGGAAATAGCACAGGTGCAAAATGCTAATGAAACAACCACTCAGGGGTGTAGCTATAGGGGGTGCAAAGGTAGCAGTCACTACTGTACCCTGGAGCATAAGGGGGCTATAGATGTCCCTCTGCCACACAAACTATACCACTATTCTACAAGGCACATAGTATTTAAGGGCCCCATTACAGATTCGTCATTGGGGCCCAGGAACTTCAAGTTACTCCTCTGCAACCACTCACACACAATCTATGAGCGGGGTAGATGTCAGCATTTAAACTGCACAAAATGAAACTTCATTCTTTTTTAACTATTCTTTGGTAGAATGACTTATGTGCTTAGGGTCATTGGGGCGTATCTATCAATAGAAGTCTGACACTTTTCTGTTTACATTTGCCGCAAAAATTATGGTGCACGGCATTTACAACATATTTATGAACAGCGTCCACAGCACCAGAAAGAACAGAAAAATATGACAGGCTCTACACTATTAAAAAATGTGCACCAGAATGGGCGTGGTTTAGAACAGAATGGGCGTGGTTAAAACCCGATTCACATCTGCGTTTGGGTTTCCATTCGGGGAGTCTGCTTGGGGACCCCCCGAATGGAAACCTATATGCATAAAAAAGCGGTTTACCTGGGAAACCCGTGGACCCCATAGACTATAATGGGGTCCATGTGGTTTCCGCTCGGATTCCGCGCAAAACATGAGCAGTGTATATCTTTTTTATGTGTATAGGTTTCCGTTCAGGGGGTCCCCAAGCGGACTCCCAGAATGGAAACCCGAACGCAGATGTGAACCAGGCCTCAGAAGTGTATATCTTTACATGGTTTAGTAGTGTCACATTTATGATACAAAAAAGAACGAATATGGCGCAGATTTTCTTGTGCAAAGTAAACCAAGTTTAAAATGGTGTAATGAATTTACGACAATTTACTTTGTGGGCCATAAATTCCCATCGATTTGTGTCTGCTTATGTTGTGCCAAAAATTGTAGGTATTTGATATATGCTTCAAATATTTGTTCCTTACAGTCTGCAACTTAAGATTTTTGTCTACAGATTTTGTCTACATGTTTTGCTCCAAATATTTGTCTCACGGTGAGTCAGAATTTTACAGCTTCTAGAAACCCACCTTATTTATGAAGGTCTGTATGACAGATCTAAAACTACAAACGGTATTCATAGTTTAAGACCAAAAGATCTACAGTATTGATAAATGGGCCCCATTGTCTTGCTGCGTGAATTATGTCGTCTTTAGATTCAGCTCACAGAATTGATGGTATAATTCAGAATTCATTGTTCTATCAATGATGGCAAGCTGTCCTGTCCAAGAAGCAGTAAAACAGGCCCAAACCAGGATACTACCACCATCACATTTCACAGATGGTATGAGGTTTTTATGCTTGCATGTATTGTTTTCCTTTCTCCAAACATAACCCTTTCCTATCTCTAAACTAAACCACTCTATTTTGGTCTCAACCATCCACAAAACATTGTTGCAATAACCTTCCAGTTTGTCCAGGTGATCTTTCGCAAACTGCCGATGAGCAGCAATGTTCTGTTTGCAGCACCTTTCTCCTTGCAATCCAGCCATGCACACAATGTTGTTCAGTGTCCTGATGGTGGACTCATGATCATTAACAACTACTGTAAGAAAGGCTTTCAGTTGCCTATAGGTTACTTTGGGTTCTTCATGACCTCACTGATCTTGCTCCTGTCATGGTCTTTGTTGCTTGACCACTACTGGAGAGGGTGTAATAATGGTCTTGAATTTCTTCCATTTGTACAGAATCTCTATGACTATGGATTGATGGAGTCCAAAGCCTTTAGAGCTGTTTTTTTTAATCTTTTCCAGTCAGATGAGCATTAACAACTCTTCTTTTGAGGATCTCAGAAATGTCCTCCATTCGGAACATAACACACTTCCACAAACATGTTTTGTGAAGATCAGACTGTGCTAAATCCCTGTTCTTTAAGTAAAACGGTAACTAAATAAAGGTTGCCCACTTACCCCTGGTTATCATCCCACTGATTAAAAATATCTGATTCTAAATACTTTCAATTATCAGCTAATCCTAAAGGTTCGCATCATTTTGCCAGTCATAGATATGTGATACTGGATCATATACTTCTATAAATAAATTGCCAAGTCTAATATTTTCAACTCATTTGTTTGATTTGGTTCTCTTTATCTACTTTTAGGACTTGTTTGAAAATGTAACGTAGTTTTAGGTCTACATTATGCAGAAATATTGAAAATTCTAATGCATTTAGTGTTTTTTCCTTTCAAAGGGATTTAGGAAAGCTTCGAAAGATTAATAAAAACATTTATTTTGTGTCCAGCTAATGGCCCTATTTATAAATAAACAGTGATAACTAGGATGTGGGTCTAGTTTCTTGACTCTCTCAGCTAACAGGAAGAGGTTCCATTATCAGTATATGACACTGAAGAAGCTGGAAGGCTGAGCAACAAGACTGATCATAGAGGAAAAGAGAAGCTGATAAAAGAGAGGTTTGGCAACAAGGGTCTGAATGTGTGTGATCTGCGTGAGGTGGCAACTTGCAATTGGCCTATGTAACAGTCTGACCTGGGCTTGTCTATCATTAGAGCATGAATAGATTTGAGGCAACAATGGCTTGTCTATTGTGGAAGTGTCAGTGGACTGAAGGTCAGAGTGGGTTTGTCTATCAAAAAACAGGCAATGGACTAGTGGACTAGAGGCTGGATTAAGTGTTGAGGAGCCTATGGAATGTCTGCATAGTGAGTCACCTTGCATGCTTTTGGAGGACCAATGCACAGTGATATGCTGAAGGAACTGATGCTTCTCTTTAGAGTACTTTTTCGAGGTAGCCTTAACTGCAGGAAGGGACAATTTGTGGACTTCTCTGTGGGCTGTCACTAAAGTGATGTGGGATCAGCCTGTTGTCAGCCCTGGGAGTAGTCAGCTCTTGGGTGTCTGTAGGGGGACTGGGAAAGACATCAGCTCAGACTGGAGTCAACATAGTTTGGGTTGTGTTCACCCAATCATTGGGCCTTAAAGGGGATGTGTGGGATATTGTCCTGGGCAGGACTAAGGATCAGTGTGTAGCGAAGATTGGCTGCCTTGAGGCCTGTGATGCGGTCTGGAATAAGTCCAGTGATGCAGCGGACTGAACAGGAGTTTTAGGAGTGAATAAATGGGTATGGGAGTAATCCTTCTCCTGTGTAACTGATTAAAAGTGGCATTGTCCAAGTTATTCTGCGAGTTATTATTTACCTGTATTAAGCTTTTCTTGTGTGTTAGAGCTTATTCATTTGAAATGCAGTTAAAGTTATTTTCTAGAATGTTCAAGTATTCTCTGCATCACAAAGAGTAAAAATTACCCAACAGGTAAGGAATAGTGTCTCCAAGAGTCTAAGGCAACCACCAAGCTTCTGTGCCTTGTATAAGAAATGTAACCATCAAGAGTTTTTGTGCCATTGTTGTATGAAGAAAGGAACATAAAAGCCTTTAGTTTTACTTTTCTGTTCTGTGATTCTGTCTCTTTAAGGCCGGAGACCACGTGGTGTAAACCGCAATGGAAACACAGCAGCAAAAACCACGGCATTTTACAGTCACTGCAAAAACCATTTACATATTGCAGAAAAATATGCGCAGCGGAAACGCTGCAATTTCCAAAACCGTCACAGTTTTGGAAATTGCAGCATGTCAATTATACCTATGGAAATTCTACCCTATAGGTATAATGAAAGCAGAAAGTCTGCAGAGAAAAGCGCTGCTGGAAAAACTGTGATGCGTTGCCGCCACAATTTTTCTCACAGCGCTTTTTTCTGCAGACTGCTACATGTGGCCTTAGCCTAAAATTCTCAATTAGCACTTAGAAAAAACTTAGTGTTAGACTTTAAGTTTAACATAAATGTAAAAGTAAACTTTTTCTATGTGATTCAAAGTTTGACACATAATCCCTTAACTATAAAAATAATGAACATGTCAAGTCTGTAGGGAGTATAAAGCATTGCACATTATGATACCTGTAGATCCCAGTCTGTTTGTTTTCACATGACTATGGCTGGTGAAGGAACTACTGAACACTTTGATACTGAATAACTTGGTGAGAGACATTTTTTTCAATCCATTTCTATGAAAACATAGAAAGAAGAAGGAAAGAGAGAAACTACAGTATATACTGACTTTCATTTATTGTCTGTTTACATATTGATATCTCCTGAGTGATATGACAGTGATCAGTTTTATTAATCTAAATGGTTACTACAGTCAGAGGTAGGAGAAATGGCTCTTTCATAACGTGTGAACAATCTGCGAAGGCTAACTAATCTATCCCACCATTCTCCAAATTGTAGATACACAGCAGCAGTTTTTTAGGATTTCTTATTTTTGTTTATTTTCTATTTCTCGTCTATAGTAATATTTCATAACAATTTCTTCATTTCTCATACATTGCAATACTGATGTTGCCATTTATTATTGTTTGTTATCCCTCTTAATCATGAAGACAGGGGCATAACTCTAGGGGGTGCAGAGGTAGCAATTGCAACTGGGTACTGTGGGTTCCAAAGACCTCTCTGCAACATAAGAAGACACCAGTATTATAGATAGCACGTGGAAAGTGTGGGAAGTGAGGGTCCCATTATATATTTAGCACTGGGGCTCAAGAGTTATGCCTCTAGATGAAGAAAAAGTTGACTTTAAATCAGATGAGAAGGGGGTAACAAGGTATTTCCAATTCAGAATCCACATGTGAGGTTGTAAATGTCTAATAGATGCGGATCCCACTACTGCAGCCTACACCTCCCTACAGAAAAAAAGGACCCTGACCAACTGGTGAATTGGAAATATCCAATTGGAGAATCCATCACTCCATTACAGAAACTGCTGAAAAATCGGCACAGAGAACTTTCAGTTTCAAAATGGCAGAAACCTGACGGACCCCATTATAGTCAAAGGGGTCCACCGGTTCTGTGTGTAAACGCTGTTTTAGCGGTCTGGCTCACCCACCGGACCCAAACTATGGAGAGACAGCGCTGGTGTGAACCTAGTGTAACTTTTCTCTTGGTAGCTGGAATGCTAGGTACATTTTTAAGTAAATAAACATTACAGCAATGCTCAGTCCATACACAATCTAACCACTCTTTTCCCCATCCTGTATAATCTATAAGAGACCCACACATTATACAAAAAGCTTCTCCACTGTATCCTAGGACTTTTGTGTCAGTATGTAATTTCTATCAAAAAGGAGGGAGGCTAAGATGCATTGAGTGTAAATATTGTTCTTAGATAAATATATTAAATATATTATTAATAATTTATTGCACATTTTCCCTCCATTCCAGACCAGTAAGGCTATAAAATAGAATCATAATGACTCAAGTGTCTAAAACATCTCTGAATCTTTAATTTTAAAGATTTATTTTTATGTCTTTGTTTCATGTGTTAAAACAAAGCAGAAAATCCCATTCATTTTATTTCGATATTATGTAACTGAGCAATATAAGATTAAAGTGTTAAAAAGTTCAAAAATGAGATGACAGCCAGAAAACACAGCACTGTATGATGCTCAGTCTTAAGGTGTCACATATAACATGTTTTGTTGTTTGCTAACACATTCATGCAGATACTGATCGCATATGTGAATAAAAATAAAGCTAAACAATAATGAAAAGAAACAAAATACTCAAGCACTTTGCTTTTTTAATACATGTATTATTACCTAAATGTTAGCATGCTAACAATAGACCTTAAAGCTTTGGGTGTTTGCAAGATATATGTATGTGGCATTTACATACAAACTGTCAAGAAGTGTAATAGGATCTATTTACAGGGATGTTTTCCCCCTGATAAAGGTGTTATGAATAAAGATAGAGGATAAATATCTAATTGATGAGGGTCTGACCACTGAAACCCCCATTGTGTATGGTGTGCTGGACATGATTCATCCATGCTCTCAGTCGCTACATTGGGAGCATGGAGATAGCTGAAGTACAGTGCTTCCATTGAAGTGAATGGGTTCATGTATGTATCTTGTCCACCAAGTGACACATCTAGATACAGCCTGAATGCACAATGGTGGTAAAACACCCTTATTGTATGGATAGAGGATAAATATTATTTGTGCCATAACCCCTTTAAAAGGCTCTTTAAATGCATATGCTGTAGACTCCTGTAGACAGTCATTGCTTTCCTTTCTTTCTGTGAAAGAACAATGGAGTAGATTTATCAATGTATTTATTCTAGTTATCTGAAAGAAGTGAATTAATAATATGTTGCTCAGTATTAATATAGGGCTATATTTATGAATGATGCTTTTTTACACACTTAGCAGAAAGCAACACCCTATGCCATACAGTATACATCAGGGGAGCGCATGTTGTATTGATTATTATGGTGCATGTTGCACTATAGGTGACATTGGCGCACAGAGTTTATACATTTCCAGAATGGATCTTGTTTATCACATCTGTCTAGTAAAAATTTTTTTTTTTGCCAATTGTAACCAATTATAATTCAGGTTTTTTTTTTTTGTTTTTTTTTAATTAAACTGCTGGGGAAAGCTGCGCTGAGCTTCTTATGGGTCAATTTATCTTTTAGACATTTTTTATAATTGAGGCTTACTTTTTCATGACTGAGAAAGACCTTGTGAGGAGTCATAGCACCATGGTATCACATTTAGTGAATAAATCTGCAAAACTTTTTTGTGAAGAGGTCAGTGAGCTGTTCCTTCCAATTTTTGAACTGTTTTAAGGAGTTAATCTATCCTAGTAGTAACATGTATACAATCCTTTAAGTTGAGTGTTTGCAACGCCCTCACTTTTTTGCTATTCTGGGCATTGCTCAATCCTTTATATTATAGGTAATAATGGAGCCCCAAAGGCCAAATTGATAATGTGGTTTACAAGGTTCCATTGGGGTGTTCTGGATAAAATAGCACTGTACCACTTTATTTTATTTTTCCTGGCAAATCTGGTGAAATGTGATCTTCTACAGATATAGACAGAGCATTCATAAGGGGTCCCACAGCAAAGATAAAAGTTTGGTCGCTATGAATTGCTGACTGACACCACCACAGTCCTAAGACAGAAGGTTCTAGTACACTATTTTATGCTGCTTTCTTTACTAGTAATATCTATGGAGACCACAGCAGTTAGCTTCATGTTGGATGATGTCATGTGTAGACACAATATAGTGGCTAACTATAAGCACCATAGATAATGCCTAAATAACAGTTATACTATAAAATGCCTAAATAATAGCAACCGCAATTACATGATAGCGTGATACGTACAATAATCGAATCACTACAGTACTATACAACGTCAAAATAAGACTGAAATACAACTAATTTATAGATTTGTAATTAAAACTGGGAAAGACCAAAGCAGAGGAATAATATACAGTAAGTCATATCTCTGTTCCTATATACTGGCATACCTCCATAATCCTGTCCCGTGTGAACTTTATCATAAGCTGGAACAATAGATGGATCTTACTATTACATAAATAACACTGTAAATGCTAGGGTTTCAAGCTTGTAGGGTTTATATCACTAATATCAAACACAATTTTACTTCCAGACCCCATAATGGTCACATGGAATATCACCACGGTGGACAAGTTCATCCTTCTGGGGCTGACCAGCAGGCAGGACCTGCAGGTATTGCTATTTATTGTATTTCTTACCTGTTACATTGTTTCTATGATTGGTAATATAGTAATAATTTGGATCAGTTACATGAACCCCCGACTCCATACTCCAATGTACTTCTTTTTGAGAAATCTCTCTTTCTTGGACATCTGCTATACTTCAAGTGTAGTTCCTAAAATGCTCATAAACTTCTTATCGGTAGAAAAATCTATTTCTTTCAATGCTTGTTTTACCCAGCTGTTCATTCATCTTTCTCTAGGAGGCACTGAGTGTATTTTGTTGTTGGCAATGGCCTATGACCGCTATGTGGCTATATGCAGCCCCTTACACTACACTAATATCATGCATCCTATTCTGTGCATTAAGATGGCAACAGCATCTTGGCTTGGAGGCTTAATAGACTCAGTAATACACACAGTGTATACCTTACAGTTACCTTTCTGCAGCATAAATGAAGTGAACCATTTTTTCTGTGAAACGCCCTCACTGCTAGAGCTGGCTTGTGCAGATACATCTCTTAATAAGACTGTGATTTTCATCTGTGCCATAGTGGTAGCTTTTGCCCCATTTTTTTTTATTCTTATTACATATATCAATATAATTTCCAGCATAATGAAGATTCGTACAACTACAGGACGGAAAAAAGCCTTTTCCACTTGTGCTTCACATGTTCTTGTGGTTACATTATTTTATGGTACCATTTTCTTTATATATTTGAGACCCGGAACTGTTCATGTCACTAACCAAGACAAAATGGCCACCTTGTTCTACAGTGTTATAACCCCAATGCTAAATCCATTGATCTACACTTTGAGAAACAAAGATGTAAAATTAGCGCTGAAGGAAACCATAAGAAAGAAAACTGCATTATAAGACATCTGACTTTACTTTGGTCTCATCAAATCAACATGTAGCGAAAAATGTCCTCAACATTATCATTATTCCATTCCCTCCTGATCACCTTCTACATAGTGCAGCAGCTCCATTCAAGGTCTATGTGATAGATGAAGTTAGCCAATCTCTGTCACATCTATAGCTACAGTGGCTTGCAAAAGTATTCATACCCCTTGAACTTTTTCACATTTTGTCACCTTACAACCACAAACGTAAATGTATTTTGTTGAAAATTTAAGTGATAGACCAACACAAAGTAGCAAATAATTGTGAAGTGGAAGGAAAATGATACATGGTTTTCACAATTTTAATCAAATAAAAATCTGAAAAGTGTGACGTGCAAATGTATTCAGCCCCCTATATCAATACTTTGTAGAGCCACCTAGTCTTTTGGGGTATGTCTCTACAAGCTTTGCACATCTAGAGACTGAGATTTTTGCCCATTTTTCATTGCAAAATAGCTCAGGCTCAGCCAGAATGGATGGAGAGCGTCTGTGAACAGCAATTTTCATGTCTTGCCACAGATGCTCGATGGGATTTAGGTCTGGACTTTCACTCGGCCATTTTAACACATGAATATTCTTTGATCTAATCCATTCCACTGTAGCTCTGGTTGTATGTTTAGGGTCATTGTCTTCTGGGAAGGTGGAATGGAACTGGAAGGTGGAATGGAACAGGAAGCAGACATCTCTGTTCTCTGTGTATCAAATGAATGGGAGCTGAACTGCAGTACCAGGTATGGCCACTATGCAGAGAACAGAGCTGTCTGTTTCCATCTCCTTTCTCTGTGTATCACTTTCTGGGAACTGTTGATTGGTGGGGGTGCCAGATGTCGTATCCTCACCAATCTGATAATAATAACCTATTCTTAGTATAGGTCATTAATATTATTACCCTGGAAAACCCTTTTAAGTTAATTCAAATCCTATAAAATGCCTAAGGTGTATGTCTACATTAAAATTAATTATTCAGAATTAGAAAAAAGAATCTGCCTTGTTTTTCCAGAACAGTGCCACAAGGGCTAACTCTGATACTGCACATCAGCTACATTGACTTTGTAAATTTGTAAAATTGCAATACCAAACACAGTCCAGGTACAAATGTCGCACTGTGTCTGGAAACAAAGCAGAGACTTATTTCTAATCCTGGAAACCTCTTTAAGGTCCTTTAACGTGGAACAATGTGTATACCACTAGTGAACGATCAGTGGCTAGAAAATAATATCTGAGAATTGGATGAATATCTACAGTATATCCTAACAATCCTCATAGCGGAACTGCAATACTAGAGACTGAAAAGGGACATTTTCTATGCAGCATTACCTATTGTGAATTTCAATATGGGCAATATTTGAGAACCATGTGGCCAGTATGGCAGCAATATTAATGAAGATCAATGACAAATGAAAGTTTAATTGTTCTTCATTGACCATTGATCAACACATTTGGGCCTGTAGATAGGAACATTGATTTCTGATTACCACTGAGGACAAAGATAGCTGGCAATATACTATGTGTACAGGGTTATAGAGTGCTGAAACTATTTCAGAGGGTCACTAAATTTATACTTGGCATCTGATGAAAGTGAATCTTTTAAAAACATATGTCATTCCCAGGGATATATAGATAGTTGGATAGATAGATAGATAGATAGATAGATAGATAGATAGATAGATAGATAGAGTAGATAAAGGGCAGGCAATTTTGACAACTTTGTGTAAGTAATCCAGAATGAAGTGACTACTTACAGACAACATTAAATTCAGTTGCAGAACATGTGTAGATAAAATGTTTAACATTAATGTCTCTTTAAATAAAGGAAATGTATAATAAAAGTATTTAGATTAGGTTTTCATTAAAAAAAATTTTTAAATATTGATGTTTTTATGTAACTTGTCATAGAACAAAACAAACGTTTTTACACTAAGCACTAAACACATATGATGGTCTACATTGAAACAATTTTTGCTGATACCATTGAGTATGTAGAGCTTGCCTTAGGGATGTGTAACCTGTGTAATAACATAGGATGCATGACCTGTCTGTATCACTATCTCTAAGAACCTGGGTCACACAAACTCCCACTTAATGCCCAAACCTATGGAAACACAAATGCCCAAAATGCAGTTTTATATACTGGTTTATTTATTCACAATTTGGTTATTATTAGGCAACTGTCTGTCAATATTATTTGTACACTCACAATATAAAAAGTAAAAGCCACTATTGCATTCACAAAGGCTCAATCTTTAAGTAGATACAAATTTACTTTCAGCAAATACAAAAATATAGCAAGTAGCCTGGGGCTATTAACACATTGTATTAGTGTATGAGTGTATTATACCTCCCTACTGTCCTGGATTCAGGGGGACTGTCCTGGTTTCCAGATGGTGGGAGGTATGTTCTCCAGATGCAGGTGAGTTAAGTACATGGGTGAAGCCGTCCGCTTCCTGCCTCACTATTCACCTCTGTCTCTGCTCCTGGCAGTTTCAAAGTAGGCAGGGATGATGTGGTAATGTCATTACATCGTGCCTGCTGCTCTTGAGGTGTCAGCATCAGTGACCACAGTGGACTGGTCAGAATAGGTGAAGGTGAGTATTAGATGTTTTTTTTTTTCTTTGTGCACTGTAGTGTGGGGGCATCAGAAGGGAACAATATATACAGTGGGGCCATATACTGGGGGCCATCATAATGTGGGAGTTACATTAGGAAGGGCATTATTCTGTGGGAACACATTAACAGGGACATTATACTGTATGGGAACAAGAAGGTGCATGATACTATGTTGGGGTCACTAAACGGGTATTATATTGTGTGGAGGCACAAATGGTTGGGAATGGGGAGAGATAATATGGGCATGAGCAGGGCTGAAGACAGGGCTTACAATACCTTAATTCACTACTACTGTTTTTGTCCCTCTTTCAGTTCTTTTAAAGTTGGGAATTATGCCTTACAGGGTAACATCTAAGCCAGCCAGCCCTGAGACGGACTCATTCTATAAATGTAGCTCCCTTGTTAGTGTCGAAGTGTAGATTGGAACCGAGAGAGCAGGGCATGGGGATTTAATAACAGTAACACTATAAAACCAAATTAGGCTCTCTTTGCTTCTATCACTCTCAGATCTCTGGGGGAGGACAGTAATACATCACTTCCCAGAGACTGCAATATTCTATGCCATTTCTCTGTCAGATACCCCCCACTCACTGCAGCTGCCATAAAGCACAAATCCTACTTTACAGACAATACAGGAAGGAAGTGTGTGCCCTGAATCTAAACAATACCCTGAAAGAGTAAACCATAAATCGCTACAGTAATACAAAGAAAATAAACATGATGATTTATCAAGATCAGCATTTATAGTGCTGGTTATCACATTTACTGTGTTGCCGGAGGATGTATTTAAAGGGATGTCCAGTTTCGGACCAATATTAAGAGACGAATGTTATTTGTATTATAAAAAGTGGTACAATCTTCCAATATACTTTCTGTATCAATTCCTCACAGGTTTTCTAGATCTCTGCCTGCTGCCATTCATTCTGCTTTTTTCAAGTGGATACAAATCAGTCCATGGTCATGTGATATACAGTCCATGGTCATGTGATGACACACAGGTGCACCTGTGTGTTCCTCACATGACCATGGACTTTTTTTAATGTCAGAACACTGGCGTAGGGAGATAATAAATCTTCTCCACTATTTCTTTTCTACAGACTAAGTAAACCAATATGAAATGCATGAGAAATTTCCATTAAAGGAATCCTATCTCAGGAGGTACTAAGGTTACCTGAAGTGTCTTTTTTACACCTCAAGGTCTCTTAAAGATGAAATAACAGTGCAGTCATACTGTACATAATTGACAAATACCACAAATAGCACTTGCCACCTGTAAGATTCTGAAGAATGTCAATGTCAAACAGATAGTCAAGAATCAAAACAATGTTGTGGTGACATAAGGCATTACAAAAACTGTCATCTTCCTGTTTAGAGCATGTCCTTGCCTATTGTAGCAGTTACCACTATAGCCAGTGATTGACCGCAGTGGTCTCTTGACACAAAGAAAACAGTCATGTGCTGACATCAGGAGGGATCAGCAATAGAAGGGAGCAGGCAACTGCTTCTGGGCCAGGAGGACCTTGAAAAGGTGAATTGACTTTTATTCCGCACTACTATTTACAGCAAAGGGGAAGCTTTTTAAATGAGTTAGAGAACCCCTTTAAGAAAAATAGAACCCTTGCTCTGTTGCACAATGCTTTCTCCTGAGCAGGGCAAGCATATGCATTAGGTTTCTCTCCATGGTAATTTAGGCTAGGGCTTTGGCTGCATGACAAAAGATGACTGTGTCGCCCTGTGATTCCTTCACTAATGTTGGTGATTGGAATTACACTGTGATCCCTAGTGTTTTATGACCACCACTTCTAGTCACAAAAATGTTGAGCAGTGTTTGGCTGGAAGTAACTGTAGCAATTTTTATTGCTTATTGTGTACACCTTTTGTGTGAAGCTAGTAACGTACAGAGATCTGAGTGTGGCAGGAAAGCTGCATACAGAAGTGCCTTTTAAAATTCCCACTCTCTGCTGATTTATTCCAGTCTACACAGCAAAGCTTACAAGTGAGATGCAGAAACAGGAAATGTCAGTTCACTGTGTCGGCTGTAGAGTCCAGTGTGAAAACTGCAATATTTCAGTATTTGTATATGGATACCATATATATATATATATATATATATATATATATATATATATACACAGTACAGACCAAAGGTTTGGACACACCTTCTCATTCCAAGAGTTTTCTGTATTTTCATGACTATAAAAATTGTAGATTCACACTGAAGGCATCAAAACTATGAATTAACACATGTGGAATTATATACTTAACAAAAAAGTGTGAAACAACTGAAAATATGTCTTATATTCTAGGTTCTTCAAAGTAGCCACCTTTTGCTTTGATTACTGCTTTGCACACTCTTGGCATTCTCTTGATGAGCTTCAAGAGGTAGTCACCTGAAATGGTTTTCACTTCACAGGTGTGCCCTGTCAGGTTTAATAAGTGGGATTTCTTGCCTTATAAATGGGGTTGGGAACATCAGTTGTGTTGTTCAGAAGTCAGGTGGATACACAGCTGATAGTCCTACTGAATGGAGTGTTAGAATTTGTATTATGGCAAGAAAAAAGCAGCTAAGTAAAGAAAAACGAGTGGCCATCATTACTTTAAGAAATGAAGGTCAGTCAGTCCGAAAAATTGGGAAATCTTTGAAAGTGTCCCCAAGTGGCTCACATGAGGACCGCCCCAGGAAAGGAAGACCAAGAGTCACCTCTGCTGTGGAGGATAAGTTCATCCGAGTCACCAGCCTCAGAAATCGCAGGTTAACAGCAGCTCAGATTAGAGACCAGGTCAATGCCACACAGAGTTCTAGCAGCAGACACATCTCTACAACAACTGTTAAGAGGAGACTGTGTGCAGCAGGCCTTCATGGTAAAATAGCTGCTAGGAAACCACTGCTAAGGACAGGCAACAAGCAGAAGAGACTTGTTTGGGCTAAAGAACACAAGGAATGGACATTAGACCTGTGGAAATCTGTGCTTTGGTCTGATGAGTCCAAATTTGAGATCTTTGGTTCCAACCACCATGTCTTTGTGCGACGCAGAAAAGGTGAACGAATGGACTCTACATGCCTGGTTCCCACCGTGAAGCATGGAGGAGGAGGTGTGATGGTGTAGGGGTGCTTTGCTGGTGACACTGTTGGGGATTTATTCAAAATTGAAGGAATACTGAACCAGCATGGTTACCACAGCATCTTGCAGCGGCATGCTATTCCATCCGGTTTGCGTTTAGTTGGACCATCATTTATTTTTCAACAGGACAATGACCCCAAACACACCTCCAGACTGTGTAAGGGCTATTTGACCAAGAAGGAGAGTGATGGGGTGCTACGCCAGATGACCTGGCCTCCACAGTCACCAGACCTGAACCCAATCGAGATGGTTTGGGGTGAGCTGGACCGCAGAGTGAAGGCAAAAGGGTCAACAAGTGCTAAGCATCTCTGGGAACTCCTTCAAGACTGTTGGAAGACCATTTCAGGTGACTACCTCTTGAAGCTCATCAAGAGAATGCCAAGAGTGTGCAAAGCAGTAATCAAAGCAAAAGGTGGCTACTTTGAAGAACCTAGAATATAAGACATATTTTCAGTTGTTTCACACTTTTTTGTTAAGTATATAATTCCACATGTGTTAATTCATAGTTTTGATGCCTTCAGTGTGAATCTACAATTTTTATAGTTATGAAAATACAGAAAACTCTTGGAATGAGAAGGTGTGTCCAAACTTTTGGTCTGTACTGTATATATACACACAGGTGTATCTCAATAAATTAGAATATCTTTGAAATGTTTATTTCTTTCAGTAATTAAATTAAAAAAGTGACCTCCTATATTTTTTAGATTCTTTACACACAGAGTGTTCTATTTCAAGTGTTTTATTTCTGTAAATGTTGATTATGGATTACAGGTAATGAAAACCAAAATCTAAGAAAATTAGAATATTGTAAAAAAGTTCAGTATTGTAAATTCAGTGTGTCACCTGCCAAGGTTTCCTAAGCCTTCAAATGGTCCCTCAGTCTGGTTCAGTAGGACACACAATCATGGAAGACGCTGATTATGAATTGTATTACTGAATTACTGAAATGAATGAACGTTTCAAAGATATTCTAATTAATTGAGATGCACCTTATATATATATATATATATATATATATATATATATATACATAGTATATGATGCAGATATTATAGTTGGGCTTGGTAAAAAAAACAAACAAACAAGATATAATGTACATCTTAGAACCTATGAAGTAGATCATGTCAGTAAAAATTCAATCTACCTATAAAAATATCCATTTGAAAAAAGTTTAATGAAACAATAATAAAAAAGTTCATTTTTTATTCAAACTTTGGCATATAATCTCTTGACTCATCAGAGACAAAAAAAAATCATAGAAAGTCTTAAGGGAATGTGAAGGATTACAAATGGTACCTGTACAAACCCTGTTCTGCTACCACTTGCATGAACATGACTGGTGAGAGGACTGCATTATGTTATGAGGCTAATATAATTGACATGGACGTTTTACTCTGATATATTTCTGCTATAAATGAGAGAACAGAAAATGTTACTAAAGTAGAAGGTAAGGATAATTGTCTGTGTCTAGGGAGCCTTGGCTTCTGCAGCTGTTGAAGTATCACGTTCACACATATCAGAGTTACTTCTATATGGTAAGTTCACACATGGTAGATTTGTATGTATGTGGCCTTGTAGAAATCCATTCAGGTACTACATAAACAACCCCATTCAGATGTAGGAAATTGATTTTTCAGCTACAGATATTTTGGTAAAACCTGCTGTGTGTGAAAAAACTCTAAATGGGGCCATTTCTGCAGCATGTGCATGGACTTTTAGAAACCTCATTCAGATGTATAGGTTAGATTTCTGCCTATATCTACAAATTGGACATTTCCTTTACATACAGTATCTGTTAATTTCAGATTCTTGATGGATAAATTCTTGTTCCACTAACGCTCTTAGCTTTTTTTTTGCAAAACTTCTGTTACATATATATTATTATAGCTAAATACCATTTAATGTCATGCTAGATAAATGCTAATGTAATTCTCAAAATCCATCCAGTCCATTAAAATTATAACTGGCAATTTTAGAAAATTTAATTCTGCACTAGTCAGGAAATGTCATAGATTTTAGCTATAACATGCCAGTTTTGTAAATCTGCCATGCCCTTTTCCACTTATTGTTTCAAAAGTGATGAGTTTGGCAGAAAAGGGCAAAAATTTCACAATTTTCTTGTAAAATTGTACATAATAAATTACAAGTTTTGTCATGTTTTGTACCCCATTGTTTTTAGTTTCTGTGTAAGACTTCTTTGGCTAAGACTTCTGTGAAAGCCATCTTTGGGTACGTTCACACGGAGGAATTTGCAGTGGATTTGAGGGCGGATTCCGTCCCCATATTCGCTGCAGATTCTGCATTCCATTGTTTTCAATGGGAGGCAGAGATCGCAGCAAGACGCTGAAACAATTGAGTCCTGCTCGATATTGCCGCAGATTCTATGGCTGGAGTCTCGCTGCTGATTAGAACTATTCATCTGGGCCTAATAAGCAGCGAAAAGCCACAGTGGAATGCCTATGTCCTGCATCCCATCACAGGTATCCCATGGGTGGAAACTAAGGCAGAAAATGAAGAGGAATTCCTCTGATTAGTAGACTGTAAAATATACATTATATAAATCACATCAAGAAGAACATCCACTACCCAATAGTTTTACTTCTTACAAGTAAAGCATATATAGTAGTATATGTGTGCCTTTATAAAGTATGCTTAAAATTGGTGTACAATAAATGTTAGTTTGTACTCAGTAATAAAAACTTCCTTAACAATAATAACTCTGGATGGCATAGAAAATGTTCAATGTCAGCTAATTCTAGAGTCCATGACAGTTCAAAACTCTACTAAAATCTACATACCAAGTCTGAGAATTAGTAGCTGTATTCTACCAGTGCCACAGGGCACAGTTTGTAATGATGCTGTGATCCAAAGATCTCACCTACTGTATATCCTTAAGCAATTTATGCTAAGCAACAGCCCAAGCATGTTCAGGTTAAGCTCAATAAATAAAGAGAGATTTTGGATAGCATGGGTGACTCCATAATAAATAAAACTAGAATAATATACTAATACAATAATATTAATACAGTATAAGTACTTATCATATAAATGTTTCACTGCAGCATTCCATGACTGTTGAAAATGATCATAAGTAATCTCACCACCGTGAATGAGTTCATCCTACTGGGACTCACTGACAAGAAGGACATGCAGATAGTGCTATTTATTGTATTTCTTATATGTTACATTGTTTCTTTACTTGGTAATATAGTAATAATTTGGATCAGTAGCACAAACCCACGACTCAACACTCCGATGTACTTCTTTTTGAGAAATCTCTCCTTGCTAGACATCTGGTATACATCAAGTGTTGTTCCTAAAATGCTCATAAACTTTGTATCAGTAAGGAAAACAATATCTTTTGATGTTTGTTTCATCCAGTTGTTCATCCACCTCTCTCTAGGAGGGGCAGAATGTTACCTGCTGTTGACCATGGCCTATGACCGCTATGTGGCTATATGCAGCCCCTTACGTTACACTAATATTATGCATCCTATCTTATGCATTAAAATGGCAACTGCATCTTGGATTGGTGGTATATCAAACTCAATAATACAAACATTTAATACATTACAGTTACCTTTCTGTGGTCCAAATGTAATAAATCATTTTTTCTGTGAGGCGCCCATACTGTTAGAGTTAGCCTGCAGAGATACAACCTTTAATAAAACTATCATATTCTTATGTGCTATAATAGTAGCTGTTATCCCTTTTTTCTTCATTCTTATTACATATGTCAATATAATTTTCAGCATAATGAAGATTCATACAACTACAGGACGGAAAAAAGCCTTTTCCACTTGTGCTTCACATGTTATTGTGGTCACATTATTTTATGGCACCATTTTTATTATATATTTGAGACCCGGAACTGTTCATGTCACTAACCAAGACAAAATGGCCACCTTGTTCTACAGTGTTATAACCCCAATGCTAAATCCATTGATCTACACTTTGAGAAATAAAGATGTAAAAGTTGCACTAAAAGAAATTACGCGGAAAAAGATTCTGCAAGAGAAGACCTGATGATGTGTGGAAAATGTATAGAAAGAGGATATTTTGTATAAAATTTTCTTTACATTTTTAAAGGGGTTCTCCTTTTTTTCCAGTAGCAGGGAGACCATAAAATAAAAAATATATACTCACTTCTCTCCCAATCTTAAGTTGCGACTCCTTTCACCGTTGTGTTCTGTTCATATACAGAGATGCTGCCGAATGTCACTGAGTCCAGCAGTCCTCTAGACATGAGGTCACTGCTGCAGTTTTTCTATATACAAACAGAGAGCAGTGGTGAAGGCAGCCATAACATAAGAACAACTCGGAGAAAAGAGGTGATTTTTTTTTTTTTCTTTTATATTGTAAGGCCTCCCCTGCTGCTGGAAAACAATATAATCTCAGACAATCCCTTTCAAGAGGGCCTTTCATGTCCTTTAAGATATGGCATGTTTAATTCAGCACACTGTCAGTTTTGCAGGTATATGCCCCAGTGCCAGAGATATCAGTGCCGTTAGTTTCGGCTACCAATGTCACTGCACTGTCAGGCTATGTTGACATTTGCTCTGGAGTTTCTGTTGGAGACTACATCGCAGAGTCAACCAAAAATCAGCAGAGGAAAAAGTCCTGCATGAAGGACTTTTTACTCTTATGGTTTCAGTTTAAAAGTGACAGACACCTGACAGATCCCATTATAGTCTTTGAGGTCTGTCGGGCTTTGTGTGTAACCAATGTTTTAGCAGTCCAACTCTCTATTGTTCGGGTCCCCTAACAGACCTGAACAATGGAGATGCACCACTAGTGTGAACCTACTGTTGGAATGGCTGGCCTCACAGATTAGTGTGATCACTGGATGATAAATAAAACCCCCTGATGGTACTCTTCTATAGACTTGTACTGTAAAGGGGAGCGTTCTCCACCACCCAGTGATGACACTGAACTATCAGGCTGGCACCTCTGACATCTCTGGTACCAATCTCTCTGTCACTCGGGCACATACCTGCAAAACTGAAAGGGCACTGATTAAAAGACACTGCCAGCTTTACAGTGGTATATAACATGTTAAGGTCATGAAAGGTCGTCTGTAAGCTACTACATACCTATAAAGTGGCTCTGGCATTTATGTGTATGAACCAAAGGTAAAGAATAACTATATTAAAAAACCTAATTACTAAATAGTCAGCTATTTACTTATTATCAATACATGACAAACTTACTGGCACTTCTAGCTGTATGGTTTCATGGTTTGACAGTTCATTATTTGTTGTGTTTCTCTGTAATAGTTTTTGTGTCTAGAACATAGATGAGGAAGTAAATGAAATACTGATCTAGGTTTACGTTTAAAGGGGTTGTCCAGGATCATTCAAATTAAATGCATGCAGCACGGGAGGGATAGAAAATAAAAAAGCACTGTTACTTACCTGCATTCAGCTTTCCATCGCATTGATGGAACTGCTGAAGTCAGTCACTGCTCCTAGAGGTATAGTGCTGAGAGCAATGATGGCTGCAGTGATCCCATCAATATGCCATCACTGCAGCAGCCCCTCTATATACAAACAGGGGCAGCCCAGTGCAGGAATAGAGAGAAGGATACAGGTAGGTATGGATTTAAATGCCTACATTCAATTCTATGATCCTGGACAACCCTTTTAATCTTTATCAGCCATCTAAAATACTGGCATCTTTTTATGAGGCAGAGGAGGCCGAGAACCCCCGTTTGCATGGAGACTGCAGAGGGTAAAAATGTTTTTCTACATTCAGTACCAGAATTATAAAATGTGCATGGTCTGTGAGACTCTGTACACCACAAAGTGGCCTGCAAATGTGACGTCTTCCTAAGGAGACAATACCCCTTCTGATCCACATCTATGACCTCTCACTTAGCCAAACCAGTACCCTGCTTCACACTGATGAGGGGCAATAACTGTGATGCAGCTGTCTGCAGACGGGTCTCTCTTCCTTTTGGAAGATATCCTCTAGTTTGGCTATAATCTCAGTCAATGTCACTAGGTTTCTTAGAAAACCAGGCATTGCTCTATAGGGTAATACCTTTCATCAGGTAGCAATAGAACAAGTTTTCCATTTTCCATCAAGGAGAACTTGGAGAAATTTGTATACCAATGTAAGACACCATATTGATAAAAATAGCCAGCCTCACAGCACTGTCAAGAAATACATACAGTGCCTTGCGAAAGTATTCGGCCCCCTTGAACTTTTCAACCTTTTGCCACATTTCAGGCTTCAAACATAAGGATACAAAATTTTAATTTTTTGGTGAAGAATCAACAACAAGTGGGACACAATCGTGAAGTGGAACGAAATTTATTGGATATTTTAAACTTTTGTGAAAAATAAAAAACTGAAAAGTGGGACGTGCCAAATTATTCGGCCCCCTTAAGTTAATACTTTGTAGCACCACCTTTTGCTGCGATTACAGCTGCAAGTGCTTGGGGTATGTCTATATCAGTTTTGCCCATCAAGAGACTGAAATTCTTGCCCATTCTTCCTTGGAAAACAGCTGGAGCTCAGTGAGGTTGGATGGAGAGCGTTTGTGAACAGCAGTTTTCAGCTCTTTTCACAGATTCTCGATTGGATTCAGGTCTGGACTTTGACTTGGCCATTCTAACACCTGGATACGTTTATTTGTGAATCATTCCATTGTAGATTTTGCTTTATGTTTGGGATCATTGTCTTGTTGGAAGATAAATCTCCGTCCCAGTCTCAGGTCTTTTGCAGACTCCAACAGGTTTTCTTCCAGAATGGTCCTGTATTTGGCTCCATCCATCTTCCCATCAATTTTAACCATCTTCCCTGTCCCTGCTGAAGAAGAGCAGGCCAAAACCATGATGCTGCCACCACCATGTTTGACAGCGGGGATGGTGTGTTCAGGGTGATGAGCTGTGTTGCTTTTACGCCAAACATATCGTTTTACATTGTGGCCAAAAAGTTCAATTTTGGTTTCATCTGACCAGAGCACCTTCTTCCACATGTTTGGTGTGTCTCCCATGTGGCTTGTTGCAAACTTTAAACAAGACTTTTTATGGCTATCTTTGAGAAATGGCTTTCTTCTTGCCACTCTTCCATAAAGGCCAGATTTGTGCAGTGTACGACTGATTGTTGTCCTATGGACAGACTCTCCCACCTCAGCTGTAGATCTCTGCAGTTCATCCAGAGTGATCATGGGCCTCTTGGCTGCATCTCTGATCAGTCTTCTCCTTGTTTGAGATGAAAGTTTAGAGGGACGGTCGGGTCTTGGTAGATTTGCAGTGGTCTGATACTCCTTCCATTTCAATATGATCGCTTTCACAGTGCTCCTTGGGATGTTTAAAGTTTGGGAAATCTTTTTGTATCCAAATCCGGCTTTAAACTTCTCCACAACAGTATCACGGACCTGCCTGGTGTGTTCCTTGGTTTTCATGATGCTCTCTGCGCTTTAAACAGAACCCTGAGACTATCACAGAGCAGGTGCATTTATACGGAGACTTGATTACACACAGGTGGATTATATTTATCATCATCAGTCATTTAGGACAACATTGGATCATTCAGAGATCCTCACTGAACTTCTGGAGTGAGTTTGCTGCACTGAAAGTAAAGGGGCCGAATAATATTGCACACACCACTTTTCAGTTGTTTATTTTTTACAAAAGTTTAAAATAACCAATAAATTTCGTTCCACTTCACAATTGTGTCCCACTTGTTGTTGATTCTTCACCAAAAAATAAAAATTTTATATCTTTATGTTTGAAGCCTGAAATGTGGCAAAAGGTTGAAAAGTTCAAGGGGGCCGAATACTTTTGCAAGGCACTGTATATGTCTCTATATAACCACAGGCATTTAAGATCTGAGGCTAGTACTATGAATTATAGACATATTGCCCTAACTCTCCAGTCAGCACCTATTTAAGCAAAAGGAGATACTCTGCTGCCTCACACAGTGTAGCATGTGTATCCTGCCTCCTCATCACCTGTCCTCTCTTCTCCAGCACCTCAGTGTAACTGTTTCATGTACAATCACATGTACTTTAAGGCCCTGGACTGCAGAAGATGGGGTAGAGGAGTCAGAATGCATATACTGCGGCTTCTTGCGCTGTGTCATGCAGTAGATGATTTAAGAAATAAAGTAAAAGCATGCTGGACATTTTTTTGAAGTAACATTAGACATATGTGGACCCCTCAATCTGTCTCTGCAGACTGCACATGGTGTTATTACATTGGTGAGGCACCAAGGGGGTCATAAAAATAGCAGAAACTGCATACTCACCTCTGTATTTAGCTGGAGATCCAGCAGAAAGTCTCAGTTTGGGTCCCCGCCAATCCTGACCTTTGGTCCTCACATGAGTGGTACAGCCAATCAGTGACTGCGCGGTGATGTCGTGTTCACATAGAGCGTCATCACTCTGCCACTGATCAGCTGAAACACATGGGCAGAATATCAACAAAGACTGGGGACCTGAACAGAGTCTCCGCTGAATCCCTGGCCGAAGGGAGTATGCAGATTCAGTTATGTTATACCTCATCAGGAGTTTAAAAAAACGAATTGGAATACCCCTTTAATAGGATTTTCTGGATTAAAAAAATGACCTTAAGCAGGAAATGTTATAAAATAAAGAAATCTATACTCACCTATGCTCTGGAAGTCTGGATTGACTCTGTAGCCATGATGTTACATACATTATTCATTTGAACATTGCAGTCAGTCACTGGCTTTAGTGGTGACATTTGGCTCCCTTAGGCATGTGAATGATTGTACGTGATGTAATTGTCTCAGGACCAATGGGGCATATATTGGGGAACATAGGTTATGTCCTTATTTTGTAACATGTCTTGGCCATGTCCATTTTTTTAAGTCTTAGAAAACCCTTTGAATATACAAGGGTTATTCTTGCTTTTGGTAGGCTGGTAGGCTACAGTAAAGCCAGCCTCCATAGCACAGGTAACTACCAGCGAACACTTGAGAGGGGGTAGGACGAAGAGTTACTCAGAGACCAGGTGCAGGTTCCAATCACTTGACCATTTGTGGCCTCTAAGATAAGGCACTGTCAGTTTTGCAGGTACATGCCCCAGTTCCAGTGATATTGAAGCTATAGTATCAGAGGGGCAGTGCAGTTATATCAGTAGCTGAAACTAACAGCATCAGTATCTCTGGAACTGGGGCACGTACCTGCAACCACAGATTTTTCCCTTAGTATAATCCACTCCTATGCTTCATAACAGCCTAGATTCACAGAAAAAGAGTCACGGGGCTGAACTGTTCTGTCTGCAATCCAGACCTTTTACCGATAGAAAACATTTATCGCATTATGAAATGAAAAACTTCAACAAAGACGACCCAGGACTGTTGAGCAGCTAGAGCCATACATCAGACAAGAATGGAACAACATTCATCTCCCAAAACTCCAGCAATTGGTCTCCTCACTTCACTTCCTAGACATTTACAGACTGTTGTAAAAAAAGAAGAGGGAGTGCTACACAATGGTAGGCCCGGCCTACCCCAACATTTTTGAGATGTGTTGCAGGGGCGTAACTACCGGGGTAGCAGTGGTAGCGACTGCCACAGGGCCCGGAACATTACGGGGCCCGGGGCCCTGTGGCAGTCGCTACCGTGAACCCCACAATCACTGCTATCGTTATACTCCGGGGTCTTTTGAGTTCCCGGAGTATAACGATCGGGTGCCCAGGGGAGGTGAGCGAACATAAAAAACACTGTAACTCACCGCTCCGCAGACTTCGGGCCTGTTTGGTGACGTCCCAGACGTCAGCCGACGTCATTATGCGTCGCGACGCCGGCCTGGATCGCGCGAGATCCGACAAGATGGCCGAAGTAGCGCACGGGAGTGCACCGGAGCGAGGAAGAGGTAAGTTGCAGTGTTTTCTATGTTTCTATCCTCCCCTGGGTCTCCGATCATTATACTCTGGGGTCTGAAAAGACCCCAGAATATAATAATCGTTCATGGGTGGTCCACAATGGGGCATAATACTGTGTTCAGGGGCCACTATGGGGCAAACTAATGTGTGCAGGAGCCACTATGGGGCAAACTACTGTGTGCAGGGGCTACTATGGGGCAAACTACTGTGTGCAGGGGCAACTATGGGGCAAACTACTGTGTGCAGGGGCTACTATGGGGCAAACTACTGTGTGCAGGGGCCACTATGGGGCAAACTACTGTGTGCAGGGGCTACTATGGGGCAAACTACTGTGTGCAGGGGCTACTATGGGACAAACTACTGTGTGCAGGGGCCACTATGGGGCAAACTACTGTGTGCAGGGGCCACTATGGGGCAAACTACTGTGTGCAGGGGCCACTATGGGGCAAACTACTGTGTGCAGGGGCCACTATGGGGCAAACTACTGTGTGCAGGGGCCACTATGGGGCAAACTACTGTGTGCAGGGGCTACTATGGGGCAAACTACTGTGTGCAGGGGCTACTATGGGGCAAACTACTGCGTGCAGGCGCCACTATGGGGCAAACTACTGTGTGCAGGGGCCACTATGGGGCATAATATTGTGTGCAGGGGCCACAATGCTGCATAATACCTTGTCCAGGGGCCACTATGGGGCATAATACCGTGTGCAGGGGCTACTATGGGGCATAATACCGTGTGCAGGGGCCACTATGGGACATAATACCGTGTGCAGGGGCCACTATGGGGCAAAATAGTGTGCGCAGGAATGCGGTTTGTGTGTGGGGGGGGGGTTGGGGGCGGCGGTTTGGGGGGGTTGGGGGCGGCGACTTGGGGGGGGTTGGGGGCGGCGGCTTGGGGGGGGGGCCCCATGTCAAATGTTCGCCTTGGGGCCCAGCCATTCCTAGTTACACCACTGATGTGTTGCCATCAATATCTAAATGAATTTTTGCAAATGAAATGGAAAACTTTCAACTCATGATATGTGTTTTATTGTAAATAAAATATGGTTATATGAGGTTTCCAAATCATTGCATTCTTTACATTTTACACACCCATTTTTTTTGGAATTGGGGTTGTACAATAACTTCTCAGAAATGGATAGTGCAGGCGAATATAAGAAACTATGTAACATATGTTTTTAATGAAATACGTTTCCTTCTCCCTTTCTCAAACTGAGATGCTTTTTACATGGAAGGCTATCAGAGGGGAGGAGGAGACTGATGAAAAAGTCATACACGTACTGCAGCTGCTAAGCTCTGCTATACTGTGAGCGAGAGAGCTCATTTGACACTACTTAATCTTACATTCCACTTGCAATATTTTTTAATGAAAACTTGGTTTACAATTAGAGGTATACTCTAGAACAGGGGTCGGCAACCTATGGCACGCGTGCCACTCTTGGCACGCGAGGCTTATTTCCCTGGTACGGCAGCGGACTCCTCACCCAGCAGTTTCGATCGGACCAAACACGTCCGAAATGAAACTGCTATTATTATACTGTGGGGTCTCTTCAGACTCCCGAGTATAATAAGCGGAGCCCCCGGGGAGGTGATGAAACATAAAAAACAATGTTACTCACTATTCCACGCTCCGCAGCCGCCCTGTGCTCTTCAGGCGCTTCTGCCTGAAGTCAGCTGACAGGGCCTCAGGGGTCGCGTCTGCGTCTGACGTCATTACGCATAATGACGCGACGTGACCCCTGAGACTCAATGAGCGGTCGCTGACTACAGGCAGAAGCGCCTGAAGATACAGAGCGGCTGCGGAGCGTAGGGAACAAGGTGAGTAACATTGTTTTTTATGTTTCATCACCTCTCTTTGCCCTCCACTTATTATACTCTGTGGTCTGAAGAGACCCCACAGTATAATAATAGCAAGTGAGTGTGCAGGGGCCACTATAGAGCATAATACCGTGTGCAGGGGCCACTATAGAGCATAATACCATGTGCTGGGGCCGCTATGGAGCATAATACCGTGTGCAGGGGCCACTATGGGACATATACCGTGTGTAGGGGCCATTATGGGACATATTGCTGTGTGCAGGGGCCGCTATGGGACAAATACTGTGTGCAGGGGCTGCTATGGGACAAATACTGTGTGCAGAGGCCGCTATGGGACAAATACTGTGTGCAGAGGCCGCTATGGGACATAATACCGTGTGCAGGGGCCGTTATAGGACATAATACCGTGTGCAGGGACCGCTATGGGACATAATACCATGTGCAGGGGCCGCTATGGGACATATACCGTGTGCAGGGGCTGCTATGGGACATATACCGTGTGTAGGGGCCGTTATGGGACATATTGCTGTGTGCAGGGGCCGCTATGGGACAAATACTGTGTGCAGAGGCCGCTATGGGACAAATACTATGTGCAGAGGCCGCTATGGGACATAATACCATGTGCAGGGGCCGTTATAGGACATAATACCGTGTGCAGGGACCGCTATGGGACATAATACCGTGTGCAGGGGCCGCTATGAGACATATACCGTGTGCAGGGGCTGCTATGGGACATAATACCGTGTGTAGGGGCCATTATGGGACATATTGCTGTGTGCAGGGGCCACTATGGGACAAATACTGTGTGCAGGGGCCGCTATGGGACATAATACCGTGTGCAGGGGCCGTTATAGGACATAATACCGTGTGCAGGGACCGCTATGGGACATATACCGTGTGCAGGGGCTGCTATGGGACGTATACCGTGTGTAGGGGCCGTTATGGGACATATTGCTGTGTGCAGGGGCCGCTATGGGACAAATACTGTGTGCAGAGGCCGCTATGGGACAAATACTATGTGCAGAGGCCGCTATGGGACATAATACCGTGTGCAGGGACCGCTATGGGACATAATACCGTGTGCAGGGACCACTATGGGACATAATACCGTGTGCAGGGACCACTATGGGACATTATTCTGTATAACGGTGTGTTTTCTATATTAAGGATGTGTTTTTGCACAGAAAACTCAGGCTTTGGTTTTTTTTTGTGCAAAAATGCACCAGTTTTACATCGAATGAAAAAGTTCCAAATATATCTGCATCCAGATACATAGTGTGTATTCACCATAAGGATGCCGCCATACGGTGCTCCTGGACACATTTACCACTAATTGGGGACTGCACATGGACTTTCATTGCTTCTAATCAGAAAGTACAGGAGCGTCCCAGGAAATAGCAGTAAGCGCATGTGTCCTAAAGCATCTGGTGGCAGCACTTCTGTGTTATGGTTTGTGGTATATGACTTTAGTTTAGGGGTCATCAGACTTACAATTATTGACCGGCACTCCGAGTACCTCATCTTTGATTTTTTTATTAAAATCGGCACGCCGAACAAAAAAGGTTGCCTACCCCTGCTCTAGAAAATAAGTCACTTTCCGACCATAGATTCTCTTTACATTGGTTTACAAAATTTGTAAGTTTACTTTTAGTACTTATGTGAAGTTTGATGTCTGATCCCTCAATTCTATAGAGTAAAAGAATAAAGAAAGATGTCTTCAGGGAGTTGAGAACAATTATAAATGATGGCTCCTGTAGATAGTAAAGACATTGCTGAATAGGAGTATTTTAGGAGAATACAAAGAGAGAGGAGAAAGAAAGAAAATCATGATTTGCTCTTTGAACTTTGCCTTTTGTTGCTGAACTGATCACTATGAATCCAACTAATGATTATAGATCGTGATCAGCAAAATGTTATGAAAAGTAAAAGGTAAGTGAATGGATGTTTGATGTTATAGAGTTTGTATTGGATGTACTTTGTCCATTTGTTTAACTACAAGTCTAAGGAAACCAGCTAACCACAGCCCCAGCATTCTGAGAGCTGTAGATTTACAACATATGAAGAGATATGTATGTCATATCCACAATCAACTCAACTGAGGTCCACTATCTTTTAGTCTGTGTTCACACTTGTGTTAATTCTTGTACCAGGTTTCTTTGCTTTTTCATTGTAGTATCTAGCAAATTGGACAGCAAAGCTGTTATGATGCAAGTATTTTAGGCATCAAAAGAACTATGGTTAAGCCCCAAGTTAATGGGATCGTGAGTTGTACAAAGGATTTGGCACTGAATTATGACCTCTGTAAACAAGGACAGCATAGCAAACATTAACCCAGTTGTTTCAAACGTAAAAGTACTTGTTTTTTCCTAAGCTGAAATAGACATTTGAAAAAGCAGGACGTGTTTCTGTACAATAAGGTCATATACACATGCAGCAGAAATTGTTACTGCAGAAATTCCCCTGTGTAGATTTTGCTGAAGTTTTAACTAGATTGCAATGAGAAAAATTTATAAGAAATAGGCAAGAAATAAGTCATGCTATGGATATGTAAATCTCCAATGATTCGCTGAACTAGAAGGTTCCTGTCATCATGACAGAAAGAAATGTTTCTATAATGTTTATATAATACCAGCCTTAGTGTCTCATGTGAAATACATTGCTCATATGATTCTACAATTTTGCCTACAGTGCTGGCCAAAAGTATTGGCACCCCTGCAATTCTGTCAGATAATACTCAATTTCTTCCAGAAAATGATTGCAATCACAAATGCTTTGGTAATAATATCTTCATTTAATTTGTCGTCAATGGAAAACCACAAAAAGAATTGTCAAAAAGCCAAATTGGATATAATTCCACACCAAACATCAAAAAGGGAGTGGACAAAAGTATTGGCACCCTTTGAAAAATTATGTGATGCTTCTCTAATTTGTGTAATTAACAGCACCTGTTACTTACCTGTGGCACATAACAGGTGGTGGCAATAACTAAATCACACTTGCAGCCAGTTGAAATGGATTAAAGTTAACTCAACCTCTGTCCTGTGTCCTTGTGTGTACCACATTGAGCATGGAGAAAAGAAAGAAGACCAAAGAACTGACTTGAGAAGCAAAATTGTGAGGAAGCATGAGCAATCTCAAGGCTACAAGTCCATCTCCAAAGACCTGAATGTTCCTGTGTCTACCGTGCGCAGTGTCATCAAGAAGTTTAAAGCCCATGGCACTGTGGCTAACCTCCCTAGATGTGGACGGAAAAGAAAAATTGACGAGAGATTTCAACGAAAGATTGTGCGGATGGTGGCTAAAGAACCTCGACTAACATCCAAACAAGTTCTAGCTGCCCTGCAGTCCGAGGGTACAACAGTGTCAACCCGTACTATCCGTCGGCGTCTGAATGAAAAGGGACTCTATGGTAGGATACCCAGGAAGACCCCACTTCTGACCCAGAGACATAAAAAAGCCAGGCTGGAGTTTGCCAAAACTTACCTGAGAAAGCCAAAAACTTTTTGGAAGAATGTTCTCTGGTCAGATGAGACAAAAGTAAAGCTTTTTGGGAAAAGGCATCAACATAGAGTTTACAGGAAAAAAAAGAGGCCTTCAAAGAAAAGAACACGGTCCCTACAGTCAAACATGGCGGAGGTTCCCTGATGTTTTGGGGTTGCTTTGCTGCCTCTGGCACTGGACTGCTTGACCGCGTGCATGGCATTATGAAGTCTGAAGACTACCAACAAATTTTGCAGCATAATGTAGGGCCCAGTGTGAGAAAGCTGGGTCTCCCTCAGAGGTCATGGGTCTTCCAGCAGGACAATGACCCAAAACACACTTCAAAAAGCACTAGAAAATGGTTTGAGAGAAAGCACTGGAGACTTCTAAAGTGGCCAGCAATGAGTCCAGACCTGAATCCCATAGAACACCTGTGGAGAGATCTCAAAATGGCAGTTTGGAGAAGGCACCCTTCAAATCTCAGGGACCTGGAGAAATTTGCCAAAGAAGAATGGTCTAAAATTCCAGCAGAGCATTGTAAGAAACTCATTGATGGTTACCGGAAGCGGTTGTTTGCAGTTATTTTGTCTAAAGGTTGTGCTACCAAGTATTAGGCTGAGGGTGCCAATACTTTTGTCCGGCCCATTTTTGGAGTTTTGTGTAAAATGATCAATGATTTGACTTTTTTTTCATTCTCTTTTGTGTTTTTTCATTGCAAGCAAAATAAATGAAGATATTATTACCAAAGCATTTGTGATTGCAATCATTTTCTGGAAGAAATTGAGTATTTTCTGACAGAATTGCAGTGGTGCCAATACTTTTGGCCAGCACTGTATATGTTATTACCAGCTACATTATAAAGCTATATTGTGATCATTGTTCTAGACATAGGACACATTCATGAAACAAAAACTGCGTGAAAAAAGCACAATATTTGGTGCATGGCAGCTTTGCACTAAAAGCTGCACCTTTTTATCCTTGTTCTGCCTCTTATGGCACCTTGTAATGAAGTAGGTGGGACATGGAAGAAGTGTAGGATCTGAGTCAGAAAGGGTTTCATATCCAGACACATTTAGGTAACACCTGAAATTTGCTCCATGTCTTTGCAAACTTCCTGAGATACACCACAGTTATTAAGAGGCCTGTGCTGGTTAATAATTGTGTGAACATCTTGTGTAAGCGACCCAGAGATTAAGAAAGGCATATAGAAAGCCACCCTAATGTATATGTGTATATACACACGTGGACAAAATTGTTGGTACCCTTCGTTTAATGAAAGAAAAACCCACAATGGTCACAGAAATAACTTGTATCTGACAAAAGTAATTTGCCAAACTACATGTTGACAAGCCACAACTCTTCTTGGAGAATGTCCTATGGATAGATGAGACAAAAATCTAATTTTTTGGCAAGGCTGAAACATGCCGTCTGGAAAAGGCGCTCTTCAAACCCGAGACAACTGGAGCAGTTTGCTCATGAGGAGTGGGCCAAAATACCTGTTGAGAGGTGCAGAAGTCTCATTGACAGTTACAGGAATCGTTTGATTGCAGTGATTGCCTCAAAAGGTTGTGCAAGAAAATATTAAGTTAAGGGAACCATCGTTTCTGTCCAGGCCTGTTTCATGAGTTTTGTTTTTTAAAAAATTCTGTTGAAGCATGGTTGAAAAGCAATGTCTGACTTTCATTTGTTCATTTTCATAGAATTTTTATATATTATTACTTTTGTGAGATTCAAGTTATTTCTGTGACCATTGTGGGTTTTTCTTTCATTAAACGAGGGGTAGCAAAAATTTTGTCCACGTGTGTGTGTGTGTGTGTGTGTGTGTGTGTGTGTGTATATATATATATATATATATATATTTAAATCTTCATGTCTGTGGACATTTTTTAGCCTCTGGTAAATGCCTTCCCACCTTTGTATGTCAAATATATTGCTTTAAATTAAGTACATTTAAGCCCATTTTACATGATGAATGTCAGGCAATCTGAGAAGGTGATAATATACAGTTCTCATAGAGCTGCCAAGGCTCAGTGCAGTAGACTACATTTCAACAAAGATAATGTGTAAATCCAGCAAATATTACAATGCCTTTACTTTCTTACTTTATTATCTGGTACGTAACATAATTTACATTTATAATTTTTTTTTTTAAGTTTTGGACAGAATCTGTAATGGAGACCCTGGAATTAGAATAAATACTGGTTAAGTAATAACCAAAGGACTAGAGTAATAAAATTACCTTTTATATACTGTCATTCATATAAACACAATTTTCTTTCAGACTGTTGTCATGATCACGAGGAATTTCACCACCGTGGGTGAATTCATCCTTCTAGGACTAACAAACGAGCAAGACCTGCAGATATTGTTATTTATTGTATTTCTTATATGTTACATTGTCTCTTTATTTGGTAATATAGTAATAATTTGGATCAGTAGCGTAAACCCTCGACTAAACACTCCAATGTACTTCTTTTTGAGAAATCTCTCCTTCTTGGACATCTGGTATACGTCAAGCATAATTCCCAATATGCTGAAGAACTTCTTATCAGTGAAGAAATCTATATCATTCATTGCTTGTTTCACCCAAATGTTCATCCACCTCTCTCTAGGAGGGGCAGAGTGCTATCTATTGTTAACAATGGCCTATGACCGGTATGTGGCTATATGCAGCCCGTTACACTATACTAAAATCATGCACCCTGTTCTGTGTATTAAGATGGCAATCCTATCTTGGGCTGGAGGCTTAACAAACTCAATATTCCAAATAGTGTATACATTACAGTTACCTTTCTGTGGTCCAAATGTTATTAACCATTTCATCTGTGAGGAGCCCATCTTGTTAGAGTTGGCCTGCAGAGATACATCACTCAATAAGACGCTCATTTTCATCTGTGCTATAGCAGTAGCTGTGGTCCCTTTTTTTTTAATTCTTGTCACTTACATCTATATAATTTCCAACATAATGAAGATCAGCACATCCAGGGGACGTAGAAAAGCTTTTTCCACTTGTGCTTCACATGTTATTGTGGTCAACTTATTTTATGGCACCATTTTTTCAATGTATTTAAGGCCTGGAGATACTCATGTTGCTAACCAAGACAAGATGGCCACCTTATTCTACAGTGTTATCACACCGATGTTAAACCCCTTGATCTACACTTTAAGAAACAAGGACGTAAAGGAAGCATTAAAAGAAACCACAAGGAAGAAGAATGTGTTAGATTTGACCTGAGTAATTCCTGAAAACATTCACGATATAGAAACAAGGGCTTCCCCACTTTTATTGATCAGAAGAAAGTAAATAAAATAAATGAGGCCATCTACTTGTCATTGGCTAAAACCTGTTATCATTAACTAAAACCCGTGTCCATATGCCCTTTAAGTGCATATGGACATCACAAAGGAGGGTTCTCTGTTCAAGACCCTCCTCTATGAATCAGATCAGAGAATATCTAAATAAGATGGGGTCCTACTCTGATAGAATTACTCTATTCATATACTACGAGGTCAGTCATTCATGTGAATGGCCAGCATGTAATGTTACATTCCAATGACCAGATGGAACCATGAAACCAATGGTTCTAGGAGCTGAACATGTGGATATGGGGTAATTGCATGGCTAGATAATATTAAAGAAAAGGTTTTTTTTTTTTTGGTTTTTTTTTAACTTCTTGCTATATATACAGTATGTATATATATACATATTGGTATGTTCTACCAGTGTTAGCAGCTGCATGAGATTATGGATCTGCAGGGGTGGGGAACTGGCTTCTTCCTGGCATTCATGTGATCGGGGGAACTGCATGAGCTGCTGCTAACATACCAGTGTCAGTTAGAAATTAATAAAAAAAAAAAAAAAAAGGGGTAAAATGTCATGTTAAAATGCCTCCCCTAAGGTCTAATAAGGGTCACAATGTGTAAAAATTAAAAAATTAAGACATAATAATTAAACAGGACCTTTCACATCCTCATAGATGTGTAGTATTACGTACTGCTAAAAAGCTAGCAGTGCGCTGAATCCAGCGCACTGTAAGCTCTCCAAGTATGCGCCCTGCTTCTGTCAGAAGGGTGGGTCTTACAGCTCAATGCCATCACTAGGCGGTAAGGAACGCCCTTCCCCCTGACAGTATACTTCCAGAGCCTTGTACTGTCAGGGGGAAATGTTCCACGCAGCCCAGCGATGACGCTGAGCAGTAAGGCCCAACCTTCTGACAGTGGGGAGATATTGGTGCCAAAACTAACAGCACCAATATCTCCAACAATGGGGCGCGTACCGGGAAAGCTGAATTCATATATAATACTGCACATCTATGAGGATGTGAACGGTCCTCTTTAAAAATAAAATTTTTAAAATAACACCACTACCTTACCCACAGCACAGGTTGTAGCGCAGCTCCTGGCGGCACAAAACTATGTGTCATATACATAAAAGGTGGACCGAGGACATCAAATTCGGCACCAGCATACAGACCCATCCCACAGGTGCTGCAGTTTTCTGCCATTTAACAGACATATCAGACTTCACCACTGACTGACTGGGGTCTGTCTGTCAGAATGGTGTCACAAACCCTCGAGCGCTGGGTGCACATTGTCACGATCTATTCACCCACCAAGGGACTGGACTTGATTTTTTAGCATCTACCCCAAACTAAACATCTTTGCTAACAAAGACATTGTAATTTCTCAATAAAACAATTATAGTAATTCTTTGACCAATCCTATGGCTCTGACACGAATGTAGGCAAACAGGTTTTTACAACAGGTTAACTCTAAGATGGTCAAATGTATAGTCAATTATATGACTATAAGCACACCAGAATATAAAAAATGTTAATATACTAAATATGTTTAATAACTGAAAAGAAATAATACTTAGCTACAGTTACCAGTGTTTACAATTACGGAATAGTTCTTCACATAAGGATATGGGGGACCCATTGCATATTATGCACTAACATATACCCATCTTGTCCAATGACATGGATGTGTATATCTGGTCAACTCATAACATGACCATTTATAGTACAGGAATGTGTACACAGGAAGTGATACAACCAAAGCAAGAAACTTATGCTATATACAGTGCTGGCCAAAAGTATTGGCACCCCTGCAATTCTGTCAGATAATACTCAATTTCTTCCAGAAAATGATTGCAATCACAAATGCTTTGGTAATAATATCTTCATTTAATTTGTCTTCAATGGAAAACCACAAAAAGAATTGTCAAAAAGCCAAATTGGACGTAATTCCACACCAAACATCAAAAAGGGGGTGGACAAAAGTATTGGCACCCTTTGAAAAATCATGTGATGCTTCTCTAATTTGTGTAATTAACAGCACCTGTTACTTACCTGTGGCACATAACAGGTGGTGGCAATAACTAAATCACACTTGCAGCCAGTTGAAATGGATTAAAGTTGACTCAACCTCTGTCCTGTGTCCTTGTGTGTACCACATTGAGCATGGAGAAAAGAAAGAAGACCAAAGAACTGTCGGAGGACTTGAGAAGCAAAATTGTGAGGAAGCATGAGCAATCTCAAGGCTACAAGTCCATCTCCAAAGACCTGAATGTTCCTGTGTCTACCGTGCGCAGTGTCATCAAGAAGTTTAAAGCCCATGGCACTGTGGCTAACCTCCCTAAATGTGGACGGAAAAGAAAAATTGACGAGAGATTTCAACGAAAGATTGTGCGGATGGTGGCTAAAGAACCTCGACTAACATCCAAACAAGTTCTAGCTGCCCTGCAGTCCGAGGGTACAACAGTGTCAACCCGTACTATCCGTCGGCGTCTGAATGAAAAGGGACTCTATGGTAGGATACCCAGGAAGACCCCACTTCTGACCCAGAGACATAAAAAAGCCAGGCTGGAGTTTGCCAAAACTTACCTGAGAAAGCCAAAAACTTTTTGGAAGAATGTTCTCTGGTCAGATGAGACAAAAGTAGAGCTTTTTGGGAAAAGGCATCAACATAGAGTTTACAGGAAAAAAAAAAAAAAAGAGGCCTTCAAAGAAAAGAACACGGTCCCTACAGTCAAACATGGCAGAGGTTCCCTGATGTTTTGGGGTTGCTTTGCTGCCTCTGGCACTGGACTGCTTGACCGCGTGCATGGCATTATGAAGTCTGAAGACTACCAACAAATTTTGCAGCATAATGTAGGGCCCAGTGTGAGAAAGCTGGGTCTCCCTCAGAGGTCATGGGTCTTCCAGCAGGACAATGACCCAAAACACACTTCAAAAAGCACTAGAAAATGGTTTGAGAGAAAGCACTGGAGACTTCTAAAGTGGCCAGCAATGAGTCCAGACCTGAATCCCATAGAACACCTGTGGAGAGATCTCAAAATGGCAGTTTGGAGAAGGCACCCTTCAAATCTCAGGGACCTGGAGAAATTTGCCAAAGAAGAATGGTCTAAAATTCCAGCAGAGCATTGTAAGAAACTCATTGATGGTTACCGGAAGCGGTTGTTCGCAGTTGTTTTGTCTAAAGGTTGTGCTACCAAGTATTAGGCTGAGGGTGCCAATACTTTTGTCTGGCCCATTTTTGGAGTTTTGTGTAAAATGATCAATGATTTGACTTTTTTTTTCATTCTCTTTTGTGTTTTTTCATTGCAAGCAAAATAAATGAAGATATTATTACCAAAGCATTTGTGATTGCAATCATTTTCTGGAAGAAATTGAGTATTATCTGACAGAATTGCAGGGGTGCCAATACTTTTGGCCAGCACTGTAGATGTATTTATAGCAGTGAAATGAAGCATAGAGTAACAAATAACAGATTAATTACAGAAGTACATCAATAAGATATCCACAGATGGACAGTAAGGAATACAGAATGATCAATAAAACATTAACCCTGTCATATCACATCAATAAGAAAGTCCGATTTTGTGGAAAAAACACATCCTATTACACTAAATACTAGAACTGCTGTAATGTAAAGCAGGTGCCTGAGAAACATTTGGCTAATTTTGACATGATATTGATAGTTTGTATCAGTTAGTCTCTCGGTGTCACAGTATTTACATGCTAGGTTTTGTCCATGGCTTGAGCAAACTAAAATGCAGCACGTTGTGGACACACTGGAGCAGTTAACTAATGAAAATGTGGCAGACTTCTGGGGTAATTTGCACCAAAAAACTGGTTTACATGCTTAAAGCTTTATTTTATAAGTGTTTCAGACCCTTTCTAACAGTTTCTGCATCTTGCCCAACAAGTGGGTAGGGCTTGCCCAAAGTAGGTGGGGCTTAATATACAACACCAGTGTACATGCAAGATAGAGTAAACTAACAGGATGTCAGGGCTGGCAGCACAGTTACAGTGGTCAGGAAGAGGTTATTATTATTATTATTGTTTATTTATATAGCACCATTGATTCCATGGTGCTTTACATTTGCGGATTTACATACGGTACACAAGATATACAAAACAGATAATACTAACAGTGACCAACTGGCACAGTGGGATAGAGGGCCTTGCCTGCAAGAGCTTACAGTCTATGAGGGAAGAGGGATAGAGACAGAAGGTGGGGGTAGAGGCTGTTCAGGTGGTGGTGTGGTGACAGTAGCGTTATTGGAGGTTGTAGGCCTTCCTGAATAGATGAGTCTTCAGGGCCTTCTTCAAGCTTGTGATTGTGGGGGTCAGTCTTATGTGTCTTGGTAATGAGTTCCAGAGTATGGGGGATGCACGGGAGAAGTCTTGGAGACGTTTGTGTGAAGAGCGGATAAGAGTAGAACTGAGTAAGAGGTCTTTGGAGGATCGGAGGTTACGTGCGGGCAGGTAGGAGACTAGGTCAGAGATATATAGAGGGGACAGGTTGTGGATGGCTTTGCATGTCAGCGTTAGTAGTTTGAACTCTATTCGCTGGGCAATGGGTAGCCAGTGAAGGGATTGGCAGAGGGGAGCGGCTGATGAAGTACGGGGGAGAGGTGTATTAAGCGAGCAGCACAGTTAAGGTGGACTGGAGGGGGGCGAGAGTGTTTGCTGGGAGGCCATGAAGAAGGGTGTTACAGTAGTCTAAGCGGGAGATTATGAGAGAGTGAACTAGCATCTTTGTAGTTTCAGGGGTGAGGAAGGAACGGATTCGGTGGATGTTCTTGAGTTGGAGGCGGCAGGAGGTGTTGAGGGTTTGAATATGTGGCTTGAAGGATAGATCAGAGTCTAAGGTTATCCCAAGGCAGCGGGCCTGTGGGACTGGGGTGAGAGTGGTTCCATTAATTTTGATAGATGGGTCAGGTAGGGGGGCCATGCGTGGAGGGGTGAAGATTATGAACTCCGTTTTCTCCATGTTGAGTTTGAGAAAGCGGGAGGAGAGAAAGGAGGCTACGGCTGCTAGACATTCTGGGATTCTGGACAACAGGGAGGTAATGTTTGGGTGTCGTCAGCATAGCAATGGTAATGGAAACCATGTGATTCTATGAGTTGGCTAAGGCCTAGGGTGTAGATGGAGAACAGGAGGGGTCCTAGGACGGAGCCTTGGGGAACACCTACAGAAAGAGGGCGTGGCGGGGAGGTGGTGTGCAAGTGGGAGACACTGAATGTGCGGTTGGTGAGGTATGAGGAGATCCAGGAAAGGGCCAGGTCTGAGATTCCAATGGATGAAAGCGTTTCTAACAGGAGGGAGTGGTCGACTGTGTCAAAGGCAGAGGAGAGGTCGAGGAGGAGGACAGAATAGTGACGTTTGGCTTTGGCAGTTAAAAGGTCATTAGTGACCTTGGTTAGGGCAGTTTCTGTGGAGTTCAATATTGGTTGAAGCTCAATAAGGTTGAAGTTCAATAAGAAGATAGTGGCAGCAGGCAGGGACAAGGTCAGGGAATAAGCCAAGGATAAACACAGTAAATCAAGCAGAAACACCTTAGCTAATTTAAAATTCATAAGATGTTTTGTTCGGAGTAAACATGCTGTTTTTAGCTATGACTATTAGAGATTATATTTAGATATTGACAGAGATAGGCTGGGGAAGGCTTTCTCGCCTTACTTGCGGACATCTGCCATACTATTATGGCAGTTGCAAGCACTTTAAATGTGGCGCCCGTTTAGGAGCGAAGTGGACCCCAAAACTGCTGGGTCTCTGCTGTATTACACAGCGCAGACCCTCAGGCAATACCACCAATCAGAGTCTACTTTGATTGTGGGCATTAACCCTTTAGATGCCTCGGTTAAACATGCCCGAGGCATCTATTTACTGGCAGAGCATGCACAATATCATGTTTCTGAAGATCACTGTGCCTTGGAACGAGGTCTGGGGGTGGCGATCTGTTAACATGACAGCCAGGAGCCTAAAAAGGCTCCCTGGCCTGTCATTAGTATAGTCAGGCTACACCATCCTGTTATAGAACTCCATGAATCTTACAATACACTGCAATGCACATAGAAGGGGATTCATGAACATACTGAACCATTGTTCCACCTATGACAACACATAAAGGATAGGTAGTTCAAGATAAATATAAAAAAGCCCATGATTTTGCAATACATTAACAAAAAGTTGCTCATCCTACACCACATACATTTTGATATGTTTAACTAAAAGAAAAGGTAAGGAAGGACACAACTGTATATCAGCAACTGGAAGTTTTTGGATTCTGAGATTTAATTAGTAATAATAACTTTATTTATATAGAGCCAACATATTCTGTAGCAGTTTACAAATCAGAGGACACATGTACAGACAATATTACAATCTGACAAAGAAATAAACATATCAAACAATAGGAGTGAGGGCCCTGCTCACAAGAGCTTACATTCTCTGAGGGGATAGGGGCACACAAGAGGTCAGAGGGCTTGTTTGGAGCAATGGTCCAGCCGTCTTCTAATATATAAAGACATCATTGAAACTATATTAGTCTGTCACCTGCTGGTATCTGTAAATATATAGATACTAAATGTATGGAGTGCAGGGTAACTTCAGGATGGAGGGGTCAGGCTCTGAGGAATAGAGTAGAAAGGATAGCTGAGGATAAGAAATGTTAGTTTAGTGTCAGGAGGTATAGAACAATGTGATCAGGTCGTGTGATAAGCCTGCCTAACCAGATGTGATTTTAGAACATGTTTGAAGCTGCCATACTCTATGATATTATAAGATCTTTCTGGCATGTTCAAACTAATGTGCATCATGCACCACTTTCCTATAATCTTATATATGTGAGCCCTGTGTGGGGGACAATTTGTTTGATTTAATTCTGAAATCCTTATGGTTGTCTCAATAATTTGGAAACAATGGTAGACACGTAGTTCGACAGCCCTCTGGTCCATGGGAGATGAACAAAACAAGAAAAACTTTAAAGGGAGTACAAAACACTTCCCAGACAAATAATTTAAAAGGAGCAGAAACATACCTGTGTGGCCACACACTGATGAAGCAATGAAGAGATTATCATATTTTTATAGATATACAAATCAGCCTGCAAGTGCACTGGGGGCAGGCCCTGATTTGCCTACAGACAGTTACAAATGGTCTGGCTCTCCTCTGGAATTGATGCCCATGAGTTTCCCTCTTGCTGTGATTGACATTTTTAGCTTCTATCTGCATCACAGCTGTCTATAGGCAAAACTAGTAAATGAAGTCCGCACCCAGTGCACTTGCAGGCTGATTTGCATATCCATAAAATAATGATTATCGATTTGTGGCCACAAAGGTATGTTTCTGCTACTACTTAAGGCCCCTACATAGTTCTATTATTGTTTAGAAGGCATTTTGGATCTGACAGATTCCCTTTAATAACTTCTATATGGTATGTACATTCTGTGACATGCACTGGGGTAAAACTTTGTTACTTTACTTCTTGTAATAGCAGTATGACATAATCCCTTAGGATACAAAAATACCTTAGGGAATGTAGAAGGATTATAAATGATGGTCGTATTGTGAAAGCCTTCTCTACTCACATTAATATGGCTGGTGCAATGCATTTTGATAGTAGAATAGTTGTTGGAATGTGCTTATTCTATTATATATCTGCAAGATTATAGAAATCCTATATACTATAGTCTTACATCAATTAGTCAAGTATGGATCCATAAGACTTCAAAGTTTTATTACATCACAGGTAATGATAAATGGGTCTTCCCAGGAACATAACCATATTTAAATTTACAGAAATGGTTTGGTTTGCAAATATAAATAAACATTTTTAAACATTTTTTTCTAACCATATTATTGGTGACTGCATGAATAGGGGAACTTTCTATAGTCTAGCATTGATTGTCCATGTGGCAGCCATCATGCTGACATTCAGGTATTCCAAGTAGGTAGGCAGACAAATTCTAAAAATCATGCTTTGGGCACCAAAAGAGTTTGTCCTACTTTTGCCAATAGATATTGCATTGCTGGTACCCATGGTATAAAAAGTTATGGCTTTATGGGGCAGTTATTTTCACATAGATGATGTGGGTGTTGGATAGGTCAACAAAATAAAAGTTTCAAAAGCTGTGCTTGTGCTGTGTGTGTTTGGTTATTGTACAGTGTAATTATTGTGGAGTGTGGTTATTGAGCTGTGCGATTAATGTACAGTGTGGTTATTGTATAATGCAATTATTGCGCAGTGTGGTAATTATGCTGTGTGATTATTGTACAGTAATTATTGTAGAGTGGTTATTGTACAGTGCAATTATTGTGTGGTGTGGTTATTATGCAGTGAGATTATTGGGCAGTGTAATTATTGTACATTAATTATTGTGCAGTGTGATTATTAGGCAGTGTAAATATTGTATAGAAATTACTGTGCTGTGCGATTATTGTACAGTGTGATTATTAGGCAGTGTAAATATTGTATAGAAATTACTGTGCAGTGCGATTATTGTACAGTGTGTTTATTGGGCAGTGTGGTTATTGTGCTGTGCGATTATTGATCAGTGTGCTTATCATACAGTGTAATTATTTTGCAGTGTGGGTATTGTACAATGTAATTAGTGTGCTTTGTGATTATTGGACAGTGTGATTATTGGACAGTAGTTATTGTGCAGTGTAGCTATTGTACAGTGTGATTATTAGGCAGTGTAAATATAGTATAGAAATTACGGCGCAGTGAGATTATTGTAGTGTGTGATTAATGGGCAGTGTGGTTATTATGCAGTCTGATTATTGGACAGTGTAATTATTGTACAGTAGTTATTGTGCAGTGCGGTTATTGTGCTGTGTGATTATTGGTCAGTGTGATTATCATGCAGTGTAATTATTTTGCAATGTGGGTATTGTACAGTGTGATTACTGTGCTGTGTGATTATTGGGCAGTGTAATTATTGTACAGTAGTTATTGTGCAGTGTAGTTATTGTACAGTGTGATTATTAGGCAGTGTAAATATTGTACAGAAATTACTGTGCAGTGCGATTATTGTACAGTGTGATCAATGGGCAGTGCGGTTATTGTGCTGTGTGATTATTGGTCAGTGTAATCATACAGTGTAATTATTTTGAAGTGTGGGTATTGTACAGTGTGATTAGTGTGCTGTGTGATTTTTGGGCAGTGTAATTATCATACAGTGTAATTATTTTACAGTGTGGGTATTGTACAGTGTGATTAGTGTGCTGTGTGATTTTTGGGCAGTGTAATTATTGTACAGTAGTTATTGTGCAGTGTAGTTATTGTACAGTGTGATTATTAGGCAGTGTAAATATTGTACAGAAATTACTGTGCAATGTGATTATTGCACAGTGTGATTAATGGGCAGTGTGGTTAATAGGCTGTGTGATAACTGTGCTGTGGTTTTATTGGGCAGTGTAATTATTGTGCTGTGTTGTGATTGCTCAATAATCACACTGTCCAATGTAGTTATTGCATTTTATACATACTACAGTATTGGATAGGATATAGGTTGCTTTGGTGGAAAACCCCTTCAAATCTGTGTGGTACAATCCATATAAATTTAACATACAGGAAGTTCTGATGCCTACATGAGAGCCCTCCAGAAACTTAAGCGGGGAAAGTGTCTGCCCCAGTGTGATATTGTAGAGATGCCATTTTTCTTTTTAACTATAAGTGTCAGACTGACACACAGAATACCATAGTGAAGCACATGGACAACATTAGTTGTGGGTGGAGTTTCCCTTTAAATCCACACCTATGCATGGGATTTGTAGTTCTATATCAGGAAAAACAAAACAGCAATTCCCTTATCCAGATGTTACTAAAATCTTATTGAATGGGTTATAAATCATGTAATTGTATTCTTTTTTCATTGCAATAATTTTATTGACATAATGCTCGACATTGCTTTCAGCCTTTTGAAATGGTCACAGGAAATTCCAGCACTGTTGTTGAGTTCATCCTTCTAGGACTAACCAGCAGGCATGATCTGCAGATATTGCTATTTATTGTATTTCTTACATGCTACATTATTTCCGTCATAGGCAACATGTTAATAATTTGGATAAGTAACATAAATCCCCGACTCCATACCCCAATGTACTTCTTTTTGAGAAATCTCTCCTTCCTGGACATCTGCTATACTTCATGTGTAATCCCCAGAATGCTTATAAACTTCTTATCAGTGAAGAAAAGCATATCTTATAACGGTTGTATAGCCCAAATGTTTATCCATATGGCTCTGGGAGGCACGGAGTGCTTTTTGTTGCTGTCAATGGCCTATGACCGCTATGTGGCTATATGCAGTCCCTTACACTACACTAATATTATGAATCCCATCTTATGCATTAACATGGCAACCACATTTTGGGTTGGAGGCTTAATAAACGCGATAGTAAACACACTGTATACATTACAGTTACCTTTTTGTGGGCCAAATGTAGTGAATCATTTTTTCTGTGAGGCGCCCACATTGCTAGAGCTGGCTTGTGCAAATACATCTCTTAATAAGACCGTCCTTTTCTTCTGTGCTATAGTTGTAGCCGTTGTCCCTTTTTTTGTCATCTTTTTTACATATGTCAATATACTTACTAGCATAATGAAGATTCGTACAACTACAGGACGGAGAAAAGCCTTTTCCACTTGTGCTTCTCATGTTATTGTGGTTACATTATTTTATGGCACCATTTTCTTTATGTACTTGAGACCTGGCAAGATTCATGTCTCTAACCAAGACAAAATGGCCACCTTGTTCTATAGTGTTATAACCCCAATGCTAAATCCATTGATCTACACTTTAAGAAATAAAGATGTAAAAATAGCGGTGAAGGAAACCACAAGAAAGAAGACTGTGTTGGTGAATAGCTGATCATTTTATCATATCAGAAGTCAACAAATGTGATACAAGCTTCTCTACGTCATTGATATCCATCAGACATATATAGAGAGACACGTACTTTTAATACTTTTCCCACTAGACATCAGTCGGAGTACCTTATTGTATAAACTGACATGTTGTGGCTTCACCGGTTATCCTAGTCTTCTGTTTGTCCACAATGTGTTGTCACTAGTTGGTCCAATCTGTTGAGCGTGTGCACAGAATATTCATGACGACACCACTACCACTACCACCAATAATAATACTGACTATCCCATGACAATGGAACCTGTCAAGGTTTGGGACACAGTAGGCAGAAAATCAACGGTAAGTTTTTGAAGCAGGAGAAATGGGCAAGCACATGGGTCAGAGCATTTGCACAACAGCAAGTTTTGTGGGATGTTTCCAGAGGTTAGTACCTGCCAAAACTGACCCAAGGAAGGACAACCGGGTTAACCAATTCCAGGGTCATGGGCTCACATAGCTAGCCCATGTGGTCCAATGCCAGAGAAGGTCTACTGGAGCACAAGTTGAAAAAGCTATGGGCTGGCTAAGATCAGGGGTGTAGCTATAGGGGGTGAAGAAATAGCAATCCCTACCAGACCCTAGAGCTTTAGGGAACCCAAAGAGTTCTACAACATAAGATGACACCAGTATTATAGACACCACAGGTTAAGTGGGGGGCCAGTTACGTATTTTGCATTGAGACCCGGATACTTCAAGTTACGTGTCTGACTATGTTAGAAAGGTGTCAGACGCACAGTGCAGCACAGCTTACTGCTTTGTTTCAAAAACACTTCTGTGGTACGTACATTACCTGGCAGGAAGAAGTTTTATGCCCTTTAGGTACTTAAAGGATCCATTTGTAGTCATTAACATAGTAAAGTGTGGACATGAATAGTGCAAAAATTATCACAGAGGTTTAATTTATTGTGACATAACACAGAGGCAAATTTATCAAAACCAATTTCCATAAAGTAGGCATATTGCAGACAAGGCCAGCTGCCCTTGTTTGCAATATGCCTATTTTATGGAAATTGGAGAGTTTAGCTGCCATTGGTACAACACTTTTGCACAAATGGTGCTTAAGACACAAACCCCTAGTCTGAGATTTTTTTTTTTTTTAGTGTAAGGAAATGACAGATCTCCCCCATACTATCAAACAATATATTTACTGTAATACATCCTGTGTTGTCCATCTAATGTGTAAGCTACAGTTCAGGAGTCCCATCTACTGGTTTGGGATGAAAAAAAAAAAACCCAAAAACTAAAAAACACAAACAACGAAGAGCTTATTCACATGACCATGCTCTGTCCAGGACCTGAGATGCATTTCTCTGACTGGCCGCAGCCATATGAAATTGAAGTCATAGCAAGTTTCTGAAAGGCCGAATCACTACAGTACTGAATTGACAAAGCTGTCCCATTGTGCTCAGTCTGTAAAATATGGTCCGCATTTCATGGATGGAATACTTATGTTACTAAGTACATAAACTGCACCAAACTGCCCTGTGTAACCCTGGGCATAGATTAGGTAGATGATAGGTTATTTATATAGAGGTTGCTAAAATGGTGCCACGGACACAGAATTCTCCTAGTTTTCTATTAAATCACAATAAAGTTTCCCAACAATAAATCAAAAGTCATCTATGAGGTTCCAGACTTAAAGTGAGTCTAACACCAGAGTTCAGAGGATAAACCCAGCCTTACAGATTGGTTAGGGTCTGAATCAGTGTTTTCCTGTTGTGAATCAGTGCCTCCATTACAGAGAGATCGCTACTTTTGTCAATATGCAAATTAACACTTTGGAGGAACAAGGGTGTAGCCCTTGTTCCAAATAGGTAAGCAGAAGCACCTTTATAGTTCCAAAAAGCTCATCTGGATACTGACAAAATCAGTGATAGCTGGTCAATGGAGGCACCGTGACGATCAGTTTCCAGAAATGGGGAAATGGATAGTCAAATAATCAGAAAATGTCTCTTGGTCAGTCACATGAACGCCCCAGGGATATGGGTAAATATACATTTATGATGTTAATGTTATTTAGAAAGTAGGAGGGGGGGGGGGGGGGTGGGGGTGGGTGAGGGCCTTTCCCCGCACACCCCCCCTCAACAGGGGGGGGGGGGGGGGGGGGGGGGGGGCCCCCCGGGGGGGGGGGGCGGTATAAATCCAAGGCCAAAAATAAAAAAAAAAAAAAAAAAAAAACCACCCCCCACACCCCCCCCCAAAAGCATGGTGCCGGGCCGCCGTTAGCACAGCACAAAAAGAAACGCGGGGGGGGGGGGGCCCGGGGGCACCCCAAGGCCAGGGCGCAAAAAAAAAAAGGGGGGAAAAAAAAAAAAAAGAAAAAAAAAAAAAAAAAAAAAAAGAGGAGAGGAAGGAGGAGGACCAAATAACATTTGTCTCAAGATTGGTCTGAAAGTGGCCAACCCCTTTAAGATAGCCCATCAATATCAGGTCATTAGGGGCCCCAGTTCTTAACACCCACACAAGATGGGGAATAATCTGTAGAGAAGTTGGGGGGGCAACTGCAATAAGTCACTACTAACACCACACAAGGTCCTTAGCACCCCCATGTGAACAGAGGGACAATGACAGTGCTACTCCATTCATTTCTATAGGGCTACTGGAGATAGCCAAGCTTTCAGAGTGTGGCAGCCTCCCTGCATCACTGTCTCTCCATTCATATGGGCGTACAAAAGATTGGGGACAAGTTGTTTTGATGGGCAAACCTCAAAAAAAAAAAAAAAAAATAACCAATGAATTTCTACGGAAAACTGTAATTGTTGTAGTGCATGTAAAACACTGAATATATCTGGATTAGGACTACAGTTTTTCTATGGAAATCACAACGGAAAATGTTGTGAAGAACCTGCATTTTTCCATCATGCTGTATGAACAGGATTCTTTAAATCAACATCTGACTGCCACAGTAAGTTACAACAGTAGCCAATGCACTAAAATCAGTGTGTGCAAATGCAGTTAATACAGAACCAAAGGGGAGACTCTACTGAATTGTACCAAAATGCAACATTTTATAAAGACTGCAAAAATGGCACCCATGGATTGCAATCTTTATACCAATAACTTACAGAAAATCAGGGTTGTGGGCTCAGTAGGCCTGCATAAAGCTCCTCTAATTCAAAAAAAAAACTAGTGATTGAATTCCTATGAAATAAAATATGTAACACAATATGTATCTAATTACACAATAATATTTGTATCAATTTAAATGATTTTATTTTGGTATGGTAACTCCCTCCCACCCCACCCCGCCTCCTCAGCCCTGAGCAAAACAATGGTGCAAACAGTTATTACATCTGTTGCATTTTAGTACTCCTGTTAGTCACAGCCTTTGTTCTAGACACATTTCACTTTTGTATAAGGTATGAAAAGTGTCTTAAAAAAAAAAAAAAAAAAAACCTCCTCCCCCCCCAGTCATTGACTTTTTGGTGCAATTATTGCAGAAGAATGGCACATTTACTGGTAACACTCCTCCAGTGTCTCCACTTATGTTTTATTAATAACATTCTTGGCCGGTTCAGCTTGTACAATGGTGAAAAGAAAAAAAAAAAAAAAAAAAAAAAAAGACATTGGATGCAAATATAGAATTTTATTTTGCTGCAATTTAATTATGAAAGGTGTAAAATGATGCATTACAAAAGAAAACTAGTTTATGAACTGCATATTTTAAATATCACTGTACAATTTTAACAAACAGAAACAAGTAAAGTGAAGGAAACTGCGGAGATTTTGCTTCCGATATGAGAATATGAAATGGACCAGAACTATTATTACCAATGGTGGGGTACAATCACTGCAAGGTACAAGGAAAGAGGGCACTCTTTGCTTTAAACTATTGGCACGTTAAGGCATTAGTGAAGTGAGAGCAGCATTGAGACATTCTCTGCAGCTACTTAGGCTTTGTTCACATCTGCATTGTATTTTCTATGATAAACATGAACCATATCGCAGTGCCAGATCCTAAGCACAGCAAACAGAGGCACCAGAAGGACCCCACAGACTGTTCTTAAGGTTTCCACTGTGGGGTCTTTTCCCTAACAATGTATTCAATACAGATGTTAACAAAGCCTTATAAGTGACCTGGGCAGGCTTGTGCGACAGGTAAAGTAATAAACCAACAGAAGCTATGCTGTGGTAATGTGATGCAACACGAACACACAACATGGGGATTCCACGCATGGTCTTCACTGCCCAAAGAAGACTTTGCTCAGAATGCACAGTTCTAGATTCCTGGTATAAACGAGTACATTTCCATTTGGACTGTAGTAAAGCTGGGGTAAGAAAAACACTACAATAATATGTACCTTTATACATTACACCATTAAACAATATTCTGCACTAGAACAAATGATCTTTTAAGCAGACACTGTCCAACCTGAAATGACTGCTCATTATTTGGGCAGAAATGTCTTCAACACAAAGCAGCAATAATATTAGGGAGCATATTAAAGGGATATTCGCATTAAAAGAAACAGTCAAAAGTGCAACAGATGATCCGTGGTTTCACCTTCACATTTCTCTTCCCTCTTACTGAGCATGGCTGACAGAGCTAGCGAAAGCCAGAATACTATGTACTCCTGGGAGATGCAATGGTTTCATACTCACACAGTACATGCATGTGCCTGGCCACATACGTGAGAGGACCACAGCTCTACAGAGCTGAAGAGGGCTTAGGAAAAAGCATAAAAAAAGGGAAAGTGACATTGCAGAGCTGAGTTTTTGTTTTTTTAATTAAAAAGACTTACTATAATGGTGTGCACCACCCCAAAGAGTTTGTGGGATGACTCCTGTATATTCAATAGCAGTCTGGCTATCTAATATATAAAACATGCGTTTGTAGCTGCCACATTGGAGGCACACAACATTATGCACTAAAGGGGTTGTTTGGTCAGTTACAAAGATAGATGAAAGCTAGCGTGAACATTAGGCAAGAATGTGATGGAGAATTATGGCTTCTTCCCCATGGTCAGGTAACAGCAGGACATCACGTTCGCTATTCACGCGACCCTCTCCTGCTTGTTGTACATACAGGCAGTCAGTGCTGTGAGCGAGCAGTGCCTGTATGTAAACTGAACAAGTAGCTTCTCCAAATGATGGCCATCGGATGATCAGATGGGGGAGGGGTAAACAGGAAGGGATCACATGATCAACAAATGCAACAACATGATGCTAACTTACCCTTTGCAATGACCATGGGGGATAACAGAAAGCAAGAGCCAGGCTTGTACATATAGAGAATTTGGGAAGATTCTTATCTAATGCTCACACAAGAATTTTCTGGCTTTGTAACAGACTAGACAACCCCTTTAATCATGCAGATGGATGTGTACACTTTTTTTTGGCAACTCTAATCTGTAGGGGAAGAGTACTATTCTATTGTCCAGCATGAAGCTGGCCATACACTAATACTTTGACATATCAGAAGTTTTGATCAGTGGTGGGCCAGGTATTGTGTTCTTTCAGCTCTGCTTTGCTTGGAGGGCAAGGCATGTACACTCAGCCTTCAGATATAGAAAGTGAATGAGTCCATGTTTAGTCAATGTGGGGAGGAAGACAAACCCCTGCCAGACCTGTCTGGCAACAACCTACAGTCCTGTGTAAAATGTTCATTTACCTTTGTCAATTAACAAAATGAAATGAAAAGAAGAAAACTAAAAATTCACATCAACATTTGGTGTGACCGCCTTTTGCATCAGTTCTTCTAGGTACACTTGCAGAGAGTTTTTGAAGGAGATTGATCCAAGCATCTTGTAGAATTAAGCACAGATTTTCTGTGGACGTAGGCTTGCTCAAATCCTTCTGTCTCTTCATGTAATTGCAGACAGACTGGGTCATGTTGAGATCAGGGCTCTGTAGGGGCCTTATCACTTCCAGGATGACTCTGCCAATGGATGGTCACACAAAATATTGATTTACATTTCCCTTGTGTTTGTTCACTTAATTTGGTTTATTGACAAAAATGGACTAGTAATGCAACTGTTTTTATAAGCACTATTACTTTACAGCCACCCCCCACCTAAAACGTTCATTACGTACTTTATGTCCTGTGGTAAAAGTAGTGACCAATCCTGGCTTCTCCTAACATTTACCTAGTATGTATGGCCACCTTTAGAGGCAGTCTCCCGCAGACACAGTGACAGTGTCAATGATGTACCTACCACAGCTGCGCTATACAAATATATTATGAAATGAGAAACATAGAATTTTGTAACCTGAAAAATGGTGGACATGAACTTAAAGGCATAGTACATGTAGCGGGATTCATCCTGAGTTTGCTATAGAGCCCCTTAAGAGCTTTGTAAATGGAGGAAAGGTTTATAGTTTATACTCTCGTGAAATGTAAAAATGCGTGTTTAGGATACTAAAAAGTATTGACAGTCAGGTAGTTTTTACATCCTAAACTGGCCCCAGCATGTGCAGCATGAAGCAATGACCTTACCTACGATCCCCTAAGATTTCCGTTGCAGAAATGTCAAGTTATAAGCTTTTAAAGCCTCATGCAAATTTGGCTTAACTGATCATTGGGGTGGGTCAGCTTCATCTAGTCATACAGTCATTGTACTAAATCATATATTGTGCTATGCGACTCATGTCTCTCACCGTCACATGACTGCCTGATACCCTACCAGTCGCCCTCACAAGGTGTGATTTTAGCACAATGACTCCATAACTAGATGAAGCTGCTCTCTGCCCCTGTCTCTAATTAAGGAAATTTGCATATTCCAGTCTAAGAATTTAAAAGCTTATAACTTGACTTTACAACAGAAAGCTTAGAGAGGGGTGCCATAGGAAAGGTCATTAGTTGATGCTGCACACACCGGGACCAGTTCAGGTAGAGAAAACCCCTCACGGGATCCCTTTAAAACATGTAAATGTAAGCTTTCCTATTAAAGTAAATGCAACGCATTCTCTGAATAAATGAATAGAAAAGGGTAGCAAATTAGACAAACCTTCCAAAAATACTAAGGAAACTGTACTGGAGCCAGGGGACTCGGTGCATGCCACATTCTATTAGCATTATACGGCACATCTGTGAATAGAGGCAGCACTGATACATGGACGTTTCAATGAACAATGATTCTTTAGACAGGTCTTTGGGACGCATCCAATATATTATGTTAATTAGTAGGAAGCCAAAACAGCCCAACGTAGCAGTCATAACAGGAAAATGTCAAGGACGCTTAGCATACACAAGATATGATATAACCTACACTTGTGTTATCGCTGCACAAAGTTCATTGATTTACTTACAACCAGATATCACAGCCCTTTAATCCCTTTGGCAAAGAACTGGTTAATGACTGACGTCTATAATAAAAATATGACAAACATACGCATAAATAACTGCTGTGTTGAGAACTGAAGACTAAGAATGAATGAATCCATTACTAGACAGCGGACGTGTCTTACCAATGACTAACAGAAATGTACTATAAAGATAAATTACTACAATATGATATACCAAAAGACTAAATCTTAATTACAATACAAAGTCTCTACAATAAAAATCTCTTTTTAAAATATATCTGATAAGTGCAACCGTAAGTGCACATCTTCTTGTCATAGCATCTAAATGCCAAGCATACGAGAAGGAAGGCTTATTCTAGAAATCGAAAATCCCTTTTACCCAGATGTTGACCAGTTTGTTCTTGGTCCTCTTCTTAAAAGGGGCCATCTTGCATGTCAAAAACATCTAAAAAAAACCCAGACTTACCCAGTGAAAGCAAGTAGCATATAGAAATGCCAAGATGTATGCCCCCTGGACTATCTACTTCACATGATAGAAACAATATAAAAGCAGAGTAAAACACAGAACCACTAGTTAAAGTCTGGTTGGCAGTAGAAATATTGTATCCTACAAGCACACATAAAATATATATATCTCATTTTAAAACCCCCTCCCCTTTAAAGATGTCCTACATCTAATAGACATAGGAGTAGTTATTAGCATGCATGCCCCTTATATCAGTACAGCGCATTATATATTATGAGGTCTGTTTTATATTTAGCCGTAATGTACAACCTACCCACTTCTGCATATTAGACTTGGACATTACAAATGATCATTCCTGCACCATTGTCTCTACAATTGCACAGAGATTTTTTTTTTTTTTGTTTTTAAATATTAAAACCCTACTTTCTCCAAGTGATTACTTTAAAGCTTGTATGTGTAATCTGCTGTATTCTGGCCTAGGAGATGTCCTGCATATCTTTCAGACAATTTTGGCAACACCCAATGCTTAAGACGAAAAGCTGAACTACTTGTCTCTTGTAAATGAGTCACAAGAGCCTGTCCTGAAGATGGTGACGCCCTTACCATTTACTGCATTATAATATAGGAGCAGTAACTTAAGGCCCCATTACATGGGCTGATGACTGGTCCAGTTAACAGGAATGGCCTGTGTAAGTGTGCCAGAAATCACCTGAAAAACATCTTGTTCACGTGTTTAAAAAAAAAAAAAAAAAAAAATATCCGTTTTGCAGCAGCACATCAACTGAGGTGTTATATCGTCTACTGTGGCTCATACTCCCATGCATCTACCTATGTATTAAGGCCCTTAATTTCACAAGGAAAATCATTAATTGCATTGGTCAACCTTTAGGAAATATACAAATAGGGAACTGAATGGCCTCCTGCAGACAGTTATAATGCATCCACTTCTAGACCACATTATGGCAGCAAATCCTTTCCCAACTGCAGGTCAAATTACCTGGAATACAGCATGATAAATCCCTATGATACCTTAAGTTCTGGTTATATGATCTGCAGTGGGTACGGGATTTGTGGCCTTAATTTGGACACATTATGACCGTTTGAAGGCTACATTCACATGACAGTGAAAACTGGCTGTGTGACGTCCATATGCGCGGCATTAATTTCACTGTCAGTGAGTGGGAGCTATTCTCATGACCGTAATTTTGATGTACCATAGTCAAGGGCCATCAAAATTATAAGTCATATCCTATTTTCTGCCGGGTTCACGGATCCCTCCAAACACTGAAAAATGTATAGGGGAAGCGTGAAAACCCTCGAGTGCAAGACGGCTGTGAAAAAATGGATGTTTTTCACAGCCATTGTGCACCACGGTTGTGTATATCTAGCCTAACTCTATACATGGTACCAAGTGGTCAGCATTCGGAATTAGAAAAATGGTCAGTGCAACTGTTGAGAAAAGTCATTTTGGTAGCCAAATCTTACTAGGGCAAAGGTTTCAATGTGCAATATGTGCACGTCTATATGGTATTACCTAAGGCACTATTAATATTACAGAATGGGAACTGTAAAAACCACGCAAAGAATAGCAAACCTGAGAGGCTTCGGTAACTACGATAATTCTTATACATCACAATGTTCATTCAGTTAGTTATGTTATAAATCCCATAGGTCCTTGTTGGGACTCACATGAGCAAATAGATAGAGTGCAAATATGCCTTTCTACATGGCCCTTCTTAGGTTACATAATGTGCAATTTTATTTATGTTTTTTAAGGTGGAAACAAAAATTCTATTTGACTGTTCTATTTGGTAAGACATGTTTTTGGGTTAACTCAATGTAGCAGGAAGCCCTGTTTCTCAATTGTCTTCATAAACCTACAGAAGTCTATGGGGCGCCACACTGTTTAGCCTGGCTATATTCTCTTACTTTTATATAAATAATTTTCTCATGTATTAGTATTCAATGCCATTTATATACAATAATGCAGCAAGTAAACTACAATATAAGCCATTGTTAAGACTGAATATATCAGAACAGAAGTTCACACAAATCGCAGTTACATAGCCATGTTTCCTCCATATACAGTACAGACCAAAAGTTTGGACACACCTTCTCATTCCAAGAGTTTTCTGTATTTTCATGACTATAAAATTGTAGATTCACACTGAAGGCATCAAAACTATGAATTAACACATGTGGAATTATATACTTAACAAAAAAGTGTGAAACAACTGAAAATATATGTTATATTCTAGGTTCTTCAAAGTAGCCACCTTTTGCTTTGATTACTGCTTTGCACACTCTTGGCATTCTCTTGATGAGCTTCAAGAGGTAGTCACCTGAAATGGTCTTCCAACAGTCTTGAAGGAGTTCCCAGAGATGCTTAGCACTTGTTGGCCCTTTTGCCTTCACTCTGCGGTCCAGCTCACCCCAAACCATCTCGATTGGGTTCAGGTCTGGTGACTGTGTAGGCCAGGTCATCTGGCGTAGCACCCCATCACTCTCCTTCTGGGTCAAATAGCCCTTACACAGTCTGGAGGTGTGTTTGGGGTCATTGTCCTGTTGAAAAATAAATGATGGTCCAACTAAACACGCGGATGGAATAGCATGCCACTGCAAGATGCTGTGGTAACCATGCTGGTTCAGTATTCCTTCAATTTTGAATAAATCCCCAACAGTGTCATCAGCAAAGCACCCCCACACCATCACACCTCCTCCTCCATGCTTCACGGTGGGAACCAGGCATGTAGAGTCCATTCGTTCACCTTTTCTGCGTCGCACAAAGACACGGTGGTTGGAACCAAAGATCTCAAATTTGGACTCATCAGACCAAAGCACAGATTTCCACAGGTCTAATGTCCATTCCTTGTGTTCTTTAGCCCAAACAAGTCTCTTCTGCTTGTTGCCTGTCCTTAGCAGTGGTTTCCTAGCAGCTACTTTACCATGAAGGCCTGCTGCACACAGTCTCCTCTTAACAGTTGTTGTAGAGGTGTGTCTGCTGCTAGAACTCTGTGTGGCATTGACCTGGTCTCTAATCTGAGCTGCTGTTAACCTGCGATTTCTGAGGCTGGTGACTCTGATGAACTTATCCTCCGCAGCAGAGGTGACTCTTGGTCTTCCTTTCCTGGGGCGGTCCTCATGTGAGCCAGTTTCTTTGTAGCGCTTGATGGTTTTGGCCACTGCACTTGGGGACATTTTCAAAGTTTTCCCAATTTTTCGGACTGACTGACCTTCATTTCTTAAAGTAATGTTGGCCACTCGTTTTTCTTTACTTAGCTGCTTTTTTCTTGCCATAATACAAATTCTAACACTCCATTCAGTAGGACTATCAGCTGTGTATCCACCTGACTTCTGAACAACACAACTGATGGTCCCAAGCCCATTTATAAGGCAAGAAATCCCACTTATTAAACCTGACAGGGCACACCTGTGAAGTGAAAACCATTTCAGGTGACTACCTCTTGAAGCTCATCAAGAGAATGCCAAGAGTGTGCAAAGCAGTAATAAAGCAAAAGGTGGCTACTTTGAAGAACCTAGAATATAAGACATATTTTCAGTTGTTTCACACTTTTTTGTTAAGTATATAATTCCACATGTGTTAATTCATAGTTTTGATGCCTTCAGTGTGAATCTACAATTTTTATAGTCATGAAAATACAGAAAACTCTTGGAATGAAAAGGTGTGTCCAAATTTTTGGTCTGTACTGTACTTCTTGCCATAACATCAAGAAAACCCAGAAAAATTAGGGAAAGGTTTTCCTACTGCCCTCTACTGAGGTCAGAGAGGAACACTGGCTATACGTGTGGCAGTATAAATGCACCCCTAAAATGCCATTCACATGAGGGTCTTGTAGGCTATGAACGCATCTCACTGAAAAGGACATGTAGGCGGGGCTTGAGGAGAAGCTGACTGCCAGACAGAATTTCTCTAGCCAGTCAGTATTTCCAAAAACATACTCCATAATGCCGATTCGCTGAATTCTGCTGACTGACAAACCTGTTTATGATGTTCCACATGTCCTTCTCAGTCAGATGAAGTCACAGTATATACATGACAGTGGAATTTTAATAAAACCCATGTGAAAAGTAATGTGGAGACACTTATTTTTAGTCCTTGTTCACATGGAGCAGTTTTTGAAAAGTTTTTATCACTTAAACGGATTTCAAATAAAAGAAAAATATGAAGGAAAGGCTCATATTTTTCCAAATTTATGGATCCAATTAAGATATGCCATCTGCAGGACACCATGCAAAAATTGTACCAAAAATTCTGTATGTGAAGGACAATATGCTAACAAAATATATTACTACTGTTCCTGATAATCAAAAACGGTACATGCTAAAAAAGTGGGTTTAGTACCGGTAATCTGTGGGCTATGTTCACACTTTTGTTCTTTGGAATTTTAACTGATGTCATCACACCGGTTCTATCAGAATTTTGTTTCATTATCTACCTTCCTATAGGTCATACGGATTCTCAGGACCCTCCTTTGCTCTGGCCAAGTTTGTCTGGCCATGTTGATCACCCCTTCATTTGAAGGACCACTATGCATTGGTGATGATATTGTATGTAAAAGGACCAAAAATTCCGTATATCTTTTGCATCAAAAACAGATTTTTGGCCTATGAGTGTACTAGGAACAAGAAGTTTACGAGATGACAAGCCTTGGCTTTTTGATACGGGGGCAACAAATCAAAAAGCTGAATCCCTTGTGTATAGGGAATGGAAACAAAATTGGAGAAAGTGTCTAGGACTAAGGCACTACAGCATTTTTACCTCACTACATAATATGATTATTTGTTGTAATTTTATACCAGATATTTCTTAAATTTGGCAAAAGTTCAAAGCAGAATAGACTTAAATCTGACAAATATCCATCAGCAAGTCTTGAGGTCAGTGGTTCCAGACTGTACAATGTGGAATCTCCAGCATAGTCTGCATTTGTATCACTGGGTTTTAACTTGTCAGAAAAGGCTTTTTGTTTTTTTCCTCTTTGTACTGTTTTGTTTATTTTAATCCTTCGTAATTTGAGCAGATTCAGAAAAATTCTGCCAACGGATGAAAGCATGAAAGGGTAGAAAAATGTAAGGCAAAGGTGCATCCACCATGAAAAGTAGGAAGGCTGTTCTTCTACAGGGAACATTTCACAGAGAATCTCATGTGCTTATCTACAAGACATCAATTACTGGCTTGGTTTAAAGCAGTATCTTAGTATTTCTACTTGACCAGACATTCAGAAGTCACAGATCCTTAAGTTATTAAAACTGCTTAGTATCCAGAAAATAGTGAATGAATCTGGAACAAAGCAACTGCAGCTAGAACAGGTTTTCTTCTATGAAAAGAGTGGAGCAGTCAACACTCCAAAAGAAAGTCTGGATCACAGCTTGTCAGAACGGAAGGTGTCCTCTATGGTGGGATCAGGCAGGACCATTTCAGGATCACTTAACATACTCAGATTATCCAAGCTCAAAGGTCCAATTTTCAGCTCATCATCCAACTGAAATGTATTATCGGTATCAAAGCCCAGCTCGGAAACTCCTGCAACTGCATTGCCAATGTCCTTCGATAAGCTGTTGCTTGAATCATCTATGACAGAAAAATGCCAAGTAAGAAGGCGGTTTACAAGTAACGCAAAGAGAACAATCCTCAAATACATTTCAACTTGTGGCTAGCAAATAATAACCAAAGATCAACCTGTAGAATTGCAACACATGAAGTTGCTAGCCAAATGAAAGCCTGACAGGTACAATGCGTCTAGACTTTCTGAATGCATTGTATTTTACAATAGGTAGGTAGGTAAGACCCTCAAAGGGGAAAACAAAATAAAGGATATTTCATATTCACATTTTATTGAGACATGTATACCTCCGTTCCATTACAATTTACTAATCCTGAATAACTGTATAATTCAACATCTGCTAGATCTTAGTAGCTCCTTAGTGACTGCCCACTGTCTCCTGAAGTCAGATGGCACAGGTACTAAGTCTGTAGTAGTTTGGTGCTGACTACTTCAGCAATCTGGCAGGAACAGGTCAGGTCCTCAGACAGACAGAAGCTGCTTAAGGCTAAGGCCCCACGTTGTGGAAACGCAGCTTTTTTTGTTGCAGATTTTGTTGCTTTTTTTGAGCCAAAGCCAGGAGTGGATTGAGCAGAAGGGAGCAGTATAAGTACTTTATATATATTTCCCATTCCTTTTCTAGCCATTCTGGGCTTTGGCTCAAAAAAACACAACAAAAAAAGCTGAGTTTCCGCAACGTGGGGCCTTGGCCTAAAACTGCTTTTGTCTTCTTTTTTTCATGCCTACATAGCTCAACGTAGTGATTAGAAGAAGTGGTAACGTTTCTCCCTATATTGAATCCAGCGATCACCCAGGCATGGATGGCAAAGCTACTGAACCCTGATCAACTCTGCCAGTAACTAAAGTGACAACAGGTGGATGTTTTTACTTGAAACTGGTCTGCATATAGATGGTCCAGTTACAGTGAAAACCTGAATATATTTCTCACAGCTCTTTTATGACCTTCTGAGGGACAATAAGTAATCAATTTCTCTTAAATAAAACAAGGCCTCATGCGGATGCAAAAAATAGTTAAGGCTGATGACAGAGGTAAAAAAAATAAATAAATCCTGGTCACAAATTTAGGGAAAATTATATTATAAATTTGCAGAGGGAAAGCAAAATTTTATATTTCACTCAACATGTACATTACATATATAGGTATCCATCAATATGCACAATAGAAAGTCCAGAGACACAAGATATACAGACCACTGTTAGACTGACCTGTTAGGATAATGTTTGGTACACTTCCACCACAATTGGAATACAAGTAGCTTGTCCTCAACTGGAAAGGATCTTGAAGATTTCCATGACTCCCTCCTAATCCCATCATGGCTGCCTGAGAGTACTGGAGGTTCATGTTTGGATCAAAGAGATTATTGTTGGGAAGGGAACTGCTAGGACTCCCATACATGTCGTACTGTTCTTGCTGAGAAGAAATAGAACAATTTCAAAACCACTTACTGCAACTGCAGTTACTTCTGAGCCAGTACTAAATGTACCATTTGTCTAGTCCACCAGTTTCTTCTGCACTTTCCAACCTAAGTATTATACAGCATCCGGAGGTCACTGTCTGATTCACTGAACCAGAACTCAGGCTTTCAATATATTGCTATGGAACTCAAAACAAGGTGCTTATAGGAATGCATTGAGACATTGAATTTTGCTTCCATGAATAAGAAAGTGACCTCTGGCAGCTCAGAGCCGAGGCCAGCAGGGACCTGCTAAATAAAACGTATAGTAAGTTTAATCTTTACACCACACCACTGAGCCCCCAATGTAGAAAGGAAGGAGGAAATAAAAATGTGGAGTTTGTTGGCAATTTTACAACCAGACTTTTGTCTCTTCAAAACTTCATAAATAATCATCACGATGTTTAAAATCAGGCTTAAAGGGGCTTAACATTTTACTGGAGAGTTGTATCAAGAATTTGAGATGTCCTCCATTTATACCGTATATTTCGCATCTGGGAACCAACCCTGTTTTTCTGTGCAACAGGAGACTATTTCTCAGTCCAGGAAGGACTAGACGAGCTGATCCTTACACTGTGTACTTGCTTTGCTATTTGAGAAGACTGAAAATTGGTCCTCTTCAAACTTCACAACGAGAATTTCAGGCATTAAGTATATAGACTAATATAGAAGAAACATACAACGCTAAAACTTACACAGGAGCAGTGTGCTAGTGTGAAAAGATACAGCAAGCCAAGCCATATCAGTGTTTTATAGCCAGCAGCTTGGCAGTTATAAGTGGCTCTTGGGCCCCCTTCAAACTACTGCACCCTAGTGGCACCAGAGAGTTCATCACAATTATTTCAACTGCAGCTAACAATATGGTAACTTGGACATGGGTTTAAAAGACTTTTTCCCTTTTAATATTCAGTGAGGCTCTATTGCAAACTGTGCAAGGAAGAATGATTGTTCATATCATCAATTGGTCCCTATGCAGTTTGCATTCTGTCAGCAGCACATCCCCAGTTTACACAAAGATGCACTGCCAATGACTTTCAGCCTGCATAAAAAGATTCATCAATTGATAAAACATTTGCGCTTTGTTTAATAATCCTTAGCAGTAAAACTGACCTGCTGCCACTGACATTTCCCCTGTCTCATAGGCTGTTGCTGATCAAAGAAAGGGTCTGAAAAGAAACCGCTTAGCGTGCTCTAAAGAATAAAAATAAGATATAATGTATAAGTACACATGAAATAGAAGATTTCACAAAAGTTTCACAATTCTACATCACACAGAGGAAAATTGCATTGGTTAGGCTGGATACACATCGGCATTGTGCGATCAGTCTGTCGATACAACAGAAACATTGATAAAAACTGATCTGTTTAAATACCCAATGATTCCAGAGAGTGTTTAAAGGGTGTCCATAATCTAAAACTTTATCCTAAGCATATTGAACTGACCCCACCTCATTACATAGAATACACTGAGAAGAACGCGCTTTTTTATGCTTGTGGGTTCAGTACATTTGAAGAAATATGCTATTCCTGCATTTGGTGCACTCAATGCCCAAACCTCAGCTCCAGGGGCATCACTGAAGCCATTTCACCATTCCGGTCTTGTGTCAGCATCGCCCCATGCACTGGGAGCTGTTCACGGCTATGATGCCTCAGAACCTGGCCTACGATGCAAAGTAGCAAGTGCGCCCTGTCAGTTTAATACCAGCATTATGTATAGATATATATCATTATGCATATCTATACCTCTATATATCATTATCTCTATATCTATATATATAGATATAGATAGATAGATAGATAGATAGATAGATAGATAGATAGATAGATAGAGAGAGAGATCAGGGGTAGGCAAACTTTGTTTGGCGTTCCAATTTAAATAAAAGTAAAACAAACAAAAACAAAAAAAAAAACAAAGATGAGGTTCTCCGAGTGCCGTGCATTAATTGTAAGGCTGACGACACCTACACTAAAGTCATATAGCACCAGCTATGACATAGGGGTGCTTTCATACATATGTTTACCGCTATTTGCCTGGATACACCTGTACTTTCCCATTAGAAGCAATGTAAGTACATGTGTAACCTGCAATTAGTGGTAAATGTATATGACTGGGAGCTGAATGAGGTAAGACCTGTAGGATGGTGACACACTATGTACCGGGATACTGCATTCAGTCCCCGGCGGCCACTACTTTCACTTTTCTGTATGTGAAACGCGGATTAATTTCAGCCACATTTAATTCCTGGCTGTGCGGTAACAGCAAAACCACAGCCAGTAACTAATGGGTGTCACACTTACCTCAAAGTGACAGCACTGACGCCCGGGGACTGGTTTTGGCTATAAAAACCACATCTGGGTACAGAGTGTGTCACCACCTGACAAGAAACACCCTTAGGCCTCCTGCACACAAACGGCATGGAGGTGGTTTAAACTGACCTACACACGTGGACAAAATTGTTAGTACCCCTCGTTTAATGAAAGAAAAACCCACAATGGTCACAGAAATAACTTGAATCTGACAAAAATAATATATAAAAATTATATGAAAATGAACAAATGAAAATCAGACATTGCTTTTCAACCATGCTTTTCAACCATGCTTCAACAGAATTTTTAAAAAAGAAAACTCATGAAACAGGCCTGGACAGCCCACTGACTGATTACAAAATTGTAGACACTGGTGATGCTAATTAGTGGACACACCTTGATTCAACATGTCCCTTTGGGTCACATTATTTTCAGGGGAACCATCATTTCTGTCCAGGCCTATTTCATGAGTTCTCTTTTTAAAAAATTCTGTTGAAGCATGGTTGAAAAGCAATGTCTGACTTTCATTTGTTAAATTTTCATAGAATTTTTTTTTTTTATTTCAATAGATTTGTATTGGTTTTTCAAAACAAAGAAACAGTAAAACATAATCAACAGTCTAGCAACAGATGTATGATATCCTTGGTTCTTTACATCAATGTGAGCAAAAGGCACATTGTTCAGACATACAATTTCATACAAAGATACCAAAGCAACAGACTGTAAGGTGGGGAAGGGGGGGGGGGGAAGATTGGGGGAGGGGGGAGTTACACAACTAGGATAGGTAAGGTAAGACATACGCGGCTCTGAGGACCTGACATATAACAGTCCTATTACTGTGCGGAACCAAGTGAATGCCAAGCAACAGCAAGGCTAACCCAGGGGAGGGAACAAGATCAGAACAAAAAAAGTCTATTAATGGGCGAAAAGACTGAGGACCAAAAGGGGCGTATAGTCTGGCAATGCCAAAAAATATGAAACAGCGAGCCGACTTTGCCGCAACCTCTCCAGCAGTAAGGTGTGCAGTTAGGATAGAATTTTACCAGGCGGAGTGGGGGGTAATATCAGAGCAAGAGAAGTTTGCTAAACTGTTCCCAGTGAGATGCACACACAGTGGAGCATTTCGCCCATTGAATCGCATAGAATTTTTTATATATTATTACTTTTGTCAGATTAAAGTTATTTCTGTGACTATTGTGGGTTTTTCCTTTCATTAAACGACAGGAACCAACAATTGTCCATGTGTGTATATACACATTAAGAATGAATTGATAGGGCTGCAAATGCAGACAGATATAGGACCTGCTCTATATTTTGCAGCTCTTCAAATTGGCCCAGACACGCAGCCGCACAAACAACGTCTATTGAAATGTATGGCGTCCACAATTGCGGATAAAGTTAATAAGTATGGTCATTTGCATTACAATTTAGTAACTCCATGTTACTCATATTAAAGGGAGTCTATCATTAGATTTAGGCATAATTCCCTAACAATATGTTGGAATAGCCTTTAGAAAGGCTATTCTACCGGTACCTTTATCTTTTCTCCGACGCTCTTTTTGAAATAAATACTTTATTCTTATATGCTAATTCTGTGCACGGAGTGCAGGGGGCATTTTCCCTGTTCTCCGAGCACTGAACCGTCATATCCAGTGTTCCACCTCCTCTTGCTGCTTCATGCCCCTTCATGTGAAGATATCCTTCTCCTCTTATTCTTCGCTGCGTCAGCAGCATTTCTCACTACATCGCATGCAAATCCCGCGCATGTGCTGTAGTGAGAAGTGCTGCTGCTGAATTCAGTGAATGACAGTGAGCGATAAGGAACGCCCTTCTGACAGTGGGGAGATATCGGTGCCGTTAAATTTCTCTCCAGCCCTGGGGCACCGACAGTGTGCTGAATTCAGCACACTGTCAGCTTTCTAGCGGTATATAAAACCGCACTTTCATGAGGACATGAAAGGTCCTCGTTAATAGCAATTAACCCCTGTGTGCTTCACATAAGAGTTACTAATATGTGAGAGACATGGACGTACTAATTAAGTATCTTCATTATTGAGGTCCTTTATTAGTATCCCCATATGTCTCACATATTAGTAACCCTTATGTGAAGCACACAGGGGTTAATGTAAGGGACATGATGGGGTGAACTGCTATTAATGTGAGGCACATGGAGTTACTAAAACTCAAATTAATAACCCCAAATGCCTGACATTAATAGGAATAGTAACCCCAGCACGTACCCGGTGTTTTTTACTTTCACTTTGCTGAATGGAGCTCTCCTCTCCTCCTCCTCTTTGCAGGAGCTCATCACTGTAGCAGGCAGGGTCCTTGTGCTCTGCCCCTCTTATTGGTGGGCAGAGAGGACAGCAAGAGAAGGGGGAGCGTCCTATACCGCTGCTGTAGCACAGCACCAAAGGGACGCTCCCATTTCATTTAATGCTTGCATGTCCTGTGCTGACTGCCATTCCAGCAAGATATGCCATGGTTGCCGACCCGATATAGATCATACTGCAGAATTATGTATTTGGTTAGCCTTGTCCTATTTTCATATGGTCCATCTGCAAACTTATTCAGGAAACGTCTAGAAAATTATTGTCTATCAAATTAGCAGTAGGAGCTATTAAAGAGCAGAATATACACAGCTACATATACAACCGCACAACTGTCCTGTACTCACATTAGCCAAATTTAAGTCCAAAGGAGGGCAGGGTACAGGTGAGGGAGGCTGAAAGTTTGGAGACTCTGTAGGTTCGTGCACATGTTGCTGTGAATGCTGAAGTGGGTGTTGGGACTGCTCTTGGTATAAAGGATACGGAGGAGGAGGTTCTAGTGGAGGAAGAGAAAGTGGACTCCTGTCCAAAGTTAGGCCCTAGAACAATAAAAACAATTGCAGTTACTGAGTTATACACTGAATTGTATAGTTACTAATATACCAAAATATGCAGAATTACATATCAATATAGGGCGACAATATTCTTAAAAGGAGGAAAGTGGGGTTAAAATTCCTAAAGGAAGACCAAAAGTAGCGTCTGTATTATAAGATCAATGCCAATTCCAAAGGGGGCAGCTATGCTCAACCCTTTACCGTTTCAGTTAAATGTCTATTAGATCCAAAAGCTTCCTAAACTAATAGTGCAGTATAGTGACCTTTAAAGGAGTAAAAACATAACTTTGTAGCCACAAATTGATGAAGCAATGCATAAATGAGATGAGCACCCACTGGGGTGGAAGCCCTGGGGGAAAATTTACGCCAGCTCGCAGCTGGTGTACATTTTCCCCCATCATTTATGCCAGATTTCCGACAAAGATAAATCTGTAGAGCCTGGGCCCCGCCCCTGCCATGACCCCTTTTCAGGGAAGTGGCGATGGCAGTGCAGAAGTAATAAAGTTGGATTGATTTTTTTTTTTTTTTTTTTGCACAAGACCAATTTGTGCAAAAAAATTGTAGCTTTTTATGCCTTGTACGCCAGAAAACACAAGACATAATAAATCTACCAAACTGTCTTTGGATTACTTCAGTCTGTGGCCATAAAGTTAGGTTTCTGCTATATTAAAAATCCCTTCACACGACTAAAAAAGAAGAGGAATTTGAGACAGTCTTTCGAATACCAGCCCTGGGCATCCTGCGGTTTACTTGTTGACTAGCCCCATAGACAGTGGGGGTTATCAGCAGTAGTCTTGCCACCACAGGTTCAGCAGTGGAATCTGCAGTAAGATCAAGCAGGATGCTTCTTTTATCAGGGTCCTGAAAAAAAAAAGAAGCATTAGTCACTGCCTCCCATTGAAGTCAATGGGAGGCAGATTCTGGCTGGAATCAGGAGCAGATTCTGATGTGGAATCTGCCTCAAAATCAGCTCCAAATTCCTCTATGTGGAGGTAGGTTTGTGAGGGATGTTGAACCTGACAGGCTCACTTTAAGATGGTCACATGGTAAATTATCTCCTTAAAAAGGGGTTGTGCAGGATTTAGAGCCTGTCCCTCTCCAGCTGACTGACTGTCGAAAGCGAAGAGACTCACATGACTACTGAGACCAGTGAGTTCTGGTAAAAAGAAGGAAATAAGACCTGGACTGTACAATGGAGTGCCAAGGATAGAAGAGAATGAAATTTTTTTCTTTTACACCCAACCTGGCAACCCCTTGAGTTTGCTCTAAACCTTAGACAACCCTTTTAACAATACTTTCCTCTTAATGGCTTAAGAGGTCCTGTTTAAGCAGTGTTTTTTTTTTTTGGTTTTTTTTTTGAGTCCATCAAATTTCCTAAAAGATCTGTTTTAGTAAATACTTGAATACCCCTAAATGTAATAATTCTGGATAATGTTTTCTTAGAATACTGCATTGTGCTGTTACCTGTTGAAGGTGCACCCCCTACACAGTCCGGCACTGCCCAGTCACTACTGTCATTTATTTACATGTTTATGAAACATTATAAAAAAAGAGCATAAGAAAAGATATTCCACAATTGTTATTTCAGTCTTAAGTGGAAATACCTCTTAAAAAATATAAGGGTTTATAGATATGAAATGTAAGCAGGTTTTACTAGGATTCTACATTTTTCACTTGCTACAGAGCCAATGTTAAGCAGAAGTGGGAGGTTTACTGTTCCTGATGTAGACATATAAAGGGTGTGTCACTAAATATTAGGAAGGTGGGAGCTTAAATTAAAACTACTTTCAATTTTCTTTACGCATTTAGAGAATTAATCAACTCTATAAAATGATTTCATTACCGAAATTTGCCTCCTTGTGGTATAAAATTGTGCCTGAAGCTGGCTTTTTGGCCTGTGTTCCTTTGCTTCTATCTTTGGCACTTCTTTCAGTTGCAAAGTGAGATCACTACTCCATGTCTAGGTTGTTGGGAGTACAGGGGCGTGGTGTGGTATATGGGTTGGTGATGTGTACTGATAGGCAGAGTGTATAGGTGGGCAGTATGCACTTGAATGATGTAGAAGCCCAGTTGTTTGATGTCATGTAGCATGCAGAGCCCAAGTCAGTCTTCTTACAGGGCTCTGCAGCTGCATAGAGTGTACCTGTACACTCAGTGTCCAGGCAGGGAGATGTGGAGGAGGATGACAGGAGCCGGGCTCAGGGCTCCCTATATAGCAGTGTACACTATACGCCAGTGTACACAGTGCTCAGCTACCTTGAGGAGAGACAGAAGCTGGAGCACAATTTCTCAGTACAGCTCCTGTGCTCTGGCTTCTGTCTCTGCTCAAGATAGCTGAGCGCTGTGCACACTGGCTGCTGTATAGTGAGCCCGTCTCCTTCATTTGCCTCCACATCTCCAGCTGCCAAGCTCATCACAGGGACCGTAGCTTAGCAAGTCTGCAGCCTCTGCCGTTGATACTCCTATATCTGGCAATTCCTAGATTTCAGATGATGGAGATAACTGAGTTGTTCAATGACCTGGGTTTTCCCTGATTGGCTGTGTATGTGCATGATTGGAACTATGGGCATATTGAAATATTGCATACAGTACTGGCTGACATCACACAGAGAAGACATGTTCCCTAGAAACTGGCTAAAAGCAGGAAGTGCGAGAGAAAATCTGGACTGTCGCACAGGGAAATAAACTGCAGAAAATGTATTTTTCAGTGAAAAGAAATTGTGTGGAGTAATGTTTTCACACATACTTGCATAATAACATTTTTTTTTTTTTTTTTTTAATAAGTTTAGTTATGATTTAAGATTCACCTAAAGCTGTAAAAATACCTAATCTACATGTGTGATTTATGTCACAACCAATTCATAGTATTTTTATTGCATCATCATTGTACTAAAACTCAGTGTAGATTTAGGTTTAGCATGGAATTGCGTTTTTACCCATTTATTAACTTTTTATAGGCCATGATAACCTGGTATTAAATTAAAGGGTGATTTCATACTTTTTGTGCAGGTTTTTGATCCAGAACTTATACCATTTCTTTTGAATTTACTCAAAAAGGATCACAAGCTGCCAACAAAAACTGCAACATTTTCCAAACACAACTGTGTGAAACCATTCTAACAGCTGTGAATGAAGCACATATGTAGCTGAAATTTTACCTGTGAATTGTGTGGCATATTCATTGGGCTGGTGGGTGAAAATTGTCCACTAATGCTCCGATTTGACTCGCTGCCTGGGGTCAAGGTCAGCGGGCTAACAGGAGTGTGCCTTCGCCTAGGGGAGCTGCCAAGATTGGCCGTTGAGAGAGAAGGGTTGCTGAGGGATGCCAGGCGAAGAGACGGGTGAAGTGATGGGTTGGAGCGGCCAGCTGGAGGTCCGTGGTTGTTTACAGGAGAACCCATAGAACTATTGTTCAGGGTCGCTTGTATGGATGGATTGCTACGAGTGTTCTGCAAACCTGCATTAAAATAGGTAAATAAACAATGATCCTATAAAAGACTAATCTGCATGTGGCAGATCTTCCATGACAATTCAATGCTGCCATCCAGGAAATACATTAAAGAGCAAACATCCGGAAGCTGTCGGCTCAATGCCAAGTTTGTGAGAGAAGGCACTTTATGACAAGAGCAGTGATCAAAGCAGCAAAGTAATAGAAGGAAATATTTTCTTCTCAGAAGATTATAGTTATAAATATTAGAATATATAAACTAGTATATAGAGCCATTGTTATTTATACACCCGCTAAAAGCTTCAAACTACTGATACTATCAATATCTTTACTTTATTACACAAATCCAGAAGAAATCTGTAAAGTAAGCAGCTTTAAAGTAGATAGGAATTAGAAATATCTGACATCCCCATACACAAGTCCCTATTCACTGGCATATAATGGCTGTATTATCAAGAACTACTTGGTGGAACTTGAACACTTGCATATTGAAGTAAGAGAGTGGGCTACGAGGCACAAAGACCCTATTGAAAAAGGCAAAGCTTTCCATGAGGGTTTTTTTTTTTTTTTTTAATTATTATTATTTCTGGCTCACCCCCTTACACTGCTATAGCTCAGTCCCTGCTACTAGGTTTCCAATCAGCTTCTATATAATACCACATTAATCTACAATATTTAACAAAAGTGACTAAAATAAAGATCACTGTGCAAGTGCTGAAAATGACAAGGTAAAATAACTATATAAAACTTTCCTTCTTATTCATTAACCCCATTTGCCATGCTATACAATGCAAAAAAAGCTCTAAACCAGGATGTATGGAAAAAGCTCTAAACCAAATTTTTTTTATCTGCATCCAAACCATTCGAGAGGCAGTCACATCATAATTATCTGATTTGTGGAGACTTCCTGATGCACTATATGGTGAGAGGGGGTGGAACATGCATGTTAGTCTCTATTATAACTTATAGTAAATATGAAATGCTGAACTGTTACCACGTCAACCTAAGTATGGCCCAGAATTGGGACCCCACCTCTCAGATATTATAAAAATTTATTTATATATATTATACTGTACATACACACAGTATCTTACAAAAAGTGAGTACACCCCCTCACATTTTTGTAATTATTTCATTATATATTTTCATGGGACAACACTAAAGAAGTGACACTTTGATACAATGTAAAGTAGCCAGTGTAGAGCTGACTGTTGTGCCATCAAAATCACTCAACATACAGCCATTAATATCTAAACCCCGGCAACAAGCACGAGTACACCCCTAAGTGAAAATGGACAAATTGTGCCCCAAGTGTCAATATTTTGTGTGGCCACCATTATTTTCCAGCACTGCCTTAACCCTCTTGGGCATGGAATGGAGTTCACTAGAGCATCACAGGTTTCCACTGGAATCCTCTTCCACTCCTCCATGATGTAGCTGGTGAATGTTAGAGACCTTGCGCTCCTCCACCTTCCGTTTGAGGATGCCCCATATCAATTGGGTTTAGGTCTGGAGACATGCTTGGTCAATCCAGCACCTTTACCATCAGTTTCTTTAGCAAGGCAGTGGTCATCTTGGAAGTGTGTTTGGGGTGGTTATGTTGGAATACTGCCTTGCGGTCCAGTTTCCGAAGGGAGGGGATCATGCACTGCTTCAGTATGTCACAGTACATGTTGGCATTCATGGTTCCCTCATTGATGTAGCTCCCCACATCCGGCAGCACTCATGCAGCCCCAAACCATGACACTCCCACTACCCTGCTCCACAGTAGGAAAAACACACTTGTCTTTGTACTCCTCACCTGGTTGCCACCATACACGATTGACACCATATGAACTAAATAAATTTATCTTCGTCTCATCAGACCACAGGACATGATTCCAGTAATCCATGTCCTTAGTCTGCTTGCCTTTAGCAAACTGTTTGCAGGCTTTCTTGTGCATCATCTTCAGAAAAGGCTTCCTTCTGGGACAACAACCATGCAGACCAATTTGATTCACTGTGTGGTGAATGGTCTGAGCAATGACTGGCTGACCTCCCACCGCTTTAACCGATGCAGCAATGCTGGCAGCACCCATATGTCTATTTTGCAAAGACAACCTTGTGATATGAGGCTAACCACGAGCACTCAACATCTTTGGTCGACCATGGCGAGGCCTGTTCAGAGAGGAACCTGTCTTGTTAAACCGCTGTAAGGTCTTGGCCACGGAGCACCAGCAACGTTTTAGTGACTTGGCAATCTTCTTATAGCCTAGGCCATCTTCATGTAGAGTAACAATTCTTCTTTCCAGATCCTTATAGAATTCTTTGCCATGAGGTGCCATGTTGAACTTCCAGTGACCAGTATATGAGAGAGTGTAAACACACCAAATTTAGAAAGTTTATCATTGGGAGGAGGAGGGAAAAAAAAAAAAAAATCACTTTTTAAGCAAGCATATATTCTAATTGCCTTTATAAAGGTTGTTCCAGACAAACCTCTACCTCCTTTCTCCTCCCAGCGGCTTTATTTGTAATCCAGTTTTTCTCCATATGTAAATGATGTTCACGGAGCACAGGGGGCGTTATCCCTGTGCTCTGAGCACAGCCACGTCATCTATATTTGAACGCCTCTGTTTGGATAAGTGAAGTCCCCCTTCATGTAAAGTCATGCCTTCTTCTGTGCTTCTTAGCTGCAGCTTCTGATGTGTGCGAAAAATCTCAAGCATGTGCTATACGCTCGGCCACTTTGGGTTCGTGCCGAGTGTACAACGCATGCTCCGTGCGCCATCTTTATTCTCCGCATGCTCAGAAGTTCATAGAACTACACAAGCGTACTGTGCAGTATGCTCATACGTGCAGAGAATAAAGATGGCGCATGGAGCATGTGCTGTATGCTCAGCCCGAAACCAAAGTTGCTGAGTGTACATCACATGCTTGAGATTTCACACGCACATCAGAAGCTGCAGCGAAGAAGAGGAGAAGAAGGACACATGACTTTACAAGAAGGGGGCGTTGATTTATCCAGGCAGAGGCATTCGAATTATGATGGCACGGCTGTACTTGGAGCACAAGGATAAAGCCCCCTGTACTCCATGGATTTTTGAAAAAACGCTGGGAGTAGAAAGAAAATAGAGGAATGCCTGAAATGGCCTTTATAAAGGCTATTTGAATACATTACTTAAATAGTGATTTTCCCAATGATAGACTCCCTTTAAGACATCTGCTCCCCATTTACACTTGAAACACTAAAGTCACATCACAGCAGGGAGGGAAAATGGCTAATTGGACACAATTTGTCCATTTTTACTTAGGGGTGTACTCACTTTTGTTGCCAGGGGACATTAACAGCCATTAGACATTAATAGCTGTGCGTTGAGTGATTTTGATGGCACACCAAATTTACACTGTTGCACAAGCCGTACACGGGCTACTTTAGATGTATCAAAGTGTCATATCTTCAGTGTTGTCCCATGAAAATATATAATGAAATAATTACAAAAATGTGAGGGTGTACTCACTTTTGTGAGATACGGTATATGTATAAATATAGCTACTGATATATCACAAGTGGCTCTTGAAAGTGGTGCAATACAATAAAGTGGCCCTCGGGAGGCTGAGCACCCCTGTTAAACAATACAAAGAATCAGAGATGTCTCTTTTTGAAGCAGCCATTTGTTTTGGGGGATCCTGTGTGAATAGCTACACTAAAAAAGTGTACTTAAAATGTTTGTATTTACATAACATAAAATTACCACTGACCTGGTGAGCCACTGATGCCCAGATGCGTCATTGCAGCAGGAAGCCCACCTGTGCTATTCTCTGCACCCATACTGGCATATGTTGCGTCATCTGGGTCCAGTGGTGTTGGCAAGGGAGATGGGAAGTGCAGATTTGTAAGATCTGGCAGTGATCCACCTGTGTTAAGGTTCCCCTGGAAATGTGAGAGGCCAGCGTTGGGATCTGAAGACGGAAAAACTCTAAAGGGAAAGAAAAAAAAAACAAAAAAAAACAAACAAAAAAAAACCAATAAATTGTCAAAATTCAATTGTATCGCAAAGATTATTGATGGTCTATTAAGATAGGACATCAAGAGCAGATTGGGGGGGACGTCAGTTGTTTTAAAGGGCCTTGGCACTTGGCTCAGCACTGTGGCCATTGGCCTACCTGCAGGCTGTGTACTTCTACTTCACTACCATAGGTTGAAGCTCTAATACCCTCCACCAGAAAATAATCCTGCAGCCCCTTTAAATAGCCAATTGTATTTTTGTGGTAAGAGACAGGCTCCACCGATATAATGATAGCCTATTAATATTCTAATACCAGAAAACTCTTACAAGAGGGGCAGCACAGGAAGAAAACATCTGTATAGGGCATGGTGCAGATTTCAAGGTCCACAGAATGCCCTAAAATCCACACTTGTGAATAGGGTCTTCTAAAGCCCACTTGGGCTCGGTTCACATCTGCGCTTGCCACTCCATACAGGGATTCCGTTCCCCTTTCCGCATGAAAAATGCAAGCAGCGCTTTTCTCCGCATTTTTTGCCCTTTTCGGGCGGAAACCAAACGGAAACCACGCAAACCCCATTATAGTCTATGGGGTCCGCGACTTTCCTAAGGTAACCGCTTTTTTATGCAGATTAGGTTTCCGTTCGGGGGTCCCCAAGTGGACCCCCAGAACGGAAACCCGTGCACAGATGCGAACAAAGCTTTATATGTATTGTCTTATACTTTACTGTGGGTTTTAATTGCCTATATCTGAACACAGCTTAAAAGGACAATGTTTTAACAAAACAGGGGTCTTATTTCTTGGAGGAAATATTTCCGTACATACTTGATGCCTGGGACTTCACAGGATCGAGGACGAGATGTCATGGACTGGACCTAAAATAGATATTAAGAAACAAACACAAAAATTACGTATGGTAAAGTCAGCACATACACAAAACAGGGTAACAGGACAATTCTACACTAAGCAGATTCAGGTACAACACAAACCCAAAAAGCTTAAATATATAAATACAGTATGTTTAAGTGTCACAATTTATAACATTTTTTTACATTTTTATAAAGCTACAAAGAACGTGATCTACTACTTTCTATATGTCCATCCCTCCTAAGTAAACAACAAAACTATTACAGACTAGCATGAATTAGAAAAGCAATGAAATAATCCAGTAAGAAACCTCTAACAAGACTAATGAATTACATTCCTCCAAGATTTAAATGGAAGAATCCCAGAATAGAGACATTAGGATCAAAGAACAGGAAATCTGCAGGGTCAGAAGCAAATGCAAGGAACAAATGTTAGTTGCTGGTTTTAGATGATGGAAAAACATACATTACAAGTAGGGGAGGAAACAAAACATTGGAGGGTCAGTAGAGATAACAGGTTATTAAGAAGGTTATACAGACAATGGAGAGAAGTACAGTGGTTTCTGGGAAATAAAAAAATAATGGCCCAGAAGTATGTGAAATAAAATATAGCATCTCACATTATCATTTTCTTCTGCATCCTAACCATCCTTTCTGTAGGAAAATATCAGCATGCAATGGTCAAAATTCAGGGTGCTCTTGTCAGGAGCGATTTACAGTGCATAGAGAGAATTAAAGGGTTTTCCTGTTTATTTTTTTTAAAGTAGTATCATGGTGGCATAAGAAAATGAACAAGAGATACTCACCTCTCACTGGTGCTGATGCTGCCCAGGTCCCAGACACTTTCCAGATCCTACTGACACACAGATGGCCAAGTCATTTCCAGCCTGTCACTGGCCAAAGCAATGAACTGCCTGAACCAGTAACTGGCTCAAGTACCTGTATGTTTCCTGTGTGCCCAGGGCAACAGGAAGAAAATGTCAATGGGAGCCCTAGAGCATCAGAACCAAAACGGTCATCAGTAAAAAAATATCTTTTTATTACCCTTCTGCCCCAAAGATTCTACTTAAAGTAATGATTGGAGATCCTTACACTCCAGCTCTGTTGTGTGTCAGTATTATGCTCTCACACTGCAACACAAGTTAAAGAGAACGTCAGGTGGTATTTCTACCATAAACCTCAAGTGCAGGATGAAGTAATTCCTTTTCCATTGCTGCCCCTCTGTAATCTTTCTGCTGCAGCAAAGTGAAGTTGTTTGGAAAGCATAAAAAGTCATGTAAGTTATCCTTAGTAGTCAAGGGGGCAGGGAGCAGCTTCAGCCTAGTCACACTGTCCGCTTACTAGTCACACCTCCTAGGCATGATTGACATCTGCCTCAAGATGTCTGGGAGTCAGGGGACTGTGAAGGAGAGGTTAATCATGCCCAGGAAGTTTATCTACCAACATGAGTGTGTGACTAGGCTGAAGTTGCTCTCCACCCCCTTGACTACTAAGGATAATCTACATATGATTTTTTATGCTATATAACGTCACTTCGTTTCAATGGAAACATTACAGAGAGGCAGCAGTGGACAGGGAATTACCTAGTCCCGCACACGATGGGCCAGTTTTGTGTGGAAAAACACCGGACAAGTTCTCTTTAAGCAGCAAGGCAGGAGGACCAAATTCCAAGCCAGAAGGCTAGGTCAAGTGGGAAGGAACCGCGCTTCACCCAGATATGTAATATCCAAAAACTCTTTATTTAAACTAGTCAACTATACAGGACATTACTCAAGAACAGTACTAGATAAATGAAACATTATTTATAGGTTTCTGTAGATGAATTCTATATGCACACTTTTTTTCTGTTCCATCATTGAAGCAGAAAAACAGAATTCAAGCTGTGACTGATCAGTCATATGATAGATGGCAACAGCACCAACTGATCCAATAGGAGGCACTGCATGTCATCCTGGTGTCAATCATATTAAAAGGAAGAACAGCAATGTATACCATACTAGTTCTTCCCAGCAAATATGATGTGAGCAGAGGTCAAATACCATACAATATCAACTCAAAGAGCCTTGACACAATTTTTTCAGTAAATGAGAGACAGAGAATCTATTAAGTACTATACCTTTTTGGCTTCCCATAGCTGTTTAGGCAGTGGCTTGGAAACATTCAGCATGTTCTCTTCCGTCAAAGCATTGGGAAATGAAAAAACTATGTAGAGAAAAAAAACAAAACATTTTTTTTATAAGCCATGAATGTGCTTAAAGCTGTACTTCATGTGTCTTATTAAGAGGAATCTTCACAAAAGCCATTACTGGAAGTACTCTTATCATAGTTTACAGTCCGGTGTACTCATGAACGGAGCACTCCACCACCCTTCGCCTCTTAACTGTACCTGACATTTGTAGCTGTATATCTGTATACACAGTCTGTCAATCACTGTGAGGAAGGCAGGACAAGTCCTCTCCTCATGAATACACCTAACTGTTTGGTTCATTGCTCTGGTTGGCCAAATGGCACGATATTATTTTGATCCTTTTTGGCTTCGAGAGAGCAGACGTGTCATCATAATATGCAGCCCTTATACATGGTAGCATAGGTGAATGACAGGAAGGAAAGGAGTATTATGCATGACATACAAGCATGTGTCAAGATATTGTCAAGCCCCCTGACTGGCACTTTAACCCCTTCCTGACAGTTGACATAACTATACATCAGTGGGGGGAAGCGAGGGAAGTTTTGTGCAGTGCAGAGATGATGCTAAAGCAAGTATACCTCACTTTACTGTGCATTATTTCAGGAGACATGATTTCAGCTCAACTGTACTGGACATCATAAAGTCAGGATGGGTGTATGGAGGAAGCTCAGGAGCCAACCCTGCTACATACACAGCAGGTGCTCAACCTGGAGGTTTAACTCTTCAGCCACCTTAATCATTAGCAACTGCAAGAGCTGGGAAATAATTCTGGAACACCATTTTTATTATATCGATCTGTGTTGTGCCATTCTTCTCTTATTCCTCCTAGAAATGTATAATTACAAAAAACTGGGTGCTTGATGGAGGGGTATCAGCTGCCTGTCTGAGACTTTGACAAGAAAAATAGCAATGCCCAGTTATCAATTTCTGCATTCATTTCTGGGAAGAATAACATAGGAAGGTCACAAAGCAGAGTTATATCAAAAGATGCTCCAGCATCGTTATTTCTTGGGTAGTACAAGTACTTACTAAGGCGACATGCTCACACCCATGCGTGTGTCGCCGGGCTGTGATTGAATGGTTTGGACTGCACACTGATGTCAACCATGTGCCGCCTGTGCTTCGGTGGCCCCCATTTATTGAGCACAGTCTGCAAAACGGACAGGAATAGGAACTGTCCTGAGTTTTGTCCAAGGTCCCATACACCAGACTGTGAAAGTACATGGTCGAGTGTATGGTGCCATAGAAATTAACGGGTCAATGTCTTAGGCGTGAAAAACATGGCTAGAACACTGACTGTGCACTGTACGTGTGCATGAGGCCTAATATAGACATGTTAGGAGAAGTGACAGCGACTCTAATGCATGCAATAACAGTGATAAAAGTGTATCTGAAATGCTCCCCTTTATATATGTATAGGGAAAAAAAAAAAGCAGCTAAACTACTGTAGACACTGGGTTGTTTTAGAAAGGAAATCGTGTCTCTGTTACAGATTACTCCTGTCACTTTACACAACAGAACAGTAAAATGAGAAGGTCACAAAACAAAAGAGTGGCGCCACAGCTTTTTACCTTCTACAAAGTTGTCGATTTCCCCGTCGTGTAAACTTGCTGCAAAACAATATAAAATAGAGCATATGAAACTACTCTCTGCATATAACAAACATATCAGTCAACAGTTGCTATAACATCTACAATATAATATTATAGTTAAATATATTTGTCCATATACCTGTACATACATACAGGTCACAACACACTGCTTTATTTAAAGGGGGATTCCACTTCTCACAGACAAATTCATACAAGAGTTAGCTCTGATTAGCACACAATTGATTTGGTAGTTTTACTAAAATTGTGAAGTCTTCATCCTAGTAATCTCTAGTAGAAAAACTTACAGCCTGTTACTATTGTCACATCTTCTAAAATCACTGTAGGTTAGAGGATAGCTAAAGGTTAAAAAAATCTCCTTGAGTTGAGTCAGACACCTAAACCATGACCATAATGCCGTGCTCTTCAGCATTACACTTCTACAGAAACTATAATGCACTGTGTAACAAAAAAAATTACAACCATCTACGTGCTGTATGTAAATTGTCAGTGATGCTCTAAGCAAGTTATGACTCCTGAGCATGTGCAATGAAGGTGTATTCGCTTACGCTCCATTTGCACATTGTGCATATGCCAAACTGCCTTCATTCGGTCTTGTATGTGTCACGTGCCACAACACTAACCCCGCATTCACACTACCAGCTGTGAAACTCAGTCCGTGTGTTGGCCGGATTTACTGGCCTGAATAGTAGGCCGGGAGTGGGGATTCCTAGCGACATACTGTACTCTACAGTATGTCACCGGGAGGAAGGGACCCTTAGCAGCATAGACAACTATAATGCTAGGAGTCCCTGCATAAGGTGCAGGCTGATAAATCCGGCCAACACACGGACTGAGTTTCACACCTGGTCGTGTGAATGCGGAGTCAGTGAGGGAAAGTGAAAGTGGACAGATGAAGCCTAAGAAAGTACACATCTTATTGTGCATGCCCAGAAGACATGATTTTAGCCCAAACTGTGTGACTACTGCCCAGGAAAGCACCGCCCAGATGACCAATAGCAGCTAGTCTACTTATAGCACACAAATCATTATAACTTCTCCTAAACAGTGTGATATCATACAGCATAAGTAGAAGCATAACGCCAAAGATGTTAAAGTGCACAGTAATGCAGATGGTGGGGGCTCCGGGAGTGTAAATCTACTGATAATTTCCTTTAACACAGGCCTGTTCAAGCTTATAGCATGTAGTCAAGATTGTCAAAGGGAGAAGTAGCCAAGATTTTCCCTTTCCTTGGAAGTCTATTGGAATCTGAAAAAAGTTAAGCCCTAACACTTCTCTATTGACTTCTATGGTGAAACAAACCTCTATGAGTAGGCACATGGGAGTCCCATTCTCCAGATAGGCGATGATCTGAGATGTGGGATCTAGGACTTTACATACAGAGTAGCCTTTGAAATTTTCAGTATGTCCACACACAGTCATTCACATACTCACCAATACTCTCCCCCTTCCCCCAAAAATCCTACCAGTCTTCTTTATAAGGGTGCCTTCGCACACAGTACAATTTGTTGCAGAAACTTCTGCAACTGAAAATCTGTTCCATTCATCCAACTAGAACTTGCAGAAAGCCAGATGCTTGCCATTAAAACTTCATTCAGATGAATGGAACGGATATCTAGCTCCAGGTCAGAGCACCTCTAACATGGGGTCTTTTTGGTTGCAAAAATAAATGTAAAGGCAAAGTCAGTTTTTTGACCCAGGGTTTTCCAGGATAGGTCATTCTTGAGAAATCCTTAGGATAGGGCATCAAAGTTTGGTAGGGGTCCAACACAGGAGCGTAGCTATAGGGGTGCAGAAGTAGCAGTTCATACCAGGCACTGTACACAGAGGGCCCCAAAGGTTCCTTTGCCACGTAAAATATACCACTATTCTACATGGCTCAAAGTAGTTAGGGTCCCCAATACACCTAGGCCCACAACCTATGAGCTTTTGAAGAGGCTGCAGCATTCAGGTGAGTGCTGCAGCCTTCAGTACTTACCAAGCACACCACTATGCATTTGAATGGGACTGATGTGCAATAAGGCCATGTGACCGATGAACTCGATGTCACATGGCCTGTGAAGCAGAAGTGGTGCTCAGGACACGCTGCAGCTACTTCAACCAGCTAATCCACAGGTATCCTGGGTGTCAGACCACCACAAATCTACAATTGATGACCTATCCTAAGGATAGGTCAGCAATTAAAAAGTCCAAGAAACACCCTTTAATTGTACCTCCTTCTGACAGTTGTACTCTAGGTAGTAACCTACCCTTTTGTCTTGCTCCTCCTTGTTGGCTAAACAATGTTTGGTCTCCTTTGAACATGTCCTGTACTGATAATCCACATTATACACTCATTGACAAAAATAATGCACCAAGAAGGCACTGAATGAAACTGTGAGAATGTAATGATAATATTTCCAAGTGATTACAATGTTAGGGAAAAAGGATAAGTTTATTGGGGAAAACTGAACAACTATGTGAAGGCTCTAGTACCCTGATGGGTCTCCTCAAGCCTGGATACTGGAGGAGATAGGACAGGACAGGGAGGCATACAGGCTCTGTATGGTACCCTATGCCACATTTTCCCACATGTGTTGCAGCTGGGCCTGTAAATCCTGCACACACAGACTACCCTAGCAAGCTGGTCCCATAAATACCCATTTGATAATAAATCTGGGGACTGAGAAACCCTTGCAGTCTGTGGACAAGCATTATCCTGCTGCAAAATGGCAGTTAGAATCCCTGTCAAGACAATACATGTGGCTGCAAGATATCCTGCATATGTCACTGAGCTGTTAGTGTCCTTCGTATCACTACTAGGGGTGTTGTAGTATACGATGGCTCCCCCAGTCATTACACCAGCAGTTGGGGCAGTGTGTCACTCCATAGCAAAGGCGTTCAACACAAGACCTCTATACACTAACCTGACCAATGTCAGATCCCAAACAGAACCTGGATTTGTCACTAAAGACAATACAGTTAGAGTCTGTAGCAGTCCAGGCAGGACATGTAGTAGGTGCCATGAATCCAAATGGTCTGGGCAGAGGGAGGTGTGTAATGAAGATACCGTCTGTGTCTGGATGGTGAACAGGGAAACTGTGGGAGCTGCCTGATCGGTGCATCAAATGACCTTCTGGTCTATGTGGGCCATCCAGAGCCTGTTCACAGTGTGTGCATGCCCTCACGTAACCCCTGCTCCCAACATCTAACAGCTAGGCCTTGACGGCGGCCAATTAGTTAAAATGACCATCCTGCTTTTCTTAGTCCTATGATGCAATACTTCCAAAGTCTGTCAGCTGGGCAAAATGTCTTCAAGGGCATAGCACAAGGCATTATGGGAAAGGAGCTGGGGAGCTCATGCGCCCTCTGTTGGATGTAACAGATCCTCAATTTGCTTTTGACTCACCGAGCCTTCAAGGGCATAGAACAGACATGTCTAGCAGTCAGCGATCCATGACCAAGAGGTACACTACCTAAGGTAGTCTGTGAGAGCATTCTTATAGGGCAGCAGGGGCATGCACACTTACGCCCTCTTGTGGCTAGACCCAGTGTCTTATCTGACCACACCTGTAATAATTTACATACGTGCCTGAGATATAACTGCATGCAGATTCTTGCAGAAAGCCGAGATTTCGAACAGGGTGCATTATTTTTTTTGTAAATGAGTGTATATGTCATATACTAAAAAAGGTACAGATATACCTGGCAAGCACACATGGCAAAGAAGTTCAAGTTGTTTACTTCAGCTGCAAGGGTGGAGGTGGTAAAAGTATTCATGACCTTTTATTACTAAGCGTCCTTGTTATAGGAAACATCACTCCACAATCACATGCATTGAAACATGAACTCAAAGAGAAACAAGCTCGGCAAGGGGTTGTATTATCACCAAGAACACAGAGCACAACATCATTGGGTATGTGGTTCATGAACTATGTATAATGCAGACTATACAATTCCTGACATGTCGTTTTAGTAAATACTTGCATTTCCCATGAAACAATTCTGGAGCATCTTTTCTTATAACTCTGCATTGTGCTGTTCCTTGGTTATGTCTCCTAGAATTGTGCTGGATGTTACCATTCCCCTTATCTAAGTGTGTGTCCCTATACAGCCTGGTAGTGTCAGCGTGGATTAAGGTAGCAGACTTTACAGGGGCACACCTCCAACTGGCAGCACCTGGCTGACAATTTATTCACAAATTTTATAGGATGAGTAACAGAGGACCCTTACAATGCAGAACGAGAAAAGATGCTCCAGGATTTTCCTACTTCATTGAGAATAGAAGAAGTGGTAAAACCCCACTAACACCCCAATAACAAGATATACTTCATCATATGCTATCACGTAGCACCAATGTTTATACAAGGCGATCACAAACAAAAAAAACCTGAACACAAACTGCACAATGAAACAAATGCACTGCTGCACTATTGTCACATCTATCACAAAACCAAATAAAATATGTCACCTTCAGGCCAAAACATTGTTCTATATAGCTCATGCATGTTAGACAGAGCCAGCAAGGATGATAAGATGATAACCAGACACTGCTGATATCTTATCTCCGGAAGAAAAGAAAAAGCAGCAGGTTAAAAACCCCAACAATATATAGCTAAAAATTAGGTAACAGAAGTATAGTAAGCACAGGCAGAAAAATAGCACAACCTTTCACACCATTTACAATGCCTGCTTTCTGGCAGGAGGAAAGGAAGGACAGTATACTGCCATAGCTGCTCTCCTCTCTCCAGGGAGTACAGTTACTGAGTGTGTTATCAGTAGATTTAATATATAATAAATAGGAATATATAACGCTAGGTTCACACTAGTGTTCAAGCACTCCGCCGCTGAATCTGCATAAAATCGGCAAATCCACCAATTTCCTTATAAAATAATCAGAAACCGTGCGAACCCATTACAGACTATGGGGTCTGTTGATTTCCATGTGTAACCGCTTTTACGCAGTGCTGTAAAGCACTAAATTTAATGCTGTAAAGTTTAATTAGCTTAAAGGCTATGGAGACACTAAATAAAACTATAAATGTGCATCTTACTAAATTACTGGAGAAAAAAGTTTTTTGCATTGAGCATCCCTTCCGTGCACTCAGGAACCCTAAGGGTACGTTCACATGAAGTTTTTTTGCAGGCTGAAAAAAAAAATCTGCTTTTGGAATTAGGAAACTGATTTTTGACACCTGAAGATAGGTCATGTCACTTTCTTTCTTCTAGCTGAAGAAAAAAAAAAAAAAAAAAAAAAAAAAATCAGCTACTGACTCCCATTAAAATGAATGGGAGGCAGATTCCACCTTAAAATCAGCTTGCAAAAACATGTGAACATAGCCTTATTTCCAATTTATCACCTCCTGTATGTTCAGACTTTTGGCTCAGGGGTGTTTTTTTAGTACTGTTCACATGATCTCTTCGCTGTTTTCATTTCACCTGCACAGATTCAGCTCACCTCTCCTCCTCCCTCCTCCTTCACTGTCTTGTTTGCATAACCATATGCACACAGACTTATGTGACAGCATGTGTCAGGCTGAGACATCTCCTCCCCATTTGCCCCTTATTCTCTCTCTGCTCCACCCACTCTTCTAAATCGTGGTGCTAAGGGCAAAAGATGAACAAAGTGGTGCATGTTTGGCCATAAATGGCGGTACACCACAAATGTGTCACTTTTGCACCAGAAAACTGGCCTGAAAAGTATAGTTAATTCCCTTCATTGTCAGCAGCACATGCCCTTGTGTATACAGGGGGATGTGTTGCCAATACTAATGCAAACTGTAAGGTGATGAGCGATCACATTAACAATCATTTGTGCCAATACAGGTATGCTCTGAGCCATGTAAAAAGCTAAAGGAGTAGATTTACAGTTTTTTAAGTGAATATTCTACCAGGAAATAACCCATTGTGTAGTAATCATAAAAATGATAATAATAATAACGGTACATTTATATAGTGCCAACATAATCCAAATAGTGTACACTGTTAAACATTTTTTAAGACTTTAAGACTGTTGGTGACGCTAGGTTCACACCTGCTCTGGGCTCTCAGTGTGTAGAGAGGGGAGTATAAGAGCTGAGGAATCACCTATTGTGACTGGTGGATTCTGTGCCATATCTACTTATACATGATAGCTGTGATCATCAGCGTGCTGATAAGTGAGGTGCTGCTGCAAAGAAATCTACCAAAATTTGGGATGTTAAGGGAATTTCGATTAGCAGTGATACTGATGGGGAGGTTATGAGAGAAGGGTGACAACGGCAAAGCACTGCAGAATAGGTTTGTGCTATACAAGCAACACCAATATATAAATCTAATTTCATAAATAAATCTTCCATAGATAATATAACTTTCAATGCAAAACAAGCGACACTTCTGAAGTAAATGCTACTAAACAAAAAAAAAAAAAAAACAACAACAACAACACAATCTTAAGAAATGCAAAATTAATGACATGAGTCTTAGTGAGAAATACTACTACGTAGTAAGATAAAACAACTGACAAAAAGTAAAACATTCTTCCTGTAACATGCAGAGTGAACACTAGAGGGAGATCTTCAGATTTAGAGGAATTTGACAGATTTATACAGCTAGTGGAAGAATGTTAATTCACCCACAAAAAAATAAAATCTCACTTATGTGACCAATGTACTTCCCCATAGCAGACCTGTCTATAGCATCTGTTGAAATTCTAGTATTTTTCTGGCTATGTGTAGAATTTTGCCTAAATCAACAAATATTTTCCATCTGAACATGATGATTCCTGATGCAAATTTAGCAGTACATTACAAACCATTGCCAGCCAGACTGTACATATTAGGCCTAGGTCACATCTGCAGCCTACTGTCCATGGTTCTGGACAGGAGGAGAACAAAAACAATGGCCAGGTGGACTGGTAAAATAGCAGATACATACAGAACCCAATGGACCCCACTGACTATAGTGGGGGTCTGTTGGGTGTCCCGTGCTATTTTTTTTTTTTTTTCTGCCAATTTGAGTCGGACATCATGATGGAGTTTCCTACGAATAATCCAATGCAGATGTAAATGTAGCCTAACATGGAAGGAAGAGTGTTAAAGCATACCTCCAATTACAAACAACTTTGTACAAATGAATAGTGCCCATAAGTGAACATAAAAGTTTGTAAGATATCTTATTGAAGTAGTATGTTAGGTTTCCTTCTCCACTTTCAGGCCATGTTACTTTCTACATACAAGTCTATGAAGAGAGTAGGAGGAGCAGGAGGCTGCTGGAAAAGACATTTGCTGCTGCTACGCTCTGATATTCTGTGAGTGACACTGCACAGAATGAGGCAATAAATCAATAAAACAGCCTCTCCTCCCTCTCCCCTCTCCAATACAATGGTGTGAGGTGAATATGGAGACAGAGATGGATCTCTGAGCAAATATAAGGAGAATGAAAGCAGCCTAATAAAAATGGCAAAGGAAATAGAGTTCTGCAATAAGATTACAAGAAACCTTCTAGTATTTCACATGCACTATTTATTAATGTTGAGAACTGGAGGTATGCTTTAAGGCAGCGGTCCCCAAACTTTTTTTTTTCACTACGGCCCAAAAGGGGTGGCGAGGCAGGGAACAGGGGCAGGGTGGGTGGTTTAGGGGCAGGGCTTTGGTCATATGAGGGCAGGGTTATACACCAAACAGCACTGTAGACTGGGGAGTGCTGGCAGGACCCCGGTGTACAGCGCTGTAGACCAGGTCCCCGCCATTAGCTATGCCAGGAGCCACGACACTGTGGCCAGATCGCCGACCCCCCCCCCCCCCCAATAATGTACTGGAAGCCGCATCTACTGAGGCCAGCCTGCTGCCCCAAAAGACCCCCAATGGCCCGCTCCTGGTCCATGAACCGGTGGTTGGGGACCCCTGCTTTAAGGGATTTGTGTTTGTAAATAGATACAGAAAGATCTACTTGCAAGGGCAAAAGACTACACAGTAAATACAGTGGCCCACATTTATTGTCTGCCATAACTGTGGTATAAATTACACTTTTATTGGTGCAAATCAATTTAGACAAATAATTGATTTGTGCCCCCCCCCTTATCAAAAAAAAACAAAAACAGGTGTTCGAGCCTAGAAAAGGGGGGTGTAATTTTGACAGGTAGTAAAATGTGCCACATTTATTACTGCCATGCATCAATTTTGCAATACAAAATGATTCTGAAAAGTAAGACAACCTTGAGCTGGTACAGAGAAAGTGTCTAACTTCGAACATGTGCAAAATTTATCATAGCATACACCATGGTGATAAATTTGGAGAATCCAAATTCCAACCCCTCACACTTAAGGGGCATTTTAACCCAGAAACGCGTTGTGTGTTTCTGCCTTTTGTTTGGAAAAAATAAAGAATTGCTTGGAGTGAATCCTGGGTAAGTGCAGTTCCTTTCCTATTGGCATCTTCAATCCTGGATGTGCCGTTGGTCCTTTGCTGTCAAATGTGGAGAATCTTCAGACCTACTGCTACAGGTTTAAGCTGTCTAAATATTAGACAGCATTAGTAAATGTGGCACCCTTTATGAAACTCTATGACCCTCGCATCTAGGTAAGTTATTCCCCACCCATCGGATAGGGGATAATGTGTGGGGGTCCAACTGATCAGGACAACAGGGTGTAATTGTCCCCCGTTCAGAATGGAGTGATGATCAGACAGTGCCCACAATTCCATTCATTTCAATGGGAGTGCCGAAACTAGCTGAAGTACAGTGCTCAGCCATCTCAATGGCTCCTGTTGAAATGAATGGATCAGTAGGTGCGCTGTCTGACCACTACTCAGAACAGGGAAGAAATATGGAAAGGGAACAACTTGCTAAAATGGGAATACCCCCTTAAATAAGTAATTGGAGCTCTGACCGGTTGCTACAGGCAATAACTTTTGTAACCAAACTGCTTTGACGTATTATTATTATTGAGCTGTTTGCACATAAAACCCTGTAAAAGGGCCTAATTTAGCAAAACTTTCTAAACTAAAAACTGTTCTTGCTGCAGCCAGAGATCAACCATTTTTTAAACTGGAGGGAAGACCGTGAACAAGAGACCCAAAACCACACAGTGAAATGTGTAGGAATTCTGGCAGAACATTAATTTATTAATAGTTTTGACACTTTTGGTGCCTTGTCTGAGAAGGGGGTGGAGCTTAGTGGAAAGAGTGTTTTTTTTAATTGGGGAAGAGGCACGACTTAAAATATGACTTACGCTAAAAATGCACAAATTTATTACACACTTTTTAGAGTAAGCCAAGTCAACAAATAAAGGCAGTCTGCCACCACCAAAATTGCTTCTAAACCCCTTATGTACTATTGTAGGGACCATTACAGAGATAGTGAACATACTTTTTTTGTATTAACATGTAATCTTGCTGCCAAGAAAATCAATTTTTAAGCTATATGTCCATGAGCTGTTCGGTGCACCCAGGAAGTGGCAGTTTCTCCTGGAGATCCAGTTTTCACCTTTATATTAAAAGGGTGGTGCTGAGTGGTGACCATGTGCAAATCTGGGCGCTCAGTCAGTTGCAGCTATGCCCCGGGTGCTTGATAGCAGCTCATCTGCATGCATGTCTTGCCACTTCTGCCATGTTCCACTGCACTTGTACCTGATTTGCATATTTATGCAAGTAACAATGGAGCCCCAAGCAAAGCCCCACTCTACCATGCCCACATTTAGCAAACTACAGGGATAATGCACACCGTGAGATCACAGTACATTGTATTATACCTGTACTATGACATCACTGTTTTATCAGAGTGGTGGCACAGTACAGAGATTATATATACAATTATATCACAGTAGAGCGATAATGCCCACTATAACATCATAGCAGAGGGATAATACACACAAAGATATGACTGTGTACAGTGTGACATCACAGCATATCAAGAAAGTTGTTACACCCATGATTGTGGCTGCACATTTCTCTGGAGAAGACCATTCTGCTGAAGATTTGCGGGTTGTGGTTTTAATGGGACATTTTAAGACGCAGAGGGAGAGGAAAGAATCGGAGTACAAGTTAATGCAAAAATTTCAAACTCTGCAATTTGGACTTAATATTCATGCCACACCATGTATGAACTGTGAGGGTCACAAATCACCTCCTGATAGCAAACAGATAACAGCAAGAATTAGTGATCCCTCCATCACGCCCCACAAGTTTCCAGATTGTTTATTTCTTGACCTGTTGTAAATAACTTCTCTACTTATATTGCATTTTGTTATTTTTAAAGATTCTAAGATCCTTTGAAGGCCTGTGTCTTTTGTGTATAAAAAGTCTGTGAATTTTCAGTTTCTTGTATAACACCATGTCTGAAGAAGAGAGCTAGTACTCTCGAAAGCTTACCCTCAAATATACCCAACCTGTAAAAGATATCACCTGATTTCTTCACTCTTCACTACTTTCTATGGCTAACACGGTACAACATTATACTACTAGAAACATGACAATGTAAACATATTGCTACAGCAAGTTTTATCACAAAGTAACAAGTCATGCAATATCCAAGAATTTAAAAAGTCCAAGTTCCTGAAAAGTAATCTGGCAAAACTATTAGAAAAAAAAAATATATATATCTGCATATACAGAAAACTTATCTGAACAAGTACTGAGACAATCACGTCCTTGAGTTTGTGGTTAGAGGAACTTTCAGGGTAGACATTATTTGGAAGGAATATACCAAACAATTTATAACAAAAAAAAAAAAAAAACGAAGCCTTCTGCTGGCCACACACACCACACTAGCTCAGTCATACAGATACCATGTTTCCATGCGTTTTTATTTTTATATATTTTAATAAACCCATGTGCAAACTAATAAAACATGACACATGCTTGGCTAACAATGACATATACCTTTACAAGTGAACAACACAAACACAATATTAAAAATAATGCTAATAATCAAAAATGAAAAACACGACCAACAAAATGTCCAGTAGACGTGTTGGATCTAAATATTTGTAAATATTTGTACACAACCATCCGCTGGACCTTTGACTTTACATCTTTTCACCATTACATTATAAATGCCTTTACATGCAAATTGTATCATTACATTGCTAAGTAAGCGACTAAAGCGAAATGAGTAAAATCCGATAATTTTTTTTATATTCAGCCATGTTCTGATGCTGCTCACAACACCCAGGAAATGACACTCAGTGACCGCAGCTTCAGTGACCACAGCTTTGCCTGCCTCAATCAGTGATCGACTGATCAGCATTTCCTGCCTGTGAGGGACTAGGAATTAGAGACCAACGGGGGCCCATACAGTGTGGGGAACAAGAACAGCGGGGAATTGGTGTGGCAAATATGCCTTTATGTTATTTGATAGAGAACTGAGCAGGTTTAAAACAAATAAAAAAAAAACCCAATATATTAATATTGTATGAGCAATCACTTTATGGGTATGCCTTTTTACTCCAAAAATCAACCCACTCGTGTCTATGGGACATCTCCCCTTTCTCCATGAACAGTCAGGATGCGATTCAGGATTATTTATGGTAGATTAAATTATAGTATTTCACAAACAAAAGGACATTGGTGTATCTTACTGTTTCGCTGAGGTGGTCTGAGGGCACGTGCTGCAGGCTGATTTCCACCCACAAATGGATCTTGAGTTTTGGTACTTGAGGCACTCGTGTGAAGTGCAGAGTCAGAGTTCGTTCTGAGAATACAATTAGCACATAATGGAACAATGCAGTATAAGGAATCATCTGGACTTTAAGGAAATCTGTCACATGAAAATATATAAAACAGGAGGAGCTGAGCACACTGATATAAAGATTTGTATGAAAAAAGTCAGTATATCTTGTCATTTATCCACTGAAGTCTCTGTTCTTTCTATGCTGAGAAGTCAAGGAGGCGGACCTATCGGTGACTTACAGGGCCTCTATGTATACAGAGAGTGTGGTCAGTCACTGATAGAGCAGAGATTTTAATAGATAAATGTTAATACTCTCACAAAAAACTATAAGTATCAATCTGCACTATAGCATGTTGCCTACAGACTGTGTGACAGATTCCCTGTAAACTGGGTCAGGACTAAAAAGTAGGAAACTCCAAAAGGAGAGCAACCAATGAAACATGTACGTTATAAATGAAGAGCACATCCAACAACAAGCAATACGTCAGCAGAATCATTGCCTGCCTTCATCAATAGGCTATATAAAATTATTACTGCACGCCCACATTTCCCAGGTCTCCAATATGCATCTCAATCAAGCACCATAGCAACAAAATATTAGTAACCACTAACCAAAAGATAAAAGGATGCTCTATTCTCACCCACAGATAAGTGAAGGAAATAAAAAGCTCTGTGGTAGCCAAAGGCAGCAATAAATTTATAGTAGGAGGGGGAAAAAAAAAAGAAAAAAAAAAAAAAAAAAAAAAAAAACACACACACACACACACACACACACACACACACACACACACACACACGCCACAGGCTTTGGCTACAGTCCCCAGACATTCTCTGGAAGAAGCCATCAATGGACCTTGATCAGAAGATTGCATGATATGTAAAAAAATAATAAAATGTAATGGGGTTTAAAATCTTTAAAAAATAAATATATTTCATGTGTATTAATTTTGCAATGCACACTCTTTTTTTTTTAATTTAGGAGATCTGAACATTGCATACCCTATTCTAGGCCATGGTTACGTCTGAGATGTAAATCTATATTATTTGTACTAATATACTGAATACATGCATCGGTCAGCCCTAACATTTAGACCACAAGTTTAACATTGTGTATGCCCCCCCTTGAGCGTCCGTAACCGCCTTAGATGCAGGGCTTATATTATGAATTGATTGTTTTGTTAAAGGGGTTTTCTATCTAAAATAATGTCACTAGTACCCAACATTTGTCCACTAAGTGATTGGTCACAGCAGCCACCTGAGCCCACCTCCTGCCTACTCGGGTTTTCCGCATTTGATGGAAAATTCTTTAAGCTGAAAGTAAACTTATAACTATGCAGTTTAGCTGTCCTCAAAGAAAATCTTTCTATTGCCACCTATAGATAGCTTGCCTGCAAGTCAATGCCCTGCTCAGAAAAGACCCTTGAAACACTCAGTGGTTAGCACTGCTGCCAGCACTTGGAGTTCTAGGTATGAAACTCCATCTGCATGGAGTTTGTATTTTCTGCCTGTGTTTGGATGGGTTTCCCCCAGGTATTCTAGTTTCCTCCCACACTCCAAAGACATACTGATAGGGAATTTAGATTGTAAGCCCTATACGTGACACTGACTGACCAAGTCTGTAAAGCGCTGTGGAATATGATGGCGCTATATAAGTAAGCTAAATAAAATAAATAGAACACAACTAAACGGTATTTAAGACAAACCAAAAACTTGAAGAAAAATGGACTAATGTTTTTAACTATTCAGACACTGACATTGTTAGTATTCCAGATTAACCCTTAGCATCTGCTTAATATTCTGTTTTGTAGATTGACAATATTACTACTAGATCACTAATACAAGGAGAAAGAAAAAAAAAAAAAAAAAAAGACTGAGGCAGAAGAGACAATGTGCAAAGCAAATCACTTTTACCATAGTTAATTATTAGCCATGTTAGCAAACGCCATCATAACATGTAAATAAATAGAACTGGTTTGTCTTCCTGTGAAGGGATTATCCTAAACCCTAAATCTTCTGGCCTCATTCACACGCGCTTTCCTTTCACATTATCAACTTTGCAGAGCTTTGCTGTCTTTGTGGCTAATGTAATTGTTTTGGCTTATTTTATTGTAAACTTTTGTGCAAACATATATGGATTTATTTTCTATAGTGTACAGCGCACATTCTATATTATTCTGCAGATGTTCTCCAGTGTATCATAAAAAGGCAAACAAAATGATGTGAAAAGGAAAAATAATTGCTTTATTTCTTTCCACGCTCAATTATGATGTAGGTTAGCTGCAAAATCTATAAGAGCACAAATCTAGCACATATTAAAGGGAACCTACAAGCAGTCTTGTATGAGCCACATTGTATAGAGCTGGGAGAACTGAGCAGACTGATATAAAGTTTTGAGGCAAAAGTTCCAGAATCTCAGCTCATTGGGGATTTAGGAGTCCAGTGGACTGTCCTACTCAATGACTGCGCACTAAGGCCTAGCCGCCATTCAGTGGACCGCCCACTCCAACCCTAAAGTCCAGAATAAGAGAATACAATACAATGTATACTGAATCTTTTCTAACAGCACTATATCTATCAATCTGCACGTCTCCCCCGGCTCTATTATAGGTAGCTGGCACATCAGACACCATATGTAAATGTGAGAGTTTCCCTTTAACTGCTATGGAGGTGCCACTAGTGTGGCATGGGGATACAAAGGTCTTGCAAACATGCTTTAGGGAACAGATTTCTCTCATACCCTCAAACTGTCCCCAGTCCATCAGCATTAGTCTCCATACACCCACCCCACAAGCCAAAGTGCAGAGCAGCCAGTGGTAGACTATTCTTATAATTCATTGACCGCCATTCATTTGTATTTACTACATTATGGTCACTGTAGAGAAAAAACATATGGCTAATAAAATCTGATTGCCGGGGGTTTCAGAAGCCAGAATGGCAATGCTCAGCTAATATACAGGATGCCTAAGACACAGAATGTGTGCTCCTTTCACATCTACCAACTACCAATGTAGTTTTCCAATGGTATATTATTAGTACTAACTATAAATATTTTTGGCAGAATAAAAATATCTATTGCTAGGGAAAAAGAAAAAAAAAAGTTCTATCCAATTCTGCCTCTACAATATTTACGAGCACAATGGGCTAAGACAAGCATGGATGTTAATGGGAGGAAGCTGACATCTTAATTGTACACAGGGAGATTGTTAGGCCAGCAATTATTTGAGGTCTATAGCCAGCTTAAGACAATTTAAGCGATAATGCCTTCAGACGGAAGCAGCAGGTTTCTTAACTTGCTTGACCTCCATGAAGAAGTCTTTACATATCCTGACAAAAATCCTGTGGAAATCTAGAAGTAACCAGGCAGATTAGTCTATGGCAGTATTTACCCACCTCTATTTAGTTGTGAATATGTAAAATTGGGCATAACTATCGCAGTTTAATGGTCTTAATGTCTGCTTGGAAATAAATTAGATGTGGTAGTGATTCAGAGGGAAAAAGAAATAAATTAAGGGGAGGGGGGGTTGAATACCCTGAGCCAGTATTAGGCTATGTTCACATCACATTTGTGATGTCAGTTTAGTGTGTAGGCAGGGAAAAGCTGGTGAAGGACATAAAAGTATATGCATAAGGCTCTATTTGATAGACAGGGGCCAAAAGACTGTGTGAGGGGTGCCCAACTGATTTATTTCAACTCACGACAGTTTCCTGACGCAAGTTAGAATGAAAATCTACACTAGTTCCTACATAAATAAAATATATCTCCTGATGTGCCCCCTTGCCACTACTCTCCAAGCAATGTTTCTCCTTCTGAAGTCTTTAATGGCCTAAAACGGGTCAGCAACCTTCGGCACTCCAGCTGCTGTGAAACTACAACTCCCAACATGCTCCATTCACTTCCACGAACAGCAGAGAAAGTATGCATGCTGGGAGTTGTAGTTTTACAACATCTGGAGTGCCGAAGGTTGCCTACCCCTGGCCTACAAGAATTCTCACTGCACCGCCACCTACCCCTTATTCTGGCCCTGCTATCAATCTTTTCTCTGTATGAAGAGGACTATACTGAATCCATACAATCCTATGCAATTATAGTAGGTCCTTGTAACAAAAAGTTGGGAAGCCTCTAAAACACAGAGGTTTCAGGCCGGACTTGCCAGATTCATCTACTGGCAGATGTATGCGCTTTGGAACCCTCTAGCACAGGGGTCAGCAACCTTCGGCACTCCAGCTGCTGTGAAATTACAACTCCCAACATGCTCCATTCACTTTCATAGGAGTTCCAAGAACAGCAGAGCAAGTATGCATGCTGGGAGTTGTAGTTTTACAACCGCTGGAGTGCCGAAGGTTGCCTACCCCTGCTCTAGCATCCCAGCCTAACAACCCCCCTGTAGCCCTGAATGGCATTTTCCGCCTCTGCTTGCATCACAGCTATCTGTAGGCAAATCTCTCAAACAAGCAGCACCCTGATGCACTTGTCAGCTGGTTTGCAAATCTATAAAGATTTTTACCTCTGCATTGCTTCTGCAGTTTGTGGCTAAAAAGACTTTACCACCTCCACCTCTTTGCATGCTTTAATAGGTGATGTTCCACTGATTCTGGCACCGTTGGAATTTTTTTCCCTAGGCCTTACCATTCAAGAAATAATTTCTATTAATTTCAACACAATTATGCTCTCTGCTGTCAGGTGGCCGGTCCTTTGCTGAGGCAGACAAACAGGGACCGCCCATCCGACAGCAATGACTGTTTGGGAGCGGTGGGGGCGAGAGAAAAAATTCCAACAGTGAAGGATGGAATGGAAAGTTGATGAAGGTGGTGAAAGGCCCTCTTTAAGGCCCCTACACAGAACGGTTATTGGTTTGAGAGCCATTTTGAAACTGACATCTCCCATAACATGTCTGTTTTAGTAAAAACTTGTATTTCCCATGAAATAAAGATTCTGGAGCATCTTTCCTTAGAACAGTGTGTTGTGTCATTTCTCCAAGAAATAAATGAATAAACAACACAGTGATAGTATTCAATTAGAGCCTCCTATGTAGGGACACAACACTTTCACATTGAGAATAGTAACGCCCAGTTGTCAAATCATAAGGAATAAGAGGCACAATGCAGATTTAAAGGGATTCTATCATTAAAAAAAAATGATTTTAAACTAAAAGCACATCAGAATAGCCTTTAGAAATGCTATTCTTCTACTACCTTTATTTTTCAGGTCCGCGACGCCGTTTTTTTTGAGTTTTGTCTTTTCTTTGTTATGCAAATTGGTCTTCAGAAAGCACAGGTGGCGTCTCCCATGTGCTCAAAGCACAGGCTCGTCATAGGTTCCAGCGTTGCCTCTGTCTTCTGCTTCTGACATGTCTCCTCCTCTTCACTCCTCTTCTTACACGAGACCACCGCAAAATGGCTGATGGAACAGCCAACTGCATATGCCCCCCGTGCTTTCTGAAGACCAATTTGCACAACGAAGACAGACAACAAAACTAAAAAACAGCGGCGCAGACCTGTAAAATAAAGGTAGTAGAAGAATAGCCTTTCTAAAGGCTATTCCGATGTGCTTTTAGTTAAATCAATTTTTTAATGATAGAATCCCTTTAGAGACAAGATGCTACAAAATTCTTATTTAATGGAGACATACTTACTAATGCTAGGTTTGCGTCGGCTGTCCGCTGTTCTAGTCCATCAGAGGACCAGAAGAATGGACAGGTGGACCGCTAAAATACCAGTTACATATGAAACCAGATGGACCCCAATTGACTACAATGGGGTCTGTTGGGTGTGTTTTTAAACAAAGTGGCGGACAAAAAAAGCCATGAGTAGAGGACTTTTGTCCGCTGGTCTCAGGAGGACGCTGCAACGCAGTCTCCTACGGAAATTCAGACACAAATGTGAACGTAACCTAAAAAAGACATGACAGGAGTGGTGACAAGTCCACTCTTTACTCATTGTTAGCAGATTACTGACTATTCTAAATAAATACGATTTATATGACCTGCATACCTACTTTCGCTACCATTCATGTGCCAAATTCTTCAGTCAGTTATGATCTCCAAGAATTGTTCTAGCAATACATTCTATAATATGGAGATAGTCATCAACCCATACATATGTGTTTGAGAATTGCAAATTTCACATAGTATGGCATTTTGTTTTAAGAAAAAATTCTCAAGAGACAACTAGTGAGTGTCTGATACCCAAAATAAAGGAACTTAAAAAATATATTCTGTAAGAAAGTCAAATGTGTACCAAAGATATAAAAAAATAGATATAACATTGTTCACCTGTTGAGAGCGGACAATAGTCTAAATCCTGGCCGTTTCTCTTCACTCCAGGTAGCATGCTGCCTTCAGAGACAGAAGTCAGGAGGGGGGAGAGGAACAAATGTTTCATATCAGTTAAAATCCCAGTAAAAAGAGTGCACACTGTAGTACCATGTTAGTGCCGTGACAAAGAAAATCGCTCTTAAGAAGGGGGTAAGTTAATGGAGAAGAGTCGAAAAGTAAGAATGAACTGAAAAATTGGAATGGTACCATGTTAAAACGGGAAAGTGCGGCATTTGATTATGAGGAAAGATGTAGGGGGAAAAAAAAAAAAAAAAATAAAATGAAAAAAAGTTTCTTGGAAGGTCTTCCAATGCACTGCATTGCAAGTGTTTCCAGTGTTTAAAGGCAGAAGGAAGCGAGGCAGGTTTCATATTGAATTAGTGTCAGCGGAGGAATGAAGACCTATCATTATGTATATAGGAGCTGGAAGCACAATAGTCATTAAAGCTACATTAGAAGCGATCATTAGCTTCACAAAGCATGGGACGATTAATAAAAAGAAAGTGGGACAATGACTGAAAGATTCCAGGAGAAAAGAAAAAAAAACACAAAAACACAGGCGCTTCTCCTAATGGAACATTGCATTCTGTGACAGGCCAGGAAGGTTTATGGGAGGTCACTACTTGAATGGCAACACGCAGTTAACCGTCCATAAAAGACAAGACCTGGGCAATCTCACAATCTCGCTGATGTACTGCCCAATTACTTCATAACATTTCTCTAAACTAGTTAAGAAATTGCTTGAAGGAGCGGTATTATCTGACTCAGCTGGTGGTCACTCTCACTGCTGGAGGAAAGCGGAAAGTAGAACTGGCAGCATGTTATATATTCAAGTATGTAGCGGTGTCCTTATTAAGAAGCTGGTGCTTTGGGCTTCACAGTGTTAACAGAGAAGAATTTTCTGTGTTTTCAGACTTTTTTTTTTTGCACTCACGAAAGTTCCTTGGCAATGAAGTGGTTGCCAGTGGGAACAAGTGACACCAGGGACCCAGAGCGTGGGACACAGAGACCAGCTGCACTTCTGACCTCTCTCACTGGAAATTATTTTATTGAGATCATTTACTTGCCAGGAAGACTTTCTTTTACCAAACAGAGCCAGGTCAGGGTATAGATCTCCTCCTGTTCTGTCTCAAACCCTAGCGTCAAGGCCAACTTTATGCCCCTCCTAATGAGAACAGCAGAATAACACAGAGCAAGCAGAATATAACAACATGTATCACACTTGCTGACATTTGCCAAGATAAAAAAAAAAAAAGAAGGTTCTTGTATCGAGTGGTTAATAAGTACAACGTGGATATATTACTAAGGTGGGATGGCAGGAACACAGCCACCACATGTTCTCTAAGGATTAAGATGGGGCATCTGGAGCTTTTTCCTCCCCTGACTATAGGTTCTATAGAAAGTAATTCACTGCCAAAACCTAGAAAAATTTTGAGAACTTTTTATAGAAAAAAAACGTAAATGCACAGATTTATGAAACCTGTAATATGCATTATTAAGGGGATCTCTATCAGATTAATAATAATTTTAAAAAAGTCACAATGGTGTTCATACCACCACAAATACTACTCACCTTCCATCCCTGCTGCTCCTGGTCTGTCGCTTACAGACTTCCTCACTGGTCTCCATTTCCTGATAGCTTTGGATACACAGGAAACGACTAATCAGCCAATCACTGGCCACAGTGCCTGAGTAAGGTCAGGGGTGCAGCCAGTGATTTGTGTGTCCGGAAGGGACCAGGAAAGAGAGAACAGTGGGGTACCCAGGAAGCATTGGAACCCAAGCAGCAGGGAATTGATCATGGAAGTGACATTTTATTATTGGACATCATTCTGAGCCTTTTAAAACCCCTTTCGACACCATATTGTATTCAGGTTTCCCAAAAACTCCCAAAGTTTTTTTTATCAATCCACGATACACATTGTACAATACAAAGACTAGCCCATTTCAGACCTCTTCAATTCGGCTTTATGTTAGGGTTCTTATTTTGACTGTAACATCCAGACCTTTCATGGCATTACTAAACTATCACCACCATAGGGGTTTGTGGTTCTTCAAAGGGGACTCAAAAAAGGTTTTTGCTGCCATATTATGTGCCTTAAAATGTGGCCACAGTACAACTATCTAAAGGGTCTAACATAAAACCTTAAAAGTGCAACTTTATTGAAGCAGTTCTCAACCAGACCTCTAGTATCAAGGTCTGAACTTGGCATGGGTGCAGCACCACAGGCTTCGTATTCCTCTCATCAAATATCTAACCACAATGCCTTCTAACATGCAGATTTTAGTACGAATAGCTACCTGGACCGCACTCTGAAACGTCTTGTAAGTCAGATTACGAAAGTGGGTGGTTTGAAGTAAGTTTCTGAACGTATTAGAAATGTGGTTGCCCATTTATTTATCCTTTTAACCCATCCTCATCATAGCCTAAGTGTAGCGCTGTAAATGCCAACACTGTACTTATCTAAAAGACATCATTTTTATATAAATCTAGCTACACATCTTTCAAACAGACCACAGACCTACCAGAAGGTAAAAACAGAAAGGCTACTTCATGCCCTCTCTCTTGTAGGCCTATGAGGCAATAATGACAGAGACCAAAAACTACAATAATGACTAAACGTCTGCACTCGATCTCCGCTGTATGAGACTTTCAGGAACTGCACCCGCTGACCCCATTTCTTTCCTCTGTAAATAAAAATCAACTCCGAGCTGCCAAAAACAAACCACAATCACCTCTCTGCTATACATCAGCTCATACAGCGTACTTTTCCAAGCCTGTTGAAGGATTCTGATTTACTAGGAATAAAGTTAGAACTCTGGCCAAAGTCAATGCTGTACACAAGTTTACACAGATGTCTAGAGCCACACATCAAATGCAACATCTGGATACAAAGACCACGACACAAATGTGTCCACCGAGCATTGATGTGCAGGATGATGCTTTAGCTATGGCAGGTTATTTAATCGGTGCCGTGAGACTGGGACAGAAATGAAAGGGCAGCGGTTAGTACACTGGAAACTGGACAGAGAAACGAAGGAGGGAGGACAAAAAGCATGCAAATCATATACAAATACGTATAAATGAGAGAAACATGACTACATATCCTGTAGGTAAAAAAGTTATTTAAACAACAAAGTCATGTACATAATGTCCCGAACGTGGCAACTCACGTGGATGCTGACATTAATGGGGCAAGTAATTAAATAACTGGCAGTACTACATGTACCAAGGGGTGAGACGATTCTGCAGATGGGAACTTGTATTGGACAACTGAACTTATGCCAGTCTATGACGTGCCGTTTCTGAAACTGATGATATGAAATTTAAGCTTTGGCAAATTTCACACTGTTTTCTTGGGGCAAGCTCAACTAGGAAAGTGTAAGCAGTGACAGGTTTCCGATTTCAGACTCTGATGTAATATCTATCTCAGTGGAGGTCTGCCTTTCCGCTGTGCTCAACCATACAAGTGGCACTCAGTACCTTTAGTATAAAACAGTGGCAACAACAGTTTTAGAACTACAATTTGCAGTAGTCAAAAACTACTCTATACAGTCAAATTATAAGGACTCCTAGAAGAGACCATGAGAGTCCTGCTTACCCCACACCCACACAATGGTTGGCAGCTTTCCCTCTAACAGTAAGCAGATGGCTGTGAAGTACTGTGTGTGAGATAAACACAACTCTTACCATCGCTCCTTGAGGGCCTGTCAAGATTTACTCCACTTTTACTCAGAAACCTTGCTCCAAATCACTTAAACGTAAAACTCTTTGCTTATAGAAGTTTCTATCCCTGCTCATTCCTGTTATTAGATAGGGCAGAAGAAATCACCTATCAGGTTAGCTATAAAATATATATAAAAGGTGTTTTCCGAGCCTTCCAGCATATCTTTTTTATATTGATCGGTGAGAGTTCAATGCCTGCAACCCAATTCAATCTTCTGCCTCCAGAAGCAGTTGTCCTCCAATTCAAGCAATAGACAGGATAGCTGCAGTATCCCCAGTGCCACCGCTATACAGTAGACAGGGTTGCAGTTCTGGTCCTATTACTTAAACAGAACCAGAGCTGCTTTTCAGTGGTCAGAAACAGATTGATCAGCTGATCTGCAAAGGGTCTGGTCTGGGTGTTTACCATAGTGGTGGGGCTGGTGGGGGTTCCCAGAAAAGCCCTTTAGACTAAGGCCACACTTGTGGGTTCTACTGAGGGATGTCCGCCACAGACATCCTTCAGTGGACCTGCTGGCAGCAAAAGTTTACACGAGTCATGCGACTCCTAGAGGATGCGGTAGTAGAGAAGGATCACAGTGGGTTATGGCATATGTGATGACACTTCTGATTAGACAGTTGGAAGCCATTTAGTGTCCTCAATTGCCCCACTCATTCAGTATTAAAAAAAAATAACCTTTAATATAACCAATTTTACCTGCAGTCAGACCAACCTAGCTTACAATGACCCACAAAAAAACAATTTTTGGCATATTATTGTGCTTACCTTCTCCAGCTATTATCAGGTGGAGGGGAGAGATAAACCGATCCATATGGAGAGCTGTCACAGTGATTCACAGTAAAGGAAAAGCAGATGACCAGCAAAAAATATTTTATATGACACAGTATAGTACTATTCTCTATGGTTTGGATGGCATGTTGACAGAGACCAGGCTTCCCCTGAAGCTCAATAAAGGCCTCCAGAGCATGGAGCCTGAAATAGGAATTTAGGGCACCATTTACTGGGACTGGGAGCTAATCTTGAATTACTGCATGTAACTAAATCTGTGCTAAGCACCATGGTGGAACAAAAGGCAGAATTGTAGTGATCTGAGAAATACAACTGAAGAGCCCAGAATGATTTCCAGTGATTAAATGGAATAACAAGCAGATCCCTTAAATTTAACTCATTAATAGTCACCAATCCACAGCGCAAGAAGAATGCTCCTCTGTAAAATGTGCAGCGCTGCCAACCTTATCAATTGTAATAGATATTTACAAACTAAATTTCCCATCTCTGGAAATCTGGCGCCATGTGGGCTACTTAATAGGACTATAACCTGGTAACATTAGAGCCAGGGTACTGGGAAAGACCTTGTGCAGCACACTTATCGCACCAGGCAGTCAGGGCTATGGGTGAGCCTGGCTTTCCTGCTTCATGCTATTAGGACAGAACGCCTTCAGACCACAGACATAACCAGAGCAGATGAGAAAGCGGTTACATCATCCAGACTTGTAACACTGCTCCTACAATTATTGGTTATCTAATTCCAGTGCTTTACATTAATGCATATACAGATTTTTCATTCTTTAGTTAACTGAATTTTAAGCTTTAAAAAAAACAAAAAACAAAAAAAAAACACTTGCTTGTACAATATATTCAAGAGGACAGAGAACATGTCTTATATAAAAACTTCTGTATTATATTTTAAAAGAACTTGACAGAAGGACCTCAACACTGTATCATATGCAATACAAGAGAAACTGCGTCAGGCGGTAAACCCGACCTGTGTTCAATAACCCATTAGTTGTACTCCATCTGAAGGCAACACTCCCCCTTTTGCAGGAAAATGAAGCTGTCTACATGGGAGACAACAATGTGCTCAGGACAGAAGAGTGTTCTATAGGAAATGTTTTTAACTTTGCATACAGGGAATAGTACATGGATATAAAGCAAGGGCAAGGGGGTTTTAAACAGAAATACCATACAATAAAAGGGGAAAAAAAAAATCCAACATAACTGGGTAAAATACAACCACATATAAAAAGATATTTATAAAATTATAGTACAACAAGTAGTACTGTTGACTATTTTGCATCTCTATCTAATCGCTCTATTATACTCCACATTATTGAACAGGCATGTTTTTACAGTATAGATTCTACATAGGTCTCTGGAAAAAAAAAAGGCTGTCTGCCGAACAGACTTCCCAATACACACCCGTTTGTCTGAGTATGCTTGTGTTATCAGTAGGGAGAGGTGAATAAGCGTCTGGCAGTGGCTTATCCTTAGTGAGAACAAAGGATCGGAAATGTTGAAGTCCAAGTCCAACCCTTCTTTAACACCAATACCTGTCAGAGGAGAGTTGGGACATCCCCATAAAAATTAAATGATCAGGTTTGACTGACATTCATCAACTGCATATGGCGACTTTATGTCTTGTACTGTTCAGATTTCTTTGGTAAAAAGATTTAAAGATAAAAATTAGGCCAATGAAATCTCTGTTTAAATAAAGAAAAATCTGCAAGTGACCATTAAAAATGTTTCACTCAAAAGGATTAAACATACATATGCAAGGGAAAAAAAAAACAAAAACCCAAACATCTAGCTATCCTGTGCATATGCACCAAACCAATCTGCCTAAGGCTAAGGCCCCACGTTGCAGAAAAGAAGCTTATTTTGTTGCAGATTTTGCTGCGGTTTTTGAGCCAAAGCAAGGAGCGGATTGAGAAGAAGGGAGAAGTACGGTATAAGTACTTCCTTTATATTTCCCATTCCCTTTGTAGCCACTCCTGGCTTTGGCTAATAAAAATGCATAAAAAAAAAAAAAAGCTGCTTTTCCGCAATGTGGGGCCTTAGCCTAAAAGAGGAAAAACAATTATAATTATATACATGCTCCTCCCATAAAACACAAGCACTTCACAAAGAAGAAAATAAGCCTTTGTAATAATTATTATAGAGAAAGTCTAGGGCCTAACAAAGTCTCTAAACTGGTAACAGATCCATCCAAAATTGACTAGATCTGCCAGCAGAAAATATGCAATGTTTATGATTACCTTTACCATAAGCAAGGCTCCAAGGCTGCTTCTGAAAAGACGTATCACTATATAAAACGCATAAGGGATTTTCCTGCTAGATAAAACTAGTTACGATAGGCCATCAATACTACATTAAATGGGGTGCCCAGAGTCAGATCCTCCACCAATCTGCTCTTTGAAGGGTCTCAACTTCAGTTCTTATATTTGCAAAACGCAGTCAGTCAGTCACAGTCTATAGCAACTGTATGTGGAAACTGACAGAACGTACAACCACTTAAGACTATCTGTGCATTCTCTCAACGCTGGCACAGATTCTGGTACAGAGGGCATGGCTTAGGCTGCCCTGTCACTGGCTTGGAGCTGCTTGAACCAGAAGAAATTTTCCATATTGCATGGACATTAAGCCTAAATTCAAAAATTGTCTTACAAGCTTTTGTAGAAATTTGGTAAAGAAACACTTGAGTACTTTAATACCTTCCAAGTTGCTCAAATTGAACATCACATTGCTTGGTTTCTATTGTAAAAACCATTTACTACTTGCCGCGTATTAATTAATTAAGGTGTCACGTGTCCATTCAGTATATGAGAAGAAAATTCGTTAAATCATAAATCATAACGGTTGTATGTCCTGGCAGCTCCTCATATAAGTAGTACTTAGCTCAGCTCAGCACTTTAACAAACGACAGGTTGGAAAACTATTTTGGTTTACTTCCTATTAGGCACAGTATCGTAATATTCTAGGTGGCTAAAGTGTGGTGAACAAAGAATTATACCTTCCAGGTAAACACACACAAAAACTAAAATAAAAGTAAAATAAAAAAAACTCACCCACATTGCAGAAACGCAGCTTTTTTTTGTTGCAGATTTTATTGCGTTTTTGAGCCAAAGCCAAGAATGTCTACAAACGGAATGGAAAATATATAAAAAGTACTTATACTTCTACCTATTGCTCAATTCACTCCTGGCTTTAGTTTATAAAAAAAAAAAAAAAAAAAAGCAGCAAAATCTGCAACAAAATTTACCAACATGTTTTTCTAGTTGATCTAGTCATTAAAAGGAGTCTGTCAGCTGGAAAATCAGTATAAAAACTGACCTTGTAGGGCTGCTTCTACACTTTCCAAAGATGCTTTTCTTATTCTGCATTGCAGCTCCATTTTCATAAAAATCAGTGTTTTATTCTTATGCAAATTAGCTGAAAAGGGCTTTAGGGGTGCGTTCTCTCCTGCTGGGGTTTCACACTCTGCTCTAGATAATCAAAGTGTGACAAAGTGGGAAATGTCACTCAAGCAATGGGAAAGGAAGGAGCTGGGCAGATGTTAGGGATGATTATATAGAGGGGATAGCGAAGCCCCAGCAGGAGAAGAAATGCCCCTAAAGCCCTAATCATCTAATATATATAAGAATAAAACACTGATTTTCATGAAAATGGAGTTGCAGTGCAGAATAAGAAAAACATCTTTGGAAAGTGTAGCAACAGCCCTGCAAGGTACTGTCAGTTTTATACTGATGTTCCTGCTGACAGACTCCCTTTAATGACAAGATCAACTAGAAAAAAACATGTTGGTAAATTTTGTTTAAAAGTGTATACTACTTCTTTTATAACTGTGTACAAATATGACATCTCCTTCCAGCAAGGAAAAGGTTACACACAAAGAACCAACACACACATTGTAAAACAGACAGGAAGGAAGAGTTTACTGAAGTCTGAGTGCATTCCCTCTAAGGACTCCAGCTGTGATGCTGGGATTAGACTAGTTGTACAAACAAGGAGTGTCTTTGGCAATCCATATTTCATCTTTTCAGAAAAATACCCTCCCACTCATCGCTATGTCAACACAGCCAGCAGAATGTGTTTGGTCTCTAAGAACGTTGCGAGAACTAGTGTTCTGCACAGCTTTACACCATGGAGAAGTAATTGTCACTTCAGCTGATATACTGTCTGCTCGGAGCTACACATGTAGCAGAGCTGTAGTTGTCACCATTTGAGGCCACACGGTTTGTGTATCACCTCTGAATCTAGAAAATTCATTAGGCTTCTTTCCAGCCCTACATAACACTACAGATAACTTAGTCTGACAAACCCAACTTAGCTTGAAAATGAATGTAAACTTCATGCTTAGATGAAAATTCAGGGTCATCTGACCAACATGTTTTACAAGTCTGTGCAGAGAATAGAAACTACCTATCCCTAGAGCAAGGACATTCCCCAGCGCCTCTGCGGTGGTTGTACCTGCTAGACATGCAGCATTCCGACAGCTGCCACCGCCATACACATCAAAGCTTCAGCTCTCAGCTTCTTGAAAGGAGATGAAGTCAAGCAATGCACACAATTCTTCACTTCTAGAAAACAAACAGCCCCACACAACTCTTCTCAATGTCTTACAAGGCATTAGTTAAAAGCGGTAAATGCAATGCCAAATCTGGAACAAACAAGTGTTAAAGTGCTGCGCAGAGCTAAGTGCCACTTACAGGAGCGGCTGCTGGAAGTTACTGCCATTAAGGTTTAATATGAGTGCCAATATGAAGAGCAACGCATTAATAGTATGTGCCAAGTATAAATGGTTATGAAATTGTCTTTAAGTGGCAACTACTTTCTAGCACTGGCTGCCACATGGCACCATTTGGACCACAGTAAACTGCTGCCTTTTCCTATAAGCCTTCATCAGTGCATGAACAGACATGGCTTGTGACGTCAGCACCTACCGCCACACACTGCACATTGTTACACCATGTTGTACATGGGTTGTTCTAATTATATATATATATATTTTTTTTTTTCCCTTTTAAATCAGCTAACAACGGTGGAAAATTTATAGGGAACCTGTCAGGTGGTTTTTCCACCCTATATTGGTCCCAATGGGTACATCGAGTAATGACCTTTCCCATGGTTCCCCTCACTAAGATTTCTGAAAAGTCAAGTTAAGCTTTTAAAACCTTAGATCAGCATATGCAAAATTACCTTAACTAGCCACAGGGTAGTGGAGCAGCTTCATCTAGTCATGTAGTCACTGCGCTAAATCACACCGTGTGGAATGACTGAACCGTCCATCATTGTAGGATGTCAGCCTGATAACCTATCCAACTGCTGGCTTCAATAGAGAACTTGAGAAAGGAGAGGTCACAGGGCCCTGACAGTAGAAAGCTAGACACAGATAGAAAAGCTGCATTACACAATTGCTAATACACTGTCCTTCTTCTCCAACTTTCAAGCCAAATCTGCCTTACGCAGGACCAAGAAGTTTAATATCCAGTATGACAGACATCTGATAACACCAGTAGCTAAGTGCTAAGCCTTGACATGAGCTTAGCACTTAGAAGCCCCACACGGCGAAAACACTGTTTTTGCTGCGTTTTGCTACATAGGGCCTTAGCCTAAAGGTGATCTCCTGGACTAAGATACTGGTCACCTGTCCTTAGGATAGGTCATCAATATTAGATTGATGGGCTCCAACATCCAGAACCCCCACTGATCATCTGACCCAAATGGCTACAGCAGTGCTGTGTCCTTTTCCCTGCTTACTTAGCACAGTGCCATGCATAGTTGCTATGCCTGGTATTGCCACTCAGCCCCATTCATTTCAAAGGGACTGAGCAGCAGCATGGCTATGAGACCGATGAATATGACATCACTAGTGGGAGAAGCTCTTCAGTTGATCAGCAAAGTTCTTGGGTGCTGGAGCTGTGAAGACTGTCATACTGACTAAATGTATCAATAGAATAAAGGCTGTACTTTTTTTTTTCTGGCTGTCGAAATACAACATTTCACATAGAAATTTCCCTTGTGGTAAAAAAGTATGCTTTAAAAACGGAAATTAAACATTTCAGAATAAAAAAAAACCACCAAGGAATTACAGAAAGAAATAGTTTCCTAGAAGTTTATGTAGATGTGGCAAAATTTGTAGTAAACTAACTCAACTTCAAGTAAACTTCAGTAGGCAATCTTCCATAGACATCAACCGAAAATTTTAGGCCCCAGCTGCATTAAGATTTCTAGTTGCAATGGTGATCTAGTTCCTAGGTTTGGTCCAAATGGTTTTTGGTTTAGTCTCTGCCCAGCTTTATATAGTCCATTTGTGTGAATGAGTCATCTGCTCTAACAATAGATAGTTACAGTGACGTGATCTAGCAACTCATATAGCTTATGTGAGTCTATGGGTTAACTCTGCAGGATAATAGTGCATCCTGCACACGTTTCACACAACATTTCCGGCTAGCCTTACTGCTAGTGATCCTATCAGATTTCCTGTGCAAACCTTGCACATCTTCTCTACCATTTTAGCTGACTAGGAAGCTTTGCTTAAAACTAAATGGTGTGGTCTCATTTATTTGCGATATGCAAATCAGAGGAAACCCCCCCCCCAAAAAAAACAAAAAACAAAAACCAACATATCTACTTATAGATTGTATATGACAAATGCAAAGGATCCATCATGGTCGGTTATGTATTATCCCATTAGACTTATAAATTTATCAAGCAGGTTGTTTTGCTGTACTATTCCGTCAGTGGGGCCACTATGACAGCTCCTACAGGAGTTATCCTCCACAGCAAATTTAACTATGCAGAATGATTGCCCTAAGGCAGACCAATATTCACAACATACCATCCAAGTACTCATTATATGTAATTAAGTGACTATAGAAAACTTCACTATTAATCCAAAAGAACTTTAAAAACCCAAGAGTCTGCATTACTAATAACTCACTAACTTCCTATATCGACCATTATTTGTTGGCCATCCCATCAGCTATTCCCAGAAAAGTCTGTAGTACTTCCCAGCATTATAACCCAATGGATTGAAAATAGAAGTCGGGTACTGCTTTAGAATAAATAAACCAAGTCGCAATGAACATCCATATTGGTTGTCATTTAGACTTCTCAGTGGGTGATAGAACTGACAAATATAGTTACATAATGTTAGAGACACTAAATATCAAGCATCTGCTGATCCTCCAAACACCTAAAACACCTTTTCCATTAATAGGCTAACACCAATAGCACACAGATGTTACTTCTCAGCTATCCAGAAAGTATATAGGTATATCTTCCTTCGTCTTCTCCCACCTTCTGAAACTGACAAAAACTGAATTCCCCAATTCACCTATCAATCACAGTTAATGGCTCCAGGCTCTACCCGGTCTCATAGGTAACCTTTGATTCTACCCTGTCTTTCAAAGAGAACATCTAGACTTGCCCTACCACATCCTCTCGCATTCAGCTCAAACCTATCGCAAATTTGTACTTTCCCGATACAAAAGTCAAAGATTGCTAGTCCATGTACTCATAATCTCTTGCCTAAACTATAGCAACTTCTCTGTGACCTCACACTTGCTCCCCTCACATATTTCATACTCCACTCTTCTGCCTGGCTAACATACCTTTTATTTTGCCAAACCATTCACTGGCTACCCATTGCCTAGCAGATCCAGGTTAAAATATTAATACTGACATGCATATCATCGCCTGATACATTCCCACACAATCTCCGAGAATTCACAAGGCCTCCTTCTTCACTCTCCTCTTACCTGCTCTTCAAATAACAAACCTCCAAGAATTCCCCTGTACACCCGTATGATCCGGAACTCAATACTCTAACACACCATACTGTTTCCCATGACTGCAGCATTCCAGAACAACCTAAAAATGTACCCCTTTATCAAAACCTACAACAACCGTACTGCCTATACACTTCCATCTGAACAGCTTTACCTGCACCTACTTCCCCTATCCCTCATAGACTGTAAGGGTATGTTCACAGGGAGTAGATTTTTTCTCTAGCAGATTTTTTTCAGCTAGTAGAAAAATAAGCATCATACTCGATCCCCAGGCAGATTCCGCCTGATAACTCCCACTGAAGAAAATGGGAAACAGGAAATACCGCCTGGCAAGTGAGAATTTTGGCACGGAAAGTAGACAAGTGGAAAATTCAGCTTTGAATTTCTGAAGCTGAATTTATCAGCTAGGAAAATTTCTTCCATGTGAACTCCCCCTAAGCTATCTTGGGCAGAGGTCTCTATCCCATTGTACCAATCCACCACTAAATGAGTTTGTTGATTATACTTTTTTTTTTTTTTTTTGTAATGTGTATGTAAAGCCATTTCTCATATATGGCGCCATGAAATTAATGGTTCCCTAATACTAACAACATAAAAAGACTGTCAGAATAATATTTCTACTGAGCATTTTCCCCTAATTGTAAGTAGAAGTAGCTTTGGCTTTGCCAAATAAAGACTGCTACATGTTCAAAAGAAAACCCATCTAGGAAAATATCTCTGCAATTCTATCAGTTCCCTGTGCATTTATTTTTACCAGCTGCTCCCAAAAGCCACATCAGAAGGGACTGATCCTCCTCTGCGCCATTCTGTCTGACAAATTTATTTCACAGTCTTACCTCTAATTTTATGACTGCTCGGTATCAAGCCACTGCAGCCCTCCACCAAACAGGTATGAATGAGCAATGCAAGCCAGTCATGTTTACCAAGCAAACATCATGCCTCATTTCAAAAGTGCAAGTTCCAACATACATGACATACATATTAGCAAAGAATTAGAGGTTACGAGTTAAAACTTGGTGTTAAAGGCCCTGATCCAGCCAATAAAAGAGACAAGAAATCCCATAATCATTCAAAAAAAACAAAAAAAAAAACTGAAATAACTCAGAAAATAAGATGAATCGCCTACCATACGTCACTCACCTGTCCATGTCCCAGCATAAAGATACCCAACACCAAATCAAAGCATAAAAGGGCATGCATAAAATGTACCGAAAGTTTACTTTTCCACAAAAATATTTTAGGGGTGTACCAAAAGACATTGTGATTCCATGCTGAAACTTGCCTCGTCTCTTGCCTATTTGGTTGCTCAGCTCCAGAGATGTTGTATCAACATGAGACCACTGTAGACAATCTCTGGCCGAAACCACTAGAACCGGTAAACAGAGACCAGCAGGGAAGTGTATGCATAGGAGTGAAGGGAGATTGCTAAGAAATCATCATTTACATAAACACACAGAAGTGTGTGTATGTATGTATGTATGTACGTACTCTATTGGTCTCTAAATGAGGTTGTGGAGACAAACAGAGGGGCATGGCGTATCGTACACCAGTCTTAATAAATGCCCCGACTAGCACAGAGACATAGATGTATGAAGAGTCTATGGTGGTCTCAAATCTGTCAGAGGTTCCAGCACCAGAATGGAACAGGTATGAACGGTTATAGATTTACATTCTAAATCATACCAGAAAACTGGCGTGAGTTTTAATAAGTCAGCCAAATGAGGGTGAGAAACAGATCGGGGCTTTAATTTAAAAAAAAAAAAAAAAAGAAGAAGGCCTTGCACCAAAATGTGCGCCTCAACATCATATCTCTATGCCAAAAAACTGGTGTAGAGGGAATGTCGAATTCCCCCCATAGTATTTATTCCAATACCCATGGAAATAGCATGTGGGGAGTATAGAGAAGTGTGGATCTTCAGAAATATCATTTTGTGTATTACTCTTCAATGATTGCCCAAACAGCAACATATATGGTCAGCTAGACCATATAGATGAAAGAGGTCTGGCCATATCCATAAACATTACGTTGTTAGGCTGCTTTCGCACTACATTTTTTTTTTTTGCTTCAGGCAGGGATCAGGTTTTTGGGGTTTTTTTTTAGGTTTTTCTGATGGAAGAACAGTGCACACATTTGCTCTTTTCCTATCTTTTACAAAACTGACAAATGCACAATATGAAAAATGTACGCAAATTTGCCATGTGTATTTTCTATTGAAAATGTTTGTGTGTCATTTGTGAAAATTCAGACAACCCCTTTAAAAACAACAGCTTTCTGACCAAGACTGTGGAGTCGGTAGGCCAAACCACCAACTCCGACCCAGATATGTCTGAAACTGGACGAACGTTTTAATCATTTTATTTTGAAGCCAAAGTCTGTACCTTTTTCCCACGACTCCAGCCAAAAATCAGTCCCGACTCAGACTCCACAGCCCTGCTTCTGACCCCTAACCAGGTATGTAACCTATTGAAGTCATAAAGGTCTATATTGGAAAACCTGCCAAATTTATCAACTACTGGCTGCCGGAAAAGAATGTTTTGTTAACATGATACTGCGGTTTCCTCCCACACTCCAAAGACATACTGACAGGGAATGTAGATTGCATACATAAATAAATGTGGGTCATCCATTCAAGCTGTTCTATGGAGAAGCTAGGATGACAAGCCACATGTACTAGCCCAATATGCAACTACTTGGAGACTGAAATTTAAACAGGGGAATTCGCAATAAGTTTGGCTCTCCACTGGGCATTCCGGAGGTATATATACACATGTATATCTGAAAACACTTCACAGACATGTGTCTACATATACAAGGCTTCATGCAAATGCAATAGTGCTTGATGAAGATTTTACACCCTAAAATCTGTGACAAAATCTACAAGTGTTCCATTCCATGTCGATTTTGTTGCAGTTTTCAACCGTTTCATTGAGATTGAGGGGAAAATCCACACAACGCATTGGCATGCTGTACATTTTAAAATCTGCACTGCATGTCAAATTCCAAGTGAAAAAAAAAATATACGTGAGATGAGAAAATGTCATCGACTAATACTACTGTATTACACTGAATATTTTCTACATGTGAACATACCCTACATCCATTTGCATAGGAAACTAGGAAATAGGAAAGTTTATAAAACATCAGCACAATTGCAACACCACAGAAAGGTTATAAACTGCGGTGCAGAGTAAATAAAATACTCAGAGTCACGTCCTAATGGGATAAGTGCTCGCTGCTGGAAGAGGTAGTCTAATGAGCTGGAATCTGGACAAGATTTCATTGTTTACATGAAGTACAGGAGCCCTAAGAAGCGGTGAAATTGTACAGTCACTACAGGAACGCCAGCGCTACAACCGTGTCCCTTTGCCCTTTTCATCAACCTTAAAGGATATTTGACGTCCATGCTTTTCTACAGGTCTGTGTAGAGGGGAATGCAGGCGATTACGCGAAACCCTTTCCACCAGCCCATGGTGCCTCATACCTCGTATATTATCCGTTGGTTGAAAGGATGCCTGTGAAAGAGAGAGAGGAGACATTAGCAGTGCTAAAATCGTAACAAGTCACTGGTCCAATGCCACAGCTACAATGAGAGACACACAGTATATTATATACCTACTGTGGAAATATCAAGATGAGGTGTCACTGCTCCAGACCTGTCGGCTTTAGGAATTATTTGTATACGCCATGAAATAATTCTAGAGCATCCTTTCTACCTAGTCTACCTTATACTGCAGCTTTTATCCCTTTTGGAATTTTATGACTAAAATTAAAGCTGGACATTACTCTGTAGCTATAATGTAGCTGGTTTGTGGCAAAAGTCAGTGGTGAAAGATTTCACTGCATCTAAACATGACTGACAGCTCTTTATTCTTGCAATACCTTTGCAGTTCTAATAGCATAGTCTAATAAGTCATCAACTAAAGATCAGTCAGGGTCCACCATCATGACCCCCTGCTCTCTGAGCAGTGGTTCTGCTTTACAGGCCATGTGGCGTCATATTCATCGGTCGCATGGCCTCTTTCAAGTGAATGAGACCGAGTTGTGATACCAAACACAGCCGTTGTAAAATGTACAGTAACATGTTTGGCTTTGTGAGAAGAGGTTACAGAACTCATCTGAACACTGCAGTCTCTTCAAATAGTAGATTAGCCGGAATCCTGGGTTTCCAGTCTCGCCGATCTTCAGTTGAGAACCTATACCAAGCATAGATCATCAATTGATAAGCAACCATCAATTGATTTTTAATGTAATGTTAGAGTTCTCCCCGAAATCCATTACGTGCTGCTGTCACACCTGACCACAACATCTGAGGTGTTAAGTGCCTGCGATCAGAGACTTCTCTGATCGCAGGCACTGCTGCGAGGTCTCTGCTGCGTGAAACAGCAGAGACCCTGTGGCTATGGCTAGCAGCTTCTGATGCGGGTGCCATATTTAAAGCCAGACATCCGCTGTACAATTAATTTGCAACCCAGCTGTAGAGGGAGTTAAGGAGCAGATTCTCCTCTACATACTATGTGTAGTGTATGGCAGTTAGTCTTCACCTACCAGTTCAGAGAGGAATACAACTACTGATAACACATGCCAAGGGCAAAACTGCTAAATCTAAAGTCCTAAAATAGCAAAAAAAAAATAAATAAATAAATATATATAATAATAATAATAATAATAATAATAATAATAATAATAATATACAAAAAGTGGACAGTAAAAGACTAGAAACTGGGGATTTGGAGCGATGAGACGAAAGTCAATAGACTGGGTTCTGAAGAATGCAAATGGGTCTGGAAGAAACAAGGGAAAAGGGGGCTAACGGATCAAGAAATTGAAAGAACTGCCTAGTTTGGTTGAGGAAGTTATTGATATGGGGTTGTTTCACAGCCAAAGGCGTTGGATACTTATCCAGGATTGATGGTGGTCTCAATGCTAAGCTATATGTGAGTATCCTACAAGACGAGTTACTTCATACACTTGATACTATGGACAATATATAGTGTTCTAGCAGGACAACGGCCTGAAGTATAAAATGACAATGAAGTAGAGGTGCTGGATTGCACCCCCCCCCCCCGACCTCAACCCAAACACTTGTGGTGGGTTGGGGTAGAGTTAAAGAAAAAGCTGTATTTGTACTCAAGTGACTTGACCAGTATGCACCAATATTGGGAACGTGTAGCAGAGACCTGGGATGGATAGATAGATCTTTTTCTTTTTTTTGATTACAAATGATTTACCCATAGCAGAAAAAAAAAAAAAAAAAAAAAAAACTTGTGTAAAATGTATTTATGTATTTTCAAGTAAGCCACTTGCCCTACAAATGCTACTAGAATTAAAACTGTTGAAATAAACATCTGAGAAGAATTAAAATAAAGTAAAAAAAAAAAAAAAAAAGTGAAAAAATAAATAAATAAATAAAAATAATGAAAAGTCAAACATTGAAGGTAAAAAAAAATCTCTCACAAACTGACTGTTGGATAAGCAGGGATTAATTTATTAATCACCTATTTTACCACCATAGCTCTGGTCCTCCCTACCGGTCTCTGCCAATCCTTGGCCTCACTAGTAACAAGATCGTCACATAGGTATATGGCATAGGTATATCACTGCTTCAGAAACAGAGACTGGCAAAGAGGACTGGAGCGGAAGCAGAACAAATGGGAAATACATACTTCTTATATTACATAAGATGCCTTGAGCACAAACTTAGAAAACATTCGGGATTAATATATAGCATTGAGCAACCACGAATTCCCACATCTCATGAGTAAACACTAAGACATTGTGCTACAACCAGAAACTTCAATGGAACTAAAAAATGTTGTGTGACTATCTTTCAGTGACACCAAATATGGACATGGGCATAAAAACCCATCATGGTGGCCCCACATTTTCACTGCCTAAACAGAGAACTTGTCAACGATTAAACACTTTTTTTCCTCTCCTCAATGTTTTATAGTTCATTGGGCCGAGTAGGGTACCCATAGGTGGAGGTCACATGCAACAGATTTGTTGCACACATTTCCACAACAGACAATCCTCTCTATTCTGCTGAATGTGGTGGACTTGGCAGCAACCAAAGCCACTCCTTCGTTGCCCTGGCGGTGTGCTTGGGATCACTGTCATGCTGAAAGACCCAGCCACGTTTCATCTTCAATGCCCTTGCTGATGGAAGGAGGTTTGCACTCAAAATCTCACGATACATGGCCCCATTCATTCTTTCATGTACACGGATCAGTTGTCCTGGTCCCTTTGCAGAGAAACAGCCCCAAAGCATGATGTTGCCACCCCCATGCTTCACAGTAGGTATGGTGTTCTTTGGATGCAACTCAGCATTCACTCTCCTCCAAACACGACGAGTTGTGTTTCTACCAAACAGTTCTACTTTGGTTTCATCTGACCATACAGTATGACATTCTCCCAATACTCTTCTGGAACATCCAAATGCTCTCTAGCAAACTTCAGACGGGCCCAGATATGTACTGACTTAAGCAGGGGGACACGTCTGGCACTGCAGGATCTGAGTCCCTGGCGGCGTAGTGTGTTACTGACGGTAGCCTTTGTTACGTTAGTCCCAGCTTTCTGCAGGCCATTCACTAGGTTCCCCTGTGTGGTTCTGGGATTTTTGCTCACCGTTCTTGTGATCATTTTGAATCCACGGGGTGAGATCTTGCGTGGAGCCCCTGATCGAAGGAGATTATCAGTGGTCTTGTATGTCTTCCATTATTGATCAAGTTGATTTCTTCACACCAAGCTGCTTGCCTATTGCAGATTCAGTCTTCCCAGCCTGGTGCAGGTCTACAATATTGTTTCTGGTGTCCTTCCACAGCTCCTTGGTCTTCACCATAGTGGAGTTTGGAGTGTGACTGTTTGAGGTTGTGGACAGGTGTCTTTTATACTGATAACAATGTCAAACAGGTGCCATTACTACAGGTAATGAGAGGAGGACAGAGGAGCCTCTTAAAGAAGAAGTTACAGGTCTGTGAGAGCCAGAAATCTTGCTTGTTTGTAGGTGACCAAATACTTATTTTCCACCATAATTTGCAATTAAATTCTTTAAAAATCAGACAATGTGATTTTCTAGATATTTTTTCTCATTTTTTCTCCCATAGTTGAGATCTACCTATGATGTCAATTACAGGCCGGCCTCATCTTTTTAAGTGGGAGAACTTGCACAATTGGTGACTGACTAAATACTTTTTTTTCCCCACTGTACAACTTCATCTAACAACTAGAGCAATCCAATGACATTACTATAGAGTACTTTCTCCAACTGTTTAGCCTGTACACAAGCTACAGACTGCCTATAATCCAATGGGCACAGATTACCAATAACCATCTTCTATAAAACACGGATTGCTGCAGCTGACCCCCTCTATTCCAGGACTTCAAGAACACACTATGAGCGCCCCAATTCCACCTTATATTATATTCAGAAATTCTTTATAAAGTTTCTGCACATCATAGTATATGGATCGTTCATGTTCTAAGATAAACCTAGAGTTAATTCTAAAAGGTAGAAAACTCTTCCACCACAACTGTGGTAAACAAATAGAAGGATTAACTTGGTCTTAAAAGGCACAAAGTCATAGGGAAATTATAAGAACACATAAGTTCATATAGAGGCTACACAAATGAGGCAGCTAAGAAAAAGGGGCTCCAACTATATAGACGCAGTTGTTGTGAAGTACAACTATTAAAATCTCAGGAAATGACCTCAAATTGCTCTAGAAAAGTAGTCTGAATACATGTGCTACCCTCAAGATTTTACATGATAGACATTTACACAGCATCTGGTACATTAAAATTGACTTTACAATGAAGTCTCTTATTGACCGTCTCTTTTTACAAAAAACTTCAATTTTATCAGTTTTTAGATTAGTTTATATAAAGTTTGGTGACAATAGGACTACTATTTAGGGTTCTGTATAGATTTTTTCTGGTGAGCTCAAGGAGATCCAATAAGAAACAGGAACTCTAGGAAAGTTGGTAGACAATCCCTTTTGTACAGTGGCCAACCTGTGTAGATACACACAGATATTGAGAAGTGGACTCTGAAGACACGGACACATGACCGCGTAGTCTCTACTGGCTATGGTAGATTGCCACTGCAGCCAGTGATTTACTAAGTAGTTCCATTCCTATGTCAACAGATTCCAGGAAATAGTGCATAGGCTGTTAGGACCCAGGAAGCACCCGAACGGGAGTGGCAGGAGATCTGTAAGGTATTTTTCATTTGACAGTTTGTTGGGTTTGTTTTTTTTAATTTTTTTTGGGGGGGTGGGGTACTTTCAGATAAAGGATTTTCTGATAAAACAGGAAAATCCTGGAACACAGAGTTGGACATCGGAGAATTTTTTTTTCTTAGTTTTAGTTCTCTGTCTTCCTGGCAGCCATGAGAGGGACGGGGGATACAGTGTATCATTAGGAATATATTTAATGTATTTTTATATTGCATTTTATATGGTATTTTCTTAAATTGCAAAATTAGAAAGATTTATAAAAAAAAAAAAAAAAATTCTGGGCTTATCAATTGTTGACCAATCCTTAGGATAGGTCATCAATTAAAGATCTGTAGGGATTTGCCCCTGCCTCTCAGCTGTTTGAAGAGGAAGCAGCATTTGGAAGAGAAGTGGCCTCTTCGCATGAAACCAAGCACATCCCTACATATTTTACAATGGTTGTGCTTTGGATCGCAACTCAGCTTTTTCACTTGAATGGGATTGAGCTGCAAACTGGCCATGTGAAAGAGGAATGTGATGTCACATGGCCTGTGATTGCAAGCAGGGAGAGGTGCTACTGCTTCAATCAGCTGATCCATGGGAGTCCCAGGTGTTAGACCCTGCTGATCTTCAATTCTCATCCTAAGTCATTAGCCATCTGTAGAATGAGTGGTACAATGTAAACTAAATAGGTTGCTATCTTTTGCTTTGAAGGTTCTTATGCTATCATGAAGAGAATAAGGTGACTAGAATTATTGGACCTATATGCAGTACAAGGATTACTCCTGTATGTCATATTTGTGCAAATTGGGAAAGCTTGCTTCACAGTCCAAAAGGTCAGTAAACAACTTTCCAAGCTGCCTCTTCTATGTTACAATAACTGTTCTTGTTCCCTGTCCCTACTAGGTCTACAAAGCTTTTATATATGTGCAGAGTCCGCCTGTGCTGGAGGGGTGATAGATTACTAACGTCGTTTGTTTAGCGTATGAGAACGGAAACAGTATCCAGAAGTATGACAAGCGTAATAACCAATGGACTCAATGAGAGACTATTTATTCTCAATACTTTTCAGGAACATTCTCATTCAGGAAACAAGTCATATCTCTAGTCACATGTAGTCATATATATGCACAACCAGAACAGCTTCTGGCTAGAATAATTTTGTAAAGTGCTACAGAATATGTTGGCGCTATATAAAATAATTATTAATTATTATTATTGCATACTTATTGCAAGATCTAAATTGATAAATTACGCCAAACATTTTCCCACAAAACCATATAACTTGTACTGTTTTCATGTAAATTTCTGCTCATTCTGGGTTAGGATTGTAGCAGGTAGTCTTAGAGTACATTCAGACTTGGCTGTCAATCGCTGACTAGGACCGCCCACTGTGCCTCCAGACATATTACCTTACACTCTGCCTCCAGACGCATCACCAAATGAACATTTATGGGACCAGCTGGGACACTAACTTTAGCAACCTACAAGTGTGCAGGATCTACAGGCCCAACTGGAAAATCTATGGGCAAATGTGCTGCAGGATCCCATACAGAACCTGTATATCTCTATGCCCAACCTCATCTTGTATCCAGGCTAGTGGCAGCCCAACAGGGTACTAGAGCCTCTGCTCAATTGTAGTTTCCCCAATAAACTTATCCTTTCACCATAATATTGTAATCACTCACATATATCATTACTTTCACACACAAAGTTTCATCCATTACAACGCCTTTGGACGTGTTTTTTTATTTTCTGGCAACGTTTATACATACTATATTATATACTTAAAAGGGGTTGTCGGGACTATTAATTTACTTACCTGTCCAGAGTTGTTGAAGCTGAAGAACCCTGGGCTTCTGGCCAAGTCACGACCCCCGGGTCATGTGATTCAAAGCGTGCTTCAGCCTCTAGGGTCGCTCCACTCCTTTCTCCCCCAGAGGCTGAAGGCCGCTTTGGATCACATGACCCAGGGGTCGTGGCATGGAATAACCCCAGACAGGTAAATAAATTAACAGTCCCCAACACAACTTGTGAAATCAAAGGGGTTATGCCACGAAAACTATTGTCTATGGCATAAGGAATAAATTGGCGATCAGTGGAGTCTGATTCTACTGATTCTGAGAACTGGGCTGTTTTACTCCCATTCAAAATGTAGCTGTGGGAAGCAGAATTTGCACCCCTTCCACTCATTTCAACTGGAACGCGAAAAAACATCCGAAGTACAGCACTCCGTTCTCTCCAGTACTCCCACTGAAATGAATTTAGCGAGGGCATGTATTCTGCATTCAACAATACATTATGAAGGCGAGTAAAAACACTGATGTGTGGTCAGTCCCCACACATCAGCAACTTATCCTCTGTCCTAGGAATTGAGAAATAATTTTCGCAGTATAACCCTGTTAAAGAGAACCTGCTAGACTATTTTGCTGTATTATTTTCCCAGCAGGCATGGCTGATGCTCACTTGAAATACTGGTTAATGCTGGTATGTCGCGTACAAAGTTTTTTTTTTTTTTGTTTTTTTTTACAAGTAAACGATCAGGACCTATAGAAGGCAATATGTGAAGGTCCAAGACTGGATCCCATGCAGATTACTGGACTTCAAATCCCATTCTCATCATTATCATCCACATCATAGGGACAAACACAGGAATGCAAACATCATAATAGCTTTGATAAGGTTGGAAAGGAAGGAAATGCTGGAATTAAATCCCATCAGACTCCCGTACCGACCACAGGTGCAAACTATAATCCGATCTCAGCGGGACAAGACATCAAAGATTCTCTGGAAGAATCCTGAAGTTGATACTTGCAGAATGGAAATGCCTCATAAAGTGTAATTTGGCTTAGGATTTCCTTTGGTTATATTGTAAAAGAATCTTTGCATTCACTAGTATCATGCTTGTATGTTATAAGCTTATTGTTCCACATCATCAGGCACCACAGAGTGCTGCGTTTGTGAATAAATCCTGAAGGAATAAAATTTACAGGATTATTACCGGTCTCACTGTACATTTTTAATGGTTATCTGTAGTACTGCACAGACAACATGGAGCCATTGGCAACAAAGGCAATCAGAGACCGAAGCAGACTTTGGAAATGTTCACATTTGGCATTAGATTGCAGATTTTATGTCCGGATCTGTGGACATAAATTCAGTGTATTATAGTAGCAGCAAAGAAGAAGAAATTTTGTCCACACAATGTTGATGTGACCTTAAAAGGAATCTGTTGTACCTATTGGAGAGCAATGTAAAACAGTGACAGAGTCCCTTATGCCAGTCTTACTTGTTTCTCAAAATAGTTTTTATAAAACTTAAAAGCACAGCTGAGCTGAACACAGAAGTTCTCTCAATTGTAGCACATGCTGCAGAGTCCTTGATATTCATGAGCCAAGAGCTATCCTCGCCTTCTTGCTGCTGACTGACAGTTTTCTCCCCAGTACTGTACATAGGGAGAAAGCTGTCAACTAGTGGTACATATTAGTATAATGTTGTACCGTGTTAGCCATTGAAAGTAGTGGAAGAGTGAAGAAATCAGGCGATACCTTTTAGAGGCTGAGTATAACTAAGGTATCGCCTGATTTCTTCACTCTTCAACTAGTGGTACAGGCAGACAGTCACTCATAAATTTGAGGACTTGTGCTCAGCTTGGCTGCACCTAATAAAGTAGGATTTTATGGAATCTACTGCAAGGAAAAAAAAAAAGTTATTGCCAGTGCTCTATTTAGGGTATATCTGCCACATCTGAGGGTAACACATAGAAGTGACAGAAAAAAACCTGGTGACAGATTTCCTTTAAATCTCTGGATTGTCAAAGTCAATCCAATGCTGGCCAAAGACACGTTAAGTGGGGTGTTCATCTTACGTCTCCCACAACATCATCTGCTTGTCTGGATAATTCAAAGACTAAAAATTGGAAAAGTAGTTGCCAGACCAATCGGCAACCCCTTATGGGAGGAAACAATAGCTTCAAACCTGTTGATACCCAGATCTTCTAAAAGGAAGTAGCAGGGAATTGGCTGTTTCATGTTTGTGGTAGATGGCAGATAGCTGGCATTTCCTACTAAATTTGGCAGGGTCTGATGACAAAAATCTCTCCATAGATTGTCTAAGGCAAATGCTACACAGCATAAGCCTTCTGGAGTGACAGCATTGCTTAACAATATCACAATGGCCTTAGGGCTTGAGATCATGCCAGAGCAACGCAACAACTGGCTCTGATTTTTAAAGGATTTTTCTGGTTTCATGTAAATAAAGTTTAATCATACGATAAAGAACAGTCTTGTAACTTTCTAATAAATGTGGTGTTTCAGTCTTTCCTGATGTGATCTGTTTGCTGTCAATGAAAGAGAACATTTTAATTCTATATGAAGAGGCTTAAAAATTTACAAAAACAAAGACTGATGCATTTTAAATGATGACCTTTCACCACCGCCAGGTCTTTATATCCCTCAATAAATGCCACTCTGCTGATTATGGTGCAGTTGGATATTTTTTTTTTCCTCTAACCCCACCATTCCTCGGCAATAGTTTGTTAGTTTCAACACTAAATATGCTAGATGGGCTCTACTGTCAGGTGGGAGGTCCTAGGCTGGAGCCCAGAAATAATTGCCTAGGAATGGTATGGGCTAGAGAAAAAAAGAACTGCACCAGAATCAGCAGAGTGGAGCTTCTTGAAGGATGTAAGGACCTGGAGGTGGTGAAAAGTCATCTTTAACTACACTGATTCACTGTAACAAACAAGGAGAGTCTCTAGATATAAATAAGGTTCTCATTACACTCTGTTATAAAAATGTGGTAAACTGTATTATTCAATAACTAAGCTTTGATTTGAACAAAACCAGCAAATCTTTTGAAGTCCTGTTTATAATGCTACGTTTGGACTAAAGCTGGCCATACCTAATAGATAAAGCAGAACCTGTCAATTTTGGTTTGCGTTTTTCGGGTCCGCTTGGGGAACCCAAATCCCGAACACAAGTGTGAACCTAACGTTAGAGTGAAAAGATAAGTTGCACTGTACAATTGAAAGGAGGCTCTAGTACAGGGCTGGGCCGCCTCTAGCTTGGATACAGCAGAACATACAGACGGATATGGAGGGATACAGGTTTCATATGGTATCCTGCTGCACATTTGCACACAGATGTTGTTGCTGGACCTACAGATTCTGTACACTTGTAGATTGCCAAAGTTGGCCATAAAAATGCTCGACTGGCGATAAATTTAGCGACAAGGAAGGCCAAGGAATCCCTCAGTAAGTCTTGCTGTATGTGGGTGAGCATTATCTTGCTGAAAAATCATCACAATTTCAAGTATTTTTCTAAGTTCAAGCTTTGGAAAGGCTACTAAACACTTGCATATTTTACATACATTGTGAAGGACAAAGCGTGTGCAGTTCAAGTAGAAATCCACACTTACTAATTTTCTGCACTACATTTTCTTGCTAATCCATGGCAAAATCTGCAAGTGTTACGTGCATTTGTCACAGTCTTTGACGCAGTGCATACCATAGCAAATCTGTAGCAAAGACGCTGCCCAAACGGGCATGCTGCAGATACAAATTCTGCACAGTTCGTTCATTTTTACAGAACATTTTCTCTGTAGGGTGTAGATGACATTTGTAAAATCCCATCCACTTTATGGTACTGAGGATTTTTCTTTGATTATTTTCTGCCTGCAAATTCAGTGTATATGCCACATGTGAATACACCCTAGAGTGGTTTCATTGTGTTGAGCAAATTAGGCACTGTTCTCATTTGTAATATGAATTTTGCCATCAAAGCAGATATAAGCTGGTTTTCAGATGGACTAGTATAATATTACAGAACCCCCTTATACAGTCATTTGTTTTCAGCATTTAAAGCCACTCTCTGGGCTCCCCTTTCTGGGGCTCATTTAATCTGTATATGTGGCAATGATAATAAAGTGAATAGTCTCCCAGGTGTCTGTTGTGTAGTAGTTGCACAAGAAAACCAAAACACAAATTGCCACGGGTTGGTAATGCGGTTCATTGCCACGTGGCTTGCACAAGTGAAGCAAATGGATCTAATGTGCTTAACCTGTCTGAGTTGAATAGCTGAAAAACCACATTGCAAAACACCATGTGGTTCCTGGTTGTGCAACACGAATTACTTTGTGTATGGGCACCCTTTCAGAAATCAGCTTCGTGCACTGACTTCCTGGTGAGCCTGTGAGCACAGCAATCTAAAGTGGCAGAGCTATCGGGCTAAAGATGGTAGAATATGGGCACGTGGTTTTTATGTAGTCCAGAATAAGACTGTCTGGGTGAAAACAACTAGTGGGTTTGGCCCCATTCCCTGACAGAGTGTCTGTCTCAGTTTCTAGGCACTGCAGACCTTAACAGCATAAAAGCAGAAGAGAAAAAAAAAAAAAAAAAAAAAGTTTTTCTTTAGAGGCTGGGTTTACACAGTGCATTTTTGCTGAAAAGCTGCATGTGTGTGTTTTAACTGCAATAACGTCCAGCACTTTACTATGCATTTGACGTGTACGATGACAAGCAGCCTATATAAGAACTGTACTTGCAGTACTAGCCGAAAAATGTATGCAGTTATTAGATAAAAAAAAAAAAAAAAAAAAAAGCCTGAACCCAGCCTTAGGGTGCCTGTACCCGGTGCATATCCCGGCTTCAGGCGTTCCCAGGAGATGCAACGTATGAAGTGCACTGGCATTTCTACACTAGGTCCAAAAATTATCACGACTAAACCGTTCTAGAAACGCATCAGTCTATGTTAGATGGTGTGGACTTCATTTCACGAAACCGTTGTCAGATCAAGACACTAAAGCTTTACACAAAAGGCATCCTGTACTGATTTGAGAGAAGATGGCAAAATTGAATCTAAGAGGCAGAAAAAGAAGAGGAAAGCCCAAATGTATAACTGCACAAACATCAGAGTATGTAGCGTGAGAAACACATGCATTTTATTTATACTACCTATATTGTTGGCTTCCTTAAAAGGGTTTACTCACAAGAGACTTCGGGCATATCCACCTCTGGGACCCGCACCTATCTCAAATTATTACTATTATTCATAGAGTACAATTAATTCCATGGTGCTGTACATTTGAGGGTTTACATACAGTACACAAAACAAGTACAATACTATCAGTGACCACTGGAAAAGTGGGATAGAGGGCCCTGCCCCCAAGAGCTTACTATCTATGAGGGAAAGGGGAGAGAGACAGTAGGTGAGGGTAGAAGCTGTTCGGACGGGAGTATGGAGGAAGTGGGGTTATTGAAGGTTGTAAGCCTTCCTGAATATGGAAATCTTCAGGGTCCTCTTGAAGCTTATAATTGTGGGGGTCAGTCTTATGTGTTATGGTAGGGAGTTCCAGAGCATGGGAGAATGCACGGGAGAAACCTTTGAGGCGGCTTTGTGAAGAGCGGAGTAGGTGGTCTTAGGGGATCAGAGATTACGTGTGCGTAGGCAGTGAAAGGTTAGGTCTAAAATTATCCCCATCATACTCAGTCTCACAGCTCACCCTTACCCCAGTCCCCACTGTCAGAAGTTATCAGGTTTTACCCTAAGCTAACCTATTTCCATAACTCACAAAGAAATGAAGAAGAGTTACAGAAACAGCATAGAACGGTGAGCTATGCCATTTTCACATCTCACAAGTTAAAAGGCAAAGTATCTCAAATTTATTGCATTTATATTATATCTGCCTTAGAAAAACCGCACCATACCGGTCCACAGATTTTATTACGAATCGCAGCTCAGCCTTCAAATGGCTAAGCTGAAAAACCAGACAACCCCAGGACAGGCAGAGAACGGTTTCTAGAAGGTAGCATCCATCTTTCCAACTCTGTACAGCCCCTGTAAATTATAAAATAACGAGACAACCACTGTCCATATACCCTGTTAGACAAGCTGGACATCATTGTGAAAAGCTACACTCAGACATCCGAAGTGCAAATGGCAGTCTTGCACTAAGGGACACCCCCCCCCCCCCCCGTATGTTGAAATAACAGTCATATAAATAGCTCCCATTCACTGACATTGAATTTAATGCTGCCATGTGATGGCAGGGAAAAAAAAAACACAAACAAAAAAACAAACAAAAACAAACAGCTCCAGTTCTAGCAAACTCAAGCTATTCTTATATTACTATACTGCTCATGCAGCTTGCTGAGGAAATCCCTGGATGACCATGGACTATTAACTAAGCTACGTGCAGCAGGACCCTGGCCATACATTATAACTCAATGTTTAGTAATGATTGATACAACGAACAGCTACAACTGAATGCCAAATGGCTCTCCAAAGCTCATAGGTTTTACCATTGTTATAGTTTGCATGTAGATGGAAATGTAGGCCCTCTAAAGCTCACTAGGCAAGAACGTGTAGACATGTGCAAACTATTTTGCCATACAAATTGTAGTTAAGCTCCATCCTGTCACATATATGGAAACAAATACAAAAACGCAAAGCAACAATGGCGAGACCTGGCCTATTCAAGTAAACACCATAGTAAAAAGATGGTATAAAGATAAAGTGGACTTATCACCTCTCCTGACAGGTCTGTCTCAGTGAATACTCTACAAAATGACTATTTTGGAGCATCTCTGCAATGCCTCACTCCTCTGATATTCATCTTGGAAGCATATGGATAAATTCACAACTGGGTTTTGCAACTGCCCTCTGGGGCATACACAGCCCCAGAACTGTAACACGGTTGGCAGTGCACTTATTTACTTAAACAGTCAGGTCAGGATCTCCTTGCTGACCTGACATCTGAGTATACTGAAATGTAGCTACAGGAATATGCAGACAAGCTGCTATTTGAAGTACACACAGGATATTGTTCATTCTCTGAAGGAAATTTTGCATTTAGCTTCTGATATGCTTTAGTGACGTCCCTTCCCTTCATAGAATAATAAAAAAATAAAAAATAATAATATATATATATATATATATATATATATATATATATATATATATATATGTATTACACACACACACACACACACACACACACACACACACACAGCACTAAACTTTCATACAAAATACTGCCAGAAAGTCAAAAGTGGTATCAATATATTTAGTAAACTTTATTAATACATTTGGCTCCTTTCTATGAAATCCTGTACTTATTTCTATATGTTGAGAGATGAAATCTGTACACGGCTTTCACTAGCTCTTGTATAATGCAGGCAAACTGAGATGGGTAACTTCAAACAGTTCTATCTTGGGCATTATAAAATCCAGATAACTGGTCTCAGACAAGATTCTCATCTTTCATAAGACTCCAAGACCACAGTTCTAGGTCTATTTCCAGAAATATCACCAGTTGAAATACAGAGTTGGGATTGGGAGAAGCTGCAAATGCATATAAAATATGTTAATCCTGACTAGTGATATCACTGGAAATTTTGTAGGGAGAACTGTGATGTTCGTGTCATATGAAAGATGGCAGAAAGACAAAAAAAAAAAAAAAAAAAAGTCTAGGTTTTAAGATGCCTGTGATATGTCTGTCTGTTTGAAGTGACCCCCAGCCTCAGTTTCCCTGCACTATAAAAAAAAATTTAAATATGATTATTAATAGCCTGTACACCCGTACACTTCGTGAAAGCAGGGAACACCACAACACAGATACCAGAGAAAGAAGAAATGCAAGATTTCATAGAAAGGACAAAATCTGCCAATACAGTATATTGTAAACTTTAACAAACACAAATACTGCCACAAAATCAGAAGTTGTTTGAACATGTATCAGGGAAGGTAATATTAAGGTTGATTGGATTAGATGAAAAATGTACCCAAGGGGCAATTGGCACATCTTAAAATATGTGGTTATTATATTCTCTGTCCTCCATTGCTCAGGTGACCTTCTCCTTCTCCTACTATACAGGTCAGGCTGCACCCAGGAGAGTAGGAGGCTGGGTCCAGACATGGGCAGCAGTTAGGGCTGGAGACCCAGAGCGGAGAGCGAAGCCCCAACAGGAGAAGAAATGCCCTGACTAGATTTCTTCTATCTACCTGTACTATTCATTTATGAAGAGTTGTTTTATAACTGGAGATCCACTTTAGGCTAAGACCCCACGTTGCAGAAACAAAGCTTTTTTTTTTTTTTTTTGTTTGCTGCAGATTTTGTTGCATGTTTTTGAGCTAAAGCTAGGAGGGGATTGATCAGAAGGAAGAAGTATAAAATTTCCTTTAAATTTTCCATACCTTTTGTAGCCATTATTGACTTTGGCTCAAAAAAACCGCAGCAACAAAAAAACGTGGGCTAAAGCCTTACGTTCCCCCCAGTGTTTGTGTGGGTTTCCTCCAGGTACTCCGGTTTCCTCCCACACTCTAAAGACAGTGATAGGGAACGTAGATTGTAAGCCCTATATGGGATGGTGACAGTCTGTAAAGCGCTGCAGAATATCTTGGCTATATTCGCTATACAAGTAAACAAAATACGTAATAAATTAGGGTCACCTTCTGATATAATATCAATGTTGGGAGGCACACCAAATCAGGCATGTGTATCACACATGCCTTATTCACACCCAAAGGGGAAAAAAAAAAACCCCCAAAAAACCACGATAACATGCAGAGCTATATTTACCATCAAAACAACAGATCCCCATTATAATTCAGACCTTGTATGTATAAAATGTTTCTATTAACTTTACCTATGTGATAGCAAAGTTAAAAAAAAACCTAGCATCTCCAATATTCTTCCATGAAAGAAAAAAAAACAAAAAAAAACAAAGACACCACACACACACACACACACAATGGACCCATCTGTTCTCTCTGCAGCTGTGGACATGGCTTGGCTTCAAAATACCATATTAGTAATGACCACTCCCTAAGGACACAAAGTCAAGCAATGCTTGTCTGTGTGAAGATGAGCACCAGCGCCATTCACTGGAAGGAGGGGTTTTCTCTTCTTCTAGAAACTCCCCTGGGGTTCAGTCTCAGCCAATCTAAATCCTTGCGCTTTTAAAATGGCTGTCCTATGGAAAATGGATGTTCACAATTACTGAGCGCCAACACAACATTTTGGCTCTCATGAAGTCACTCTGTCTTCATCCAGCTAGAGCTCACCAAAGAAAATCGTGGCATCTGAACAACCCCGTGTTTACCAACCAGGGTTCTCAGAAAACCTAAGGTTCCTGGAGTCCAGATCAGGGAATTCCAGAACACAAGATCTATCACTTACCATAGGAAAGTAAATTAGATTTCACCTGCTTAAAGATGCCTTGCAAAGTAGTAACATGTCTGATCCAAAATACTGGACTGGAAAAGAATTGTGGGAGCCTACACCTGTCTGTACACCAAGCTTCTGCGAGGCAGGAATTGCATTAGGGTTTCCCCAGGAATGGATACAATTTACAGGGGTTTCCCTGGGGTAGGAGATTTTGGAACAACAACAAGAAGTCATGGTGCCATATTTAATCTTTTCCTACCTCACATGTAGAGATATGAGAGCTGTAAAACCTCTATTACATAATAAGAAGCACTGTCCCCGCTGCAGCATCCAATGTTCTCAGAGTCAGGATCTCACAGATGTTTAGACTGCTATCCCACGCTGGGTTTTAGAAGATATTTCCAGGTGCACGTCTTGGGAAACAGAATTATTCATTTAATGAAAGGGCAGGAATAATAGTGCAGCATCCGCATGTCGCACCTGGCACAGACGGTTAATGTTTGTGGGCAATGAAGGAAACTATAATCTGCTTGCTTCTATTACTTTATTAAACATCTTTAGTGGGAGCCAGTGTATAGGATACAAGGACGAGGCTTACACAGACGCAGGGTAAGACATATTGACTATAATAGGGTTGGTCAGAATTCTGGCGTAAGTTGCAGCACAAAACTGTAACATGCTGTGCACCACATTTAGCAAGTGTTTTTTGGTCACTTTTCTAACAGAGAAGGGGATGCGGCCCAAGTTGCAACTCAAGAGCTTTTACACCACCTAATAAGTGGTGTAATGTTAGACTAGGCAGGCTAACAATATGCCAGATTTCTCAGCATCTGGCGCAGTTTAAGATTATCTAGTCTAAAGATGCTCCGTCTAAAAAGACGCTCCGTCTAAAAAGACACTATAGTAAATCTTACTTCTATGTAGCCTGTGTACCCTCAAAATAAAAATAAATACATGACATGCCAGTTTTTTTAGTGGACTGTTTTCACCCACAGACTTTCATGGTTGTTAAAACAGCTGTGTGATGGCCATTCAACAAATGTACATCACGTGGTCACTTTTCACTGTTGTGTAAATAAGGCCTAAATGGGATACAGAGATATCTACAAGAGTTGAAAATTGAGTATAAGGCCCCACAAAGGGAATCACAGGAAGTCCATATAGAGTTTTCCTCTGCGGACTTTGTCTCTATTATACCTATACGGAAAATTCCTTAGGTATAATAAGTTATTCCTTAGGTATAACTGACATTCTGTGATTTACAAAAATGTGAGCGTTTTTGAAATTGCGACATTTTAGCTGCGGATTTTTTTTTCTGCAATGTGTGGATGGGATTAGCCAGAATCCCATGTACAATGGAATTTTACTTGTAATGTAAAATGCAGCATTTTTTGCCACTGTGTTTCTGCAACGTGGATCCCCGGCCTAAGGCTAGGCCCCACGTTGCGGAAAAGCTGCTTTTTTTTGTTGCAGATTTTGCTTTTATGGAACCAAAGCCAGTGAAGAGGCTTTAACAGAAAGGAAAAGTTAAAGTGCTTCCTATATATTTCCTATTCATTTTTAAAGTCACTCATGACTAACTCCCAAAAAAAAAAAAAAAAAAAAAAAAAACACAACACAAAGCTTTTCCGCAAAGTGTGGCCTTAGCCTAAGGCCGGTATCACACATGCAGTATTTTTGTGATGTTATTGTGGGACTACCTTGCTATGATTTTACTTCTTGCTAGGGCTAAAAAAAAAAAAAAAAACCGCTGCAAAATCATCATTTATGGAAAACAAAAAAAAAAAAAAAAACAAAAACACACACACTATATATATATATTATATATATATATATATATATATATATATATATATATATACACACACATATATACATACATACATACACACATATACATACACACACACACACGGACAAAATTGTTGGTACCCCTCGTTTAATGAAAGAAAAACCCACAATGGTCACAGAAATAACTTGAATCTGATAAAAGTAATAATATATAAAAATTCTATGAAAATGAACAAATGAAAGTCAGACATTGTTTTTCAACCATGCTTCAACAGAATTTTTAAAAAAAGAAAACTCATGAAACAGGCCTGGACAGAAATGATGGTTCCCTTAACTTAATATTTTGTTGCACAACCTTTTGAGGCAATCACATGATACCTGTTGAGAGGTGCAGAAGTCTCATTGACAGTTACAGGTATTTTGGCCACTCCTCATGAGCAAACTGCTCCAGTTGTCTCAGGTTTGAAGGGTGCCTTTTCCAGACGGCATGTTTCAGCTCCTTCCAAAGATGCTCAATAGGATTTAGGTCAGGGCTCATAGAAGGCCACTTCAGAATAGTCCAATGTTTTCCTCTTAGCCATTCTTGGATGTTTTTAGCTGTGTGTTTTGGGTCATTATCCTGTTGCAAGACCCATGACCTGCGACTGAGACCAAGCTTTCTGACACTGGGCAGCACATTTCTCTCTAGAATCCCTTGATAGTCTTGAGATTTCATTGTACCCTGCACAGATTCAAGACACCCTGTGCCAAATGCAGCAAAGCAGCCCCAGAACATAACAGAGCCTCCTCCATGTTTCACATTAGGGACAGTGTTCTTTTCAAGATATGCTTCATTTTTCCGTCTGTGAACATAGAGCTGATGTGCCTTGCCAAAAATTTAGATTTTTGTCTCATCTGTCCATAGGACATTCTCCCAGAAGCTTTGTGGCTTGTCAACATGTAGTTTGGCAAATTCAAGTTATTTCTGTGACCATTGTGGGTTTTTCTTTCAATTAATGAGGGGTACCAAAAATTTTGTCCACGTCTGTATATTATATATTTAATGCAATATACGACCAGCATCAAAGGTTTTATTCCATGAAAAAAAATAAGGTAGCATTAACAACAAGTTTTTTGGGATAAAATTATAGAACATTACTTTTGTTTTTCTGTTCCCATGACAACAGGAACATGAAGGCACAGTATGCCAGAAACATATGCAATTTTCAATGTAGTTTTAGAGTCCAAGTCAAAAGTGGATCCAGTAGGAAGGAGCAGTATAATAAACCCAAAAACCTGCGCAATTCCAGCCTCAAGTCAAGTCAAGAGAATGAAGCTGCAGCCCAAAAATGATGGACATGGACCTTCCACATGAACACAATCCAACAAATGATGGGAGTTGTCAGAATTAAAAAAAAAAAACATGGCCGATTTGTGCTACATCTATCTACAGGTTTTGCATGGTATTCCAGCTCCGTCCTATTGCCAGAAGCAGCGTTCATGGATGGGATTAGCTGTTTTTTTTATAAGAAAGCAACCATGTTTTTCTAATTCTAACCCCATCCATGAACGCTGCTGCTGGCAAAAGGACTGAGCTGAATAAAATGCAAAGCTGTAGACAGGTGTGGCACTGTTCTGGAAAGAAAGCAGCCATGTTTTTGTAAACCTGGGCACCCATGTTAAGAGAGGTTTCAAGAGGAAGGGGATTCTTACAATACTCAGCAAGTTAAAAGAATTCAGTTTTTACAGACAAAACAAAACCCATGCCTGTTTTATGCAGTTCAGGCTCTTATCAGAGTCATGCAGCAAAGCAAGGCCCAGCACATAACACAATGTCTCACAAGTAGCCCATTTACACAACATTACACAGAAATAAGGACATTTTCCACCGAAGCAAAATAGATTGTTCTATATAAGAGGAAGTACAAACTAAACAACCTGTGTGGAAGAGTTGGCCCACAACCTTCTAGCCAGACCTTTCCTACAAAATCAGCGATAACATAATGGGCCCCGATGTAATGCATGGATGGGTCAAGTGCACTACCACATCTGTGAGAACAGCTCTCCATTCTGGTATATAAAAAGGGGATTCCCAAGTAGGGGACCTCATTCTATAACATCAACCACACCCCATCATATCAATTATATCATTGCTTGGGAAAGCAGGATGACAACCAGTTTTCTCCTTAACTGTAAATTTGCTTACTTAAGAAGCACAGGAGCAGAGAACAAGTAGGTATTTCTGATTTTCAAGAGTCCAAAAGAAGCTGAGTGACCTTAGAAACGTGAGGGGAATTGGTAAATTAACTATGATATATTTTATTATTCTAACACATTCTAAGCAGATTTTGAAAAAAAAAAAAAATAATTTTTACATGGCCAGAAAGCCCCTTTAATTTTCCTTTCTTTACTTGTATACAAGACATAGGCATAACCGCCACACACAGTGTGGATACTAGCGAATGCTCGATGAAGCAACAATATCTTACCTGGAGATCAGATGGACTGCTGCTAATCTGGTTTACATTTGGCAAAGAGCCACCATAGTACTGAGCCCGCGATTGTGCAAGTCGCAACTGTTGCAGCTTTTGGAACTGGACCTGAAGAGTCAAAAAGGATATTGTTATTAAAAGGAAATCTGTAAAATGAAACACTACAAGTTGTGCAATAAGAGTTATTATGGAGGTAGCACTAGCCAATAGCACATGCCTAGCGTCACTCCTGAAACATATTATAATATATAATAAAATACTATTGTAGCCAATGAGCTAAAAACACTACATTGGATATTTATGAAGACTAGTGTTTCACATGCCAGTTTTGATCCCCTGGACACTAAAGTGAAGATGCAGCGAATTCATGACGTGGCACACAGGTCAGTGAATTAAGTGCATCTCCTGCAAAACTCCAGTCTATGCCAGTTTCCAACATAAACCATTGTAGATCTGTGCCACACCTCTCCGCTAGGACAAAGATAATAGATGGCACCAGTATAACATCGGAAAAAGTGGCAGAACATGCAGCATAACAAGTGAAGATACATTTCAACCGGTGTAAAGTTATAGCTTATTAACGTCCATTATTATAAAGATTACAATGCTAGACTGGACTAATACCAGGGAGCCAGGTACAAAATTGCTACAAGTGGACAACAAAAGAATATAGATTTTAGGATATATTTTATTCGAGGAGAAAATTTTACATTTTCGGTTTGTCTATGCAAAGTTCCAGAGACAGACAACTCAGAACTGACTTCTAGACTTAAACAGGTTGAAGCATTGACACTGCGGCTTCTATAGCAAGCATAGAAACAACCAAGCACCTTCTCTCCGCTGCTTCTATACTTTCCACAGTTGTATGGAATAACAGTGCATAGATGGACTGCTGTGGAGTGAATGAGAACCTGCATGCTCATCCTGCTTTCTCCTACTTAACCCTTGACCCTTTTCCTTCCACTAGGTGAGGGTCCCTAAGGATATTCCATAAATTTCAATAATCACATTACACCTTTATACCATTTCTCCAACCATGGTCTCAATTACACAAAGGCACCAGTAACAAACATATAGCACTTTAGTGACCCTAACACATTCATCACTGAATGGTATATAGCTATGATAAGGCATAACCAACAGTGGTTTACAATATAGGCATTGGCCCAACCCGCCCACCAAGTTTGATTTAGTCCTATTTTAGGGGCTGTGAAGTTCAAAAGGTCCTCAAGTCTCTGCAGAACTGCAAAGACAAGACAGAAAAGGTGGAAATGGCCATGACTGCACAGTACCACTTTTACTCTTCAGAAATAGCCACTGCACAATTTTTATACTACATATATGGGTGTTGCAGAGTCTCTTATTATACATATATGGGCACAATACAACTACTCTATTCCTGCAATCATAGGCACCGCACAATACCATTCCTCTAATCTTGCGTACAAGGCCAACGTACAGTACCAATCCTGCGTGTATAGGCTTTGCTCTTCTATCTTGCACATATAGGCTCTACAAAGTATAATGGGGCAGATTTATTATGCCTTGCATTCAAGTTTTCTCGAGTACAAAGCATAAAAAGTTGTAAGTTTTTTCCTACTTTCCTGAAACGGGGTTAGGGGCAAGCCATAACCTTGTGAAGACTTACAGAAAACGTTTGACCTCTGTCATTGCCAACAAAGGATATATAACTAAGTATTGAGATGAACTTTTGTTATTGACCAAATACTTATTTTCCACCATAATTTGCAATTAAATTCTTTAAAAATCAGACAATGTGATTTTCTGGATTTGTTTTCTCATTTTGTCTCTCATAGTTGAGGTCTACCTATGATGACAATTACAGGCCTCTCTCATCTTTTTAAGTGGGAAAACTTGCACAATTGGTGGCTGACTAAATACTTCTTTCCCCCACTGTATAAGGTTGGCTGCTATAAATAAAAGCAACCACATTATAATAGTCTCCCCCTTATAAGAGGGAAACTTTATAAATGAGGGTATTGTTAAAGGGGCTATTCATAAGGGGATATTATTGTTACAAGGGCTAATATTGAAAATATGGACTATTTATAAGATGAACTATTTATGAGGGGGGCTATTTATAAGGGAACAACATTATTTATGAGGGGGAGCTATTACTGATATGGGGCACTGTTTATAAGCAGGGATTATTTATAAGGAGGTGCTATAGTAACTGATGAGGGGCGTGAAAAAAATCTATTTGGCGGTACAAAGGTGGTTATTTGAATTGTCTGTGGGCATAAGAGGAGTGGTTGTTACTGTTTTGGGGGCAGAAAGGGGGAGTTATTAAAGGGGCTGCCACTAGAAATATGATTTCGTTGTTGGTATATCAGCATTTGGGGCCTTGCTTTTAATTTTGCACAGGGCCACAGATTGTCTAAAACCGGCTCTGACCATACACAGTGAGAAGCAGTGAACAGCTCTCAAAAAAGCAACGGAAAGAGTAAAGAAATGCAGGATATCACAGAAAACAGACAGAATGTGTTAAAAAAAGTATATGACAGAATCAGTACAAGTTAATACTATAATATTATAAAGTGACTCATTATGTAGATTAATGTGGTGCTGAGATATATTAATAGCATTATAGCCTGTTATCAGTATATACTCCACTGCGACGACTACTACTACTAGAATAAAGTTTAACTACAGAACTGTCTATGCCAAAATGTTTCCAGTAGTTATTGGACTGACCACAATGTTTTTGACCCTGTAATAATATCAGTAAAGGTTTCAATTGAACTAACAATACCAACAGGTTGCAAAGTTTTGTCAGTGGGGAAGTAGTAGGCTTACTATCTGACCAACACGGTTTAGGAAATTACAGTAAAGTCTGAATTCCTATAGATAATGTTAAGATTTTAGTGTGATTAGATCTTTTTGTTGCCCAAATTTCTGACTAAAAGGAGCTCCATTTACTCTTCTAGGGTTGTTTTGGTGTCCAGCACATGGATTTCTGCAAGTCCCATTCAGGTCAATCATTTTGCTTGATCTATTTTTCCAGTAGTGACAAGCCACATCCTGCTCCGAGTTCACCCCCCACAACCAAGAGACTCTAAGGGACTCATTAGACATAGAAATAAGTGACTATTGTAATAACTATTGTAGCACTCGGTAGCCAGCACCATCCCTGGAGAACTGAAGATGCTTCAATTACACCACAACAAAGACGAAAAAGGAGACATGCAATATATGAAGTATCTAGCCAGGGCTGAAATACAATACCGCTCACAAAACTGTAACCCTATAAACAGACTAACGCCCTGACATAAAGGAATAGACTATATATGCATCTGGTATACTGGGTGAAGGGTTAACCACACTGGGCAGATTTACTAAGTTAAATGCACAATAATTCTGTTTATTATGCTTTTTAGACACTTTTTGCGCCGCACTTGACAAAGGGGGGGGGGGGGATATATAAAACAGTTTAAAGTAATCGAGACGATAAATGCAGTGTATTGACATTACATCAGTCTTCAAGGTGTTGTCATAAGACATAATAATGGCATAGCTCTAGACCACACCAATCTCTTACAAAAAGTGCTAGCAGCATTAGTACGTGCCAGCCTATTCCTGAGGCCACAAGATCACCCAATGACCATGGGCCAGCCATGCAGCCTCCGGAAAATAGTAATAATTTTTTTTTATATAAGGACAATCACCTTCCACCAATCATGTATATACTGTTAATATTTCATGCATTTATACTTGGATTTTAGAAAATTTTAAAATTATTTGGCCATTTTTATATAAAGTCCTTACTGCGACTAGAGTCAGGGGAGGGGCACTTTTCATAAAACTTAAGAGTGAGTATTTGCTTTCACCCATTACATTTTAGATTAAAAAAAAAAAAATTATATAATATATATTAAATGTAAACTGCAGAAAACACTACAGCAATTACAGGTGGCCATGGTAATGTAGGTCTCTAACTTCAGACTACTGTTGTTCCCCAAGGACAAGGGGGAGGGGGGGGTAGCAATATTCTGAAAGGTTCGCAAGGACTGTACTGACACCGACATTAGAGTAGTACATCATCCGCTACGGAGACCAATTTTACACTGCGGTTCCAAAGCAAAAGTGGACACAGGAACAAATGGTTTACTAGGCAGTTTTTTTCTGCATGTAGAACTGGAGCTTCGATTTAAATGAGAGGCTTGTATGGAATAAATACATATGTATCCGGGTATCTTACTAGATAAGCAAGCCTGTAGACTGTCTATGATAGTTCACAATAAGTCTGTCCCATAAATACTCAATTGGCAATAAATGTAATGATCCAGAAGGTGAAGAAAGTGTTGCAATTTTGCAGAAACATTGCTGAGAAACCCTTGCTGTGTTTGTGAGTAAGCATTATCCTACAAAAAAAAAAAAAAAAATGCCAGAGCGGCAAAAGATGTGACATCCTACACTTCTCACTGAGTTCTCATGTCACTACTAAGGGTGTTATGGGAAAGGAGCTGGGGAACTACTAAGGGTGATCAGGTGTTGCATGTGAAGACTCCCAAGACCTTCACACCAGCAGTTGGGTCAGTGTGTCCCCCTCCACAGAAAAGGCAGTATTGAAGCACTCACTGAAAGGCCTCAATGCTCTAACCTGTCAAAGTAACCGTTGTCTGATTCCAAATAGAACCTGGACTCAGCATTAAAGACCATACAGTCCAGCCCATAGCAGTACAGGTTTCACGTTCACGACACTACTGCAAACGAAGGCAACTGTGGCTTGCTGTAAATGGCAGGATACATACATAATGGATGCCATGACACCAAATTTCCTAATGCCAAGTGCCTGGAAATAGTCCGCGCAAAGATATGGGTGTGTAACAAAGGTGCCATCTGTGTCTGGACAGTGGAAAAAGAAATGGTGGGAGCTGCTAGGGCAAATGATAGTCTCAACATGTGGTCTGTCAAGAGGCTGTTCACCACATGTGCATGCCCTCATGTAACCAGTCCTACCAACATCTCCTAACAGCTAGATCAGAACATCCTAGATAGCAGGCAGTTGTCACAGTGACCCTCCTGCTTCTCTCAGTCCAAAGATACAGCCTTCTCAAAGTCCATCAACTGGGTGAAATATCTTCAAATATGCCAGAGAGGAAAATCTAGCAGTCAACGATCTCTCACCAAAAGGTAAACTACCCAAAAGTAGACTCAAAGCCTTTTTATAGGGCAGCTGAAAAAGCACTTTTATGACCACTTGTGGCAAGATGAAGTGACAGACCACACTCGAAGCCATTTATTTATCTGCCTGAGCCATAACTGCATACTTAGTTTTACCACAATCTGACATTTCTAGTGTTTGTCAATGAATGTATATATAATCTTTATCCATCTATGCAGATCTGAAATATGAAAAAGATACACTTTACTATGTTCAGCTGTGAAAGCAAACAAACAGAAAGGACAAGGTACATTCTAACCATTGTCTTCTGCTATATCCTGTTATGTGTGGTACACCTGCTGGAAGTCTCCTTATGGCTTAAGCTCCATACACAAAATACTTAGTAGTCTTAACCTGTGAGGATCAGATCAGGGGACCTTTTGCTTCAGATCCCACTGATAAGTAGAGACAAAAATGAAGACTCTGAAATGGTGTCCAGAGCAAACCACTCATGAACAACAGTGACCATTGGAACAAAAATCTGATTCGTCAAGTTTTTCTTAACTAATTACATCAGAACGGCACAATAAATTATGTAAGTTTTCGGCGCCATCAGCCTAATGACTGATCACTCATCCACCTGACATTCAGATCTCACATTGATGGTCAGCTTTATCCAACAAAAGAGGGGAAGCAACTTGTGCATAGTTATGTGTATGCCTGTCATTGAAGGGAAAAAGAGGCTTTAGGGGTGTTGGTTTCCATCAGTGGGCTTCACTATCTGCTGCTGCTAATGGATGCTCAGCTCCGCCCACTAACTGTACTGTGCATGTCTAATGAGGACACACTGCACCCAGAAGTGAAGAAAGCTGGCTTCTGATGGGGGCAGCTGAACCCAGATTCCTTCACTTCTGGTTGCAGTGTGTCATCACTAGACATGCACAGTACAGTTAGTACTGTTTGCTGAGGAGGGGGGGGTGGAACTGAGCAGCAACAGATAGTGAAGCCCAAAGATGGAATGCAACATCCCTAAAGCCCTTTTCTGTTCATTTGCACAGGGATGAGAGGACGATTTTGACAAGAATGAAGCAGTGGTCCTGAATAATACCAAACATTAAATCAGTGATAATGTGTATATGTACGTGTGAACAGCAGCTCCCGCATGACAGTTATTAGAGTGTTTAATATGATCCATATACTAATCACTAACACAGTTGTAGGTGCAATATAATGTAAGTGCTGACATACCTAAGTATAGGACAATTCATGCCTACAAGGCTCTTAATATTTGGGATATTGGTTCTTTTTCCATCACTGGTCAAAGTCATGAAGCACCCACCCTCTTAGGTAGGAGACTACATGCCATTGGCCTATTCCTACTGCATCAATATCTGCTAATATCAGTGCAGTCACTGCTTATAGTGAACATTGTCGCTACAGCTGACGTGTGCTTTCTGCCTGTTTGTGCACTTGACTACTGTCAAGGTGTAGGATATAAAAATGGTTTTCACTGAATCACTTTCCCTATGAATCTAAAATGAAGTAACTTTTGAAATAGTCTCCAATTCAGGGCAGTCACCGACTGACTTCAAAAATTATATTATACAATTATTTATATAGTATAAATTAGATTTATAGCTGATTGTCTATTTACTTTCATAGGAATTCAGTCATTAGCTTTTTTTTTTTATGAATTAGAGGATCTTTTATGCTTTTGTTTGACTATGGAAGTCAGCCATTTATGAAGGAGTAAGAGTTAGATCTGGGATAGGGCTGTCAAAAAATAGAGAAGTCAGAGACAATGGTTTGGTCTCCATTTAAGGGGAAAAAAAAAAAAGTTTTTTGGGGTTTTCAGATCCTATGAAGATGTGCGTTTCCATGGTAACAGGCTACAACCAAAAAGAGACTTCCTATATTTTCTAGATTCTTTACACACAGAGTGTTCTATTTCAAGTGTTTTATTTCTGTAAATGTTGATTATGGATCACAGGTAATGAAAACCCAAATCTAAGAACATTAGAATATTGTAAAAAAGTTCAGTATTATAAATTCAGTGTGTCACCTGCCAAGGTTTCCTAAGCCTTTAAATGGTCCCTGAGTCTGGTTCAGTAGGACACACAATCATGGAAGACGCTGATTATGAATTGTATTACTGAATTACTGAAATGAATGAACGTTTCAAAGATATTCTAATTTATTGAGATACACCTGTATATGCACAATAGCAATAAGTAATGTATAGATGGAAGGGAGTCTGACGGCAGGATCACATTACACAAGGTTTGTTTAGTGTCTGTTACCATGAGAACATACAAGTCTGCACAGTAGCTGTAGACACAAAACAGTAAGTTATGGTAAATCAGAATTTACGTTGCTTCAATTTTTTTTATTTATTTATTTTTAGAAAGAATTGGAGCTATAATGAAAAGACCTAGTCTATGTACGTCAGTCTCTTTGTAGGAAGATGGCAGCATTGGGCCTAAGTGACCATAGTTTTGCAGTTTTCACATCTTATCCCCTGCTTACTTTATTGTATCCATAGGCCTCATGCACATGACCGCAATTTTATCCGCAATGTCTCTGGTCCGTATTTACGAGCTGCAAACTATGGAGCAGGTCCTATACCAGTCTGTATTTGCGGGTTGGCCAATTCAATAGAATGGATGAGTCACTGAAAACCCAATACCAACCCAGGTGTTACCCGTGCAGTTTTCACTAACCTGCAGACTGCACAAGATCGTGTGCATGAAGCCTTAAACTGGGGGTGGACAAAGACTGCAGACGTTAAGGTATATCCCATTAATAAGAAATTTAGATTGGTACTGCATGTGGCACAATATTAATATGCTCCACTTGGAGCCATGCCCCTACAGTAGAATATTCTGTAGTATGTAGTATGCCACCTGATGAAACATGGCACAATTGTTTTCTCTTAGACATAATCATCTGTATGCCTTTGTATGAAATCATACAATACGGATCTATAGACTTCGGCGGGTTTTGTACTATGGCTCAGTACAACTCGGGTATGTATTTGCCAAAATAGGGTGTTTGTGTATCAGGGGATAGGATTCCATTGTGCAAATGCATGCCCATATTGCATATGGCAGGAAGAAGTTAACGGTACTAAGCCTGGATACTGTCACTGATGAATAACACCATGATAAACAATATATGAACCAGTCATATCTCTAGGACTTTCCCATTCAAAGTAAGAAAAAACCCCACAATGAAAGTCAATGTATGAAACTGTATAGACATATATTATACATTTGCAGCAATTCTAACAGGATGCTTTCTAACAGCTACATAAAAAATAAAGTATACACCTTCTAAGCGCACAACGCTGTTTACATCTGCCAGACCTATCATGGCATGAATAACAACATCGTCTCCCTGACCCCACTGACTGATGGAGTCCCTTTTACATAATATTTTGACAGGAAGAACAGCATTCTATGTAGGGCACTTCCCAAAATATGATGGGATGTGACAGACAAGGTCCCTGACACCAGTGTGAACAGAGCCCAAGAACTTCTACAGAAAACATCACAAAAAGCTCAGATGCTTCCAGACAATTGCAATATATCGCTTGTCTCACGTGAGCACAGCCAAGTGAGGCCTAGAGGACACAAAGGGTCGGCACACTCCCAGGTACTTCATGCACCTATAGGTTTGGGTCATGCCAACACATCTGTTTTCATATCTACAATGTAAGGAACTCTGGAGACCGCTATTTGCTCTTTCACATTCATGCATTTGACATCTGGGTGCTTACACCCACTTACAGATGAATGAGGCTAGATGAGGTCAGCATCAAGCTCCAGACTATTCCTGGTTGGCAGAGATTGCGCCACAGCTGTCCTATTAGCACACACTATAGGGAAGGTATGTGGCTTTCTGCTAGGGAATACAGCAGCAGGGAGGTGGAAAGGTGAATACATGGGGTGACGGGGACAGGTGGGGTAAGTGGTAACAACTAGGAAAGTAGGGGGAAATGGATGCGGTGACTACTGGGGAAGTGATATGGTAAAGGGTAGAATGGAGCATGCAATATTTACTACTACAGAGCTGATCACTATCACAGGGAGCACTGTCCTTACTATGGGAGAACGATAGTTGTGAGAAACCCTTTCAATATTTTGTCCAGACCTGAGATTTATAACCTCTCCACACAAGGTGATAAATGTCTAACCACAGCAGCCACACCCGCAGTGAGGAGGAGTCTGGACAGGATTTCGCCATCTTCATCAGTTCAACAGTGCACATGCTCAACCACCACTTTATTCAAGCTCCCCTATACTGCAGTCACAGAGGTTTGAAAAATGGGACCTCCAACCTAATGACATATGCATCTAACCAGAGTGCCCCCAGCAGTCAGACATTGGTGATCTCAAGAACTATTTTGCACCCCAATTCCAACCACAGAGCCTGGTCATACAGCACACACTACACTAGACCACTAGAGATAGCCGAATGCTTACTCATGACTGGAGTGGCACACACTGTGCGACCAGGAACCCTGGTAAAAATCGGGATGTAAAACACTCTGGTTCTCGAGATCAGTGGGGGTGCCAGTGGTGGGATACCCACCAATCAGCAAGTTACCACTCTGAATAGGGGGTAACTTGTTCTAACTGGAATACCCCTTTAATCTTAATCTATTTTATAGATAAATATTAATCTTTTTAGCTCCTCTTACTCTTTAACATAGTGACTATATAAAGACAGACATTGTCATGGTGACAAGTTTCCTTTACGTGATATGTAAGGTGAAAAAAAAAATACCATTATATTTTTTTTATAAAACTGAAGTCGCACTCCGTTTGCTATGGGCATCAAAGCTGCAGCATGCCAACGATTATTGCAAAGTGGCAGAATGGGGTGGTGTACTTTATAGCTGGGATTTTGGACAGAAGAGTGAGCTTTTACATGCACATGGCCACATTAAAACTCTGGAAAAGCTCCAAGTTATATATCATACAGTTTGGACTTTTTGCAATGGTTGGTAGGTTACCTATGCTCACATATGGAAATATTGAGGTGACACTGTGGAAATGCAGTGACTGTACCGTGACTAATTGGCAACCAAATGAGACTGAGCAGCCCTAGCCTAAGGCTTCTAGAAGGAGGCATTAAGGACTCTTTCACACGCAGTATTTTTCTAGTGCTTGTAAAACTGCCATTCGTTTTAAAAGGGATTTTCTAGGATTATCCTAATGGTTAGCTATCCTTAGGATAGGTCATCAATATAAGATCGCAGGTGGTCCAACATCTGGCACCACATTGTTCAGACAAGCGACAAGTCTTCAGTACTTATCAGCGCAGCACATTGTGTAGGGGCTATGTACGGAGGTTCATTCACTCCTATTCACTTGAATGAGAGAGATGCAAACGTGCCATGCCACCAATGAATATGATGTCACTGAACTGCTGATCAGTAGGGGTGCTGGGTGTTGGACCCAACCAATTAATATTGATAACCTATCAGGACGTGTCTGTCTAAATGGGGGGGGGGGTGTTACAAAGGGCCACATCAGCATTATGGTTGCCTTCAAAATGGTCGTCTATTTGTAAGACTGTATAAAATGTATACAGTCTATACATCTAGACTACTGCAATCTAGTAGCGGGATGTAGTCACATATGTATTGAAGGACACTATGGAGTTTGACTCTCTGCACTATGATGGGGTTTCTCTGGCATGCCTATAAAAATGAATGTATTGTGCACCAAATTTCAGCAGGATTTCTCTATGGTGTATGTACCTTTATTCTAGATTGCTGATAAAGTAGTTGAAGTTCTTCCACCAGATATGTTATGGTGTGCCACTTGCACAGTTAAAGGCCAATGTGTCCTTTAGGACAGGTTAGATAATAGCAAGCCCTTTCCACCTCTTTAGCACAGAGCTTCCTACCTTGGAGGGTAGGGCTGTCAGAGCTGTGCCACTGTCTGTGTTGCTGAACTCGGGTATTAGGTTGAAACGGACTTATAGTCCTTTATATTACCTGTGATCCAGAAATAATGTAACCATGTGACATTTCAGTCCAAACATGGACCTCAAAGGGAGTCTATCACCTCCTCTGAGCATATTCACCTTCAACATCTTGTTACAGAGCACATTACAGTGATAAACTACATGCCTTTGTTATGCATATCACTTTTGTAGATTGAGAAAAGCTTAGAATTCTTATGCAAATGAGGCAGCTGATGCACTGGGGGAAAGGCTTCAGCCCTTGGATGGGTGATGTCATAGTAGCGCAAGAATCAAGTTTCACTTCACAGGGTGGCACAGGCAGGAGATATTAGGGGCTTGTGAAGCAAGAGCAGTGCTCAAGGAAGCTGAAGGCCCGCCCGCAGTGCACCAAATACACACAGTGGCATAACTAAAGTCTTGTGAGCCCCGCTGCAAACTTTTGTCCAGGGCCCCCTACCTCATCCCTACAGTGAATTCTTGATAGTGACGGTTACGGCTGTTAAGGAGTTTAATCAACCTTAATGTGGTTAGGGTAATCTGTGGGTCTCCTTGGTTTATGTGCCAGATGGAAGCTGCAATCTCAATACTGATGCCAGTGCTTATGGTCCCCCTAAGGCTCCTGGGCCCTGGTTCGACTGCACCCTCCACACCCCCTCAAGTTACGCCCCTGCAACTACCTCATTTGCATACAATGTCAAATTTGTTTTGCTCAAAATCTACAAAAGCGAAATAACAAAAGGATGTTGTTTAACGCTATAATGTGCTCTGTAACAAGCTGGAGGCAGCTTAATATACCTGCAGGAGGTGAAAGACTCCCTTTTATCATACATCGGACTACAAAGGAGATAGGAGTAGCAAAAGAAGAGTGCCAGCCAGCACAGGAAGCAAAAAGTGTATTATAATTTGTTACTTCTACCTTCTTTGCAATCTAATGTATGCTTATTGTTTAGGTTTGGACCGAAATGTCACATTGTTACATTATTTCTGGATCAGTTAATAAAAAGGACTATACATCCGTTTCATCCTAAACTCCTGAGTTCCAGACTCTCTGCCATCAAGGTTTGGGACCCTGACCAAGCACAGGAGTTTTGGAGTGCTATGGGAATTCCTTTACGTGTATTACTGAACTATCAATGGGACATAAGATGTATACACTCAATGTACCCCACTCCTCATCTCATGTGGAGTGAATTGTAGTATCATTTACATTAGGAAGCTACAGCCTGAGGTTATTGGGCCAGTTATTCCAGTAAATTCTAGCAATGCACGTCAGAGGAACTACCACCATGTTCCATCCAGCTCACCTCCCTGGAGCACATAGAGACCACACTTAGGCTCTATTCACATTGCCGTTAGGAGCCTCTGTTGCAGATTCTCTCAAAGATACCAGAAAATATAGTGCAGGAGGTTGCAATATTTTGTGCAGAAAAAATGACAAGACAAGAATGGAAATCTGATAGACCCCTTTATAGTCAGTAATGTCCTTCAGGCACCATAGGTGACCATTACATGACAGATCTGGCACTGCTGTCACTTTTGTTTCTCTGCTCTAATATCGGAACAGAACGGAAATAACAGTGCTGGTGTGAACTCAGCCTAATCTGTATTTTTAACTCCTAGCACCCACACAGTGGATGATAAACCACACCAACACATTCACAGAAATCACATCCATAAACTGATGAATAGAAGAAACTTTGGACAGCTGAAATGCGTCAGTACTGCTCTTTAGAAGAGCATAAACCTATAACTATGGCTCTACCCATACAGATTCAGCACTATCACAACCTGCAAACTATCACATGGATCACACTCAGTTAAACTGTAAACGCGCTGTTTAGTGATATGACTACTTTACTACAAAATAATAGCATTATTACAGAGCTAGACGTCATCTAGGTCCAGTGTTATCTCTCAGTATTATGTCTGCTGTGCGCTACGTTAACCCTTAACATGACATGGTTAGCATGCAGCCCTGATTTACATGTATAAGCAGTCATCAGTCCCTGAGCCAATTCCCCCCCACTCTCAATGAATGAGCTATGATTGTTTACCCAGGTCCTCATGGGGATTGTATGGATAAGAAGACATTATAGAAATAATAAATAATAAACTGATTTCAATTTGCAAAGCCTTGCCATATGGATGTGCACATGTAAACAAACGCAGCATATCCACACACATGGGATGGGGGCCAAATACCTGTCATTCATAAATAATCTGAGCTCTTGTCCTACTCTGCTCTCTGCTGACTGTATACAATCCCCACAAATGACATTGATCACCTATTAACAGAAGATACTTAGCCCCTCATTTCTCCTCACTGTACCCTAATAAAGAGGAGTCTGAATAGTGCAACATATGCGTCCTGCCACTCCATTCAATGAGGCGGGATTTACCATTTCATCTACTCCGGAAAACTGCCGTAGACGGGCACAGATGTTGTGCAAGTATGGTGCAAGGCCGATATTTGTGCCAAAGATGCCCCACTGTCATTGTCCTGACTCCCGTGGCTGTGAAAAGTGGGCTACAGTGATCCAGAAACACCTTGGCCTGTCTAATCTACATCTGCCAGAAAATTGGGGCAAGCTAACAGACATTCAACCCAGTTTCTGAGTGGCGTACATTTCATTTCTGGCTCTTGGGACCTCTCATGAATTATTAACAGGTCAAAGTCGATGCGCATATAGGATATGTTCACAAAGAATGAATAAGCAGTCAATTGTCTGCCCCAAAATCCAAGGTTTTACAGTAGGACCTGTCCTGAGTTTTCCAGCCTGGACTGTCCGCCCTCATACTGTTCAGTGTAATACACGGCCATGTGCAAGGGGCCCACAGAAATGCATGTGTCAGTGTGCTATCCAGGAAAAACCCAGATAGCACACAATCGTGTGCAAGGGGCCTAAGGCAGCATTTACATGACTGTGTTCGGTCCGGTAAACTCTTTCCTTGTGCGGACCATATACCCCACACTGACCACGACCGTGTGAAATAGAGTTATGATGCAGCGAGCTCCCAAAAGTCCAGATCTCTACACTAAACTGTCAAATCTGTGAGCTCAGTACAGCAGTGCTCCAACTTTTCATGAGCTCCCTACATCGCTATGATGTGCTGAGTTCCATTTCACAAGGCCATGATCAGTCTGGAAATACAGCCCGTCCAAACACAATTTTTCACAAACAGCACGGTCATGTTACACAGCGACTTTGGTTAAGACTCCTGTCATACAACCGCCCTGCAACTCCTTCACTAATGTTAATCACATTGCAACTCCAACTGTGCCACAACTGCGACTTTTTAGTCATAAACAAGTTGAGCAATGTTTGACTTGAAGTGGTGGTCATGGCGCACTAGGGGGTCACAATGCAACTCCATTCACTAACATAGGATGAGGATCATTGAACTATGAACTTCTGACTGCTTAGACCAATACCCCCTCCATCCGTACCCCCCCCTAAACCGTCCCACATCACCTACTGCATTTTACATTGTGCATTGCTACATTCAATATAGTGAGTTATGTCAACTCAGCTGCTACCACGGCAAACCAATCCGCCATCCCCAAGGATAAATAAAGTTCTATTCTATTAGTGAATGAAATGCAAGGCAACCTAGTAATCTTTGGTCACGCAAAGGTAGTTGCAGCCAAATATTGATGTGTAACCCGCTCTAGCCCAAATCTGCAATATATGGCAGTTTTCACATCTGTACCATTGGAGACTCCATCGCAGTCTCCGCTTGAAAATCGGCAGAGGAAAAAGTCCTTTGGGTTCAAAGACAGACGCCCAAAGGATCCCATTATAGTCAATAGCGTCCTTCGGACTCTGTGTATAACTGCTTTTTTTTTTGCAATCCACCTATCTGTTGTTCTGGTCCTCCAATGGACAACAACAACAGTTAGGCAACGCTAGTGTGAATTGGCCTGTGGTGCCAATAAATCTGCAGCAGGTCAATTTATGTTGCAGTTGTTGACCTTTTCAATGACCACCTCTGCAGTATATAATGGTACAAATCACTATTTGGTACAGGTTTTTGCAAGTGTGGATTTTCTCTGCTGCATCCACATCATATCAGTCTTGCATGGACATACCCATATGCTGCTGCTTCTACTGAAAATCCTAGTAGGTTCTCTGCATCAGCCTCAAACATCAGACACATGGTGGCCATGAACATAAGACATTTATCTGCAGACCATCTAAGTGGCACAGATCCCCTAAATATAGTGAAACCTGCGGAGAATCTGATGTCTGTAGAGGTCATACACATAAGAGTAAAGCTGGCTATACACAAAATATCTGCAGACCTTTGGCAGATCCAGCAAAACCTGCAGTCTGTGGGGGTCATACGCATAATATTAACAACAGGTACTACTAAAATAAGCGGGATCTGCAGATAATAGTCTCATATGTATGGTCAGCTTTAGACCTAAGGCTCGCCAACACGTATGAGAATGATCGGCAGCCTTTGGATGAACAATCCCACCAGGAGGTTAACTTACAAAAAAAAAAAATAAATCCAGATTCTGTGCATTTCAGCCAAACAAACCATATTCTTATTTGTAGCCAACTGATGGACGCACATTTCCAACATAGCTGATATTTCTTTAGCCGGCAAACGTGTGCCATCGCGAACATTTGTTTGTGGAATTTTGTTACATAAATGTTGCTCGACTATTCTGAGGGACTAAAATGCACGAGTGTAAGGGGGTGGATCACTAGTGCCACTTGTACCCTGGAATCCACCAGAATCTTATGGATATGGGGGGGGGGGGGGGGAGAAGCTGGTGACTTCAATTTGCTGCCATCCAATATTTTCACTATGGAGATGCTGGCCATTAAAGGGGCAAACACACATATCTGCAACCTGTAGATCCAGCACATGTGTACTGCTGCACAGGTACCATCTCATATGAAAGCTGATTCAGGACATCAACTGAGGAGTTTAACCGCTAAGAACTACATAAAGCAAGTGCCCAAGAGCAGACTGTCAGGAGGAGGAGTAATGTATGATCTATAGCAGTGCTCCCTAATTGCTGCACGTGTCAGAGCTTTCTTGGACTTGTAGTTTGCAACAGCTGGATAGCCCTAGGTTAAGGACCCTTGATCTGCAGGCAGCTTCACAACGATACTGCGGGCTTCATCTAGCACCAATGACAGATCGTCACAGGTCGTATCGTACACTAATCGTTGCGTCTATGGCCAATGCCACTGCTGCGCTGTATCTAGTCTACATAGACACAATGGAGGCAGAGACCAGCTCCGCACAGGGCAGCCTGCTCACCCGGGACACTGTCAGGTCGGTCATAAGCTCGTCGAAGGCCCGGGTCTCCTCGGCCTGCTTCTGGTTGTGTAGAGCGATCTTCTCGCTGAACTTCCTCGGGTTGGAGCTGCTGGAGGCCTGGGACGCAGCCATGTCGCAGGCCTCAGCTAGAACTACGAGAAGTGGGAAAAAGTCCTGGGTGTCTCGGTTTGTCCAGTCCCTACGGGACCGCTGCGGCTCAGCCTGTCATGGGGTCCGAACTGCTGCCCCCTTCCGGAGAATCAGTAGAGGCCCGGCCTGACGCCGGAGGGACAAGAGAAGGCCATTCGGGAGGGGCTGATGTACGGGCGGGCGACACACACTGCGACCCTCCCCTCTTCCGCTTCTTCTGGCCTGGTGTCAACAAAACGTATCGTAAACTCCCAGCGTCCGCCGCATCCAAACTTCAGGCCGCCTGCTGACAAGTCGTGCGGGGGCTCCAGCCTAGTGCCCGCCTACATAACAGTATCCTCCCCGTTACTGGAGCCCCGCCCACAGAACAGTACCCTCCCCGGGGTCGTCTGCCCCGCCCACATAACAGTACTTTACGCCGGGTCTGCTGCCCCGCCCACATAACAGTACCCTCCCCGGGGTCTGCTGCCCCGCCCATATAATTGCTCCCTCCCCTTGCGTTTGGTGCCCGCCGACTTGTGTCGCCTGGCTACGTATCCCTAGTGCTCCCAGCCCTGCACCCGCCCACGTGACGTCACCCGTCCCTCTACACGCCCTCGCAGCCTGTCAGCTGTCCGGTAGCCTTCTGTAATCCCTGTCACTATAGAGCGGACACTGCAGTCTGCTGGACTGTGACAAGTGCCCACCTGTGAGCCCTGGCGGGGTCAGTGACATATTATATAACCCTACCATGGAACAGAGCAGCGGCCGTGATAGCTAGAAGCTAGGGGGATGTGTTGTATGTGACTTATAATTACTTTATGCTCCACAGTCTGGTGGATTATTACTGTATTTTCTGTGGCATAATTGGTGTTATTGTACAGTGTGCGTGTATAATGATGTGTATATGGGGTGTAGTATTACATTGATGATGAATGTGCATTGTGTTATATTATTACTGTACAGCGTGTGAACGGTGATGTGTATGTCAGCTGTCATTATTACACTGTATTAATATATGAAGTGCAATATATTATAATTATTATGTGCCTGATGATGTGTGCTGTATTATTACACTGTATTAATATATGAAGTGCAATATATTATAATTATTATGTGCCTGATGATGTGTGCTGTATTATTACACTGTATTAATGTATGATGTGCAATATATTATAATTATCATGTGCCTGATGATTGTGTGTTGTATTATTACACTGTATTAATATATGAAGTGCAATATATTATAATTATTATGTGCCTGATGATGTGTGTTGTATTATTATACTGTATTAATATATGAAGCGCAATATATTATAATTGTTATGTGACTGATGATGTGTGCTTCTGTATTATTACATGAAGCGCAATATATTATAATTTTTTTTGGGGTGGGCTGTATTAATATATAAAGTGCAATATATTATAATTATCATGTGCCTGATGATGTGTGTTGTATTATTACACTGTATTAATATATGAAGTGCAATATATTATAATTATTATGTGCCTGATGTGTGTGTGTTGTATTATTATACTGTATTAATATATAAAGTGCACTATATTATAATTATGTGCTTGATGATGTGTGCTGTATTATTACACTGTATTAATATATGAAGTGCAATATATTATAATTATTATGTGCCTGATGTATGTGTTGTATGATTATACTGTATCATTGTATAATGTGTATATTATTATTATTATAAGCCTGATGACAAGTGTGTTGTATAATTACATTGTATTAATGTATAATGTGCATTACATTATTATATAACTGATGATGTGTATGATGTATTACTATTATGTTACATTGTATTAACCCCTAGACCTTGCTGTTCTGGCTATTTACGTCGCTTTATCTGATGTCCAATGCTGCAGTGACGTTAATTAAAGTCAAACACCTGTGATTTACAGCAGCTCCTGTAGAAGTGATAAGTGCCGGAATCTCCATGCTGAACTTACTGTCTGGGAGTTAGGCCCCTTGCAGACGACCGTGGCCGTGGACAGTGTGCTACCCATGTACTGTATTTCACGGATAGCACACTGACCCATTCTTTTCTATGGGCCCATACCGAATTACACAGTCACGTGTGCGGGCCGACAGTCCAGGCCGCAAAATATAGAACAGGTCCTATTCCTGTCCTATTTTGCGGCCCTTGATTCCGTGACTCCTATTCATTTAATGAAAGGGGCCGAGGAAGCACAGCTCATGCACGGGCGGCACACGGGTGACATCCACGTGTCCCCCGTGCCTTTAAAGGGAACCTGTCACCTCCAATTTTGACCTCTAAATAAATACATGGCAAACATGTTTAAAAGTACATTAAATCTCCCAAAATGTGATCTTAAAGAGCTCCTGGCTATTTATATTCAGTACCGGAAGTTTTCCCGCCTGGTATGTTAATTAGGAGAGAAAGGTCCGATGAGAGTTATACTGCAGAGAACAGTCTGACTGTAAGCAATTCCCCAGTGCTGCTGCAGAACCATGGGGGAAGGGGCACAACAAGAAAGTGAGCCCTAAAGCTGAACCCCCCCACAGGCCCTGTCTCTTGCCTGACTGTCCTAGGTGACAGCCGACAACTTGGAGCCAGTCCCTACTCTGAATAAGTGACAACACGGAATGCAGACAGGACCAAACAACACAGAAGCAGAGTCAGCAAGCCAAGGGTCGGTAACAGTCAAGCAATGCAGTACAAAATGAAATCCAGGGGGAGCTAAAGGTCAGAAGTCAGAAATACAATAATAGCAGAAAAAGGAGCTAGAAGGGACAAAGTCACAGGACAGAATCAATAGCCAGCGACCATGTGTGGGCTGATGACCTGTTTATAGCAAGTCCAGGACCTGCCCCAGACTTGATTGGTAGACAGGCTGTCAATCACACAGGCAAGGCTAAGATTAACTATTGAGGAGCCGAAAGAAACAAGGTGCAGGAGACGGGTGTGGCTGAAATTCAATTACATAGTATAGGACAGTGTTCAGACTGAGCAACAAGAATCTTATGCAAGGAATCTAACTGAACACACCTCCTGCTCTGCAGCATGTGAGCAGAGGGTGGTGTAGACACCCGAACAGGCAGAGACGTTACACCGGCTTAATCATGAGCAACATTTCAGCCACGCCCCCCTTTGTGTGAATGCTGGCCTCCTTCTGTGTTGTTGCTTTCCAAAATCCCGCGCCTGCACAATCCAACCTGCAGGCATTGAATTGGAGTCCCCGATGTCCACTTGTCAATGGGGAACTCTGTGCATGCCATGGTACATAGCGTTAGCTTTAGTGCACATGCTCGTGATTTCCAACGACAAGACAGGGAAAAGGGGCTGGAGGTGGTGTTACAACTGCCGTCACGCTGGTCATTTGCATACCTGAAGGAGATTGTAAAAAGTCACGTTTTAAGGTAACCCATGTGCGAAATTTTATAAAAAATGGGAGATATCATGGATTGGCCCCATAGTATTGTGTCGTAGTGCTGTTTGGTGGGGTAAATGTTGGTGACAGATTCCCTTTAATTCATGGCCACGGAAAAGCACACAGTTGTGTGCAATCGGCCTTACACTGTAATAAGGGAAGCTTTTAGGACTCTTATCAACAAAATTTAACTTTTTATAGTGATCATAGTAAAGTGAAAGAGCCATTACCATTCACATTGTGCTAGCAGAACTTGCTCCCCTGCCAGCCCCTCCTTCACCTTCTTCCTGAATGTTGGCTCTGTGGCAGCAGGGACCCTAGCTAGAAATAACACTAGCAGTTTACAGCCCTCAACTATACTAAACTACTGGTTAATTTACACATGGACTAGGGGTCCAGAAAATAAGCCATGCTGAATATAGACCATATAAAACCTACATTTTTGTCAAGAAACTATATAAATGTGTAGACCCTGTGATCTAAAACTAGAAAATCTAATTTTAACATGTTTATGTGCAATAGTATATATAAAAACATTTTTGTTTTTGGTAAAAGAAGCAAAATTTACATTTTTTTTCACATTTTATACCATTCTTCTACTTCAAGCGAAAAAAAATATTCAACTTATTTAACCAATAAGGCTAGTTATTTCAAGTCTTATGTGTCCTGAAAAAAACATGGTAAAAATAGTTGATATATGTAAAGCCATTAAAAATATATTGCTGTGTAAAACAATGCAAACAAAAGTGCTAAATTTGGCCTATGAATTGACGCTTGGTCCTGAAAGGTTTAATTCAATGTGTAATAAAACAGATTTACTAAATGCATCTGAATTCTGACATGTCCTGTTCAATATCTATATTACTATTCTAGAAAACGAGGGGGGGGGGGATTTATCAATTATTCTATGTCAGCTTTCTGGCATATTGGGGTGATATTGTGGCGTACACCTGGTGCAAGGACTTTCCTTGCATCAAACATGTTCCACAAACCCTGTTCTGCACCTCGCTTGCCAAATTGTGCGAATGTGATTGGGACAGGCCAGAGTTGTAATGGAAATCTACACTAGTTCCTAACTGGCCTAGATCTCCATTCTGGCGCATGGGTGTGTGCCTGAAATGGCTGGAGCATCTTTAGAAATCAGTAATTTTCACTGCTCTCGCCACTATTTTGAAAAGCCAGAGAAATTTACTTTCTGGCGATAGGCTGTCAAATGATACAGGATTTCCCGCAGCGCTTTGGACAGAAAGTTTGCAGAGGTTTCCTCTGCGGACTTTCTGCTTCAATTATACCTATAGGAAAACCACCGGTGTATAATTGACATGCTGTGATTTCCAAAACCGCAATGGTTTTGGAAATCACAGCGTGTCTGCTGCGCATATTTTATCACAAAGTGGGGATGGGATTCGCTAGAATACCATCCACTATACAGTGACTGTAAAACGTCGTGAGTTTCTGTGGTGTTTCTGCCGCGGGCAATCCGTTGCATTTCCGCCACGTGGGGCCCCAGCCTTACACTCTCGGTTTATGCTCTCTAAATGTTAGACAGGATTAGTAAAACTGCCCCAATGAATAAAATGTATAAATGTTGAAAAATATCAATGAACGCTATAGAAAATTAAATCATTAGTTAAAATGATATAAACTATAGTTTTGAGGTATAATCAGACGCCCCCCTGACATCACACCTGACCTGAGCATACATGTGAATGGAGGAGGTAGCTGTTAGCTTTTGCCAGTTTTAGGGTAAGCCCCACGTAGCATGCCGCAGCAAAAAAAGTGCTGCTGGAAAAACCACATCATGGTTTTTCCCGCAGCACTTTTCACAGAAAGTCAGCAGAGGTTTCTTTTCTGCTTCATTATACCTATAGGATGAGTCAAAAATAATCCGCAATCTGGCTATAGAAATGTATATAGAACTTTTAGAAAAACAAATACAGTAATACCTCGTACATTCGCGAGGTTAGGGTCCAGAACCGGTCGCGGATCGCGAGGAATCGCGAATGTTTGGTACAAGCGCTTAGAAGCGCTTACAATGCCAATTTCTAATGTTTAACCCCTAAATATCAATAAACTTTACCCTACAGTACTGTACAGTATACTAAAGTATACTGTACAGTACTGTATATTAATACATTCATTCATTTTTCTTATACACTCACAGTAAAATGAAACTAATTACCGGGTACGTAACGAACAGGACGCTACTACCCAATAGCGAAGGTGTTTTTTTTTATTAAATTTCACAGATCTGAGAAAAAAGAGCAAAATCTATATATGTTAGTTGCCAAAAAAATATCGCGAATCTGTGAATTCGCAAATTCGGAAACGCGAGTGTACGAGGTATTACTGTACATAATTTTTCGACATAATCGCCCTGCTTTCATATTTCCTTATTAACCACTTCTGTACCAGGTTCTTTTTCCTGGTTCAGGACTTAACACATTTTTGGGTGTTTTCGTATATGGTTTTTTTTCTGTTAGGGTCATTTTTACTTATTGTTGTGTCACTGGGGCAGGGCTAGAAACTGTGACGGGGGTGTGGTAGTGGCCTGGGGGGGTTCACTTTATTTATTTTTTTTGTATTATTATTTTTTTTCTTAACACATTGTGCTCCTCCATAAAGACCCAGCAGCTATCAGAGATCCTTGCCTCCCTAACGGTCATGTGACCGCCGGGTCAGTGGTGAGCCGCATCACAGTAACAGCTGGCATCCCGAGCCCATAGCTGCACAATCTCATAAGGTAGGATATTTTTGGAAGGACGTAAAATAAATAGAGGGAAATCTGGTGTCATGGTGTACATTACGTGTCGTGCCATTGTTTGTGTTGGTTCTATGATCGAGAAACCTGCTATGGACTGGAACCGTATCATCTTTATCAAAATGATCCAGGTTTTGTTTGAGATGCAACGATGGAAAAGTTTGAGTATGGAGGTGTCATGGTGAGAAAATCAATTCTGTCTTTAGTTTGGTGCGACACACTCGCCAACTTGCTGGTGTGATGATTGAAGAACCCATTGCATATGACAGTCTGCCACCCCTAGTTGTGATACGAGTGACACTAGCAGCTCAGTGATATGTACAGGACATCCTGCAGCCACATGTGTTGCCTCTTATGGCAGGGCTTCAAATGGCATTTTTCAGCAAGATAACACTCACCCACACAAAGCAGGGGTTTGCCAGGCATATATCCTTGCCTGTTGCCAGATTTATCAGCAATTGAGGATTTATATTACCAGCTGAGGCGCTAGCTTTGACAACCCATGAGTGCACAGGATCTACAGTATAAGCCCAGCTGAAACATCTGTGGTCAAATGTAACACAGGATACCATATGTAACCAGTATGGCTTTATGCCCAACTGTATCTCATCTTGTATCTTGTATATTTTTCCCCAAAAACTTATCCTTTCACTCTAATATTGTAATCTCTTACATTTATCATCATTACGTTCACACATAGAAAGTTTCATCTGATTCCAACAACTTCGTCTTGATGCATTATTTTTTTTGCATTGCAGATAATAGTTTTACATGGCATGACACAGCAGTCTAACTTTGCTGTCTGACACATAATTGGAAATAAAATCTAAAGTAAATGACATCACAGCATAACATGTAAACAAATGATCTTTTTATTTAGCAAATCAAAATCCGGATACAGGCAGGCCGCCCCATTTACCAAAAGGAACAACACTGAAGGTACTGATATAGAAGATAAATCAATGTACTTGTATAGATTCTATATGTGTTTCCAGCAATAAATAAAGATGCAAGATCCACATCTGCTTAAAGTGTACCTAAACTTCTGATCACCTGGCAGCATTTGTTTCATTAATATATATTGTAATATACTACATTTACTAATTTTGGCTCCTTCCTCCTTTCTTTCAGCACAGGATTTCACTTCAAAAATTGTTAAAGAATAATACAATATTTATTCAAATAAAAAGTTGGTTGAAAGTTTAGTTATACTTTAATACAGTGTGAGCCCTGAAACCCTAATATCAGGCATGGGATCTGTGCTAGTGAACTAGCTACTCTGCCTAGCCTGTCCTTTCCATATTACCATAATCAATGGAAATCTAGGCATGTACAATCTGTTTTCCCTCAATGCTAGAAGCCAGTAAAAGCAAGCAATACTAAGCTTAATAAGAGCAAATCCATCACTGCATTGCCTAACAGTATGAGCTTTGCAATGACTGCTGCTAAAAACCTCTGAGATGATGTCCCGCCTTATACTGTAATATTATAAACATCTTAAATAAGCTCCAAATACGCCACTAACTCATCTCACCTCGGCAGATGTGAACACAGAGTCGCTTTGTCATACCAATTTAAAAATCAATACACATATCTCTATTAATATAAAAACTCATCTCTTTTTTCTTAAAAATTGCTAGGTGTAGGAATTTACAATTCTAAATCGAGCGTCTACCCAAACAGGGAGACACAAACGTAAAGTCTGCAGATATGAACATCAAATAGTGTTTATTATATGTACTCTATGACTTCAAGACTTCAAACTCTAAATGTTAAGAGTTTGTCATAACATTTTCTAAGTAGCATTTTCTTTTTAGACTTCATATATGCTTATTGCTTCTTGGCTTTTATATAAACTTTACTTTAGGTCCTACTTAATTTTCCTTTCCTGAGAAACACAAAATTGCGAGCCTAAATTTTACAATAACCCTCTGTTAGGTCTGTTACATAGAACTGTTGCAGAATTTAAGGCAAAATTTCTACAAGAAAAGAGATGGAGCCGGTTGGACTTTCTGACAACAAAGGAAAATAAGCCTGGCGTTTCATTCCAGTTTAGCAATATGTCTTTACAACAGCCACTTGCTGTGAATGGGTTTCATTTACAATGGCTCCTTTATTAGAGGCCCTGAAAGCTGTATTTCCAACCAAATCCTCAGCTCCAAGGGCCATGATACTTGATCACACCACGTGTCATTAGAGCTGAATACAAGCAAGCCATTGAGTCAATACTGACAGTGGCCGTGAAGCAGACTACACATAACCCTACAGTAAGGAGAAGCAGATCATTTCTCATAAATAAGCTATGTCATGATTCAATTCTGATCTCTGCACAGAACATACCAACCAATAAAAGCGAAAAAAAAAGTGCCTGCACTGTTAAATAGAAACATAGACTTGCATTTTAAAACTTGTCAAATAATATGGAATATAATCTATAAAGATCATTTTAATCTACACAAAAAAATTAAAAAATGTTAAAAAAAAACTTTCTAATATATGTATTTATAAATGCAGTTAGTGCAGGTCTGTGAGACCACTTATATCGTATGCTAACTAATACTCAGCAAAAAGGGTTTTTTGTTTTTTAATATACCCCATGCTAATCTCCTATGTAACATTATGTAGAAGCACTGCAGCCATGTGTTGCTTTTCTTACAGTAAGCATCAGACAGCGAGATACAGTACTTGCAGAGTTTGGGCACATGACCTTATATATGTATAAAAGCATTTTAAGTAAATTGTAACCAGCATTTGTGGTAACGGAGGCAGAAAAGGTCCTTTCATAGCTTGCGCCTCAGATGCAGAGGCTCTTCTGGTTTTATTTCCCGTAGAATTTCTTGTTTAGAAGGAAGATAAGAAGGTTTACATTGACTTTTGCTCGGTCAAACATCTTCATGACTGCAACACCTTCATATTGTAGCTGGAGAAGATCCTGGTAGAAGCAAGAAAAAGTGAAAAATCACTTTATTTTGTACATTGTAGAGCTGAGCGAGTTTGCCAAAAAATAAAATCTTAATTCTTTTCAACCCTATGGACGATTTTTGATTTGTATCTTGATTTTTATTATTTTTGTTACATTTAATGCCATACTATCCGGACAGTTCACGTCGTCTTGTTGCACACGAGCCAGACTGGAAACAAAAGATAGGGTGAGAAGAGAGGGGTACTCCTGGAGTAGGGGAACACAGAGGGAGGATACCACTGGAGGGGTGGAGCAAGGGGGGGATTTAATGCCCACAATCAGAGAGATCTCAGCTGTTTCATGCGGTTATGGCATCCTCTCTGCTTCTGAGCAGATGCCATATTCAAAGACATGACATCCGATGTACTGTTAGGGCTGATGTCGGGAAAGCGTTAACAGTTCAGAAGGGGTAGAACAGATAGGACAGTGCTTTTTCTATTGTATTAGCTAAGCACAGCAGCGCCATTTTAAGATCTGAATGGATCAATTTGACGATTCTATTAAATTATATATGGGGTAAGCAGATCTAATTAACAAAAAATGAAACTTATTGATCCAATTCTATAATACATGAAAACAGAAAGTTTTCATTGGCATGTCTGTAAACTATATTTGTAGAAACAACAATCTGATGCATGAACCTGAGGATTAAAGAGGACCTTTCACATCCTCATGTATACGCAGTTTTACATACCGCTAGAAAGCTGACAGCGCGCTGAATTCAGTGCACTGCCAGCTTTCCCAGTTTGTGCCCCGGGGCTGGAGATATCAGGGGTCTAAATTTCACCGTTCACTGTCAGAAGGGTGTTCCTGAAAGTCTAGCTACGCTGTAAGGAACGCCCCCCGGCCTTGAATTCAGCGCACTGTCAGCTTTCTAACGGTATGTAAAACCGCATATACATGAGGACGTGAAAGGTCCTCTTTAACCAGAGATGAGATGTGTCACATCAAGTTCCTTCTCTTGTACCTTTTACTTACTTACTGACAGGTAGAGTTCAATCTTTAAAAAAATAAGACCTTCTTCTAGTTTTGTGACTATACTGCAAAAATGCAACATAATATATACAGTACAGACCAAAAGTTTGGACACACCTTCTCATTCCAAGAGTTTTCTGTATTTTCATGACTATAAAAATTGTAGATTCACACTGAAGGCATCAAAACTATGAATTAACACATGTGGAATTATATACTTAACAAAAAAGTGTGAAACAACTGAAAATATGTCTTATATTCTAGGTTCTTCAAAGTAGCCACCTTTTGCTTTGATTACTGCTTTGCACACTCTTGGCATTCTCTTGATGAGCTTCAAGAGGTAGTCACCTGAAATGGTCTTCCAACAGTCTTGAAGGAGTTCCCAGAGATGCTTAGCACTTGTTGGCCCTTTTGCCTTCACTCTGCGGTCCAGCTCACCCCAAACCATCTCGATTGGGTTCAGGTCTGGTGACTGTGGAGGCCAGGTCACCTGGCGTAGCACCCCATCACTCTCCTTCTTGGTCAAATAGCCCTTACACAGTCTGGAGGTGTGTTTGGGGTCATTGTCCTGTTGAAAAATAAATGATGGTCCAACTAAACGCAAACCGGATGGAATAGCATGCCGCTGCAAGATGCTGTGGTAACCATGCTGGTTCAGTATTCCTTCAATTTTGAATAAATCCCCAACAGTGTCACCAGCAAAGCACCCCCACACCATCACACCTCCTCCTCTATGCTTCACGGTGGGAACCAGGCATGTAGAGTCCATTCGTTCACCTTTTCTGCATCACACAAAGACACGGTGGTTGGAACCAAAGATCTCAAATTTGGACTCATCAGACCAAAGCACAGATTTCCACAGGTCTAATGTCCATTCCTTGTGTTCTTTAGCCCAAACAAGTCTCTTCTGCTTGTTGCCTGTCCCTAGCAGTGGTTTCCTAGCAGCTATTTTACCATGAAGGCCTGCTGCACACAGTCTCCTCTTAACAGTTGTTGTAGAGATGTGTCTGCTGCTAGAACTCTGTGTGGCATTGACCTGGTCTCTAATCTGAGCTGCTGTTAAACTGCGATTTCTGAGGCTGGTGACTCGGATGAACTTATCCTCTGCAGCAGAGGTGACTCTTGGTCTTCCTTTCCTGGGGCGGTCCTCATGTGAGCCAGTTTCTTTGTAGCGCTTGATGGTTTTGGCCACTGCACTTGGGGGCACTTTCAAAGTTTTCCCAATTTTTTGGACTGACTGACCTTCATTTCTTAAAGTAATGATGGCCACTCGTTTTTCTTTACTTAGCTGCTTTTTTCTTGCCATAATACAAATTCTAACACTCCATTCAGTAGGACTATCAGCTGTGTATCCACCTGACTTCTGAACAACACAACTGATGGTCCCAACCCCATTTATTAAACCTGACAGGGCACACCTGTGAAGTGAAAACCATTTCAGGTGACTACCTCTTGAAGCTCATTAAGAGAATGCCAAGAGTGTGCAAAGCAGTAATCAAAGCAAAAGGTGGCTTTGATTACTAGAATATAAGACATATTTTCAGTTGTTTCACACTTTTTTGTTAAGTATATAATTTCACATGTGTTAATTCATAGTTTTGATGCCTTCAGTGTGAATCCACAATATTTATAGTCATGAAAATACAGAAAACTCTTGGAATGAGAAGGTGTGTCCAAACTTTTGGTCTGTACTGTACCTTAGATGCTAGAGACTGTCTTTTTTTCATGAGGATGAGGATGTTTGAGATTTATCAATCAATTCTGGACAGGATTCACCCTTACCCCTCAACAAGAGTATATACAGCACCTGAGATTTGTATTATAAGGAATAATGTATCCCGTAATATAATTTAAGAATATTAGAAGTCATTTTGAAGTTCTGTTACCTATATAAATAAAGGGGGTGTGGCCATCAAACAATAGCACGAGTACCATTAGTTTAATGACCAGAATTTGATGTCAGTTTGGGTCATTAGGCCCACAGTCAGGATGGAACCTGCAGCTATAATAAGGATGCATTACAAATGTCAGAATGTGGCCTACTTTAACTTACATGCAGATTTAAGAAGAATTGGTGAGCTCCAGCATGAAGCTGGGATTTTAGAAATCTGCAGACTGTTTGAAATTGTATGTGTTTTCCCTCCTGAAAAAAGTAAAAGCTAACTGAGCTCCAAACCTGCTGGTAACAAGAAACAGGGGCCTCATGAAATGTGACAGTCTTCAGCAATGACACTGCTTGCTGAATACTTTTACTATGGTTGTGGAACAACCATTAAATAAATGATTATTCCATAGACACAGCCATACACATTTTAGTCTACAGTGGCTAAACTAGTCATATATGTTCAATGATACCTGAAGGACAAACAAACTTTCATAAAAAGATCATTTATTTTCCTATTTCCTTACAAAGACTGGGAGTGGTATTTATTCTTGTGTGTTTTTTTTTTTTTTTTTTTTAATTTTTAAACATATAATGTTTTGGGGATCATGTGGTTTGTAATAAAGCATATTTTGGATGTACAACCTCAATTTTTACATGTGTTTCAATATCTTTATTGTTTTTCTATTTATGTATGAATTTTCTATGATTATCAGAAAAATTCAAACATGGACGATTTCTTTCCAGATGGTCATTGTTTGGCTAAAATGGTCATTCATTGCATTTGTTGTTAAATATCACCTGTAAAACATTCATTATGGCTGATATTATACATTGTCATTAATTTTAAATGAATGTGTGTGCACATTAAGTTACATATTTTGGAATGCCATGGTAAATAACTGCAGTGGTCAATATGCAAAAAAGTACAGTACATGACAGCATTGCCCAAAAGCAACCCAAGCATATCTGTAAAAGTTCCACCAACCTCTGAAATAATCAAGCACTTGAAATATATAGAGACAAATCAGCTAATGACAAAGTGCAACTTAAACCCCTCTAGGTACTCTCATGAAGAACTCATGGTGGTGTAATCATGTCTAAATTACACATAAAGATAACTTAGGTTATTATTAGATTGAAAGTAGTGGATTGGTTACCAATTTTATGTACAATTCACACATTACCTGGTAATGCAGCATAAAGGTTTCCATTGAAACACCCATAAACTTGGCTTTCACTTCAAAGTCTCCAACCTCTTCCGTTGGAGTGATCTCAAAGATGACATTTTTAAACCTGCAGATAAAAGATGAGCATTTATCAAATATAACAAACTATATCATATATATTATATGCCTCCAAATATCAGGCTCCTCTCTTCATCCTTTATCAACTACACACCCACTCTAAATTGAGAGATCAGGAGGAGTGAGGAACAGTATAATGTCCCATAGCGGCCCCTTCACACAATATAATGTCCCATAGTGGCCCCTCCACATGGTATAATGTCCCATAGTGGCCCCTCCACACAGTATAGTATCCCAACAAATTTTCCCAAAATTTTGGGTTCACCCAAACCCAAAATTTTGGGGGTTCGCCACTCACTAGCTATTATTATATTGTGGGGTCTATTCAGACCCCAAAATATAAAAACCTACCCTTCCCTGGACTCAAGCACGACTCCTTGTTCTCTTCGGGCGCTTCTGCCTGATGTCAGAACTGATGATTGGGTCTTAGGGGTCATGTTGGCGTCATTATGCTTCTTGATGCCGACGTAACCCTTGAAGCCCTATCAGCGTCTCTGACGTTAGGCAGAAGTGCTGAAGAGAACAGGGAGTCACTCCAGAAAGGCGAATAACATTGTTTTTTAATGTTCATTCACCTTCCCTGGGCCTCTGCTTATTATACTCTGGGGTCTGAAGAGACCCCACAGTATTATAATAGCAGTTTCTTTTCGGCTGTGTTTGGTCCAGACAAAGTTCCGCCCCCTCAGGAACTCGGGCTGCCGTGCGAGAGTGGCACACGTGCCGGGGGTTGCTGACCCCTGTAACAGCCAATTGTATTGCTTCTCTTCATGTATACACAAAAAGATAATTCTGAAAGGTCACCTGAAATTACAGGTACACTTAAAAGAAAAATACAGTGCCGACAGAATTATACGGCATATTCTAAAGGCATCAAACATACTGGAAATTCCATTACATGTTGAGAAGTCCCTTGTGACTGAAACCTGCTTAAATCTCAAAGTGACAGGTGGAATGTTGTCATCTTACATTGAAAGTCTGGTTTATAAAAGTCTATGTCTGTACCTTGATATGATTAATAGCAATAACATTTTCACTACCTGTGATTCAGTAGGAGGGCATTTTTTGTTTAGCAAACTACATGCACAATACAGTATATATACACTGCGTTCCAAATTATTATGCAAATAATATGTTCTCATATTTTCCAAAATTACCTATATGAATTGCAGTCATTGTAATTTTCCAGTCATCAACTATTCGAGTATAATTGAAAGGTTTTTGAACAAACTGCCTATGATAACAGTATATTTAAAAAAAAAAATAAACACTCAAAATGCATGTTTTAAATTATTATGCACAGCAGAATTTGCAACCTTTTCATTTTTATTAAGAACAAAAAAAATGGTCATTGTGAAATTATAAGCATTAGCAGGTTATTACAAACTGAAATCAAACAGTTTTCAAGCCAAAACTTTATTCGAGGTGATGTTACATTTGCACATAGGACCCCTTGTTCGAAAGAAGCTTCTGAACTCTCTCGTCCATTGAATTTGTCAGTTTTTGGATGGTTTCTGCTTCAATTGTTTTGCATGAGGACAGAATACCCTCCCAGAGCTGTTGCTTAGATGTGAACTGCCTCCCGCCATCATAGACACTCCTTTTGATGATGCACCAGAGGTTCTCAATGGGGTTGAGGTCAGGGGAGCATGGGGGCCACTCCATAAGTTTGTCCCCTTTTATGCCCATAGCAGCCAGAGATGCAGATGTGTTATTTGCAGCATGAGACGTGCATTATCATGCATGAAAATGATCTTTCTGCGGAATGCATGGTTCTTCTTCTTGAACCATGGCAGGAAGTGCTGTTTGAGAAACTCCACATACATTATGGAGTTCATCTTTACCCCTTCAGGGATCCTAAAGGGGCCGACAATCTCTCTCCCCATGATTCCAGCCCAAAACATTACTCCACCTCCTCCTTGTTGGCGCTGTAGCCGTGTTTGCATGGGGTGTCCATCAACAAGCCATCCTCCACTCCATCCATCTGGACCATCGAGTGTTGCACGGCACTCATCGGTGAACAAAACAGTTTTGAAGTCAGTCTTCATGTATTGTTTGGCCCACTGGAGCCGTTTCTGCTTGTGTGCAGTGGATAGAGGAGGTCGACAGGATGGCTTACGCACAGCTGCAAACCTCTGAAGGACCCTGCATCTTGTTGTTCGGAGGACGTTGGAGGCACCAGCAGCTTCAAAAACTTGTCTGCTGCTATGACAAGGCATTTTTGAAGCTGCTCTTTTAACCTGACGTAATTGCCTGTTGGAAAGAGTCCTCAATTTTCCCTTATCAGCACGCACACGTGTGTGCTGTGAATCAGCTACATACTTCTTGATTGTGCGATGATCACGATGAAGTGTCTTGGCAATGTTGATTGTAGTCATGCCTTGACCTAAACACTCCACAATTTGTTGCTTCTCAGCAGCCGACACATCCTTTTTCTTTCCCATTTTGGCTGAAAATGTAGGCTGCTTAATAATGTGGGACAGCCTTCTTAAGTAGTCTTGCCTTTAATTGGACACACCTGCCAAACTAATTAGCACAGGTGTCTGCAATTGTTTTCAGTGATATAAAGAGCCCTGACACACATCACCATCAATGAGTTTAACTGACAAACAAAAAAATTCTTACCTTATCACGCCTAAACACTTTTTGCATAATAATTTGGAACACAGTGTACTTCTGAAGAAGAAACTGAATACAACACAAAATGTCTGCAGTGGTGCAATAACCTGGGGAAGCAGCTGTGGGCTAAAGGGGAAGGGTGTTGCTCAAGGGTTGGGTGTATAAATGTTGGGCAATCCTTACATAACACAGATAGGTGGTAGGTGTCTTGAAGAGCTATGGAAGCAAAACTGTGATTGCTAGTCGTCTACATAAAGGGAACAAGCAAAAATACAGGAAAGAAGTGTTTTGCAATTTATAGGGCCTGTAACCTATAATTCTGTAGAAGTGTAGTACAATTTCATGTACAGAAACAATACATTTATAAGTAAAAAATTTCTGCAAGTTAGGAAAATAATGGGAACGGTGATTTAGCTCTAATTTAAAAGGGGTTATCCAGTGGGATTTTTTTTTTTTTTTTTTTTTTAAATAAAAGTGGCAGCATGGGTTAAAAAATAAAAAAGCATTACTCACCTTACCTTGTCGCTGGAATTCTAATGCGTACTGGGTCCCCACTGGTCTCTACTTCCTGGTACCATCTCAACATGGAAATGCCCACTTAACTAAACATAAGCAGCGGGAGGAGGCCCACCTTTGTGGCCAGTGATTGGTTAAGTAGGCATTTCAAGGAATCAGAGTGTGGAGACAGGATCAACAAGTTGAGTCCAGCAGTGACATGGTCAGAATCAGAACAGCAGCGGCAGTCAATTGGTAAGGTAATACTTTTTTCTTTTAACCCATTATGCCCCTTTAATAAACCTTAAAACAACTCCTTTTGCACGTTTTTTAGGTTTGTTTAGGAAGGAGCATATGGGTAAGGATATGTTCTGAGAGGTTTTTAACCAAATACGTTGACTACTAGTAAGCAATAACACCAGATGACTCATGACTTAGACCACAAACAAATAGATTTTTGTGAAAATGCTGTAAATATCTTGACAACTAGGTGTTTGGGACTATAGTGAACCAAGTGTATAAAGTGCAAGATTTATAGCAATACATCGCAAGAGAGGACAGAGGCTAATGTCATTCTTCAGCCCTAAAACCTGGTTACAGAGTGTAAATGCAAGATATCCAAAAACTAGTGACAGACAGTGATACATACTGATTGACTTGAAGATCTTCAATCTCCAATAGCACGCCTTTTTCGTGGAGCCTGGCTGCTGAGTATTTGAGAGATATCTTCTTACTTTTCTTTACTTGTCCTGGTTTCTTGGACAGTCTGGGATTAATAAGGATGAAAAATATTTATTAAACCTCTTGACTTGTGCGCTGTGGGTGGGGGGGGGAGAATGAGTAGAAATATTCAACCCTAAATTCCTAATAAAGTAAATATGCAACAAACTATGTATCTAATTAATTATACAATATCAATAATTGTATAATAAAATTCAAAATAATTAATTATTTTTTTTAAACATTGTTGGAAACTATTCGCCAACTCTGACTCCACCCATAAGTGGTCCCAACTCCAACTTCCCAACTCCGACTCCACAGCCCTGCTGGCAAAAATGGGGTTTTACTTAGTTTTGAAACTACTTAAATGATCCAATCAACAATAAAAACTAATATGATTGTTCCTCCCCATTCCCGCTGGACTGATGATCAGTAGCCCAACCCCGACAATGTACTGCCGACAAGCTTGGATCATGCTGCATAAAAGACACCATCAGCTGACAAACAAGCCATTGTCCATTACCTAGATGATCGCCACCACAATCGGACTGTCTAATAAACACTTTAGGTTTGCACACTTCTTCTACTTACTTGCCCTTGCTTGCAAGGTTGTCCAGGCAAGTTTTGGTGTAGTTTTTGTAGTAATCTACTTGTTCTTCATAGAACTGGGCCTTTGAGCTGAGAGCAGCATGTGTCTGTTGTAGCTTCACTAATTCTGCTTTCCTTCTCTGCCTATATCGCCTTTGATTACGGATATCCTACAAAGAAAAAAATAATTCATGATTTCAAAACACAAAGCAACTTTATCCATGTTAACTACGGTTAAAGAGGTTTTCTGCTTTGAACAACCCCTACTTGTTAGACAGCTCCCTTAACAGTAAAGTGACTGCAAAGTATCCCCCTGCTGAGACCCAGCAGCAATAAAGTAAATGTGCACTTTCTCTGTAGCACCACTACAGGGTAAATAAAGGATCACTTTGTGTCATTTCAAATCAATAGGTTGTCTATATAATGTAGTACAGGACAGGTCTTCCAGAAAGAGAGACATTCTCTCTCCAGCATGGGCAAGAGATAAGGATCCTCAACAGTAGACCCCTTTCCCTAGCTAACTATTAATTAATAATTACGGGGGTATATGAAACTGGGTCTTCTAAACTGGAGTATCCTTTAATAAAGAATAACATCATTCCACAATTCTAAATGACAATGCCACCCATAGCGTGTACACCATGTCTATTGCAAAGGTAGGGTATTGGTAAGGTACTTGACATTGTCAATTTTATGGTGAATAAACAAAAAAACATGGTTTGAACTAAAGGGATTTGTCTTATAAAGACACCCCCCCTTTATACTTGCCCTATTAGGTCACAGATGGTGATCCCCACTTAGGAACTCACTCTATTAGCCAGAGAAGAGATCTGCTGCAATCATTGGCTGTAATTCTGGTAAACCAGACCCCTCCATATATTACATGGACAGCAATTCATTGAAATGAGTCATATGTAATACTACTGTATGTATAGCCTACAGAAAACTCCAACCAGCTTCAATAGTATAACTGGATTAAGGTTGTCTAAGTTTACCTTGGCAATATCATTGATGAGATCCTGATACCGACTCTCTGGTTTCACCATTCCAAGCTCTGCCAGCTTTTTAAGCCCAATCTGTATCTTCTCTTTCTTCTCCTGAAGAGTAAGATTGTTGTCCAGGGTTGTGGCCTTTTTCATTTTGTCTGGAGTCTTGGCATCTCTGATGGCTCTCCTCTGCATGGCTCTTTGGTGATCTGCTTCCTGGAAGAAACAGGCAACAGATAGCTGAATAAACCAGAAATGACTGACTTACACCAGATCACAAAGCGAACTATACAATATATACAAACAATATTGTAATAATGAACACAAGCTAGGCCATCAGTGAACTATATCATTGTGTCCATACAGTACAGCAATAAAAAGGAATAACAGTTCACCTGTTCTGGGGTAGCAGGAGTTTCCAAAATCTCTGTCAAGGTCTCTCCGGGTTGGAACCGAATGACATCTACTATCAGTCGTTTTGTACTGGAAAGTAAAATAATGTCATGAATTATGAACTATGCCACACTACACAGAAATAGAGATGGTAGCTGCTGAACACATGTGCCAGATACACTGTATTCATTGTAACCCCTGCATCTGGGTATTCCAGAAGGTTTAATTTATGATAAACAATAATCCATTTCTTTCTTTACATAGGAAACAAGAAAAATAATTCCCAGCTGTACCAAAATCCCCACAAAGAGAAGTCTTACTTTAACAAGATGGTCTTTGCATCTTTTTCTGCATTCTCATCTCCAATGACTTCAAACTTGTTAGTGAGTGTCAGGGAGACTTCTGTCTTTGCTAGCGACTCCTTGTTTGTATCTGGTGAAGATCCAGGTCCCTCACCTAAAGACAATGAGAAAAATAATGTTAGACTAAGTTTCCATTACACTTTTACTATACAGGTCATGCTTCTGCAAAGGAAAGGGCATACTTTCCTTTTTTAGACCAGAGCCCCACGTGGCGTAAACACTGCGGTTTGCAGTGGTGTAAACGGCGCAGAAAAAAAAATTTGCGTTTTATAGTTCCTGCAAACTTCCTGCAAAGTGGATTCTAGCGAATCCCATCCCCACATTGCGAGAAAATACGTGCAGCAGACACGCTACGATTTCCAAAGCAGTTGCAGTTTTGGAAATCACAGCATGTCAATTATACCTATAGAAACGCTGGCGGTTTCCCCTATACACATGTGGGCAAAATTGTTGGTACCCCTCGTTTAATGAAAGAAAAACCCACAATGGTCACAGAAATAACTTGAATCTGATAAAAGTAATAATATATAAAAATTCTATGAAAATGAACAAATGAAAGTCAGACATTGCTTTTCAACCATGCTTCAACAGAATTTTTTAAAAAAGAAAACTCATGAAACAGGCCTGGACAGAAATGATGGTTCCCTTAACTTAATATTTTGTTGCACAACCTTTTGAATCAATCACTGCAATCAAATCAATCAATCAATTCCTGTAACTGTCAATGAGACTTCTGCACCTCTCAACAGGTATTTTGGCCCACTCCTCATGAGCAAACTGCTCCAGTTGTCTCGGGTTTGAAGGGTGCCTTTTCCAGACGGCATGTTTCAGCTCCTTTCAAAGATGCTCACTATGATTTAGGTCAGGGCTCATAGAAGGCCACTTCAGAATAGTCCAATGTTTTCCTCTTAGCCATTCTTGGGTGTTTTTAGCTGTGTTTTTTGGGTCATTATCCTGTTGCAAGACCCATGACCTGCGACCGAGACCAAGCTTTCTGACACTGGGCAGCACATTTCTCTCTAGAATTCCTTGATAGTCTTGAGATTTCATTGTACCCTGCACAGATTCAAGACACCCTATGCCAGATGCAGCAAAGCAGCTCCAGAACATAACAGAACAACCTCCTCCATGTTTCACAGTAGGGTCAGTGTTCTTTTCAAGATATGCTTCATTTTTTCATCTGTGAACATAGAGCTGATGTGCCTTGCCAAAAATTTTGATTTCTGTCTCATCTGTCCATAGGACATTCTCCCAGAAGTTTTGTGGCTTGTCAACATGTAGTTTGGCAAATTACTTTTGTCAGATTCAAGTTATTTCTGTGACCATTATGGGTTTTTCTTTCATTAAACGAGGGGTACCAACAATTTTGTTCATGTGTGTAGATATAATTGAAGCAGAAAGTCTGCAGAGCAAACCTTTCTCTGAAAAGTGCTACGGGAAAAACCGTGATGCGTTGCCATCGCAGTTTTTCCCACGTTTTTTTGCAATTACACAGACTTCAATGTAAAAAAAAGTATGTTTATGTCCATTTTTTGGCAGTGCAAAAAATGTACTCTGCCACACTTTTCTGTCCTGCCAAAAAAAAAAGGACCAAGACAAATACTTTTTTTTAACACTGAAGTCGAATGTCCTTTCCTTGGTATCCGTTTGCATGCGTTCTTTTCATATTCATCCTTTTTTTTTTTTTTTACAATGCAAGTATGAACTGAATAGTAAAAATGGTAACCTTGATGATGAACATGATAACCTTAGAAACTTACTGCCATGGCATAATGTCTGGAATTGTTACATGAGGAACACATCTGCAGTAGACACATAGAAATGCCCTTGGACACACCCAGAGAAAACCACCCATAGTTTACAGTGGTGCTTGCATTTACAGTGGTTTGCCATAGGCTTAGTCTAGTTTTAGACTTTGAAATGTAAGGTACATGTACCAATGAGAAAAAAATAAGAAAAGGAGCCATACTCACATTACTGATCCCCTGCCACTCTCCTGCCAACACTTCCCTGGTCCTCTGCCAGTCTCTGTTGATGTCATGTCGCTGGCTGTGGAGGTGACATCAGTGGTGTTTACACACCATGTCACTGCTTGTACTGGCATGGGACCAGGGAAGCATCTGTAGGGTAGCTGTGGGAGATTGTAAGGTGGGTATTGCTTCTTTTGTTATTTTCTTATATTGTAAATTGTTTGGAAAAAAATTGTCTCTAATACTTATTATATGTTATACAGCACCAACATATTCTGCACAGTTTTACAAGAGAGATAATATTACATTAAAGCGTAACTAAACTTTCGGACAACTTTAGATTTTCTGTTAGTATCTGTGTTATTAATACATTTTGTAATGTACTTTATTAACAAATTTTCGATCCTTTGTGTGATATCCTGAATTTTACTCTTTCCCCTGTATTGAGAGCTTCAAACAGTTATATCTCAGACATTATAAAACGTAGAAACTTGCTTTTTGTGTCATATGAAAGAGGAGATTCATATGACATAACACAAAACACAAGTTTGTACGTTTCATAATGTCCGAGATACAACTGTTTGAAGTGACCCTCCCCCCCTCATTTTCTCTACATGTTACACAGCCCTGTACTCCCATACAAAGTAACATTCAGTGAGAGACAGGAACAGCTCTCAATACAGAAACAAACTAAAGAATAAAATAATGCAGGATTTCACAAAAATGATCCAAAATGTGTTAATAAAGTATATAACAAAATGTATTAATGACACAAATAATCAAATCAAAAGTTGTCCGAAAGTTTAGTTACACTTTAACAAATTGCTATTTAAGGCTAAAGCCCCAAGCAGCAAGCTGCAGCTGAAAATCGCTGTGGAAAAGAATGTGGCGGAAATGCATCACGTTTTTTTCTGCAGTGTTTTTCACAGAAAGTCTGCAGAGTTTTCCTCTGTAGAGTTTTGATCTTTATTATACCTATACGGAAAATGCCAGCGTTTCCATAGGTATAACTGACATTCTGTGATTTACAAAAACGTGATGGTTATGGAAAATGCAGCTTTTCCGCAGCAGATTTTTTTTTACAATGTGTGAATGGGATTAGCCAGAATCCCATCCACTTTGCAGGTAATGTAATACGCAGTTTTTTTTTTTTTTCCGTATTCGCAACGTGGGGCCCCTACCTTAAGGGATCTCATCAAGGTAACCTTTTTCTATGTGTCCCATTAAAACATATAGACATCACAGAGGTGCTTAGGAGGATGCAGGAAATTCCTGTGTTATACTCCCTTTTAGGACGTGGATCTGCATTGATCAGATGATCATCGGGAAAACTATTTTAGCCTTCGCATGATAAAACATTTCACCAAACACAAATTATATTGTTATTTTTTTCAGTGCATTAACAGCAATGTCTCACCTATAAGAGACTCAATAGTAGGAACCTCGCCAAGATCATCTAACAGCTCATGGATGGGATCATTATGCTCTGGTGCTATTGCATCCTGGTGGTCTAGCAGCAACTGTAATACGAAAAACCTTGTTGTTATTCCTGTGCTTTCACTTATAGCACATGTTTTGGTGCTGAGTGATCCTTTAAAGCAATGTGTCAGACTAAAAAAAAAAAAAAACACAACTTAAGTGCATTATAGCAGTATTTAGAGGCGTTGGACATCCCTTTTAAGCTTAGTTTAGTAATATACTGTATCTTGCTGTATATTTAATGTACTATCATTAAATATGCTTTAAAGAAAATGAACATTAAATAAAATATTCTTGCAACATTTGCCAAACATTACTTGATGGTGATGCCATAAATTTCTTTTCACACTGGGGACATACAGTATTTTTTGTGTTTTTGTCCCCTATAACTTCCATAGGGAAAACACAGTGAATGAAAAAAACTTGTTTAAAAAACAGAAAAAAAGGGTAGAAATCATAGCATTCCCATGCAGGTATGCTGTATTCTGTTCCTTATGAATGTGCTGCAACAAAAAGTCTAAACACGACCTAAGGATCCACTCCATTGCCAACGATATGGACTATGTATTATTCATATTACAGACCCATAAGCACTGCTGCCATATGGTGGAAGATTTCTATACGTGTCTAATTACAGATATCTAATCTGGAAGTGTACATAATGCATTACTCTAGTGTTACACATGTTAATGCTGCTACCTGGCTGACCACTTCATTGCATCTACAGCTTTGCATCCATTAACCTTTCCAGGTGTGACACTATACAACATGACTAAAGCCGGTTGCATACGACTGTGTGCTAACCGGCTGCCGTGAAGGAACTGCAGTGGCGGTGCACAGGGGACACACGGATGTCATCCGTTTGCTGCCCATGCACTGGCCATGCTTCCACGGCCCCTTTTATTCAATGAATAGGAGCCACGGAAGCAGGGCTGCAAAATCGAACAGGAATAGCACCTGTTCCATATTTTGCGGCCCGGATTGTCGGCCTGCACACGGGACAGTGTAATTCAAGGTCATGTGTACGGGCCCAAAGAAATGAATGAGTCATTGTGCTATCCGGGAAAAACCCAGATAGCACACTGATCATTCACATGGTCGTCTGCAAGCGGACTAAGATTAACAGCCTGAGCCTTATTTATACCCACAAAGCACAAGTACTTACTGTGTGTGTATTAACAATTTCCCCTATAGAAATATAGATAATTGGTTTGGTGAGGGTGATCAGATCTGAATATTCATCCACATTGAATTTATCCTGCGGCTCAGGAACTTCACAAGCAGCTTGGAAGAAACGTCTGTGAACAATTAGAGAATATAGTAATCATGAGAGATATACAAACATAATGCGACGCCATTCTTCAGAAGCCTTGTCATGTACAGAACACACTAATTCAAAGACTCACATACTGAACATATTAACATGTGACTTATGAGGCAGAAACATACAAGGAATCATTACTAGCTTCCAGGAAAGCTGCTCACTGGATTTCAATTCATTTTGGCTGTCAGCGGAATGGCTAGGTCAATTCTGACATATCAGCAATGGTTATGATATGCGGCATTACAGATAAAGCAGTGCAATACTTGGTTTATAATAGAATAATCCAGTGCAAATGCTTTACTTGTATAACCTTTCAGGAACAATCTCAGGAAACTTGATATTTTTGCTCTCAAGAATGTACTTGAAAGGTCTTCCACTCCTAGATCAATTCCAGAAGTATTGAGCTTATGTGAAGTTATCAGTCTGTTATAGTTTCCTTATGCTTGAAACTTAAGGCTATGGCCCCATGTTGCGGAACCGCAGCGTTTTTTGTTGCAGAATTTGCTCCATTTTTTGAGCCAAAGTCAGGGGTGGCTTGAAAAGGAAATGAAGCCCTAAGACATTTCCCTTCTGTTAAATCCACTCCTGACATCGCTTAAAAAACAAAACAAAAAAAAAAAAAAACACACAGCAAAATCCACATAAAAAAATGTTGCGTTTCCGTAACGTGGGCCCTTAGCCTAAAGGGTTTATCTGCTTTCTCAAAATTGAAACTACTGCAGTACTAGCAACTGCTGCTATTATAAGTACAGCAATTGAGCACTGCTGCTCGCGTGCTCATGGTGGAAACAGCTGCTGGGATATATATTTTGGAAAAAAACAGAAAATCCCTTTAAGGTGACCATGTACATTAGACTAAGGTTGCAGTGGGATGGCTGGACCATCTTAAAGGGAGCCTGTCACCACAAGCCAGTATATTAACCTAGCCCAGCAGGTAGATAGGTTAGATTTACCAGAATCAAACAGTGTTTTCCCCCTTGTGAATTAGTGCCTAGGTTGCCGAGATATTTGTCAATATTCAAATGATTTGTTTGGAGCAACAAGGGCTTTGCTTCTTACCTTTTTGGCGTAACATCCTTATTGCACCCAAAAGCTCATCTGCAAATTGACAAAGACACAGATAGCTCTTCAACGGAGACACTGATTCACAAGGGGAAAATTCTGTTTGATTCAGAGGACCCTAACCCATCTATCTGTAGTGCTGGGTTGATATGCTGGGTTCTGGTGACAGACACCCTTTAAAGGGGTTATGCCACAAAAAGTTTTTATCCTCTATCCATATGATAAAGGATAAATACCTGATTGAGACCCTCACGATCCCGAGAATGGAGGGTCCTTTCTGATCGCAGCCAGGCTGAATATACATGTGACTGGTGGTGGGCGGTACACCCATTCACTTCAATTCACTCCCATTCACGAGGAAAGGACTTCCATTTCTCGCCTCATGGCATCTTGTGCTGCCATCCCTTGTACAATACATAGTCTAAAATTGTACTATGAACATATCAAGATTCGTAGGGTATGTTCACACAGTGAAAATGGAAGAGTAATTTGAGGCTAACTTCCTCTTCTGCCCCTCCAGCTTTTCACCCTAGCTTTCATCCTGATTAGGCCTAGATGAGGCTCAGGCCTTATCAATGGAGTAACTTGCATGTCACATTTGACGGATGAATCAGCTGTGGAATCTGCAGCAAGATCGAGCAGGATGCTTGTTTTTTAGAATCTGCCTAAAAGTCAGCTCCAAATTCCGCCATGTGAACATACACTTATTATAGTGGGACATGTTCTGCGGTATCATTTTCTCAGTCAAAGGGATTATTTTAAGGTTAGTAGCTACCTAAATTTCTGGTAGGATTGAGCAAGATATTCATTGATTATGCTCAGGTGGGCATTGTCACCAAGAAACATCTTGTTGGAGGCCGCATGTTGCAGCATCTTAGCAATAGATCCAAGGTTACGACGTTGATCTGTGGTCAGTTGACCTCCAGCAGAAAGGTCAATGATATCAAAGGCATCTGGAGCCACAATAGCTGGATTCATGTAGCGATAGTACAGCAGATTTCCGACAATCTATTAGATAGAAGAAAGGCAGGAATAAGTAACAGACATCACCTATTTTCACTTATAGTAGCACCTAACGCTAGGTTTACACTAGCGTTCGAATCACACCCCACTTAAAATTGTCAGAAAGAAAAGTTCTGCAAGGAGGACTTTTCAATCCGCCGTTTTCGGCAGAAAACGGGGATAACTCGGCAGACCTCATTATAGTCTATGGGGTCCGTAGGTTTCCGCCTGTAACCAGTTTTAAGTGGATAGAGTTTCCGTATTTCAGACCCCCAAATGGACCCGAAGGATGGAAATTCAAACGCTAGTGTGAACCTAGCATAAGTAAAACAATGTCAGCACCTTACAAGAGCTAAATGACAGGCAAATCCAAAACTGCAATTCAGCACTATGTAGCTGTAGCTCAGGGTTAGTTTTGTGGTGTAACCACACATTAGTGGTGTGTGTGTGTTTGAGAAGTTAGACCTCCACATTCACACTTACATGAATACGTCCTCAGTGTATTGTTCCAAGGCACTTGAGACTAAAATTTTAAGGTTTCATAATACACAATATAGCTGTTCATATATGACTGTACTAATGAAACAAAATAATCACCTTGGTCAGAGCTATTGCAATATCGAGGCCTCAGTGCAGAAAAGCAGAAAGCTAGAGGAACAGAAAAGACAGGAAATTTCAGATAAAGTGCAGCTGCAGTCTGCAGACAGAAAAGAAATAAGAACATTTGAAATAAAAAAGCATAGAAAGAATACAAAGCAACAGGGCTGTTGTTCTAAAAGTGACCAGCAGAGGGTGCCATATCATTAGCCTAAACTGTATAAAGCACCTATTAAGATAATTGTAACCACAGCAAGACCTTTTTATTTCTGCTATACAAGTACAAACATACTTTTGATTTAATTGACACTCTTCATTAAAAGAATGCAGACTGTAGTAAAAAGGTGTATATAGAGTCCATGATGCTAGGGAATTTATCTACAAAATACCCTAACACACTAAAGTTAGGGGATGCATTGGAAATTCACTAATATTCACTACAGTGGAGGTCACTCTGCTACAGTCCAATGTGGATGCACAGTGACATGGATCCCAGACGTACAACACTTGGCAAATTTCCCAATCAGCTATCTCGGAAAGTGTTAGCCAAATGGAAATTATATATGGAAGTATTAGGTTTTAAACACAAGGACATAACAAAATTTCAGTATTGCTACATACTGCCTTTTTTTTAACCCTGTGCGAAAATGTTACTAAAGAAAAAATTTCAGAAAAGTGGTGTAATAAAGTCACTCTCTCAAAAACTGGGCGTAGTGGGGACAGCGCTAAGTGTTAGGGGGTTAGTCACCCCTACAACCCAGCAGATATTATATAATTTATGTCTGATACTGGTATCAATTATAGCTTAAATCTATGCCAGCTCCTGGCTTCTGCCATACAGAGCCAGCGATGCACCTAAGTTAGTAAAGGACACGTCTTTTAATATATTAAAGGGAGTCTACCACCTCCCCCATACATATGTAACTGCCACCACTGTGTTGGCATGGAGCACTGCTCATTCCACTAAGACTACAACCATATCCTGCCTGCACCACCCTGTGCAGTGAGAGATTATCCTCCCACTGTCATCCATCCTACTTAAGCAGCAAGAGCAGCGCTCCCAGGGCTGAAGTGCTGCCCCCACAGTGCACCAAATGCCTCATTTGCATAATATTTGAAAGTTGTTTTTCTGTAAATCTATACAAGTGATATACATAGCAAAGGTAATATGTTGTGTAATGCAGAGGTGGCAGGGCAGCTATATATGCTTGGGGGAATTTGTAGCCGCCTTTAAACAAACCCCCAGTCTTGATACATTTTCCCCTGTTTCTCTATGATGTTGCAATCATAATGGGGAGCCAAACAAAAGTGATGCTACAACTATAAAAAAAATATTCTATACTTGGATTGTCTAAATGTAAAAATCAGTATTGAGACAAAAATTCAATGCCCATATATTGTACCATAACAAAAAAGAAAGACAGCGGAGCATGTCGCTATCTGCTACTTCCTGACTGAGGGAGAGAAAAGTAGAGCAGTTGCTGCACACTAACATGTGATGCTTAACCTTAGGCTCCATACCCAGTGGCCTTCTGCTAAAGACCTTCTTCTAGATGAGCATTACTGCTCTAAGTTATATTGCTGGTATACTGAGGTGTTATGACAAGCCATACAGGAGCTAACTTCCACAATGATCCTTTTTCATTCCACACCCAACACCCATGTGTGTACAGAGCTGCTGTTGCTGTGTACATGTGTTTTGCAGTGGGAGAGAGAAATAAGCCACTTTAAGACACCTATGTCGACAGCTGATCACTCACAGAAAGGATCAGAGATACCCCATACACTGTCAGGCTTATCCCCACAAAATCAGGAGATTTCTTCAAGTTTTATTCAAGGTTAAGGCTACAGGGAGACTTTTTCTACCACTATTGCTTGATTTTATTGAAATATAGCCATAGTAAAAAAGGAATATATTTAGCAGCAATATCTGGACTGTGACTGTACCTCAAAAGTTTAAGGGGTTTCTGTAATTATAGACACATCTCTTATCCACAGGATAGGGGATAAGTGTCAGATTGCGGGGCCCAACCACTGGGACCCCTGCAATCAGGAGAACAGGGGTCCGAAAGTTTGCCTGAACCCTCCCAGTGAAAGAAGTGCTGATGAACGTGAATGACCAGCACTCCATTCACTTCTATGGAGTTTCTGGGAGCACAATCTTCTGAAACCACATGGAAGTGAATGGAGCACGGGTCATTCATGTGCACTGACACCTCATTCACATAGAGGATGCAGTCTGACCCCCAGTGATCTGTGGATAGGGAATAAGTGTCTGTAATGACTAAACTCCTTAAAAATGAATTAGCACTGCTACAAAAAGTAATCATGTAGTCCAGACCAAAAGTATATGACCATCTTAACTTTGTTAAATCTTGAAGAACCTGACCTTAAGCAAGTCATCTTCTCCAGCATCAGGAAACTTCTCATGAAGGGTGCCTTTCAGGACCTTTGCAATGTAACGCATAGCATAACTGAAACAGTATGGGAAATACCAATGAGTTATACAATACACATGGATGGTAAAAACGTGGATAACATTAAAACAGTGAACATCAGCTACATAGTAAGATACATATGAAGATCTCTTCACTACTCTTCAGCTACAAATTGATCAAAAACAGACTTTAAATCTTTTATATACTACATATGGTAAAAGTCTATCCTCAACCTGTCATAAATGCTTCATCATGTTTTAGGAGGTTTATAAAGCAGTACAATATTTTCTTAGTTATGTTCCCAGTTATCTGACGTTATTGAAGTTACACTGCTATGGAAGTAGCAAAGCAATGCTGCAAAGAATAATGTTCATGAACCTTTTTGTTGTAAGTACAATTTCCCTACTTTTGACATACACAAGTAAAAATATCTGCTCCCTTCACCAGTCTTCTCTACGGCAGTCTTATAAAGATGTAGAGGGCGCAAGAGACATGTGCAACCATCACTCCATTCATCTAGACACAGGACCTTATTCTTGAGATCAGACACCCACCGATCGGACACTTATTCCGTATTCTTTAAGGCCAAATTATACTGCCAGATTTTTGCCAGTAACAAGCACAGGTCAATGATATAACAGGTTGATCAGTGCTTGTTTGGCTCCCATTACATGGAGCAATCATTAGTGCTATACTTGATCAGACAATTGTTTTGTTAGCACACGGTGATGTGCTGCTGACAAACAATGATTTTTATAATCACATAAAAAGTGTGATCAATAACAAATGAAGGTTTGCTTGTTGGTCAGCTGAAAATTCTACAGAGTAGAATAAACAGGAACCAATGAAAATGAAATTCTCGCATGTAAATGGCCTTTACTTGCAGCTTCACGCTAGCACTAGTAAAACTTTTCATGCTACTTTACAACTCCAAACAAGTGCTGCACCCCAAATATCGCACCTGGAATAATAAGTCAGGTGTCAGTTTAAAGCTAAGATTCTGTCCTTTAAAGTCATGATGTATCACAAATGTCCTCTGCAGTGAAAGGGTTAAAATGGAGTCTTGTATGAGAACCACCCCCACATATACACACACATAACCTGACATAATAGAGCTTGGATAAAATAATTTCTTATCGAATAAATTATAATATAGGTAAGATAATAGGAATACTTACGGGATCTTATCAACCGAACTGATTATCGCAGAGAGGAACTTGTCTGTGACCGTCCTCATGTTCTTGATGGAAGCATCCAATCGGTTCCTCACCTCCTCATGTGTCATTGCTTGATCTGGTGTGACATCATAAGGCAGTTTGCTGTTTTGAAATAGAAATATTAAGAAAATCGTCATGAAAGAGGCATTTACAGCGCATAAAACTACAGAAAATGCTCATATTAAGCGTTAAGTGTCGTGCAGAACATCTCACCTCGCTTCTCCAGTCTGAGATTCCATCTGGTTCACCCAAGACTTGTAAATATCTACTGGGTCAGTTTTGATGTTAAGAGACTTATCATCCATGATCTCTTTCACTACTGGTGACAGGATTTGTCTCAAAGCATTTTGACCACGAGCCCCACGGTTAAAGCTTACCACCATCTTTATAACTGTAGGGTTGCCAGTGACAATTTCCTGAATCATGTCCACTTTAGATCTATGGTAAGACAGAGGGAATATTTTAGGTTTCAAACATGCATATAAATTATTCCCATATTACAAGTGTATCCATACTATGTAGTTTAAATACAGACACCTGAATGCTCTAGATATGAGTAAAAGGAGTCTGTCAGCAGTACTGACCATGTGACACTGCAGGGTAGGGGTCTCCGGTGATATTTATATTTGAGGATATTTAGAATAAAGGTTGTGAAATATAAAAATCATGTAATACCTGTTACTATATAGGCTGACTCAGATGGGCATCTCTGTTCAACCCTGCAAAAGTGTACTTGTAGGCACTTACTTTATCTCCTCTTCAAGAGCGGTTTTGAAGAGACGCAGCAGCAGATATTCTTCTCTTTGATTGGATGCATAGTTATAGAGAGTAAAAATGACAGAGTCCATGAATTTGGTGGATTTATTCTGAGGCATTTGGAAAATGAGCTTTGCCAGATATGTTGGATTAGTCTGCAGAAAACAATAATAAGCAGCTAGTTTATTATATTATGCTTCATATATACACATATATACTTACTGTACATATACGGAGAATTCAGGTCAAACTACGTAACTTTAAAACTTCTTTGGAGTCGTAAACTATGACCAGAAAGGGGAAATGTGGCCCTATCTGATATTGATTGTTTTTATTCAAGGACATTCCTCATGTTTCAGCACTCTAAATACTTTGCTACTTCTACTATTTATTTCTAAATGTTAGTCTATTGTTGGATGATACTACAGGATATACTGTAGAAAATCACAGAGGGTGTATATCCATTCCCCTACAGGCATATATGTCACAGAATTGGAGTGGAATTCAAAAAAAATAATATAATAAAACTTAACATTTATTATAATCTAATAAAAGTGGACAAGCCACTATTTATGTGAGTGTCTAAAAAAATATTTATCCCAGCAATGACTCTCAGCACTGCTGTGTGTATACCAGCCTAGGTGATCTTGGAGTTGCACATACTGCTCTGACACCAGACATTCAGCTGATGTGTTAATTATAGCTTTGGGTAATCTATATGGGATGCGAGTATTGGGCTGGAATCAGATTTGTTCTATTTATGAGTTTCTAGTGATCTTCATCACAGTACCATATATATTTTTTTAGACACTCACATAAATGATGGCTTGTCCACTTTTATTAAATTATAATAAATGTTAAGTTTTATTATATTATTTTTTTGAATTCCACTCCAATTCTGTGACATATAGGATATACTGTAGGTATTGTTTAACGGGAAGCTCTATTGGGATAAAACACTTCAACAACTGAATATTATTCAATGCATAAGCAGTCTGAAGAACAATGCATTATTGTACATAATGATCAAGACACTGTAATAGGATGAGAGGTAGTAACCATTTTAGGTGACAGAAAGCAAATCTCACACGTAGAACCCCATAGGGAGAATTTATCAAGCCCTGCACTCAAGAAATCCAATGGCCACTTTTGTAAAGTGGGTTGGAAAGTGGACATGGATAGCCTGTTAAACTGATGTAAGCTACACATATTGAATGGAAAAAAAAAAGTCACAAAAATTGTCACAATCACATTCCAGTAAAGGGACAGCAAGGAGAGTGAAGTAACATCTCAGGACAGAAAAGTTAGACTTCAAGATGCATGACATTTATCAAACATTGTGCACTGTTTGACTTTAAAAATTCCCCTCATGATATATGTTCCCCAATTTTTCTCACTTTGTTAACATGGCATTTTAGGAAGCACAGTAAAATAGAAAACTATTAAAATATTGTTGTCTACCATAACTTAAGTATACAATATGTTATGCCATCTACCATTCATATACCTGCAATAAGTAGAAGAGATGTTGGTAAGCTTCCAGCTTTTCTCTTTTCTCCTTGCTCAGAGCCTTCAGTCCTCCCTTCTGCTTGTTTAACATCATCATATCAGAGAGCTGCTCCTTGTTTTTCTTTGTTAACTTCTTACTATGTGATACAACATCCTAGAAAAACAGAAAAGTCTTTGAGTAAAAATATAGTATTATCTTATTGTGTGTGTTCCCTGGGTGGCTGTCAACAAACAGTGGCTTGGGAGCCACATGAAGCCCATGACCCCCAACTGTATGGCTCACCAAATGAGCCTTCAGACAGGTCCATATGCACTTGTTACAATACTGGCAAATGCAGACATATCCGAACCCCTGAATGACAGTTTTGACGTTACAAAACCAGTATGAAAAATGTAACACTAAAAGGTCTCCTTATTTCATGATTTCTTATTTTTTCACATTTAGTTAGTCTCCCCTCCTAAAAGGATTGGAAGTGGTATTAAGTTAGACTACAGTGACTAAAGATGCAAAAATGTATCATCCAAGGTGAGCAACTATTGTATATTTGGTGCACCTAGTTTTGTTCCAAGCTGTGTAAATTTAAAGAGGTTTCCTGGGATTTAGATACTGATGACCTCTCCGCAAAGATAGGTCAACAATATCTAAATCTCTTTCAAGACCACAGTGATAAATCTACCCCACTAATCCTGAGAGCTGTATTTGTCTTTTAGTCACTTTATAGCCACAACATAACATGTCAAGATTTCAAGACTATGAAGCTTCATATACATTCATTTTTCTTCCATACCTGCAGTGTAATTTTGTTTTTCACAAGGAGCCCAATCTTGATATCCATAAGATTGAGGTCATTCTCCAGCTGCTGGTTTGATCTTAGAAGCGTCACTACTTCCTCTCTCAGCTTCATGACCTCTAATTCCTCCTGGAAGTCCTGATCACTCTGGTCCAATAAATGAACAAACTTGCGCACCACTGCCATTGGTGGATTTTCTGCATTGACTGGAGAAAGAATACACAGAGACACTTCATATAACCTTTGTATTGCTCAGATAGCTCCTAACCTCTGAATATCACCTACAGCTACTATGTCATGTGACCTGTCATCAGATTTTTAGGGTTTAACTAACAGCATGGTGTTGTAGGATATAAAAAACACATTCATGCCATGCTGATATTACAATCTTCAATTACACAGTTTCCAAAGTAAAAAAAAAGTTTAAAGGGGGTATTCCCATCTTCAGGATCATATTTGGACTTGTAGATTGAGCTAACTGAAGTGTTTTACCAAACACATTGCTTCATCGATCTAGCTCTGTTTGCCAGATACTGCTGAATATGTGTCTACATCTTGTGACCTAGGTTACAGACCACCTCTCTGGTCAGGCTGATGATTCAGTCCCTGTTTCCAACCACCTTTATTCTCTTCTCTGAACACCCTATTAGACAGGCTGATATTCAGGGCAGTTATTATTGGCAACAAGTGATCCTAGGAACACTTATTGAGCAATTGATCATAACTGTTCAGTCTAATAGTGATGCCGATCAGCTGACCTTTCAGCGAATGCTTGCCGGTTGGCTCATTGTATCTTTTATGCAGATTAAAAGATGCAGATTATGGGCAAGACATAACCGTGTGCAATCAGGAATGTACTGACAATAAACCATGTAGCTCAAGGGGGGAGAAAGAATCACAGTAGAGACTATTTATTCCCCATTCAATTTGTTTCAGCCTGTGTAATAATCAATGCTTCTTGTTGATCGTCACTCCTGAGGGACGACATCTGGCTGTCTAATACAGCCTTTTCTCTTTCTCTGCAAAATACACTTAGCTGCTGAAGCCTGATAATAGCAACAACTATTTATTACTTCCAAATCTTTGTTCCTTTTCAAGATCAAACTCAAAAGGCAATACAAGAAAAGAAAAGGAAATCACAATTTCATTTAAAGACTTACACAAGCAAAATTATGCCCCACTGATGCAAGCTATAAGCTATATATAAGTCCCTACTAGGGCTTGGCAATTATGGCCTAAATCAAAATCGCGATTAATTCGGCAATTTACTAAAATTACATTGTATGGTCCAGCCAACTTATGAAACAGTTTTGGTCTGATTTATTCAAATTTCTCAAGGAAGTCTTACAATACAAGGTTCCTCATACCCCAGAACTTGCCTTACTATTTCTCCTCACATAAGGCTTGCATTATAATGATGACTGTTAAAGTAGCTATTACCCAACTCTGAAGGTCGATAGCTGCCCCTTCTCGTCCAAACACTCAGCACTATTTACAGTTAGGAAAAGACTCTAGCTAATAGCCCGTCACTTTATGCTCATTTTCAGTCCAATTGGGATATTTGGACTCGGCGCCCACTTAACCGAAAAATATGATGGGCCGCTGCACCATTAAGTTAGATTGACCCGTTGATAAAGGTTTCTTATGCTACCATTAATGTATTCTATTTTGTGACGGAGTGACAAGTGCACTGTTATCTGTTTTGTGTTTTCTTTACTTTTATTTTACCTATTGTTCATGTTATGTATGTGACAATATCACTGCTGCAACAAAAAGCACCAAATCACACCAAAATTCTCACATAAACTTCTGGACCAAAACAAGCTAATATGTGGTATAAACTTAGATAGTCTACAAATATATCAGTCATATCATCCAGCATCAACCACTGTGATACATCGGGCACATCTGAATACTACCTGTCTAAGTATACACTGTCTAACTATTAGCATATGGAAGCATCATTCACAGGTAAAGGAATTACACTCACTCAAGGTCTTGTAGTCATCTCGGGCTTTGTTGGCTCGGATAAAGGCTTGAATTTTTATGATATCATTAATCTGCAGACAATAAATATGACATCATTATTTGTGGTTTCTCAGTAAAAGAGTACTACAGACAGGGCATTCTCAATGTGCTCACATGGTCCTTGAAGTACTTCAGTCTGTCTCGGTAACGCTTCCTGGCTTGATACATCCGAGTGTAGGACTGGATCTAGAATTACAGATTATTGATAACTAGTCATAATAACATGTTACATGTCTGTTAAATGCTAAGCACATTATACATCATAGTTCAGATTAAATATGTAATAATGCAGTACCTTCACTACTTCATCAGAGTGATCGTTCAGATACCGCATGCGATCCCTGAATGCTTTTCTCTGTTTCTGACCCCTGTAATGGGCCTATGAGGAACAAAATAAGGGTCAGCCATTTTCAAAACATTATGCCATACATGCCATGCACTATTACAACTTATTTATACATAGGCAACATGTGACCCCAAATTCTGGACACACTCCAGGGTTGTATGCACAATTTAAGGCGAGTTCACATCCACCTCAGATTCCTCTTCATTTCCCTCCCCTGGGCTCCCCTCAGCAGGATGAAGAGCTGAGTATTAGTGTTGCTGCCGATTAGGCCCAGATGAATCGCCATAATCAGAAGGCTGTCTCGATCCGCAGATTCTTTCCCTGAATCAGCCGCAGAATTTGCGGCAAGATTGAGCAGAATGGTTCTTTTTCCTGTGTCCTGCCCCAACCATTGCCTTCCTTCGTATTTAATGGAAGGCAGACTCAGGAGGGAATCTGCCACAGGTTTTGGTGTGGAATCTTCCACATAATCAGCAGTAGATTCCGCCGTGTGAACATACTCTTAACAGTCAGACCAACAAGACATTTTATTTCCATACACTACTTCTTTATTCTATTTCTATATACTAAATATGTTTGCAGAGTACATTTAAGCTGGTTCTTTTGCAATATAACGTGCATACATAAGACCAATGACCTCCAGAGAAGTCGGATTCATGACATCGTCATTCATTTTTTAACAAACTTTGGATAAATCAATAGTACAAATGAATATGAGACACTTTGTGATGTGGCTTTCCAGCTCCCCTTTGCTAAACTGACTTTGTCTGAATCTTCTGCTCAATCTGTCTTGATAGAGTAAGACGGACTGAAGCTCACATGAAAGACTATAGAAAGGGAGGGGGAGAAGTGAGCATAGTTGTTTCTGAATAGTGGCACTAGCAGTTGCAGTTGTTTGACTGTGCCCATAGGTCACCCTCACCACACTAAGACTGACTAAACTCCTTTGATCCCCTCTCTGATTTTCTTTGTTGGCTGGCAGTCTGTGCATCTTAAATTTATTACCCCTGCCCTCTGGTGCACTAGAGTGAGGTGGACGATACACATGCAGAAAGGATAAACTAATCCTTTTAAAAGTAGCAGTAGGGCTGCATAGTCACAAAAGGATTCTGTGCAGGGAGGCCCTGCTTCTGATGTTGAACAAGTAGTTTCAATCTCAATCTAAGCGCTTTATTCACATCAATACGGGTCAGTACTTCCTATAAAGTCCTATATCACCCAGGCAAGGCTTCTCAGTATAAGAGAGATGTGGAGAAGATTCCTCTCTCCTTTCTGTGTGCAGTGTATAGGAGACATCACAGAAGATAAGTCTGTGAAAAACCTGTTAAAAATGCTGAATGAAAGTAATATAATGGCCATATAGTACGCTTTTGATATAAGTTTTTGAATGTTGGGTACCAACATTCAAGCTGCCTTGAATGACAGCTTCAGTCTCTTTGGAATATTGAACAAGAGAATTCTTCATTTCTCCGAGACCCTATAAAAGTAATTGTAAGTAGTAGAGACTACCCACAGTTTAGTCAAGGAGAAAATTCTCAAGGGTAATGAATAAGGACTATTAAGTGCCAAATAACTACGGAGACATACAGTATATTATTATCATATCAACTATTACTCACTTATTTCATTTTCAGCCAACATATAAGAGAACAAACCTGAATGCAGGTCACAGCAGGAGCCTGCTCTTTTAAGAAGCTCATTCTGGAGTTAAATTTCTTGCGAATCAGGTATCCTCGACAGCGGGCCTGGAGTTTGGTTATGAGGCTTTCATTAGCCAGCCATAATTGTTCCCGGTTATAGGCAGCCGAAACACCAGAGATCGTGCTCTGTTACAGTAAGACACAGAAGACAATATTTATTACAATACAATTGTAAAATGCATGTTATGTGCAAAAGCAAAGTGCAAACCACAAAAACAGCAATAAATGGATAACGTAAACTTAGGTGAGAATAGTGAAATTGTCAAATATTACTCAGCCTAGTTTCTCTCTTGTCATAGGTCAGCAAGCTTGATTTATTATTCATGACCTTATACAAGAACATATAGAGTATCTCTCCAGAAATGCCAGGTGTGCAACTCTGACTTTTATGACAAGGTGTAGTCATGTTTCTACATATAGTTCACTATTTTTTTTATTTTTAATAGTGTTTTATAAGTAATGCTAGGTTCACACTAGCGTCAGCCTTTCTGTTGTTCCAGTCTGTCGGACCACTTCAACAGTGGTCATATACAGAGTCCGACAGACCCCCTAACTATAAAGGGATACGTCAGGAGTCCGTTCTTTAATATTGAAACCACCAGACAAAAAAGTCAGACTTGGACACACTGCGAAGAAGTGTCCAAATGAAGACTCCAACGAAGATGTGAACCTAGTCTTAATTTGAAGAAAAAATTCCAGCATACTGTAAAATAATATTAAAATGCTTACTCTATGCGATATGTTATATTATGTGAAATATTAAAGTCCTTACTCTATGCTATATGTTATATTTAGTGAAATGAACTGTTTGCTTTGAAAATCCTGCCCTGAAGGCATATTTTGGAAGTGGATTTCAAAACCTGCACATTTTTTATGAGATGTTTGTCACTGTTCTGGCAGATGACTTTTTTTTTCTGCTACCCATTAATTTTGATGAAATTTTCAGAACAGAATCCGCATCAATAATTTCTGCCACTGCCTCCTGTCATAGTGTAAACTTAGACCAGACAGTCAAAAAATGAGCAATATTTATCAAAGTGATTGAGACTGGATAATAAATCTGCTGCGTCTTTAGATAGTCTAGTGTATGTTTATACCACCTAATAATTGGCTTACTTTGCACCAAAATATCTTGGCAAAATATTGGCTCACACTGTCACATATTAACCCACTCTCCTTTCAAGAAGTCCTGCCCCATGCACACTAAGCCCTGCCACCATGTCTAAAAAACATAACAAAAGTGGTGCAAAACATGTACAACACTTCATTGGCATACATGAAGCCAGAATCCTTCCCATCTGTGTGCTGTCAAGCTAACTAAGGCTGTCTTATATATTGTAATGGAAAGTTCCAAGTGCATACCCTGAACATAGTCATAGCCACCAAAGACCTGAGGAAGGCCAAATGAATGTCCTGTACACCATTTTATTTTACTGTACATGAAAGGGCAGAAGCACTTTGATAAACAATGAGCCACAAATGGCCAATGTATAACACTATATGAGAATACAGTGAAATATATAATGTGAATGGAGACTTACTTCCTTCACAATGGTGATCCCTCACTATTACAGTTTTCATCAGTATGTCTTATGGCAATTACTGCTGGTTAGAAAATCCTTCTCTAAATGGGAAGTTTGGTGTTCATCTCTGAGAAGCGCCCATGTGCACAGGCCTCTGCTTATATCAGGTCTGAGAAACTTGTATGTTTGGAGAGACTGAACACCATAAGATGCTGACAGAACATCCTATGCCCAATTTTTCTCATGCTGCCTCCAGGTAGAAAAGCTCATCGCTTACGTCTTCCATTAGTGATAAGCGCACTTTTTATTGGTAAGTGTTGTTACATGGCTATTTACCTGAATGTCCTCCTTTGACAACTGAGTGTTGCTCTGCACAAATCCTGGGGGCTCTTCCCAGCTTCCTTCATTACTATTCAGGTTAAAGTAATAATGATATCCGCCCTTCACCCAGTGCTGTACCCATTCGCTTCCATTGTCCCCTTCAAGACAGAGAGACATTTCACATGAGGGATGACTTTCATTACTTACCCCAAACAGATCAATGTAATAATACTCAACGTCTCTCCTACCAGATAACTGATCACCAAGAACAACCAGAATAGTATAACAATACATTATATATAACATGTTCTTATTAGAACCACATGTAATGATTTTGGTATTTCCAATAGCACATGCAGGGCACATTTCTATGTATTTTACCTTCTGCTGCTTTATTTTTCTTCATATCTGCCAATTCCTTCTGATAAGTATGAGCACATTCTGCTGTCACCCCATAAAGTCCAACATCGGGGGATCTCAAGGCCTGGAGGGTTTGGGTACTGTCACCCTTTTCTACCGCTTCATTAATAGCCAGGACACCACGGGAGACTGAAAGGACAAAATTGATATCAATAGTCACTTCCATGGGAAATGATGGTGTTGTATTAGACAGGAATGCAATTTTTACATTACACTTTCAGAATTTCCTATGGGAAATTTCAGAATAAATGATCCTACAAGACCGTGATAAAACATGCAGTATTGTAGCCCTGACCTATAAATTATATTATTCATGACTAGAATAACAGGGTGCTTTTGTCCCTAAAAATCAATACAGCAATAAAACAAATGCAATCTGTTCACATCATGGCATCCAATGGAACCATGACAGCTTTGCATATACCAGTGAACCCAGATGATCCCCACTTACTTTAATGGGGTCCAATGGGGCTCTATTATTTTAACAGTAAGAATAACACTGCAGTTTGTACTAATCTTCCTGTCACAATTATTGGAAAAGCCGTTGGAGGTTCTTAATACAGGTTCTTAATAATGTGATCAGAACTGTACTAATAAGCGTACAATTCAATATAGGGGTGGTGGCATGTAGCCACAAGCCATGTCCACATGTGGTGCTTGTTATTTACATACTTAGTTAAATGGTTGCAGGATTTTTTCAAGTACGTAGCAGTTTTACCACGAAGACCAAGTGTCCATTACCAATTAATGTTAATGGATACGCAGTTTTGAAGGTAAAATTGCTGTTTTCTTGTAAAACTTTGCAGCCATTTAGATATCGATTTGCAAACTTATCTGTCATATGAGGATGGGGTTTTAAGTCAGATGGAGACTACACTATTGTACCCTAAAAGCAGAGAGACAACCTCCTTATCCACAATATCTTACCAAATATGAAATATGGACGTTGACATAACCTGGCCCCCTGTATCTATATGAAATGTGTCATGGTGTTATAGTAACCTACAACTACACTGGTACATACATCTTTGAGCATCTTCTGTTTCTTTATTGGAGCGGAATATTCCATCTTGAATTTCATCCAGCCAGAGAACTGCAGATTCATCTTTTGTTTCCTGAGGAGGTAAACAATAAAAGTTACATTTTAATAAACTCAATTTTACCAGTGTTATCCATGGTGTGCAGATCTTTTATCAGAGCAGATCAGAAGGCATGAAGCATATATGCTGTTAAGCAGCAGAGGGCGCTGTTGTCCATCTCAAAACCATAAGACAGAATTGTGACGTGAGTCATTGGCTTCAGATGTGCAGGTAAGCCAAGCATAGATCAAATGGACAATCCACTGATCTCTTATACTGTATGGAACTATACAGAGTTATAGCCACTTTGAATGCTTTACCGTATGGTTAACACAATTGCTTCAATATGTTCCACAAAATATTCCACAGGACTTAAGAAATAAAGCCTCATAAATCGAACAGAAAGTCTGAACATCTAAAGCTTTTGTTTTTGTAGAAATCTGCACTGTAGCCTATTACATAAGACAGGACTGACAAAACCACAACACCAGCAATAGTCTTCAGATGTTATAGCATTTCTTTTTTGACCCTGGTTTTTATGGACATGGATTGTGCATTAATCCGAAGTGTTATTCTTCAGGGAAGTGAAAATGTAATTATGTAATATAATGCTTTACCACAATGGATGTGTTTTGGATCACAAACCTTAATAAAACATGTTTTTAAACATGAGGACAAAGCTAAATGGGGAGCAGAGGAAGCAGCCACATCCAAGCCAAAAATACACTAGTATTATTAATGGCAAATGGTAGGAGGGCACCCAGTTATAGATTACACAGTGGAACCCAGGAGGTCCCCACATTTAGTGTATCTCCCAGCCATGAAGCTCCTGGGCCTGAATGCAAAAATAATCCCCTGAGCTATGTAAAATACTGGCGTCTTGTACGGTTGTAGAAAGGCCTTTGGGCCCCCTCAGGGCCCATTAACTATGCCCTTGCTCCTATCGTTCTTTGCAAAGTGATGCAAAAGGGGTGTAAAAGGAGGCAAACAACAGAGCTTGGTAAGGCCTAGTATAGCACTTAACAGAGCTGTTTAATGCATAGTCTGGCATATAACTGAGCACTACATAGCAGTGTTGGGTAAGTCATGGTCTGGTTCACTGCAGTGTTGGGTAAAGCACGGTCTGGCACACAGATGACCTGGGTAAGGTTTGGTATGGCACATAGGAGCTGATGAAAGAGTAGTAGTTCAGTACACTAGAGTAAGGGGATAGAGTGATCTGACACAACAGAGTCAGACCCACACCATATTGTTTCTATGACTATTTCTGAGGGCTAAGTAGCTTGTGATGCTTTTTGACATGGAACATGTAGCCCTTTCCGGTACAACATTAAACAGTAATGGCCATCATCCTGGATTTTAAGGAAGTAAAAAAAGACAATATTGTGATAGGCGAAAGCCTACTGTACCCAGTAATGACATGTAAGTATTCCTCTATGCAAACAGAGAGCTCACTTTCAATAATGAAATGCGTCTTGTGAGTAGAAGTCAATGAGAATAGTGGCTTAGTCAAAGTGCTTTTTGTTCCAGGAGACCAAAAAAGTTTTCTGTGTTAAGCACAACTAAACACTACAGTACTCATGCTTTGTGTATAAGCAGCCTGGTAATACACAGCCATAAATCTTGCCAAGGCTGAGCAGGCAGAAGCCAGATGGCAGCTTGTACAAATCATAAACCTACACACAGGCCTGTTGTATCCCACAGTTCTGAGGTCACACAATGGAAGGGTCATTGATACTAGTGTAAACCTACCAGTACAAGTCTACTGCCCTGGGAAATGTAAGGTGAAAGGGTGTTTAGTGACAATAACTCACTGGGTTATGACATGACTTGTCAGGCTATTACAGGCATTAGATAAGGAAAAATTATTTATTATAAAGAGGTTTGGACAAAACTGCTCTCTGTTATAGACATCAATGCGATATCTGTGTAATGTATGGAGGTGCTGTGTCCACCACAGTGAGAAATGCTCTATGCAGAAATATATGAGGTTACTATACATGTCCAATAACCCCAAAACAATGAGCTTTCCAATGTCGACCAGACCACTACCTACAGTACAGAATGCCTCCTATGCCATTGTCATACCAACAACTAATACCTATGCCTTCTTTATAACATAGTACAATAGTTTGTAAGACTGAAAACAGACATAGGAATATCTAATTCAGCCCAGTATCCTACAATGTTGATCCAGAGGAAGGCAGCCCCCTCCCCAATGATCACGATTGCCTTATAGCAAATACTAACAAGACTTCATGTGCAGAAAGCAGTCTGATCCTTTTGGATCAGATCTGTAGTGCAGGCTGTTGGAGATCACACTATACTTTCATCAACCATTATAGGGTGAAGTCTTGGATATCGGAAACCATAGTCTTTGGGTGGTCGGTTCTCAATGCTGTAGTGTAAGAGGGCCCTCTCTATGGAGCTTCCTTTTTGTTAATTCCCCACTAATGTGAATCTGTTTTTCCCTTAGTCCCAACAGCACACAAGACTCACGTTCTATTTTAGTTTTTCCTATACATTCTTTAAAATAACACATAGGGGGAGGCGAATGTACAGCATTTATTGGATAGCATTTAATCCACTTATTCCTACCAGTACACAGGATCAGAAATTCCCCATTATTGGGAAAATAGGTTAGGTAAAACAGATTAAGGCCTAACCCCAACCCCCCCCCCCCCCCGTAGGAAAAAAATGCGGCAGAAACACATCACGGTTTTCCTTCTCTCGGACTTTCTGCCCCTATTATACCTATACAGAAAACTCCAGAAAACTGACATGCTGTGATTTTAAAAAACTCAGGTGTTTTTGCAAAGTGTGGATGGGATTAGCCAGAATTAGCCGGGATAAATAATATTTTCAAATTAGGCTGGAGGGAGATGAAAAAAAAAGAAAAAACAAACACACTCACCTGTCCCCGATGCTCCGGTGTCCTCCCAGGGCGATCCTACAGCTCGGCTGCCTTCTGTTGAATTTTCAGCAGACTGTGACGTCCCAGCTCCCTTCCGCTGACTACGCTGATTGGCGTCAATGGTCACATGACATGACTGAGGCCAATCAGCGCCCTCGGGAAGGTTGCTGTGGACCTCACAGGTAGTTCCCTTCTTGAGGCTGCTGATTGGTCTCAGCGGTCTCATGCGGTGGGTACTTCTGCCAGAAGACAACAAAGGAACTGCAGGAGCGGACTGCGTAGGGAGGCGCCGGAGCACCGGGAACAGGTATGGTTTTCTTTTATTTTTTTTCACCTCCCTGGCCTAATTAATAAATAAAATTTTAGCCTGGACAACCCCTTTAAGCCATCATTACCTAAGCTCCCCTGGGACTTTTACACCTACCTCTACTATGGATACTTGGTTTACTAATATACATATTTCTGTTTTTCCAATATTTTCCTGAGATGACCTGTGTGTATGTTTCTACCAGCAGTAGGCAGGAGTAACATAAGGCTGAGTACTGCACCACAACAGAAGTCGGAGAACTGTGTCACTTACAGTAGATATTAACAGAGAACATGCACTGAACTGGCGGAGTATGTAACCAATATCTAAGGCACTAAAACTGACAAAGGAGGAATATGTAAAAAGTGAAGAAAATAGATGTAGGAAAGCATGAAGAAGTCACAGCCTGCCTCACTATTTTCCAGTGCGGATTTAGTAGAGCTGTGAGAGAAGGTGACGTGTGTATCTGGGTAAGAAACTGTGGAGGAGGGAGAGAGAATACGTAATACATGTACATCGCACAGAGAGGAAAAGACATATAGACAGTGAAGACAACAACAGGTACAGCTATGGGGAAAGTAGTAGCAAAGGGAACAATTTCTGGTAAAGAACTACTCACATGATTTCAATAGAAATCTCACATACTGTACGTTGCATGAACTTACATAATATATAATACTCATGACCCGTAAATAGGGCTGAAAAATAAATCGCAAAATAACTGAAATTATAAGTCAGCTCCACTGATGGATATGAACTTGCTCACAATTATTTTGCATCCACGCCATTCTGTCTCACACTGCCATCAGCTAAGACTATGTTCACATCTGTGTCAGAGTCTCTGCTCAGAGTCACCGACGCAGATATATCAAAAATCGATGGATGAAAAAGTCCTGCAAACCCGGTTTTCTATCCAGTGATTTCAGTTAAAAAAGATGGACATCCAACAGACAACTGATGGACCCCATTATAGTCAATGGGGCCCCTTGGGCCTCTATTTGTGTCTGTCATAGAACAGATCCATTTTTCCTTTATTTTGGTCCTCTGACAGAACGAAGAAATGGAAACACCAACGCAGGTGTGAACTTATGAGCGTAAGGGATAAGTCACTAACTGTGCACTTTCCAGTCAGGCTTGCTGATATGTGAATAACCAAAACCAAAATTCAGTGGTGTGACACAAATGGGGCCGTGGCATGTAAAAGGGGAGTGTCCTAATATAATCCTTAATTAATCATAACTGAGTTAAAATGGTCAATTAATTGTAATTTTAATTTAGGCCATAATCGCCCAGTCCTAAATATAAGCAAGTTTAATGTGAGATACCTGGGCATATAAATTGTCAGTAAACTAGATTTGTGTTCACTTACATAAGTACTGTATGTAACAATAGGTGCCCCCGTACTGATTTATCTTCAGTGAAAAAACATGCAGGAGAATATGGGGTTGTTAGTCGCCAGTCATAACATTTTCATCCAGATGGCACTTTATTATGTATAGGAAACAGCGTTACTGGACATATTACATGTATACCTATACGTGATTTTTGCCTTCTCTTAGGGACTCTGTACATTGATTCTCTCTATGTGAGAGACAAAGTAAATGCTAAATGCAGAAAATGTGGGTCTTAGTACATTTACATAGTGAATAAATATATAGCTGCCAGCTAAGCGTGGACACATTCAGTTTCACACAGTCATTTTTTTAATGTTTTGCTAAATTTGGCTGTTGTGTAACCATATCTGAAGTGACTGTGCACTGGGTGCAGAGTGTATCTCAAGACTCATGACTAAATAAGGCAATTTTGCCCTAGTGTCATGTGTAGCCCAGTCTGGCAGCCCCTGAGCTCAGTGAATAGAAATGGTTATTTCAGCCCAGCTCAGCAGCAGGAGGAAATGCTTGGACTGGAAATCAGTTCCTGTACAAATTCACATACACCCTGTGCTGGAGCCAAGGCATGATCTAGCTGGAAGGTTTAACTCTTGTTCACACTACCCTACCTCTATAGCTTTAGTCTTCTATTAATCTCCTTATACTGTTACCTAATAATACGAAAAATACATACTGACAATAAAAGAACCAATAAACAAGAAATATAAGTACACAGAAAGGGTGGGGATTCAACTACTGCCCCCCCCCCCCATAATGCTATATTTAAAGGGCCGCAAAGGACATGCAAATGCTGCAGCCGTTTCAGCCTTTAACTCAGTCGATCTACAGGTAGGCCTTACACTTTGTAGCGGCAGTGCAGAGTATTGCACTTTCATCCCATTCTGCTTGTAGACTGAACGAGGTAAACAGTAAAGAGACTGCAGCATATGCACGAGCTGATCAAATAGCATATTGGCAGGGGTGCAGAGTCTCCGACACCATAATACTGAATATGCTTATCCTGGACAGCCCTTTTAACTTTCTATGCTTGAGGACATGTAAACCAAACTAATGGCACGTCAAAAACAAGTAGAAGCTTCTGGGCCCCAGTGCAAAATATGTAACGCTGCCCCTACTTAGCATGTGCTATCTATAATACTGGTGTCTGTAGAGAGGCCTTTGGGCCTCGTGAGGCTCCAAGGCCGGTCGCAATCACTAGCTCTGTATCTCTTACAGCTACACCCCTGAAAACAAGGATATATTTCCACAAGACTATACATTGCAAGAAGATCTGCTGCATATCTGCATTTTTTTCATTGCAGAAATACCACAGATTCCATCCTTTGCCTTGCAAACACTAAACTCCATGTTGAAATTCGGCTACATATCATTGAGAAGCTGTACATATAAAATCTGCACGACGGGTAAAAGTCCATATAGATTTTGGGTGTTTTTTTTCTGTAGTGTGTGGATAAGATTTCTTAAAAACTCATCCACTTTGCTACTACTGAAAACTGCCGTAGCATCAACCTCCTCCTAGACCACGGTACTGTGTTAGTACTGACCCAAACTGAGGAGCTTTGACAACATTTACAGACAGCCTGTACACATGAAAAAGAAAACTACAAAATAAAAGCTCTCATAGAGGTTCTCCGAAACCAAAATATAGGGGGATTTTACTAACCCATCTACACCATATTTACTAAAGAAAGCTGGCATGATAGCACCAGCGGGGGGAATGGATTAATAATAGCGTACAGAATTCCAGTTTTAATAAATCTCCGCCCCATCCCAATTAAGTAGCGGGGAAGATGGATTTTTGCTGGCAAAGAAGATATATTAGCTGTTAAAGAAACCATCATTTGGCCAACAGAGGTTGGTTAGTCAGGGACAGCCAGACGATCGGTGGGATTGTCTGGCTGTCCCTGAGCGGTTTGGTGGATCCCATAAAAATCTATATGGTCATCTATATCCAGTACATAACTCTCCTCGCTCCTACTGCTGTGTGTGATCAACCATTGAAGGACTGTAGCTTAATAGGGCAAGTAGTATCAGAGGAAGGCTATCAATAACACTGCAGTTCCAGCTACAAGAAGCTGCCAAGAAAGGGTGTCTTTACTTCATCATAGTAAACCATCACAAAACAATAATTCAGATGTGCTGAACTCCTGAAGGACCTGTTTATACATAATCCTGGCCAGCAATAAGGAGCAGACATGTTACACGTCTCACAGCCACCAGTCAGTACAACTGTCTCTGGCCACAATACTGTAAATACTTGGTAATAATAATATCCGGCTGGTACAAAGCAAAGCCAGCGCTCTTCCAAACAGGCTACAGTCATATAAACAGTATTATACACAATCCCCATTGTTATTAACAAGAACACGTTGTCAAACATCCTCCCATTCTTTGCAGCAAAACACATATGGCATTTGACTTAAAATGTGTGAAATGTGTGGTATAAAGGAAAATTAGTTTTCTTTTCTTAATTCCCACAATTTTGACAAGTTACTTTCCTCACTTCACATAGGAATATAATATAATATTTGAAGGTGAAACATAGCTGTATTCTTCCAAACATAGCACCATACCATTCCACAGGTTGTATGTGGTATTGCAGCTCAGCCCTATTTACTTCACTGGAACTGAACTGCATTATCATAAACCTATAAACAGATCTGATGCTACTTCTGGAACAAAAACACCTTTCACTAAAAACAGACCAATGCTTTGATACAGCAAATTAGCATTTAGGCCGAGGCCCCGGCCCCACGTTGTGGAAAAAAGCTGCATTTCCGCAACCTGGGGCCTTAGCCTTAGGCTGGGGCCCCACAAGGTGTAAAAAGGTTTTACAGTCACAGCAAAGTGAATGGTATTCTAGAGAATTCCATCCCCACTTTGTGGAAAAATACACGCAGCAGATACGCTGCGATTTCCAAAGCCATTGCGGTTTTGGAAATCGCAGCATGCCAATTATACCTATGGAAATGCCAGCGGTTTCCCTATAGGTATAATTGAAGCAGAAAGGTTTCCTCTACGGACTTTCTGTGAAAAGTGATGCCGGAAAAAACGCGATGCATTGCCGCCGCGTTTTTTCTCGAAGCGTTTTGGGGTTTTTTTTTTGCTGCGGAATGCTACATGGGGCCTTAGCCTTACACAGTTTTTTATACTTCCCTTTTTCCATGTATTTCCACCAGTCATCAAATTATTAAGACAAAGGCCCCATGTAGTAAGCCACAGAGAAAAAGCTTTGCGGGAAAAGCCGCGGCAGCAGCGCATTGCAGTTTTTTTCCCACAGCGCTTTTCACAGAAAGTCCGCAGAGGAGAGGTTTCCTCTACGGACTTTCTGCTTCAATTATACCTGTAGGGAAACTGCCAGCATTTCCATAGGTATAATTGACATGCTGTGATTTCCAAAACCAAACCGCAGCATTTACACCACATAGGGTCCCGGCCTTAAAGTGGTTTTCTAGGACTATAATACTGATGATCTGTTCTTTGTACAAATCATCAATATCAACAAGGGTATAAAGATTACAAGTAAATAAGTTTTAGCCTTGACTAGCAAATAATATATATGTGAGATGCATAAAACAGCCCAACAGGGCTTGATCTGGTAGATCAGGAGTAATAAGTAATATACCCCATATGACCTCAAATGTAGAGGGGCTCATTCTTTTGAGATAAACTTTCCATTCCAATTTTATAATAGTGTTCATCTTGGAAATGAATTATCTTAATGTGGATGGGTTAGTTTGGATCAATTAGGCCGCTACTGACTTTCTCGCTTGATACAAGACTCTCTGCATTTCCAGAGCGGTGTTATTATCAAGCTCCTCTACCTCCAGGAGTCCAACAGGAATCTCCTGGGCTCTGCCAATGCCTCGACTGCAAAAACATGTCTTATAATATTCAGAACTCCTTTCCAGTCTCCCACATTCAGACATCATGTGTAATAAATGAGTGATATACACTCCACACTTAGGGCAACAAGAGGTATTTCTTAACTCCATTCTATGGAGAAGGAGCTGCGTTTTATCTCTGTGAATAAAATATATTTGGCAAAACCTCTAACAGAGATAAATTAGGTATAAGTTCCAAATTAACTTCTATCAAACACTTTTAGAATTCTTTCATGGGGAGCCGGCAATACGTTTAACAGAGACTTTATTAGATGAATACAAATAACAAGTAGTACTGTGCAGCAGACCTTAAGAAGAAACACAGAAATAATATTTACCCTCCAGAAACCTGATTTTTCCAGGCAGTTGTTTTTCCATATAATGCTTACCTGTGCTTTTTCTCTTTTTGCCCGCACCAAAGTGTCCTGGTAATGTTGAGCCACATTCGGTTCTACCCCTTCTAACTTTGCTGCTGGTAGCTGTAATGCTTGTAAGGTCTTCCTAGAATCACCTTCATCCAAAGCTTCATTTATAAGGCCAATTGCCAAAATTCCTTTAAAAAAAAAAATTTCTTTCAGAGATACCATACTCATTAGGCACTGAACAACAAAGCAAGGTATCCTTATGATGCTATTTTAGATAGAAACTTTCTCTGCATTGTTAAAATACATATATAGGCTTTTTAACAATTTATAAGCAAACTCCGTCAGGCCTGCCTATTCTTTTTATGATCTTGTCCGTATTATAGATCTTCAGTGGTTCTGGCCATGAATGACAACATGCAATTCACAATGAATGCTACTAATCCGTCAGTCTATTGCATTGTATAATGAGACCAAAACTAATAACAAACACAGTATAAGTGAAGCTTGTCTTTGTAAAGATATGGTTGACCACTGACACTGTTTTTGTTGTATGCGCTGTTGATGTATGGAGACATAAAGAATGACAGCTGCTTCAGGTGTTTCCTTTCCTGCATCTTAACCAAACATCAGCTATGTACACACAGAAATGGGTCTAACAGGATTTTTTGAAAGTCCACTTAGGTCATAACCTTAACTACAATGCACTCGGAAAGTCTTCAGACCCTTTCACTTTTTTCACATTCTGTTATGTTGTGGCCTTGTACTAAAATCAAAAAAGATTTCCCCCATCATTCTGCACTCAATATTCCATAATGAGACTGTGGGAACCAAATTTTAGACATTTTTGCAAATGTATTAAAAAGAAACAACTAAAATTTCACATGGACAGTATTAAAAACCCATGACATGACACTTGGCTCTTGGAAGGGGGGGGCGGGGGGATCTTCCATTTCTCTTGATTATCTTTGAGATGTTTATACAACTTCACTGGAGTCCACAAGTGGTACAGTCAGCAGATTGGACATGATCTGACAGGACTGTATGGAATCACACATCTGGAAAAGGGTAAGTAAGAAAAAAAAATTCTGAAAGTTCCCAAGAGCACAGTGGCCTCCACAATTCTTACATGGAAGAAGTTTGGAACAAACAGGAGCTGGCCACCCAACCAAACTAAGTAATCTGTGTAGAAGAGCCTTGTTAACCACTCAACTCCAAACATCCTGCATACAGATGTAAGAAACTTCCAGAAAGACTCTACCAATATGGGCTTCATGGCAGAGTGGCCAGAAATATGCCTTTCCTCACACAAGAAAGCCCACCTGGAGATTGCAAAAATGCACCTACAGGACTGTGAGACTGTGAAAATGTCTGGTCTGATGAAAGCAAGTTTAGATTTTTTGGCCTCAATTCCAAGCGTCATGTCTGAAGAAACCAAGCACTGCTCATCACCTGCTCAGTCTCTACAATGAAGCATGGTGGTGGTCAGGGTTTAGGGAAAACTGAATGAAGCAAACTATAGACATATTATTAATAAAAAACTGATCCAGAGTACTCTGGACTTCAGACTGGGCCGAAGATTCACCTTCCAATAGGACAATAACCCTAAGCACAAAACCAAGACAACCTAGGAGTGGTTTAGGAAAAATTCTATGAATGTCTTTGAGTGCTTAGCTAGGGCAATAACTTAAATCCAATCAAATATATCTGGAGAAAGCTGAAAATAGCTGTCCACCAACAGTCTCCATCCAAACTGAAAGAGCCTGAGAGGATCTGCAAGGAAGAATGGCAGAAAATCCCTAAATCTATGTGTGCAAACCTTTTGTCATCATGCCCAAGACGACAGCAGGCCAAAGGTGCTTCAACTAAGTCTAAAAACTTATGTCAATGCAATATTTTAGTTTTTCCTTTTCAATAGATTAGCAAATATTTCTAATAACTTGTTTTCACTTTGTCAGTATGGAGTATTGAATGCAGAATGATGGGGGGTGTGGACATGATTTTTTTGTTTATTTTAGCACAAGGCGAAAAGGTGAAATGTGAAAGGATCTGAAGAGTTTCCAAATGCATTTTGTATGACTTAGATGAACAGTGCTGAAAAATGACATCATGAAGAACTACTTCATGAAAAACTACTGCAAGCTGGATGAAGCACCCCATCGTGACAGTCCATGACAAATCACAGATACATTACAGTATCTTGGAAACTTCCACATTGTCATTTTCCTTTGCATGTTCACAATGGAATAGTCAAGAGTCTATTACTATGGATTTCAGTAACTACTGTGCCAACTTACTGGCATGCTCCTCATGGACAGTGTTATTAACTTGATTCACGCATCCCTGGATATCATTCCATGTAACAAATTCATTCCCTTCTTCCCGTGCCTGTTGTTTCAATTTCATCAATTCATCGACGTACCTGTCAGCAAGACATTAATCAGCACAATAGATAGCAGAGTTATCTCTGTGCACAAAGAAATTATACTGCTGCCACCAGTGTAGTATATAACATGAACCTGAGGGACTGAATGTTAATAAATATATAGCAATTATTGCTATGATTTCTTAATTTCCAGGTTATCATAATTATTGTTATGTAGTTTAAAGGGGATTGACGGCGGGATAAAAATGTTTAACAAAGGGACAGAATGGGTAAAAAAATAAAATAACCACCTCATCAATCCCCGCTGCTGTAGTTCCAATGCTGGAGGGTTACCACTGGTGTCTGTCTCTGGTTCCAGCCTGACATACAGAAAATGTTTGGCAATACCCGCTCCACCAAGCACTGACTCGCCTCAGCCACTGATTGGGAACTTCCAGTTATTTTCAGTGTACCGAGACAGAACTAGTAGAGACCTGGTAAATGTTGGAACCACTGCAGCAAAGGATTGGTGAAGTAGCTAAGGCTTATGTTATTTTTAATCCATTTCTTAAAATCCAGCATTCTGAATTGTATACTGTATATAAAAGTCATCATGCATAGTTTATTTCAGTATATTATAGCACAATATTTGGCCCATTATCTTCTATGGGCCCACATACATCAGTAGTTTTTGTGGCCGTGTGTCCAGACCAAGAAAAGAGCCGCTAAATATGGAGCAGGTCCTATCCCTGTCCATTTTTGAGGCTCTGTCCATTGATTCAAGTATGAAAATCACTTGTGACAATCCATGTGCTATCCACTCCTTTTTCACTGACGCATATACTGCTCATGGTTGTGTGCATGGGACTTAGCTTCCCTTTACGAAGCACTGAAAAATGGATCTCCTTGAAACAAACTTCACTATCCACATCTAAGCATCTGAAAATGGTGAAGCAGTCAGCAAGGTGAAAGAATGGATTTATTTTTTCAAGGTTTTTCCTCAATATTAGATTAGTGAAAATCAAGATGAAGCCAGTTTCCACAAACCTCTGAAGGTTTTCATCCTCCACATCCATCAGGCCGGTGACTTGGTTGGTCAGCTGTCTACAGACAGTGTTTACATCGCCTGCATCTAAGGCCCTGTTAATTAGAGCCACAGAGGACAACATCTCCACAGCAACTGAGAGCTCCGGGTGAGTGAGGTTCCCCTGCAAGAAAGAAGGTGTCAGACCAGTCAGCTAATTGGGATCAGTATTATCAGCATGTATCGGTGCTTCAGTAACTGGGTGCATCTATAACGTAGAGGGTGATGAGCTGTATGAGGAGGCCTCATTTGTTCCAAGGATAGCAGCCTAGTTAAGGTGTTTCCGTAGCACATGATCTTAATTCACACTCTCCTGTGCAGGACTGTCAAGTAGATATGAAGTACTGAGACGTATAATGTGGCTACAATAGCAATTTGTCATTTGTTTCAGGTTTCAAAAAGGAGGACATGTATCTCCCACAACCGTTAAAGTTTACAATTCCACCCCAAAAGATCTGCCCTGTCCAAATGTGGACAACTACTTCACCAGGCATAACAATGTGCAAAATATCTATGTAGTATTCAGTTGTACATTGCATATATGACCCCTGCACCATAAAAATTCCTCCTCAGTGCACAGATCTGAGGGCTCGGAGCCCCCATTCTAGTGATCAGATTTCCCCAGTGATCAAACATTTAACAAATATCCTGCCAAAAAGTGATGTCCAATGTCGGCAAACCCATTTGAAATGAGCAAATATATATTTAATTGATATAGTATACTACATGCAGTTCTATGGGGAAATATTACATCACTATTAATAAGTAAATCCCAGTGCTCAGTCACAATGCTGCACTCACCTCTGGGCTTTGCTGCTGTAATGTGGCAAGCTCTCTCTGGTAAAGATCCTGTGCAAATGGGAATACCTCTGGTAGCTGTGCATCGGGGTTCATTAACTCTTGTACAGTATCCTCAGCCACCCCCTTTCTGATGGCATTATTAATCCTGACCACTGCAGCTAACCCTGTACAAAAACACAATGAAGTGTTGTGAATATCAGTATAAGACCACTTTCAGAAATATATTATGATCCAAGTCCAGTCCAGAAGAACTGCATTAGCTACAAAGCCTTATGGTGACTTGCGATATTACCTATTCTGGAACAGTGATGTCACTGCTATAACATATTATTTGACATGTTACTGAAATAAAAGATCTATAGTTTAGAAATGGATCAAAATTTTTTGCAATGTCATTAGACGCAAAGAATAAGAATACTATTTTCTTAAAGTAAACAGCACCCTATCCAAACAAACAATACTTGAATAATAGAGAAAATCTGAGGAATAAAAGCAGGCATGGGAATAAAAAAAAAAAACAGAAGCATTACTTACCTGTTGAATCTTTCACCACTTAAAGACAACCTTTCACCATCTCCACCAATTCCTGTTCTTAGCATCTGTGAATAGGCATTGCTCCACTGATTCCAGCACAGTTGGAATTTTCTCTTTAGCCTCCACCATTCCCGAGAAACAAGAGCAGGTAGTTTTGGTGCCTGATGTGCTATTTAAAGGGGTATTCCCATCAACATAATCATACCTATATTTGTAGATAATTAAAAGTTAAACATTTTTGCAAATATAAGTAGTTAATAATTCAGCAGAGTTTTAAATATTATCTCTAACTATGTTAGTGGTGACAGTCTGTTGTCTTGATCGGTTGCCAATGGATACGACCACTAATGCTGAAACTTTATATGGTCTGGGTCTTGTCAGGAACCCAGCCATGATTTTCTTATTGTAGCTAGGCTATCAGACAGGGACACTACATGTATCAGAAGACATCCCGGTCACAATAAGGAAATCATGGCTGATTTTCTGACCTTAGAAAGTTCCTGCATTCATGGTCGTATTCATTGGCAACCGATCAAGACAACAGACTGTGACCACAAGATATTTAGAGAAAATCTTTAAAACTCTGCAAAATGTTTAATTACTTCTATTTGCAAAAATGTTTAACTTTTAATTATCTACAAATTTAAAAATGGTTATGGTCATGGGAATACCCCTTTAAGCTCTGTAATGTCAGAAGAGGAGTGTCAGGCGGGGGGGGGGGGTGATTCAGAGCTCCAATCCGAGCCAGCCAGTGTCAGAGCTCAGAATCACACCCCTTGTCTGCTCCTGCCTGACACCGCTCTCCTGAAAGTACAGAGACTAAAGAGCATATCAGGCACCAAAACTAACAGCATTAGAATTGATTGCTCATGAATGGTGGGGGCTATAGAAAAAATTCCAACTATTCCAAAATCAGTGGGGCAGCAGCTATTACATGATGTAAAGCTGGACTTGTTGGAGGTGGTGAATGGTCCTCTTTAGGCACTGCTGCTCCAGCGCACCCTGCCATTGTTTTTGATGACCTGGCTCAATCAATGACATCATATCAACAACCAATTACTGGTCATAATGGAGGCCCTCCTCAGCCGCTGCAGCTAGTAACTGTTTGAGTAGTCATTCTGTCTCAGGAATTAAGAGACCAACAGGGGAGTTGAAAAGTGGTGGAACTGGGGTGACACAGAATTGGTAAGTATGTTATTATCTTGACCAATTCTAAGATTGTTTAGTTGGCAACACCCCATTAAATACACATAAAAGATACAAGCGGACTACCAGACTTGATACATTTTGTTTCTATTCTTTCTCTCAATACTACCAGTTTTGCACACAACTTTTTTTTGTTTTGGCTTCCCACTAAATAATTCTGCACTTTTCCTTGCTGTTACATGGGTCTGAACAGATGTTATTACATCCACAGTTAGACATGAACGGGCTGCGTTGTTTTCACTGCAGTAATAATGGCAATAGCTAGCCCCTTCTAGATAAGAGGTAGAGTAGATGGAACAGGAATTCATTGTTTCCATCCACCGCTACTATGGAGTACCTGGAGTTTTGCCATGAGTGCATTGTGTAGAAAGAGGCTGGGATTATCCATTAGGCTGACTCATTCATGCCTTTACCTAGCCCCCACCCATCACACACTAGTGCACTTTGTTGTACAGATACTTACTTCTCTGTAACTGCTGTGCTAAAATATTGGCAGCATCAACTCCAGCCTGCAACTCCTCCTTCTGTAGGGGTCCAGTCATGCCGTTCTGAAAGGAAGGCATAAAAGACATTTATTCCAGCAATACTGTACAATCATATAATTCATGTTATGGATATGGGAATGTCTGAGATGAAATAAAATAAAGCACATATTTATTACGACAAATTACATACAGTAAAGTTCTTATATATGATAATATAAAGATCCACAATATTTATTACCAAAATTACAAGATTCCATAAAAAACCCCATTTATAAAGGGATTCTGCCATTAATTTTGATTTCTCAAAACTGTAACAGAACATTTGGGGATCACCCTCCAAGTCTCTTGACTGGATGCTACAGAAATGATTTAGAGTAGAGCCGAGGGGCCGAGAACGCTTAGTCCAGACAGGTCTAAGCACTGCACATAAGGAGGCCGCCTCCTGGACACTTAAAATGCGGATTTCTCAGTTGTTCAACCTGAATGACCAACACCCCAAGTATGTTAACATTGTTCATCCTCCATTTTATACTGTCAGCAGTATTGAGAGGTAAAAATTCCCCAGAAAAGTTCAATTTAATGGACAAAAATTCACTCTGGGACATATAATATATTTGCTGAGTAATGTGTTAACGTTTTTCGCACAATTTAGGCTTATCAAGTATATACTGAGCACATTGCCCAGTTTGAATAATCTCAGGCATGCAGTCTTGGATGATTTCCACTACAGCAATGGTTTCCAACCTGTGGCTCTCCAGCTGTTGCAAAACTAAGCCCTACCAGCTGTTATTTTTTTTTTTTATATACAGAAATATGCTCCCTTTCTGAATAAAGAAAATATATTATAATATATATATATATATATATATATATATTGGGGGGGGGAGAGAGAGAGAGAGAGAGAGAGAGAGAGAGAGAGAGAGAGAGAGGGAGAGAGGGGGAGGAGAGAGGAGAGAGAGAGAGAGAGAGAGAGAGAGAGAGAGAGAGAGAGAGAGAGAGAGAGAGAGAGAGAGAGAGAGAGAGAGAGAGAGAGAGAGAGAGAGAGAGAGAGAGAGAGAGAGAGAGAGAGAGAGAGAGAGAGAGAGAGAGAGAGAGAGAGAGAGAGAGAGAGAGAGAGAGAGAGAGAGAGAGAGAGAGAGAGAGAGAGAGCTAAATACTGGTATATCTCAATAAAAAGTCTCAGTTGTTAACACAAACATAACCAAACTATAGCATCATATGAGGAACAAATGGAAGTTTTTTGGCAGATATGAACATTGCTCATCATTTTAAGGCTCTGAACAAGGGGTTAATAGATCACACAAAAAATGTTTCATTGACTCACTTTACATACACACACCCAAATTCCATGCCTCCAGACAGAGCGTCTTTTGTGCTGACTGTCTATTTATAAATCCCTGCACATACAGGAGCTATACATGTGCTTGTGGCCATGCAGGCACTTCCACACCCAACCAGCATAGATGCTCTGGGAGAAACGGGCACGCTTGGTGTACAACAGACATATTTATGGCATGAACACTGAATAGCTGCAAATCAACTCTTTACAAGTAAACCTCAATTCATTTCTGCTGACAACAAAGTGACGCGCTAAGGACTGTGTCATCAAAAGACTTCCGTATGAACAGGCGGCTGCAAAAACACCAAACGTATATGGTGATGTGCACATAAATGCACCTGATGGAAAATGACTGTGGGTCACGATTGTCTTCATAGACCTGGACAAAGCAGTGACACACAATAGTGAGGAATCTGAATGAATAATGCCTTACTTTCCTTCCCAAACTATAAATGCCTTTGGATATATATTTCTATTAGGTCCAGAGGACATACAGTGGACATATGTTGTTTAATATATTCATTTTTTATTACTGTAGATTACTAGTAATCTGCTTATATCGTATACAGTCAGAAAACACAGATATAAATCTGTTTCCAAGTCTAGAGAATTATGTAAATATCAAAACTTCCACAACCCATTTGTTGGTAGGAAATGGTCATTTATGTATTGTCCTGGTTGCAAACTAGTAAAGAGATTTCTTGTTTTCTGTGTCAGGGATCTTTTTAGCTGCAGCATAACCTGAATTTACAGTCCAGTGTCCCTGTTGGGAAACCACATATGAAGGTGTATACAGCCTGAGAATAGACTGCCCAGTAGATATTTCATTTTTTATAAAAACTCAGGCACCCATATTGTTGTCATATAGAACATACAGAAGCATATTTATTATTTAGTTTATGCTAAATATCTGGCGTAAAAAAGTTGCCACTTTTTAAACATCAGTTGTAACAATTATTGTCGCAACTGGAGTTTTTTTTTTTTTTTTTTGCACCAGTTTATCTTCAGGTTTATAGGTTGGACTTAATGGACGTGTCTTTATCCAACCTACTACTATGTTACTTTGTGGAAGTGAGAACCTCCTCATAAATTAGGCGGATCTTCTGGCAGTGCCAGAGTTATGAAGACTGGTGTTCAATACGCCAAAATATGCCCCATACTGTTCCACAGGAAAATAATGATAAACAGTATAAGTACTCCACAGAACAGAATCATAACACTAACTGTAAGGGATAGCATGAAAAGTAGGTTACACAGGAGAGAGAAAAAGAAATTGAAACAAAGTCATCTTGTGTAGCTGGCCATGCACATCAGATAGTTTTTGGGTAAAAGCTTGTGTAGCTGACAGCCATCTTGCCTGATTCCCCATCCATACCCTTTTTGGGCAACCCTGTGCTCTTAGTTGGAAAATGGAAGAAAGCCGATGCAGAATCCCCTGGCAGCATCTAATCTCCCCAAGAACAAAAGGATCAGAGAGTTACAATCAAACTACCCAATCCTTGCTTCCATTGATATCTGCCATTAGGGAACAGTCGAGGGGCACTATATACATTGGTCAACTGGTCCCACCAAAAATGGTGGGTTCAGCTAACAAGCACCTAACAGGTATAGTCAGCTTTAGTCAGATCCATCTATTGACAACACAACTATATTATATCTATGTAAAATAGACATATACAATATTTAGATTAGAAAACAACTCACCTCCAGTTTCTGCTGTTTATCACTCTGCAGCTGACTAAAGTACCATTCAGAATTATCCCTCTGCAATGCTCGTAGTGCAAGAGCTTGGTTAGTGAGAGCCTCATATAACACTGGTGGGCTGCCAGTCTCCAGGGCTTTGTCAACCCGTTCTATGCCTGCTTGTACTAAACAGAAGAGAAACCGCAGGGTCATTAAGGAAAAATTATTCACCTATTTAGTTGTATTATAGCCAGGACATATCGAAACCCCCAGCTGTATTATTGAGGCTGTAACTCTGACAAGCAATGGTTTAACTAAAGACTGATATCAGCATGTTACAGAAAATACATACATTCTAGTTTTACATATGGTCAGTATTGAGGTGAAAGAGATTATAGACAAAATGTCTTTCATGCCTGGTATAAGTAGCCATAAATACACTAGACAGATATGTAAAGTATGTGTGCCCTGGCTGGATGAGCTTCTAAACTAAAGCTATCCACAAGTAAATCAGATACTTACAATTCACTTTATTGATATTGCCTTGTATTTCAGCTTGAGTTAGCAGTTCCTCATATACATCTCGTTCGCCCCCGTCATTCTCAGAAGTAATCTGACACAAAGAAGAAGGGAATTGCAATTAATATTAGACAAGTTCTGCAAAACCAGCAACAATATGACAAATGGTTTAATATTGTCAAAGGAACCAGCAGGCACAAAACAACTGGGTTCACTAGTAAACCACTTCTATACTGTTGTAGGGTTGGCTAGTGTCAGTCAAAATACCTTTATTGTGTCAATTTTGCTGCCAAGGAAATCAACCTTTAATCAATATGCAAATGAGCTGTTTGGTTCTTCAATAACATAGCGGGCCCTGCCAGAGCCCCTGTTTTCACCTGCGGTCACCAACCAGCCATGCCCCCTAACATAAAGATTGACAGTTCCAGATGTGCAGCGATCACAGGCAGAAATGTGTGTTCTGGCAGATGCAGCAAAGCTCTATGTGTGCCAAACAGCTTATCTGTACATGAATTAAAGGCAAGCTCGGACTGGCCCACAGGGGAGCAGATGATTCCTCCAGTGGGCGCCTAGCCCCTCAAATCCTTCAAGATAGGAGTACAGAATGTCATGCAGCCTATGCACCCATATAATAAATTGATCATGATATTTAAAAAGGACCTTTCACGTCCTCATGTATATGCGGTTTTACATACCGCTAGAAAGTTGACAGCGCGCTGAATTCAGCACACTGCCGGCTTTCCCGTTATATTCCCCGGGGCTGGAGATATCGGGGGTCTAAATTTCACCATTCACTGCCAGAAGGGCGCTCCTGACAGTCTAACTGCGCTGTGAGGAACGCCCTCCCTGACTCTGCTCGTCCATAGACATGTACTGGGGGGGCTTTCTCACAGCTCAGCATCATCACTGGGCGGTAAGGAACACCCTCCCTGACTGTCCTCATCCATAGCCGAGTACTATCAGAGGGGGCGTTCCTTATAGCCCAGTGATGATGCTGAGCTATGAGGAACGCCCCCCCCAGTGTAAGTCTATGGATAGTACTGTCAGGGAGGGCGTTCCTCACAGCACAGCTAGACTGTCAGGAATGTCCTTCTGACAGTGAACGGTGAAATTTAGACCCCCGATATCTCCAGCCCCAGGACATATAACGGGAAAGCCGACAGTGCGCTGAATTCAGCACGCTGTCAACTTTCTAGCGGTATGTAAAACCGCATATACATGAGGACATGAAAGGTCCTCTTTAACTGCACAGTTTACTATATATAGATGCATTGAGTGGCTGAGATCACATCTAGACACAAAGGTAGGTTGACCACGATCCTTCCTCCTGGGCGCTGTCTCCTTACTGTCAGTCCAGGGCCTCAATCACTAATCATCTTCTCACAGAGCTAAGGGGGCCAGTGTATACTTCCAATGGAAAGCTGTGAAGTATACATGTATATAGCAAAACAGGGACATATTGCCTATATGGTCTCTTTGTAGGAAACATATACCACTCTGTATACCTTTTTTTGGTAGTCCTCTGTATAGTAAAGTGTAGTCTGCGGAGAATTTCTACACAGATTTAAAAATGTCATGCCAACAAACACCGAAAGGACAGAAAAGTGTAAGAAATGACCGAATATGCAATTCCCTAATACACAAGCAAAAGACAACCAGAGATGAAACATCACATAAAAATACAATACTCATGGAGGATGGAAAAGACCCTGCTTTTGTGTCATAGGAAATACAGCTGGGTCACTTCTAATTTGACAGTAATGTCTGTAGTCCTTCTGGACTATGGTCTTGTCACTTGGCCATACACATGAGATAGCTCGAGGCTGAAACCAACAGCTATTTCTCCAGATAAGCATTATACTTTTTTTTTTTTTTTTTATAGGGGTCGAAGAATAAACCCCAATCTATCTCACAGAGAACCTTTTGGGGGTGCCTTATCTCTCCACAGGAAATCCAGGATAAACTCCTATTTTCAGAAACTAGATATTAGGGGAACAACCAATAAACTCCCACAAACATTAGACTGTCAGCCAATCCCAATTTCGTTGCCAGTGTGATAAAATCCTGTTATAAAAGAAGTTTATATAGAGTATATTACAGAAGTCAATGTGTCCTAGTATGCTGACAGAAAGGAGGCTAAAGTCTGGAAATGTTCTACATACTTCTGCCAGGATTGTGATGGTAGAAGTTTATAGGTTGGCACGAATCGTATAAATAGTGACTCACCCGTTTCTTGGCATTGTCCATTTTATGGTGTTTTGCTTGATAAAGGGTGTTCTGATAAACAGTAGATAGGGGTTCATTAAGATTTACTAACATGGCATTCGGATTCTTCAGTGCGGTGAAAGTTTCCGCAGGAACTCCCCGGTCTATTGCTTCATTGATAGCAATTACAGCTGCATGCACTGCAAAATACCAGAGAGATTATAGAAAACTTCAATATCCGACTTTCAAAACTGATTCGCTCCAGCAAAACAATACAAATCTTAGTCAGTCTGGCAACATGAGCGAGTGTTACACAACAAATAGGTAAATGGCTAGATGCACATTACCCACACATCAAATGTACAGGTACAAGAGATTGGGCCAACTAATTTAGTTTTCGAGAACATGGTAGAGAACTTATTAAAGGGGTAGCACAGCGGCTCAGTGGTTAGCACTGCAGCCTTGCAGCACTAGAGTCCTAGGTCTGAATCCTACCAAAGACAACATCTGCAAGGAGTTTGTATGTTCTCCCTGTGTTTGTGTGGGTTTCTTACCACACTCCAAAGACATACTGATAGGGAATGTAGACTGTAAGCCCTATATGGGACAGAGATTGACAACGTCTGTAATGTGCAGTGCTATATAAGTAAGAAAAAATAAATAAAGGGGGTTTACTGGGACTTTAATATTGATCATCAATCCTAAGGATAGGTCATTATTATCAATTTGTTGGTGGTTCAATTCCCAGCACCCCACCAATTGCCCACAGTGCTCCCAAAGCATGTACAGCTACATAGATTGTATAGTGGTTGTGCCTGGTTACTGCAGCTCTATCCCAGTCAAGTAAATTAGACGTAACTGCGGTACCATCCATGACAGAGGTGTATCTAGAAACGCTTGGGCACCAATGTGAAATCTGCAACAGGGTCCCCGATTACCATGTGCTATGTATAATACCGGTGTCTTATGCTGTAATAAGGTCTTTGGGTCCCTTCATCTTCCAGGACCCAATTATGACTGCTACCTCAGCACCGCCTATAGCTATACCACTGATTCATGGCCAGTAGACAATGTAAAAAGTTGTGCCTTCTTCCAGAGAGCTATGGCTCCTTGAATCATCACGATCATGGGGATGCTGACAACTGAGCCCTCACTGACCTCATGTTAATCATCCTATGGTTAGGTCATCAATATTAAAGTGTTAGAAATATACTTTTCCCAAAATGGACTGTTCCAATGCCTTAGCATAGATGACCCCTATGCTAAATGTTACCTAAAAAGGGCTATTGGCTTCACCAGGACTTCTGAACCCAGCATTGTCTCAAGGGACATTTGTGACAAGCTCTGTTATATGTGCTCTGCACTGTCCCATTTAATCACATGATCTGGTCAATACTTGGCAAAAAAAGCTCCAAAAATGCTAGACTGTGTCACATTAGCTGACACAGATAAGATGACAAAAAGCAAATCCCATGTGGCAGATGTCTGACAACCCCTGTAAAATATTGGACTACTGATATTCTGGGGCATTAAATGTACAGTTTACAATAATAATAATAATAATAATAATAATAATAATAATAATAATAATGTTTTATTATTCTTATGTTTAACAAGACAGAATTTAGAAAACACTTTAATAACTAGAAGAAGATGTGATCATCAAGGAATAAGAACAAGGATAGACTTACAGCAGGAAATGTTAAAACAAGACCTAGTGCTGATGTTACATCTCACCCAGCACATTAACAATGGTGTTTGTCACTCTATGTAGTGTCTGTGCTCTTGGCTATTCTCCCGCTAACAATCCAATATATTTTTACACATTACGATCCCCTTACAGCCCCATTGTGCCGGAAAGTTGAAGTCGTTACCAAGTCAAGTAAACACTGTTCGATTGCTAGATAAATATAATGGGTGGGAATTGGCATCCTGCCCGCTGTGCCCAAAGAGTCATTTGTAAGCCTACCACTGATAATTACCTCCAGGAAATAGCTTCTAGCTAGATGAAAGCAGGAGGTCTGTGTACAGAGGCCCTTCAGAAGAGATATTTTACCAACATCAGAGCCCTCAGAATCTTCCAAGCAAAACGGAGCAGCACTTATTAGGCCTCATTGCAGCTGATGATGGTTAGCACGATAGAATATAATGACAAGAGAAGCAGATGATATCTACATTAAAGTGACCCTACAGGATCCCCATTACTTAGGCTCATTTCACTCTTCTCATACTGATACTCATACAAAATGCACAAATCCAAGCAAAAAATGCTGGTAGTAGAATGTGTCAGAAATCTTTTCTTCCTCCTATTTATTCTTATCAGAAGGTATACTGTAGCCACCAGGCATAACAAGCATGAATATGATGTTGAAAAGGTTATAGACCTTAGTCCTTTTCTTCAACATCTCAGTTACAAGTTCATGCAATGACAGAAGTTGGCATTGCCTCCTAGTCAAACCAAGCATGTAGAGAATCCATCATAAATGAAGATAATAAACTAACTGCCTGGAGTTCGTCACTTGGGCATGAGCAGTGCCATGCAACGTTTCGAGGGTGACATGTCATCTTTCTCAAGTGATGCACCGCAGGCTGTAATATTCAAGTTTATTAGTTAGCTAGTCATAGAGCTTTAGGCCGCAATAACATTCTAGTTTGTTGGTTATTTAGTCAGTCATCGATCCGCAGGCTGTAATATTCTGGTTTTGCAGACAATAAAGTCATCTGCTTCCACTGAGGCAACAATGGTGAACTTCTTTGATTTAGGATAAGCTATCAAGGTGTGATAGCTAGGGGTCTAGAATATCCCTAAACGGCATAATGAAGGGGTCAAGCTATGGTATCAGACACAGCCGCTCCCAGAGATGGGACAAGAACATTTTAAATGCTTAGCAGAAGACCCCTGCCCAGACAAATCCTTACATAACCTGTACTCACATGCTGCTTCATCTACAGAGAGCTCACTAGCCAAGATTCCTCCAATTTTGCTGAAAGCAGGCATCTGAATCCCATACTTCTCAAGCTCACTCTTCATGATATCAATCTCTTCCGCTGTGAACACAGGAAAATAAAATATCATTACTAAGTATTAAAAAGCAAATTCATCCCAGCACATGATTAAATAGATGTATCCTGTAATAATGAAATCCCCTCCATGACATAAAGAAAAATCTAAACTAGTAGATCTTCATTAACATTACCACTCTATGTTGAACAATATTTTGCATCTACAGAGAAAATATTGTGAAAACATATACACGGATTGTAATGTAGATTATAGATACCATTGGTCACACTAAAAATGAAAAAATCCCTTGTATAGAAGTCATATATACAAACAAACACTTTAGCTCACATTATTGCAAAAAATACACTTCTAGGGAATATGAGTTGGGAAAAAGATGACATAAAGTGTCCCTCAAACATTATATTCACAGATACCGAAAAACACCAAACACAGTGGATTAAATATGACGGTGAATTTTTACATCATGAACTGAAACTATCTTACCTATAAATAACACAAGGTGCTGATAATATACATTACACTGGTTACTGACTACGTCAACAATATTTAGGATCATTTATTGTGTTTCTGCCATACTGTGTAGAGCCCTGATATATAGATCAATATATTAAGTTGTCAGCTGAACATTCTGTCTTACTCCATAACATATACTGTATAAAATCCTGTAAGACATGTGACACAAGTAACTCTTGTGTAAAAACATGAGGAAAGAATGATAACTGACCTGTAAACTCTACTTTCCCATACAAGTCCTGGATCTGCGGGGCAAGACCTAGTTTGAAGAGGTACAAACTGAAAAATAGAAGAATAGAGTGAATTGGCATTGAATTGAAGATGCTTAGGTACAGACATCGATGGCTCCCTTGGCTGTATCTATAAAGTAGCAACCCTGCTTTTATTCCTTTCCTAGGATTCAATGCCAGTAAAAGAAATGAAACAGAAGTTTTATATTAAGTGAAATAAAGCTAAACAAAATAAAGCATTGACGGCCCCAGACAGCATACGATAACTTGTTGCTAAATGGTTTCCTCACAGTAAAACGACAAGGATTTGTAGAGATCCAGATGAATAAACCCTCACATAAAAAATGGAAACGAACACAACACAATTAAGAAACAATGACAATGTGTCTGAACTTCCTCCTAATGAGCTGCTGCCCTTGAATTAATGAGCCTGGGCAGAGGGGGCACAGCAGGGGCTCTACAGACAAACCCAGGCATAACTAAGGTGCCAATAAGAGATGAAGCTGAGTGATTATATATAATATGTCAATGTAGTAGACATAGGTAATAAGCAATCTCACCATCAGCATCCCTGCAGCTGTCCATCTGCCTTCTAAATGAGGTACGTCTATTCACAAGAAGATGTCTCACCAACTCATCTTCCCATCCTCTACTACTGTATGTGCTACTGATCCTTCTCAATTACTTCAGAACATGGAGGAATTGTTTAAACACAAAGAAAGTCCATGGTGGATGTCAGAAGAGGTAGGCGCCAACCATTTTCTAGGCTTGATGTGCCCAATTATAATCTCTATGTTCACTTTTCACTATTCTTCACCTGAAGGATCACTTTCTGATTGTGGGGCGAGATCCACTACTATCCTTAGAATGAAGAGGCCACGTGCTAATTTAACTTTTTTTCTTTAGCGTAACACTCCCGGTCCATAAAGGGTTATCCACCTTTGTAGTACTGAAGGCCTATCCTCAGGATAGGCCGCCAATATTATATCTGCAAGGGTACGACACCGATCAGCTGCTCTAGGACAGTGTGGCTCATGGAAAAGTTTACACGCCGGGTTCCACGCTGCTCACTTGCCATACAAAATGTATGCAAAGAAGTGCCATAGACTTCAAAGGGACAGGAATGCAGTACCTAAAGCTGCTGCTACACTTTGTATAGAAAGTCAGGAGCACAGTTTCCAGCATGTAAACATTACCTGGAGCTGCACTGTCCCAAAGCAGGTGATCTGCAGGGATCCCTAAGGATAGGCCGGCAACATTAGAAAGCAGATGCCCTCTGTAATATTAATGGTGGGGAAATGTGGTGTTACTTTGGTTATTGTGTCACATAAGGTTGTTGATTTAGATGCAAAGACTTAACCCTGACCAATAGCTTTTATAGAGCTTACACTACAGACATTAGTCATTACTTTCTATGGAGTGAGAAGAACAGGACACATAAGTCTCTGACTTCAAACATTGTTGAGTAAGACAACTCCATCATCATTCAATCCCTATTGTTGCTTTTTTCCTAATCCCTGAGAAAGTCACACATAGATCTACTGTTCTTGTGACAAGCAGTTATCTATTGTCAGGTTTTGCAATTTTGCCAGTGACTCAAAGTGACAGTAAGGGATTGCTATGTAACTCCAGGCTGTAGGATACATTAGCTAATCTTCCTAGCAGACTGTATACAGTACTTCCTATGGAAGACTCTGAAGTATGCCACTGTATAAGCATACAGCAGCATACTTAGCCCATAGGCTTCCATTGTAAAAACTGTATACCACACCGTATTTGTTTTTGCCAGTGCCCCTCTGTTAAAGAAAGTAACGTGTGCTGTGCTTTCTTATTCAATATCTTAGAAGATGATAATTCTTGCGGCAAGGGCTTGTCATTATCAATTCTGAAGACCTACATGTCAGCTATTCATTTGTCTTTTGGCTAGAAGAATTTGGGCGCTTGTGTAACAAGCCCACACCTGCCTTCATCTATCTAGTCTACTATGTAACTGTCCTGGCTCCCAGAACCATCAAGCCTCTAATGGTTGATGCTAGTATGAAATAAAACTGGTTAAACAAGACCACTTAAGAGCAATGTCAACCCTAGTTAACCAAAGTTCAGACACACGGCATCTTGGTGAAGAGATTCAATTCAATTCGAGACATTCAATTACGTCTAGGAAGACCCTGCATTGCCGCACTGATTTACAAGACTAAGATATAATCTGAGCGGCAAAAAAGCTGCCACTCCTTTCCATCACCTTGAAAAGAGAAACAAGTCTAAGCAGGATCTGCAGCAAAGACGTGTACACGCAGATTTCTTGAGTTATCTTTTTCATAATCAGAATACTTCCTTCAACCTGCAGAATGACTTTGCCAAAAGAAATCAGAACAAGATTTCTCACCAGTCACAGCAGTATGGGATGGACATTATATAGTAACCATTACAGAGGATTCTCATAAAAAATCTGGATAATGTCAGGCAATTGTATAAAATAGTATAAATGTTGAATCCCATGTCACTTCAGTTCTGCCACTCCAGGTAAGTAGCGCTTCTTTTGTTATTTTATACCATTGCCTGCCTTTACCCTAATACTTATGTTCTCAGACAACCTCTTTTAACACTATACATACCATTTCCTTTTACTATGCTATCTTTCTAGACACTGCAGAAAGAGGCAATGTCATATTTGCCACAAAAATATGTCACAAAATGGCACAACTTTTTCTAAAGTCTGAGTAAAGTAAAAGCACTTCCCTTTCACAGAAATATACATTACAACTGAAAAAAAACAAAGATTTTTTTTTGTACTGACCATCTTTAAAAGGGGTTATGCACACAAGTAATTATCCTCTATCCAGGCTGAATGTAGGCATGACTGGTGTAGGACGGTGTTCCCATTCAATTGGAGCGCAGGATAAAGATGAGTGCTGCTATTCCGCTACTCCAGAGCTCCCACTGAAGTGAATGGGAGGGCTGTCCACCACCAGTCACACCTACATTCAGCCAGGCTGCGGTCAGACTGAATACATAGTGGGGAGAAGGACCCCTCATTCTCAGGATTAGTGGGACTCTGAGTGGTCAGACCCCCACTGTTCAGATATTTATCTTCTATCCTATGGATAGTGGATAAATACTTCATAGTGGCATAACCCCTTTAAGTAAATATAAAAAGATATAGCAGCAATAATGGTTTAGTGTACTTAATAAAAATGTATTCATGTCATTGTTAAGCCAACCATACACATTTCCATTTCATCCAAAGAACTGCCGGAAATCCTACATGTAGATGTCGTAAACAGTCATTTGCAGCTCAGCCATGCTAATCATTTTCAGTAGCTTTGCTAGATCAGGTTTCTGTGACTCCAATTACTCCCATGAGTGAAGGTTCTGGAATATCATCCTTGTAGAACAGTGCTGTAGACTAGGTACTGTTGCCTTAAATAATATCAAGAAACCAGACCAAAACCCTAACAGACACCATTAATGCTAATCTGAGCAGAGCTGAAATTTTCAATTTATGTCCCCAGTAACAGAAGACTCTGGATATTTATGTGTATCTACAAAAAAATACTGTACCTTAAAGCATGGATGCAATATATACAACGTGGCATGTTTTTCCTATCGTAGATGTCTGTGGTCTCAGGGTAAAAAATCTGTAATGACAGTGGAGATGATCATTAACATGAAAACAGAGAGAAAAAACACCTTTTAGATATAAAGATGAGGATGCATGGAGTGTATGAAATACACCTACCTTTGGTAGGCCAATCTCGGTCATTGCATTAAGCCACTGAATCACATTGTCTGTGTGTCTGAAGTGAAGACCGGTGGCCTGAAGAAAAAAACAAATACAATAATGTGGTTAGTACCGTACCACAAACTGGTTGCTTGTAATGAGTCAGTAATAGGATTCTCAGGAAATTTTTACTGTCCATGTGCTATGTTCCAGTCTTACTCCAGTCCTTGCCAACTAAATAGCCATTTTTCACCTAAATCCAATGGTGATTTTACAAAAAACTGTAGCAGAAAGCTGAGGCTGACCCTCAAATTTCTGCAGAGGATTTGTAGTTTGTACTGTCACAGTGGCTCCAGATTCCCACACGTGTTTATTCTCACACAAATTTTTTGTTTCAAAATATTTGCCAAAATCCATATATAAAGTCAGCCTTATGAGCATGCCTGTTGGGTGGTGGATGCAGCATACGCAGGACGGATTACAGATCAATGTGTAAAACACTCTATCCTATGTTATGTATTACTGCCAGTGAAAAGGATAGTAGCTAGATGACCAGATACTTGTAAGGAGGTTCTCCAGCCTTATATCAGTACAGGAGATGAGAGTGTTCAAGAGGTCTTCCCATCTTCTAAAGTGAAAACTATGGTGAGGATATACCTGCACTTTATGATCAGTGGGGTCACCCTCTACTGAGTTTAGAGGGGGCCATGGCACTGTGTCCCATTCCTTTCATATCAGCACCCCAGTGCAGTGACCACCTGTACAGTGAAGTGCACCATAGTCCTATTCAAGTAAAGGAGCCATCTTGTAGCCCCTGCATTCTAAGGGTCAGTGGTAGTCTCAGAGTTTGGACCCATATTGATCATCAAGTCATTCCAGCAATATAATATGACTTTTTTATTATGGAAATACCCCTATTAAGGCAATTAATATTATATTACTTTCTAATATGTACATATTAACATCTCATAAATCTAACTACATACAACAATGTCATATAGCAGTCATGTGATGCAGGTAAGTAGTCTGTAAGGAGCACACATTAACAGCTCAATCTCCACGCAGTACCCTAGGCGCATGTATTTGCATGGTGTGTCATATTAAACATTAATTATGACAATGGTTAAAAGCTTTATCTCCTGTGACAATGATATTAGTAGGCCCGATTCACATCTGTGTTTGGGTTTCCATTCGGGGAGTCTGCTTGGGGACCCCCCCGAGCGGAAACCTATACGCATAAAAAAGCGGTTTACCTGGGAAACCCGCGGACCCCATAGACTATAATGGGGTCTGTGTGGTTTCCGCTCGGTTTCCGCACGAAACATGCGGAGAGGAAAGTGCTGCTTTGTGCAGAAACCGAGCGGAAACCACACGGACCCCATTATAGTCTATGGCGTCTGCGGGTTTCCCAGGTAAACCCCTTTTTATGCTTATAGGTTTTTACGTTCGGGGAGTTCACTTGGGGACCCAAAAGCAGATGTGAACCCCGGGCCTAATACTATAACACTAACTGCTTACATTGTATCTGGTCTGCTCCCGATCATAGATTTTCTTCAGAGATACAACTTTCGGACTGAAGAAGTTTCCGAGTTTTGCCAGGTAGACTCCATTCCTGAGCCCTTCTTCCAACTCTGTAGTGGGGGGCAAGTCTTCCATTAGGCAGGCTTCCATCCACCTGCAACATATAATGATCAGCCATCATACAATGAGCATTATGCTAGAAATGGAAAACAGCTATGGAAAATCAATCGCCCTGCACCAACCCTCCCTGTCCTATCATTACATTAAATGGGTATCATTATGGTACCATAAGATTTTCTGTCATGATATACTGTATACTGATGGCCATTACAGCAGTCTCTTTGCTTACATTTTCCAAATATGTGACCTGTATAAGGTTTGCCTGTGTGGAACAGACCTAGAACCTCCATGATCCCAACTCATAACAGAAGTAATTCATGGTACAGAAGTATATTACTGTATATTGCAATTCTTTAATAAATAAACCATACTTCACTTGTGAAATGAGTAAAAATGCTGTTCAATGCAACATGCTCTAGAAGCCCATAATAGCTGATATTTTATGCAGCCTTGGGTGGAAATGCTGTTAGGTTCATGTACTCAAAGAGCTGAGTATTAAAAAGTGTCAATATAAAATACGTAATTCAGCAACTATATCTGATCCTATACATAGCTGGTACACTAGTTTTTCCCACGCAAGTTTTTGTTTTTTTCATAAGCATTCAGGCTTCTTTGAGAAGTAAAGTGAATGTAACAGAAAGCCCGGCCAACAAAGTGGTTAAAGTGTCTGTGTTGTGTGTTTTACAGCATTCATGGCCTGTATTTGAAGGATCTATATTTATCTTTCAAGGTTTTTTATAGTCTTTATCTAATGTGACTGAGAAGGTCACGTACATACAGTAGAACTGCGCTACAGGTGCAGCACTGCCCAAAGGGAAACTTTGCTATTGCACAAAAAGAAAGGTGCATAAATAGCACTTACTTATTCTATCTACAAGCGGTAATATCCTGACAATAACATGCAAGGCTGCGGGGGATGTCTCATATCTTGAGACCATCTTGCAGCTGACATTGTGAAGATGACATGACTTTATGCAATACATAGTCAGAAAGGTATTAAGTGTATGATAAAGATATTTGAGCATAAGCCAAAGTATACACTGTATTCAATAACAGTATTTTAGCCCTGTTTACATGCTGTATATAGCGCAGTAATGGGCAAAATCTGGGTCAAATCAGAGCAGAAAATGTGAATTCTGGTGGAGTCCAGAGGCGGTGGACATACTATGGATTCTACACTTCAAATCTGGAGCATATTGAGGTACAATTTTATAACTTCATTCACATGCAGTAGGAAAAAATCTGCAAAGAAAGAACCAAAACACTTGAAAATTATGATGATGATCATATTGTATCAATGCTGCAGAATTTCACCATAGATTTCACCACTTCAATATATGGGGTGACAACTATACTTAATCTACAGCAAAATCCACATGTTACATGCTGATTTTGCAGTGGATTTGTTGTAGGTTTACAGAGATTTGCAAAGTGAATGTTGGACAAAAGCTAAATTTATCACATTGTAGCTCATGGTACAAAGATGTGGCACAGGTACTAGGCACTTTAAACAATTTTACTCACATATCATGCTACAATAAAATAAAAATCTAATTCTAATATTTTTAGCAAGAAAGGGAGTGCGGGTACAAAAAAGCCGTTTGGCATATACAAGAACTAGAATATAGATGATATAAGTGAGCGTCCAAACCTATCGGAGCACTGCAGTATAAATCTGTATGAATATTGTTGATATCCGAACGTATGTGTAAAACCTGTGGTCCATGCAAGATGGATAAGAATCTGTTAATTGCTGCACTGAGAGCAACATGTGGTAATAATGTAGAAAATAACAGCAGGAAATGCTGAAAATATCAGTAAAATCTTCTAACTATACTTCTGGTCCACAGAGGGCAGCACATGCAGAAGTAACACGTAGATGTGCGAGCTCACAATCGGATACAATTTACTGCAATGAATGATCAGTCATGTGCCAGTAAGTAACCACTTCAGCGTAAGAACAATTCCAGGCCGATGAATAATCTAGAACTTCCCTGGTCTCAGCATCAAAAGTAACAAATGTCACACAATATGATGCATCTGCTGCCAAGACTCTGGCGATCCACCAATGAGTCAGCCGCAGATGAACATAAGTGAGCGGGAGGGGTCTGTAACATATTCATTGTGTCCTTACTTTATTAAATAATTAAGGAAAATATATTTTCTACCTTCTCTACTGCTTCTTTTTACATGGAAGATAACCCTGTCCCCAGTATTTAACAAGTTCCTAGCAATCCATGAATGCCATAGCCTAGTCACAAGAAGCTCAAGTGTATTTATCTCTAACAAACTAAGTATTTAACCATTTTCTTAAGGTGCCCATGATCACTAGTGTCTTACATCATGGTGGTGACTCCTGTATTGCAGGCATCTCATTACTGCACAGTGTAGACAGAGCCCAGCACTGTTAATGGGGTTGTCTTACCATAACAACTACTACCTATCCACAGGGTAGGAGACAAGTGTATATTTCCTGGAGGATCCACCACTGGGTCCCCAACTGTTCAAAAAAAAAAAAAAAGATGCTGTGTCCCTGTCTGAAAGGAGTGTTGATCGCGCAAATACGCTCCATTCAAAGTGTATAGGACTGATGAAGATAACCAAGCATAGATGTGAACAGAGCGCCGCACTGAATTGAAAATAGGGACATGGGGTGCGCATTCATGTGCTCAGTGGTGGATCCAGTGGTGAGATCTTCAGAGATCAGACACTTATCGCCTATCCTATATAAAAGTGATGAAATAATGTCCAGTCTGGAGCAGCATGTTATAGAGCAGCAGGCGCTGATTAGATTGATGTATAATTTTGTGGGAAAATTGTGGTCAGATGTTTCTGATCTACAACATGCCTATAGATTGGAGTGCATTTCCATGTTGCAGATTCCCTTTAACTACCAGGGAATTTAAAGAGGACCCTTTATCTGCCCCACCAACTTCAGCTCTTTTCATCCTTCAATAGGCACTGCTCCATCGATTCTTGCACAGATGGATTTTTTTTTTCTCTAGCCCCTACTGTTTCTGAGCAATCAGTGCTGTTAGTTTTGGTGTTTGATAAGCTATTAAGACTCTGTACTGTCAGGATCGCCGTGTCAGACAGGAGCACCCAAGGGGAGTGATTCTGAGCTCTGACAATGTATATCTCTGATTGCAGCTCCCTTGTCTGCTTCTGCCTGATACCACCCACTTGACATTAGGGAGTTTAGTTAGCATATCACGCACCAAAACTAACTGCACTGACTGCACAGGTACTGTGGACTTTTCTCTCCGCTGATTTTAAGCGGAATGTGGGATGGAGTCTCGTACAGAGACTCGAACGCTAGTGTGAACCTAGCATTAATGGCACTAAAACCAGTGAAGGGGCCACAGTGCTGATTTCTCACAGCAGCCTCTTCATTGTAAGTATCAATGGGGATCCTAGAGTTTAGACCCCCACTGATCCTAGCGATATACCATCACTTTGCAAGATGGGAACTCACATGTGCAACAATCTCAAAAACAGTAACTGAGACATTCTCAGAACTGGAGGGAGACAAAGTGGTCAGACTTGAACAGATCAGATATTTATGGCACATTAAACCTGCTGGGGTCAGAGAGGTTGGACCACACAAATAAGATATTTATGCTATAACAAATCTGTATGTTATAACTACGATAGGAAAGCCCCTTTAAACTTCCACTAGAAGATTTTAATAAAACAATGCACTGAGTGGAAACTTCCATCAGTTCCAGAAAAGAATATAGAGACGCCACATCACTTCTATGAATAATAAAGTAATGCATTCAACTCTTCAGTAACTTGATGACTTATTTTATTCTTCTCTCTTATTCAGAGACAATTCACCCAAGGGTGTTTTCCTGCCAAGCACTTCTGAAAAAGACTGCAGAAAAACACACATTTCCAGCAGATGTTGCTGTGGAAACCCAGCCAGTTGTGTAGACTGGGCCGCTGCCAAAAGCGGATTCTTGGTCTGAAGGGGGTTGATCGCACAGAGCTGCATGCCATCTCAGGAATGGTGGCCCGCCAAATCATTGAAATGGAAAAGTTATCTAATATTGGAGCATTTCTCACAGGAAAGGATTGTCAAAATACCACACAGACTATTATTATGCTGGAAATTGTATCATACCAACTTCTGCCCATCCACAGCAAGCCTGGTACTGTTTATAACATATGGATATACACTCAAGGGCAGGAAAGGAGCACAAGAGAACACGGGAAATACATAATCTTAATAGTATAGGAGTTGTCATGACAAACTTGTTTTTTTAAAATGCAAACAGCTCAGAATGGGTTAAAGTAAATAGGTCAATGGGGTCTGTCAGGCCGCTGGTATCCATAGTGTTGTGGTTTTCTAGCAGCAAACATGTGAACAGAGACTAAAACTTTAGGCTAAGGCCACATGCAAAAACATTTTCCACAGTGAAATTACCATTGCAAAAACCACCTGAGGCCCGGGCGATTTCATCCACACATTGCAGAGAAATACATGCAACAAAAATGCTGCAATTTGCCAATTATACCTGCGGAAATGCCGGCGTTTTCCCTATAGGTATAAATGAAGCAGAAAGCCTACAGAGGAAAACTATGCGGACTTTCTGTGAAAAGCAATGCGGGAAAAACCGCAATGCATTACCACCGCAGTTTTTCCCGCAGCGCTTTTTCGCTGAGGCCTACTACATGGGACCTTAGCCTGAAATTACATGGTTTCTGCGACTGACTTGCAAAGGTTGAAATCCACATGTAAAACCCACAGCAATAATTGACATGTTGCGGGTTTGAAACCTGCAGCACAAGTCACTTTGAACTGCTGGTTTATTTTTTCCACAGAATTCACTATGCTGCAAATGTAAATCTCCACTAGAGAATTTCTACCTAACATTTTAACCTTTGCAGTTTGAGCACTTCAATGTAAGAATGCATCTTCACAGGCTTACAGGTCAAGCATATCTAGACAAATCTCACAATACGGATGTCATGCGCTGGGTAGAGCAGGATCAGAATTATTGTGAACTTCTGATCTGTTCTTCCTGATTCCAAAAACCCAGATCTGAACCATGATCACAGGCCAAAAGGAAAGCAGTAGTATGGAAAGAAAAGTGCGGGGAAAAAAGCAAATCAATGGGAATGAACTGAACTTTATTTTGTCCAGAATGATATGACATTTGTAGATATAGAGCTGTCTTACAGAAGATAAGAAAGACCAGCCTAGGAATGCAACTTGTGGGCACAACAGGTCAAACCTGTTCTACACAAAACACTTCAGTGACACAGCCGGCTACGGACGGCACTATACAAGACCTGCAATATTGTGATTTCTGAACACATCCGGTGTACGCGGAAGGAGAAATCCTATTACTATCTGCCACTGATATAATGTTCTAGGATATCATTGCATTTTACAAGTCCTACGGTTACTTGACAGGGTAGACCAAGTTAACCAGTAACCGTCATTCCTAAGAGCTCCAGGCAACAGAACAGCTTCTACAACAACAGTCCCTGACTTGTCTGGAGCCAGAGCCACAGCGAGGGCTAAAGATCTAAACCTGCATCTGATAGGCCATCCCTTCAATCAACCCTGGACACACAGAAGGCCTCATACTGGGTCTTTATATTTCACACATTTAATTTCTCTACCTATATAGTGGATATAGGAATCAACAGGCAAAGGATTGCACAAATCTATTTACCTCTTTATTTGTACCTCGTCCAAAACAACGGACCGTCATAATGTCCGCGTGAATAGCCCCCACTTGAACTGAATTTAATGCCGCTGTGTGACTTCCGTTAAAAAAATGGAATGCCATTATTCACCGTCGTGTCAATATAGATTTAGCCTTACTGTCACTCAATAGAGCTAATCCTTCCGATCGACTCCTGAAATAAGTGACATGCCTAAAAGCCACATGGAATCCTATGCATGTCACAGCGCTGCATATCAACTGAATATGCACAGAAATACATGTGGACAAGTGTCCTGTGAACAAACACTATGACTGATTCACATTTTCTGTTGCACATTTTGCTGCGATTTTTGAGCCTAGAGATTTCAGGAGAAAGGAGAAATATAAAGGAAGCACTTACTGTATACATCTCCCTTCTGCTAAATCTACTTCCGGCCTTGGTTAAAAAAAAATGTAGCAAAATCTGCATCGTACTTATTCCTGTGTATTCCACACGCTGGATAAGCTGACAAGGCTTTGCCCCAGGGCTGTGGAGTCGGAGTCGGAGTCGGAGTCGTGGAGTCGGTGCCAATTTTGGTGGAGTTGGAGTCGGTATAAAATGGACCGACTCCGACTCCCAAAATACATAATAAATTGGTACAGTTAGTAGTACAATGCAGTATGTGCTGAATATATTTTCATTAGAATTTGGGAAAATGATGAAATGTTGAAAATGATGAAATGTCCTGTAAAGGTCTGTTCTATTCCTCATATAATGATGGGACTGAGTTCTGAGTGAACCTATAAGGTTTAGCACCATTATCTGGAGTAAGCAAAAGATACAAGTGTTGTGATTGTGAGGACTGAAAAGCTTGACTTTATCTGTAATTGTGCTGAAGACCCACCCAGAGCCCAAGGACACAGAGTGACTGCTTTCAGGGCTGTGGAGTCGGAGTCGGAGTCAGTGCCTATTTTGGTGGAGTCGGAGTCGGAGTCAGGGGAAATGGGCGGGGGGGCGGCGCCCCCACCCCCCACCCCCCCCCCCCCCCCCCCAAAACCAAGGAAGGGCCGCCCCCCAACCAAAAAAGACCCCCAAAAAAAAAAAAAAAAAAAAAAAAAAAAAAAAAAAAGAAAAAAAAAACACAAAAAAAAAAAAACAGCACTCTAAAAAAAAAAAAAAAAAAAAAAAAAAAAAAAAAAAAAAAAAACAAAAAAAAAAAAAAAAAAAAAACAACAAAAAAAAAAAAAAAAAAAAAAAAAAAAAAAAAGGGGGGTTGTCCCCCCCCCCAGAAATGAACGCACACGCGTAGTTCAAGAAAAAATATATATTTACTATAAGTTAATAAAGGCTAGTTAAAGGTAAAATGACAGGGCTAAAGACAGCAAAATATACAATATAGCATGAACAATTTCAAGGCAAATTCTGCAATGGTTTCTACTTTTACTCTGTCCACTTCTGCAGTATGGACACTGAATGAACAATATACTCAAAACTATCCCTAACTGACCCTGACTTCACATTTGGGTGCACCCCCTTTTCCCCAGTGGTCCAGGTGGACCGCTTACAGTCCGTAGAAGGCGCGGTGGGGCCCAAAGTCGTTCCTTTCTTTTATAGTGAAGCGCCCTCCCACTGTATCAGGTCTTGGGAGAAATGAAGTCCTCTTTAACAGCAGGGAACCAACTGATGCAATGAATCCACGCAGATTCCACTAGCACACGACAGTCCGCCGAATCCATACACTGAGCTGGGTTGAAGCCGGGATTTAGCAGCTGCCGTCCAGTACATCAACAGCACTGCGGTCTCTATCTGTGGTATCCATATACACAGTCACAATGTAGCCACTGATCAGCCACTGAGCACAGTTCCTTTCACGTGGACTCACTAGTCCTGTGTCTCTTTACACTCTGTTTGTCTCTGGACCAAGATACAGCTTAGCTGTACAGAAAATCTCCACACCAGTTCAATACAACACTTGCCAAAATGGCTGCTGCTCTCTGTCTCGTCACTTCCTGCTTCTCTGCTCACACTCTGTCTGCAGAACAGGCAGCTGACATAAAAGGGGGGGTCTCACCCAGCATCATGTCACAATTACAATGGCTGCTGTCTTAAAGGAACAGAATCACAGAAATACATTCAACATTAACAGTTTATACAGACAAATGAAGCTTAAGACAACATTGGCTGTCTCTTACATATTCCCCCCACTTTAAGATTGGCAGTCCCGCCATGACTGTATATCCAGAGGGTTGTACTTTATGCACAGGGTGGTAGTATACCGATGTATGGCAGGCCAAACAAACTCATCCGCGCATACCGACAGGGGGATACCAGCATTGGCCAGTGGCCGCTGAGGCCGGTGGATATTATGGGGGCTGCAGCATGGGCTGAGAAGGCCAGCGGTTCCGCACCAGAGGGGGCACAGGCCGGAGATACAGTAGTCACAGGTGGAACATCCCCAGGAGCAGGGATCGGCCAACAATCATCCTCCTCATCTGAGGCCCATTCGCACCTCCATTCTCTGACTGTGGGAGCTCATTCACATTGGCAGGCCCATCGTGATTTGTCCCTTCAGAATGACACAGGCGCAACATATTTCGGTGAAGTACTCGAACACAATCAGTTCCTTCTTTCTGGACCTGGTACACTGGCCCATTCGCATACTTGCGGCCAACAACACGATACGGCAAAGCCTCCCATCTGCTTTCCAATTTCCCTTGGGGTTTCTTGACACGAACAGCACCAGGTCGCCTGGTTGCAATGGTGCTTCTTGCACTGGGGTCTTATCAGGTGGGGATGTTCTTGCAGGCGCTGCCGCACCAATCGATGGATCGTCTCAAGTCTCTGCCGTGCGCCCGCACCCAAGAGGTTGGATCCCTCGGAGGGAACCCATCCACATCATTCAACTGTAATTCTCCTATACTTCGCCCAGACCGCCCAAGAGAAGTGTATAAGGAGAGTACCCCGTTGTAGATGGACCTGATTGTTATAGGCCACACCATTTCAGACAAGAACTGAGGCCACTGTAACTCTTGTCTTCCTCCAGAGTCCGCAGCATCTGTAGCAGAGTTCTGTTGAATCTTTCACAGGCCCCATTTCCCTGAGGGTGGTATGGAGTCGTGTGCGACTTCTTTATCCCGAGATACGTTGAACTTCTTTCATTACGGTCCCCAAAGAGGCGCCCGGCGGAGTGGATGCGTTGGGGGCACCCATATACCGAATGAAATCTTGGCACAGGCACGAGCGCGACTCAGCTGTCTGGTCCTGGTGGCGGTTACCACCGCAAATTTGCTGAAGTGATCCACCATTACGAGGCAATACTGGTGTCCGCTATTGGATGGGCCCACCATTAGATAGTCTATCATGACGATTTCTAAAGGTTCCTGGGTCACGATGGTTTGCAGGGGAGCTCTCTGTTCTATTGCCTTATGGATCTCACAAGTTCGACAGCTGCGGCATACTCTTCGACCATTTGACGGACCAGGGCAGTAAATCAGTCGCTGTAACCAACGAAAGGTCTTCTCATGACCAAAATGTCCATTCTTATTATGAGCCTCAACTGCCAAGGAGCGGCCAGTTCACTAGGCACCACAATTTGGTATCGAATGTCGATCTCAGAAGGTAAATAGACCTTTCGGCATAGCACTCCATTTCATCTCCAACTTTTCCCACTGACTCAAAACAGATAATATCTCACGTGTCAGTCGTTCTCTTCCTCTCTACAGGGCTTCTGGCCTTTCTCAACACACTTGATCAGCGAGCCCCTCTGGGTCTGTTGTATCTGTGCCCATTCCTGTCGTGAGGGACCAAAGAAAGGGCACGTCCCCCCATCTCAAACGATTAGTGGGGGTCAAGGCCTGTGAAAATGCTGAAATCGGGCACCCCACTGCTCCAACCGATCCACGTCTTCTGTGGGGGCTGGGCAGTTACCCAGAAGTCCGCAGCATTCTGGTTCTCTGTCTTGGACCGTACTTAATGGGTAATGAACGGACAGGGCATCCACTCGCTCAACGGAGCTTGGCATTTTCTAGGTGAGCTAGTGGGTTGTTGTCAGTCAGTACTAAAACTAGCACCGGCAAATATTCAGAGAATTTTCGGTCATGGCCATACAGTGCCAACAGCTCCAATTTAAATGAACTATAATTCTGGGGTTCTTCAGAATCTCCAGACGGCTGCGACGCTATGACCCTCTCCGGCATCCGAAGCTGGGAAGCACGCCAAGACCAACAGGCTGCATTGATATAGCGGAACGGCAGTGGAATCAGCATATGAAGTTGGGGCTGTTGTCAGTGCATCCTCAATGCCTGGAAGGCTTGTTCCTGTTCAGGTCCCCACCGGACGGCGGACACGGATGGCCTCGTAGGAGAGCATTAAGTGGGCTGCTACCGGCGAAATCCTTAATAAACGGATAGAACGGCACCCAAGGACGCCTCACTTCGAGGGAGTCGGATCGGCCAATCTGAACAGCGCTATCTTGTCTCTTGATGGTCCACCCCTTCTCCTGATACGCGGGACCCAAGTAACAATCAGTTGGAACAACGACATACTGGGTTTCAATTGAGCCCATGTTCCCACAATCTTGAAATACGCCCCACTGGTGGAGATGGTCTTCAAAGGTCGAGAATACACTATAATGTCATCCAAGTAGTGAGAGTGAACTCAAAGTTGAGTCACCGGACATCTCCATCAACGCTGAACGTTCGGGGCATTGTCAACCCGAAGGGCCCGGTTAAATCGTATAGTCCCATGGGCAAGATGAAGCCGTCTTCTCCTGCTTTTGTGGCCATGGCACCGCCAAACCCCGCCAGTCTAGTGAGGGGAGGGCCCCGCGCGAGGGACTCCTAATCGTGGCAAGGGGAGGAATCCGACGGGCAGGTAACGATAGTCCGCAAAGGTGGACCCATCTTTTTTCTTACAACACCACAGGGCCGCCAGGGACTCTGGCTTTCTTGGATGATCCCACCCTGTAGCATCTTAGCTAACAGTTCTTTCACTTCCTGATACAACTGTGGAGGAATTTGTCGGTAGCGCTCTCTAATTGGAGGAGTGTCTCCTGTGGGAATCTCATGGTAGATCCCTGTGGTACATCCAAAATCTTCAGCATACCGTGCAAAGGTGGCTTGGTTCTCCCACAACAGCTCATCTACCTTCTGCACCCATTCCAGAGAACATGAACTTACATCCATCTTCATCTGTTCTCGAATTGCACAGCCATTCCATTCAGAGGTGGGTTCCTCATCTTCTCCCATGGACACAGTTACGGTCCACTCATCCCTTTCAGTCGGCTTCAGCTGCATTGGAGTTACTTTCCTTACTTCCTCCGGAGTCACATAGATGTTAGCCAGCAGCCTCCCTGGGGTCAGGTCCACACTCTGGTCCTGAGTGTTTACACATCGAAGTGGTACTCTTCCATTGCGAACTATTGCCAAGGAACGGGCCACTAGCGGATCAACACCTCCTTCGGCTGCCTGCAGTGGTTCTACCAACACAGCTATGCCCTCTAGTTTCCGACAGGTGCCTACGGGCATGGACACTATTGTCTCCCGACTGGGTGGCAGTGTGACTTTTGTATGCAAAGGAACTGAAATTCGAGCCAGAGGACGCTGTGCATCTGAACTTTTCTGTAAGCCACATGTCCGGATCAGCCGCTGGAAAGCTGTTTGAGTAGGCCGATGGGTGGTGGTTTCTTTCCAATAACCGTGACCTTTCTTTTCAAAGAGGATCTGATCTAATTCTTTTAACACATTCATCCCCAAAATGACAGGGACCTTTACTTCATGTGACTCCTGTACCACCACAATGCCTTTCCTACCTAGATCTTGGCCACATACCCGGACATTCATCCAGGCCACTCCCACGACCGGAACTGGTAACTGGTTAGCTGCGACCACTCGTATGAATGTATGGGGATCATATTTCACATGTTGCCGGAAGTACCGTTCATAACAGTCTCTACTCAAGGTCGTTACTTGGGAACCCGTGTCAATCATCCCGGTAACCGGAATACCCTCCATTTCCACCTGTATGACAGGACTTGCAGCGATCAGGTCATCATCAGGGCATTCTCCCCACATAGTCTCCTTGTCAGTCTCCCCTACTACACGCCCTTCAGCAGCAGGGGACTTCAGTTTAACGGCGGTCTCTCATAAGTTTGTCGCTGCTCTGGACATCTAGCAGCAACGTGGCCCATCCGTCCACACTCCCAGCAGCGTATCCCCCGTCGTTCTGGCCATCTGTTTGGGCCCCTTCGGTAAGCCCCTTCGATTTCTCCTGAGCACTGCACTAAATGATTTGGACCCCTTCGGTAGGTCCTATCCTCACCCCTCCAGCGGGGTGGTGGGTGATTCTGACTTGCTGGGTGTGGATGGCTCACCCTTTCATCTCCAGTCTTCTGGAAGTCTGCAATTTTCATAGACTGCTCATCACAACGAGTGTGCAAGTGTTCCATTTGTTCTTGCAGTTTCTGCATTACTGTGAGAATTTCTTTAACCGTCCCTTTTTCTACTGTCTCTGAGCCAGAACTAGCCCCCTGTGACAAAGTAACTCCAACTGCGGTCTGCGGCCTCGGGACCATACTATTGGCACGGGAGATGGCCTCTACCTGTACATCATGGAATTTAGCATCAGTCTCTCGTCGTATAAAATCCTGCATAGTCACAGTTAAACTGCCGTCACGTATCCCCAGGACAAACTGGTCACGGAGAATCCGATCAGGGTTACAGAAGGCTGGCGAGCCCCCTCTTTCCTTCCTTTGAATATCTCGGAGCAGTTCTTGTAGGGCATTTGCATATTGGGGAAGGCTTTCATTCTCCTGTTGTACCCTCTGGAAGAACCGAGCCTGCAGAGACCCCAGCAATGCAGTTTCTCCATAGATGGTTTCTAGAATCTGGACTACTTGCTCAAATGTCTGCCTTTGTTCAAATGGCCTCAGTATCACCGTGGTCTTAGCATCCCCTTGTAATGTCAATATTGCTAGCTCTACTAGTACTTCTGGTGCGGTCTGGTACATTCGCTGTATCATTCGTATCTGTTCCACCCACATACTCACTGACATATTATTGCCATCAAATTTAGCTAACTGACTCATTATAGCCCCTGCTGGATTCTTCCTCTAGCACCATTCTCCCGAACGGGTGCGTCACCGTCCATTCTGGTAAGCGGATCCTGCCGACTACGCCAATTTGTGAACCGAGAGCAAGGCAGGTGGTTTGGACTCCGCAACCAGAAATGAACGCACACGCGATAGTTCAAGAAAAAAATATATATTTACTATAAGTTAATAAAGGCTAGTTAAAGGTAAAATGACAGGGCTAAAGACAAGCAAAATATACAATATAGCATGAACAATTTCAAGGCAAATTCTGCAATGGTTTCTACTTTTACTCTGTCCACTTCTGCAGTATGGACACTGAATGAACAATATACTCAAAACTATCCCTAACTGACCCTGACTTCACATTTGGGTGCACCCCCTTTTCCCCAGTGGTCCAGGTGGACCGCTTACAGTCCGTAGAAGCGCGCGGTGGGGCCCAAAGTCGTTCCTTTCTTTTATAGTGAAGCGTCCTCTCCTCACTGTTATCAGGATCTTGGGAGAAATGAAGTCCTCTTTAACAGACAGGGAAACCAACTGAATGCAATGTAATCCAACAGCAGATTCCACTCAGCACACTGACAGTCCTGCCGAATCCATACACTGAGCTGGGTTGTAAGCCGGGATTTAGCAGCTGCCGTCCAGTACATCAACAGCACTGCGAGTCTCTATCTGTGGTATCCATATACACAGTCACAATGTCAGTCTCACTGATCAGCCACTGAGCACAGTTCCTTTCACATGGACTCACTAGTCCTGTTGTCTCTTTACACTCTGTTTGTCTCTGGACCAAGATACAGCTTAGCTGTACAGAAAAATCTCCACACCAGTTCAATACAACACTTGCCAAAATGGCTGCTGCTCTCTGTCTCGTCACTTCCCGCTTCTCTCCCCCCCCTCGGTCTGCGGGCCAGGCCAGCTGACATAAAAGGGGGGGGGCCCCCCCCCCCCCCTGCCCCACACCCCCGGGGGGCGGGTTTGAGGGAGGAACAACACCCAAAAAAATACAACAATAATAATTTTTAGACACAAAAGGCGGAGGAGGACCGCCGGGGGGGCGTTTTAAAAAGAGGGGGAGCGGGGGGGGCGCCCGCCCCCGCCGCGGGCGATGTGGTAGGAGAGAGGGTAAGAGGGTGTGTGGCCGCATGATGCTGAACCTTTATTTCCTGAACAACTTCCGAGACAGTGCTTGTTAATACAGCAGGAAGTAGTTGGAGATGTGAAGGGATCAGGAGGTCTTTATGAGGAAACATGGGTCATGACGTGTACATCCTCATGGGATCCCAACAGGAAGTAGATAAAATGATATGTAGAGATAACAGCAATGCAGACACTCATACCATACGATTCATACTCCAATGACTTATCTAGTGTGTTTTATTTGACATATTCTTACCACGTGTGTCCAAGGCCATCTTTATTATTAGTAATGTGGAAAATATCCCAACCGAAAAGCAGCAAAAAAAAAAAGTGGTGCAGGATTTTCTGCAACTTTCAGGACAAGCTAATGATTCTGGCTCTATTGTTCAATATGGAAATTGTTCATTATGGAGAGGGAAAGTGCCAGCAAATAAATAAGAACTAGGTACTGGCACCAAATCAACTGGCATACCCAGAGGGAACGCATTTTAAACATTTTCGCTAACCCCATGGCAGAACTCAATGTGATTATGAAACACAAGGATAAATAAAGGTCACTGTCATTGGCGTATTATCTATCAGCAGGGAAGGTGGAGCTGCAATTTGTCCTTCCATTACTCAACAAGATGCATGGATTAGAATGCAGAAGTCAATGGTTACAAATAAGATAGGAAGGTTACAAGCACACGGCCAACTGAAATCAATGTCAGGGCAGGGATATTGAGATGTTTTCACTTATTTCTCATCATTCATCAGGTTTTTTTAAGGGTAAAGACACATGATGCAGTGTCTGCCGCACGCCGATCAGCACCACCATTGTTTTCAATGATATTATTATGACATTATTTCTTGTTACCATCCACACAGTTTTGTGGGTAAAGTAAGCAATAATCAATACATGTACATGGGACACAGCAGGCACCACACTGTGTGTCTTCAACCTCATAGATCATAAGACTAATCCTGCAACACTCCGGAGGAATAAATGGTAGTTCTCAGTAAATATGAAAGAAAGAACTATAGGGACTCAATATGCTCACTGGGGGAGGGAATTATTATTAAAAGCATACGCATGCTGGTGTAAATTTATTTACCGCTGGCATCAGATGCAACACATTATTATGAGACACACATGGATGGCCTGGACTGAAGTCTATGCCAGCTAGGAGCCAACGCAGTTTTCGGTTATAATTTACACCAGTTTTCTGGCGCAAAATGTAATAAATGTGTTGGTCTGCGGTATCACTGCTCTGCCCAGCAAAGTGAAGTGAGTCAGAAAACAAGATGAAAAGCCCCTTTTTTGGGGTGTTAACCCCACATGCCATAAAACTCTTTATAAATTCCCCCCAATGTCTACTTATTTGAAGCACAAAACACCATTGCACAATGCCCACTGCTTACCCTTACTACATAGTTCCTCATAGGCTAGCACTTCTGCCTTGAAACACTGGGCTCCCAAACCCAGAAGCAGATCATAAAGAGAGGAAAAGTATAGGGGTAGATATAAAGTTTGGTCTAGTTGTAAGGCACCAGAATTTATCGCATGGGCTTACACAGTATGGTAGATATAGTGCATCTTGCTAGACATGTTAGGCACATTTCTCTTCCATAGGTTACATGCATATAAATGTGCTTCCACGGACCCATTCATTTCCTTAAGTGACCCTGAGCTGTAAAACCGACAGGAGTAGGACCTGGCTCATTGTCCCATGCACGGACCTGTGATAATACACGGGCGTGTGTATGGGGCCACAGAAATTAATGGGTCAATGTGCTAGCCATGAAAAACAAGTCTGTGTGCATGAAGCTTGTGACACTTCTTGTTTAGCTTAATTTCTGACATTTTTTGTGCACCCTGGTGCTTTTCAAGCCAAAACTTTTTTTCAAGTCTCCCTCCTTTTGGAGGCATGTATACCACTGTTTTTGCATAAATGAATACAGAATTCTAGAGTAAAAACTAAGATCGGAGCTCCAAGAGACATTTTGATGGATGTTGTGGTTGTTTGCACCTCTTTGCTGTATCCACATACAGGACTTGCACAAAAATAAGGATTACTAAAGGTGTGTGTCCCATTACAACATGACCATACAGATGTAAGCCGCAGTCATTATCAGGCAGCCGTGTAATTTATCACCTCATACTCAAGAACAGACAGGCCTGAAAGTAACAAAGCCCTGTCCTAGTCTCAACGTCACTGTATTCTATGTGAAAAAGTAACAGCATCTAAAGAAGGACTCAGCACACAATAATAACAACCTTTAGCAATCACCACTTCCTCACATGCCGCCAGTTCCTGAACAGCTTAACCCCTTAAATGCAAAGCAGAACAAAATGGTGCACAATGTGGGAGCTTGTAAGAAAGACTGTGTAGAAAATAAAAATAATAACAATAATAATTCTAAACTATAAAATGTATTCACACCGTTCAGTCACATTGCATTTGTTATTTCCAGTCTTTGCAAAATCATGGCAAAAATATGATAAATGACCGCACTATGTAAATATACCTTTAATCTGGAGCTCAATGATGAGGTCTTTATTATCTAGAAAACTAATTCCAAACCTGGATCAGATGGAAACTGTACAAATACAATACGGTATCACATGCTAGGTGTCTGAACCACACTAGAAATGCCATTGCACATGCCAGATATACTGACCAAGGTATGTCATTTCTCTTAGACAATAATCTAATTTCAGTGGTCACATGTCGAGAACCAGTGACATCACTGCTGAGGCCAGTGATTGGCTGCATCAGTCACCTGAGCCACTTCACCTCCTTGGAACAGAAGACTGGAGGTAGGTGTTTCTTTTTCAGTTAAGTTACTCCTGCACCAAACCTTCAGATTTTCCAGTTTGCCCAGAAAACCCCTTTAAGATGTGCCACCAACTGTCTATGCCAAACCTAACTCAAAATCGTAAGTAATTGGGCATTTTTCCTCAATTACCATTAATGGCCATTTAGGTCACGCCCTTTTAAACCATACCTCTTTACAGTATGGCTTATGTGTTGAGATTAGTCTTTCAGTTTCTCTTGGACCGAACACAGTAAACCAGAAATCCTATTATATTCTAGGGTCGAAGAGACACCAGAGTATAATTAGTAGAGGATAAGGGGAGGAGCTCAAGCATAAGAAAGTGTTACTCACCTCTCCTGGGCTCCAACACGACTCCATGCTGTCTTTGGCGCTTCAGATTAACATCAGGGACCGCTGAAGCCTAATCACAGTCACATGGGTCATGCAGCGTTGAGACAGTTGCGTCTATGTGTCACAATGCCACGTGATCAGCTGAGGCCCAATCATAGGCCTCAACTATCCCTGATGTCAGTCAAAAGTGCCAAAGACAGCAGGGAATCACGCCGGAGCCCAGGAGAGGTGAGTAACAGTTTTTTATGTTCGCTCACCTTCACTGGGACTCCGCCCAGACTGCAGAGTATAATAGCAGTTCTGATTCGGATGTGTTCGGACGAAATTGCAGGTAGAACCTTGCAAATAAGTCTAAGGCTGCACTAGTTAAAACTTAGACAGTATTTGTAAGGGAATCACTAGAGGAGCGATTCCCCAGAAGCTGCTGGAGAACTAGGGGGGAGGGGCACAACGAGACAGTGGACCCTAAGCTGAATCCCCCCCACTGTCCCTGGCTAACTTGCCCGATCTGTCCTAGGTGACAGCCAGCAACTACGTCGACAGTCCCTCCTTATAATAAGTGATCACATAGAACGCAGACAAGACGCACAACAAAGGGAGGTCAGCTAGCCAAGGGGTCAGTAACAATCGAGCAATGCAGCACAGAATCGAGATCCAAGAGAATAGTCAAAGTGGGAAGCCAAAGGGTCAGAGAAACAGGTAACAGAATAGCAAGGGATATAATAAGGAGAGCAGGCAAAACACAAGTGAAATAACCGGCGACCATGTGAGGGCTGACAACCTGTTTATAGAAAGTCTGGGACCAGCCCCAGAGCTGATAGGTACACAGGCTGTCAATCACACAGGCCAGGAAGAGATTAACTCTATGCAGTCCAGAGAGAAATGTTCCTAATTACACGGGTGTGGCTTTACACAGCAAGGGAACTAGGACCATGTTCAGACTGAGCAGTCAGAAACCTACGCAAGGAATCAAACTGAACACGCCTCCTTCGCCACAGCGTGCGAGCGGAGGGTGGTGCAGAGACCCGAACAGGCAGAGACGTTACAGTATTAGTAAATCTGCCCTCGTGTTTCTACAGTTTTGCTCTGCAAACTGTTCTGTCACGATTTTTGGAAATAAGCAAATTACACTGAAAACCTTAAGGTTCTACTCTTTCTTTATCCCCGTATACTGTACACAAAATGCTATATACACCACGACCTATACACAGCTCACAAGGTATAAAACAAGGAAGGAAACTGTTCCAAGTATCAGCCAGAAACCCAAAACATCTTAGGTAAGACTCTATTTCACAACAAGATGAAATGAAACACATTTTGCTCCAAACACTTTGTCATTCTTTACATTCACACCAACCACTCCTTCATTCCTGTGCAATATCTGTGAACGTGCCAACAATTATTCCATATCATATACTTAGATCTCTGAACCAAAATATCCCTTATATAGTATGGAAGAAGAGCACATCCTCATAAAACAAGTTCTTCCTACCACGTTGTTTGAAATCCTGTTTATCCATTTCTTATATATTTCTGGGGCAAGATGGTGGCCACTACACTACCCACAGAGTTGCCAGCCAGCGTTCGCATGATACTGATAAGGAAAACTACTTGGATGTACAGTAGCAGTGAATGAATATGTCACTATATCACTAAGCAAGATTCACTGTATAACTAGATAAGATTCCTGTACAGTTCCCATGCCGATGCTTCTCAAGTCTCACAACAGTTTTCCTGAATGAGTACAAAGTAAGGTATCTGAAACTAAAGGGAGAAATATTTGTTCAATAAGCATGGGGCGAATGCTCATTAATCCCAGAGCTATTCCCTCTAAATCATTCTGCTGAGCATGTACAGTGGGGAAAAAAAGTATTTAGTCAGCCACCAATTGTGCAAGTTCTCCCACTTAAAAAGATGAGGCCGGCCTGTAATTGTCATCATAGGTAGACCTCAACTATGAGAGACAAAATGAGAAAACATATCTAGAAAATCACATTGACTGATTTTTTAAGAATTTATTTGCAAATTATGGTGGAAAATAAGTATTTGGTCACCTACAAACAAGCAAGATTTCTGGCTCTCACAGACCTGTAACTTCTTCTTTAAGAGGCTCCTCTGTCCTCCACTCATTACCTGTAGTAATGGCTCCTGTTTGACATTGTTATCAGTATAAAAGACACCTGTCCACAACCTCAAACAGTCACACTCCAAACTCCACTATGGTGAAGACCAAAGAGCTGTGGAAGGACACCAGAAACAAAATTGTAGACCTGCACCAGGCTGGGAAGACTGAATCTGCAATAGGCAAGCAGCTTGGTGTGAAGAAATCAACTGTGGGAGCAATAATTAGAAAATGGAAGACATACAAAACCACTGATAGTCTCCCTCGATCAGGGGCTCCACGCAAGATCTCACCCCGTGGGGTCAAAATGATCACAAGAACGGTGAGCAAAAATCCCAGAACCACACAGGGGGACCTAGTGAATGACCTGCAGAAAGCTGGGACTAACGTAACAAAGGCTACCGTCAGTAACACACTACGCCGCCAGGGACTCAGATCCTACAGTGCCAGACGTGTCCCCCTGCTTAAGCCAGTACATATCCGGGCCCATCTGTAGATTGCTACAGAGTATTTGGATGTTCCAGAAGAGTATTGGGAGAATGTCATATGGTCAGATGAAACCAAAGTAGAACTGTTTGGTAGAAACACAACTCGTCGTGTTTGGAGGAGAGTGAATGCTGAGCTGCATCCAAAGAACACCATACCTACTGTGAAACATGGGGGTGGCAACATCATGCTTTGGGGCTGTTTCTCTGCAAAGGGACCAGGACGACTGATCCGTGTACATGAAAGAATGAATAGGACCATGTATCGTGAGATTTTGAGTGCAAACCTCCTTCCATCAGCAAGGGCATTGAAGATGAAACGTGGCTGGGTCTTTCAGCATGACAATGACCCCAAGCACACAGCCAGGACAACGAAGGAGTGGCTTCATAAGAAGCATTTCAAGATCCTGGAGTGGCCTAGCCAGTCTCTAGATCTCAACCCCATAGAAAACCTTTGGAGGGAGTTGAAAGTCCGTGTTGTCCAGCGACATCCCCAAAACATCACTGCTCTAGAGGAGATCTGAAGACTTACAGAAAACGTTTGACCTCTGTGATTGCCAACAAAGGATATATAACAAAGTATTGAGATGAACTTTTGTTATTGACCAAATACTTATTTTCCACCATAATTTGCAAATAAATTCTTAAAAAATCAGACAATGTGATTTTCTGGATTTGTTTTCTCATTTTGTCTCTCATAGTTGAGGTCTACCTATGATGACAATTACAGGCCGGCCTCATCTTTTTAAGTGGGAGAACTTGCACAATTGGTGGCTGACTAAATACTTTTTTTCCCCACTGTATGTGTTCTGAATGAGAAGAGGGGAGTAACCTGCTGTCAGGCACCTTTCCCATGTGAAAGTTTATGTAAAATTTTAATATACCTGGTATTATTTTCCAACACTGAAAAGGGGAAGTTGGCAAATCCACATACACATAAAATAGTCAGTCGCATCAAAATTGGCGGCTTCCACAGACTTTGCTATGTATGAGTATGAGCTGTGAGGGGACCTCCAGTTTCGGCTAATAAATTTATAACTTATATACATTATACTTTCTGTATCAGTTCCATGTGGTTTTCTAGACCTCTGCTTGCTTTGATGCTTTGTTTACTTCCAATGGATAAAAATCAGTCCATGGTCATGTGATGAACACACAGGTGTCCAGCTCGTTTCAAGACAGATATCTGATTACTGTGCTGTGACTATAACGAGCTGTGCACCTGTGTGTTCATCACATGACCATGGACTGTATATCACATGATCATGGACTATCCATCACATGACCACGGACTGTATGTCACATGACCATGGACCATATATCACATGACCATTGACTGATTTTTATCCACTGGAAGTAAGCAGAACGAATGACAGCAATTCTCCCCCATCTTTCATCAGCTGCTCCCTTCTGCCAATCCCTTCACTGGCTACCCATCATCTAGCGAATAGAGTTCAAAATGTTAACACTGACATACAAAGCCATCCACAACCTGTCCCCTCCATATATCTCCGACCTAATCTCCAAACCTCTCAATACCTCTTACTCTGCTCTTCACTCAACCGTCTCCAAGACTTCTGTTCATCCTCCATACTCTGGAACTCACTACCAAGACACATAAGACTGTCCCCCACAATCACAAGCTTCAAGAAGACCTTGAAGACTCACCTCTTCAGGAAGGCCTACAACCTCCAATAACACTACTGTCACCACACCACCATCTGAACAACCTCTACCCCCACCTTCTGTCTCTATCCCATTTCCCTCTTAGATTGTAAGCCCTCGAATGTACAGCACCATGGAATAAATGGTTCTCTATTAATAAATAAGTAATTATAATTTAGGTCAATAACTAACAATTCAGGGAATCCTCTTTCTACAGTAAAATGGATATCTTATTACTGTAAACTACCAATATCTAACAAATACAACATAAAACAGCTGCATATAATCTTTGCATAGTGGTGTTTTAGGTAACAAGTCTGTGGTAGACATTCAGCTGCTTTACTACTTCTGGGCAGTCTAAAAATATATTTGTGTGTTTTAGGTCTGATGCCTCTGTGTTAGATTTCTAAAATATTTTGAAAGGATGGCCTCAAAGCAGATGAGGTCACATCCTTACTGTACAGCACTGACGTCTAGGATAGACTGGAGATGTATAGGCCTCAGGGGTTGTAGTTATGGGCCACAGAATGTGCAGTCTATTCTCTGAGATCAGTAACTATGTAGCGACTGGTGGACTGCTGGTTTACCTGTACAGACTAGACCAGGTTCTCTGTTAATCTTTTAAAGAGGTCAGGAATTCCAGATGCTAAATTCCAGCTAAAACTGGAACGTGTGCTCCCAAAAGATAGATAAAAGCATTCATACAGTCAGTGGCTACTTGGAACGGCATTTATTGTGCCCTCGTTTTGGGATACACTTTCCCTAAAAGCAAACCTGTCAGGTGATTTCTGCTCCCCTATCATGAAGTTGAGCCATGTGATACATAGGTTTATATGATTTGGAACAGAATATATGAGTAAAAATCTGACAGGACTCCTAAGAGTAAAAGTGAGAGTCCTGTTGCTACACATCACCATTGACAGCTTCCTGAGTACACACATTGATACTGGGAGAGCTGTCAATCACTGTGTGTGGGTGGGGTAAGCAGGACTCTTAGTGTCTCTCCTAGGAGTCCTGTCAGGTCAGGAAAGACTCTACTTTTTCCATAGATGTCCTGCTCAAAATCATATAAACCAATATATTAGCTTCTCCCCCACTATCATATACAGTTCTCAGATAAGGCAGCAGAAATCACCTGATACATGCAATACATAATACCACATGTACTCTTTTACATCACTGCCATCTTAACATTCTGGGTTGTGAACTCAGTCCCGTAATAACTGTAGCAGTGCTAATAAAATAAGGGAAATACTCAGCTCTGTGCATAAGATCCTCTAGCTCAGTCCCTGTAATGTTGGAAAGGGTAAAGTGTTTAGTGAAGCCGGCGGCCTGATCATAGGAACTGGCACATATGAATCATTACTGAGCCGTGTCTGGGTAATGCAAATAATTAGGCAGTGTTCTGTATCCAACGGGCCGAGCTGTGTGAACCTGACCTTCTGTGCACAGAGCGCTCACTGGAAAATATGGGAAGCCTTTTATTTTCAAAAGAAAGTGATGACCTCTCTAGAAGTTCATTTTCAGGACAAGAAAAACTCTTCCGGGTATAATATCCTCATTATACAAGACATCACCTTCAAAGCAGCTTCCCAACCTCGTCTCTATTATGTCACTCACTGGTCCAAAGAGTCATTGTTACTGGAATCAGACAGTAGATCCAACCAAGCACAAGCATACACTTAGCCAACAAAGCAGTCAAAGAGGCAGTCAATAGCAAATCTTAAAACAGAAGGTGCTCAGCGACTGTCACATAACTGTAACTGGCTAAGATCCCTTTTGCTGTCTTAAGGCTCGGTGAGTCAAAAGCAAATTGAGGATCTGTTACATCCAATAGAGGGCGCATGAGCTCCCCAGCTCCTTTCCCATAATGCCTTGTGATACATAACTGTATCAGACAGAATTATTTCCCTAAAGCTCATTGCTCTCAATTAGATCAAAGTTCAATAACTAATTTTATTATACCAAATGACTTTTAATATTGGATTAAATGATATATGAAGACTTAATTTCATAAAAAAAAAAAAAAATCATTGCAGAAACCAACATATGAACTCTTTGTGAAACAAGTAATCCAAGCCCAAACTGGTCATACATATTAGGACTATGACAGAATTTGGCAGTGTTATTGACAATCTAATCTGTGTATGTGAGATTTCAAAGTGCCCAATCCTCACATAGGAGTTTGGATACTCATCTGATCGATCCCCCATCGCTCCTGTGATATTGTTGGCCTTTATTAGGTGTCCATCAGCAATGATGTGCTGACCACGCTCACGTGGCCAAGCCAATCACTTGCCTCAGCTGTCACATGCCAGTCATGCTACCATCACCGCTAAGAACAGTGTTTGTCTCCAGCAGCTACCTGCCCATGGCTGGCACATTAGCAATGTGGGACAATTAACAAAGAGAAGCAGGATCAAAGGAGCAGCAGGGCTGTACCAGGTGCGTAATAGTTAATTTGTTATTTTATCACATGCCCTACTGTGGCAGTATTTATTAAAAATCCTGGACAACGCATGATAAGTACCAGTCCCAGCTCGGGGACCACCACATGGTTCCTTAATCCCTGTACTGTTTGGCGAAGTGGTTGGTAGGCCTCGCATTTATGTGGAGAACAAATGGAGAGGTGGTCCTTGAGCTCTCTCCATTCCCATATTTGGGAGTTTTGAAGACATGCCAATAAGCCTGTCTTCTGTGGGTTAGAGAAAGGTGTCAAATGAACAATGATTTATATAGGACAAGGGTAACACTCATCTTAAAGACGTCTATTTGAAAATGAGCCTGTGTGTAGTATAATGTTACTCAATGACTTACTGATAGTTTTATTGTGAAGTTATATGCTCCCCTCCAAAACATTGCTCTCTGCTCCCCTAAGGCGCACAGAGGGGATTAAACTACCAATACAGGTCTATGGGAGTCAGATAGAGGTAGATAGAGGTTCTAATACACCTATATTAATAGTTTGATCTCCTACTCAAACACTGTGTGTATCAGAGGTGTATCAGAGGTGCAGAGAGGAGGTCATTCCTCCAGGGCGAGTATATAACATCACAATAAAGCTATTCACTAATATTACACTACACACAGGCTCATTTCCAAATGGGGAGGACAAAAAACAAAATTTACTGGAAAACTTCTTTAAGACACTTAAATTCAAGGCGCAATTTAATTTAACTGCATGACATTGCAACTGACAGCAACCTGAATCAACAGGTCATCTGTCCTATTGCTAGCACCAGTGTCTACTTCTCACCATGCCTTGGCACTGCAGTGACACATGCCACCACTTAGCCTCATCAGCGTTACCCTGTGGCATAGCGTTCACTACCTCTTATCATCAGAATACGTTCCTAGTCACGAAACATCAATTTAGGATAACTACTATACTGGAACTTTTGAAAACGGTTTTAAAATAATACTGTGTTTTTCAAGACATAGCTCAAAAGTCATGTTTCTATTCTACATTGTGTGTTTTCCATTGATCATTGGAAAATGAACTTGAAGCATGGACATTAACCTGGTTCACACTAGGTTCACACCATCCTTCGGGTACGACTGGGGACCCAAAAGCCAGAAACCCTGATCACTTAAAAAGCAGTTACACACAGACCCCATAGTCCTTGCAGGACTTTTCTCTCTGCCAATTTTAGGCGGCTTGTGGGACGGAGTCACGTACGGAGACTCAAATGCTATTGCGAACCTAGCGTTACTTGTATAAGATTAATCCCTGTGTTGATATATAAATTAGCACACATTTATAGAAAGTAGTCTGTTAGTGGAGGATACTCACTCACCCTAATCCATAATGAGTCTGATTTTTGGAGACCAGAGCTGAAGACGGAACTTTTATGATTTCCATATCAAGGCAGTTCTTTCCACAAGAGCAATCCATGCTAATCAGTATGTAGATAGGTTATCTAGAGCAAATACGGCTAAATAGCACATTTATCTGAAGGATAGTATTTGGATTGGAGCTGATCCAAGAACGTAATGTTAATATCCTAACAAAAAGAATCTTCTAATTATTCTGCCTATCCAAAAATAATGATAGATATTCTGTTACTCAGCTTAAAGTGCTAGTCCATTTTGGAAAATCTGTTTTTGTTAGAAGGGTTGTCCGATGACAAGCAAATCGTTGGATGCTGCATGCTGGGATGAGCACAGTATGGCTTTCTGTGAGTTTTGACAGTAACAACAGTACAGTATATAGAACTATTCTTGCTGTCAAGATAGCCGTGACAAAACACAGACAGACTTCATTAGAAGTGCATGGGGCCTATCACAAGCCTTTTGGATAAATACAACTTGTGACACTATTGTGGACAGGCCCTAAATGAACCCTTTTTTTCTCACACAGAGTAATATTTAGAACATTGTCCATAATCTACAGGGGGTGAGACCGTATACATCAGAATAATATCAGCTGAACCAGTGAGTTTCAATATTTAATGTATATGGGGGTGCCTAACTTACACACAGTCATGCACGGCTTGGACATATGGGGAATCAGGAGTAATAGCTGTTGGTTGGACATACACCATACACATTAGATGGTCAGCCACTAAAATCAGGAGGTTTCACCAATATTAATGTAATGTGCATGGTCAACCTTAATTTTGTAAGAGGACTGTCTGTAATGCCAGTCATACACATAATAGATCTGTCATTAAGGTTACAGCTTCTTCCACATAAACATACACATCAGACCGGATCACATGCTCCTTTATTTCAGTAGGTAGGGTGCATAAACCACAAATAGATCCAGCAGAGGTTATCTTCCCATGGAATGAAGGGTCCAATGCCCATTTATTAAACCAACATTTATATGGGCCAATTTGTTGCAAGGTATATATTTTTAGAGTACTAAGATGATCGCTACATTCCACATTTATGACATCCGTCATTTTATGATTGCTTTCACATGATGCCACGTAAGAATAATATTAATGCAGCGCTCACCCACATCTCCACGGCAGGGATCAGCCCCAGTCTGGAGTTTATGGTTCCTCACTGGCCAGCAAGTTGAAAAGAATCATAAAATTATACGGCTCAGCACTTCCTTTGTTAAAAGGTTTGCTTTTATTGAAAAACCATTATAAAATCATAACAGCAGCTTCAGCATATAATGGAAGCATCTCCGTGCTATGCATTTCAGACAGAAACTGTCCTATATCAAGCATCTGTTTAATATATGCACCAAGAAATCACTAGGTGCGTAGGTTATAAACTGATACATGAAACGGATGCCCACTGAATGTTAAAAAAAAGGATTCAGCATTGTATCCTATTTTCTATTGCATGTCACTACATGGAAAAACACAATCTTCAGCACTATACCATACAGCAACAAAATTGAAAACCCTGACAGATGTCACCCAAAATAAAGCGCTTCTAACTATATAGTCCAGGGGTAGGCAACCTTTTTTGTTCGGGCGTGCCGATTTCGATTAAAGAAATCAAAGTTGAGGTACTCGGAGTGCCGGTCAATAATTGTAAGTTTGATGACCCCTGCACACGATATTATGCCCCATAGCGGACCTTGCACACTGTATTATGCCCCATAACGGCCCCTGCACACAGTATCTGAAAACTGCCAAAAACTAGTATTTTATACACATTTAATGGGTAAAAATTTATTATCTGACTGACGGAACTTCCGTTTTTCAGAAATGTTTTATACGTTCATCGCTAGTGATAATTGCTATTACTATTATTTTAGCGTGTAACGGATATCACTAGAGAGGCGGGCGGCGTAATTTACTCTATAAAGATCAGGTATGGACAGGACAGGGACAGTGAAAAAATGTAAATTTTATTAGTGACTTTGTGCATGTGTTGTGTAAGTGTTTGGTGCGACACTTTTGGCGCTGCGACCTGGACGATGGTAAACATCTGGGTCACAGCGCCAATAAACTTCCTGGTTAGGTTCAGAGGGGTATTACATAAGAATACCCCTGTGATTAGGCTCAGAGGGGTATTACATTATTCCTGTATGTGACAATCAGAGAGCAAAAGTACAGTATGCTCTCTGATTGATAGGAGAGGGGATAACAAGGACAGAAGTCCCTGCTACCCCCCTGGGGTCATCTCTAGCTTATGCACAGACAATGATGAGTTATCATTGTCTCTGCAGTCTGCAGCTCCTCCCTCCCCCTCCTTCCTTAGCTCTAAGATGCTGCCTGAGGCAGGAGGGGGGGGGACACTTTAGAGCCCCATTTCTAAGGATCTGTTAGGGCCACAAAGATGCAACTGGATTCATTTTAAAGATGAGAATCTCATCTTTAAAAAGATACCAAGATCGCCATGATAGACGTTACAGATTCAGAGCGATTCACTGTTAAAACGATGTCGGGAATTGAGATCGGCATTGGGATTTCAATGCCGAACATCGTTTTCACCAGCTAATCGCTCAGGATGTGTAAGGACAATCATGGTGATCTTGGTAACATTTAAAGATGAAATTCTCATCTTTAAAATGAATCCAAGTGTTTCTTTATAGCTTTAACCAATCCTGAGCAATTCACTCAGGTACAGTAGTGAAGCTGGCAATTACCGGCTTCCCTACTGTACAGTCATGGCCAAAAGTTTTGAGAATGATACAAATATTAATTTTTACAAAGTCTACTGCTTCAGTTTTTCTAATGGCAATTTGCATATACTTCAGAATGTTATAAAGAGTGATCAGCTTAACAGCAATTACTTGCAAAGTCAATATTTGCCTAGAAAATGAAATTTATCCCCCAAAACACATTTCAACATCATTGCAGCCCTGCCTTAAAAGGACCACCTAACATCGTTTCAGTGATTGCTCCATTAACACAGGTGTGGGTGTTGATGAGGACAGGGCTGGAGATCAATCTGTCATGATTAAGTAAGAATGACACCACTGGACACTTTAAAAGGAGGCTGGTGCTTGCCATCATTGTTTCTCTTCTGTTAACCATGGTTATCTCTAAAGAAACACGTGCAGTCATCATTGCACTGCACAAAAATGGCCTAACTGGGAAGAGTATTGCAGCTAGAAAGATTGCACCTCAGTCAACAATCTATCGCATCATCAAGAACTTCAAGGAGAGAGGTTCCATTGGTGCCAAAAAGGCTCCAGGGCGCCCAAGAAAGACCAGCAAGCGGCAGGACCGTCTCTTAAAAGTGTTTCAGCTGCGGGATCGGGCTACCAGCAGTGCAGAGCTTGCTGAGGAATGGCAGCAGGCAGGTGTGAGTGCATCTGCACGCACTGTGAGGCGGAGACTCTTGGAGCAAGGCCTGGTCTCAAGGAGGGCAGCAAAGAAGCCACTTCTCTCCAGAAAAAACATCAGGGACAGACTGATATTCTGCAAAAGGTACAGGGAGTGGACTGCTGAGGACTGGGGTAAAGTCATTTTCTCTGATGAATCCCCTTTTCCATTGTTTGGAACATCTGGAAAACAGCTTATTCGGAGAAGAAGAGGTGAGCGCTACCACCAGTCTTGTCTCATGCCAACTGTAAAGCATCCTGAAACCATTCATGTGTGGGGTTGCTTCTCAGCCAAGGGAATCGGCTCTCTCACAGTCTTGCCTAAAAACACAGCCATGAATAAAGAATGGTACCAGAATGTCCTCCAAGAGCAACTTCTCCCAACCGTCCAAGAGCAGTTTGGCGCTCAACAATGCCTTTTCCAGCATGATGGAGCACCTTGCTATAAAGCAAAGGTGATAACTAAATGGCTCAGGGAACAAAACATAGAGATTTTGGGTCCATGGCCTGGAAACTCCCCAGATCTTAATCCCATTGAGAACTTGTGGTCAATCATCAAGAGACGGGTGGAGAAACAAAAACCAACAAATTCAGACAAAATTAAAGCATTGATTCTGCAAGAATGGACTGCTATCAGTCAGGATTTGGTCCAGAAGTTGATTGAGAGCATGCCAGGGAGAATTGCAGAGGTCCTGAAGAAGAAGGGTCAACACTGCAAATATTGACTTGCTGCATTAACTCATTCTGTCAATATAAGCTTCTGTTACTCATAATATGAATGCAATTAGATTTCTGTATGTGATAAAAACATCTGACAAACACACATAAAAACCAGAGGGCAGCAGATCATGTGAAAATATAATATTTGTGTCATTCTCAAAACTTTTGGCCATGACTGTACATAGACTGTGCAGACGCCGGGTGCTGCCACATCCATCTTCAGGCAGCACCTGGCGCTAATGAAATTTTAATAGGATCAGGCACATATCTGGGTGAGGACTCCGTTGCCCGTGCCAGGGAAATATGCCTCGCGTGCCACTCTTGGCACGCGCGCCAGGGGTTGCCGACCCCTGATATAGTCTATAGCCGTGATGGCGAACCTATGGCACGCGTGCCAGAGAGGGCACGCAGAGCCCTCTCAGCTGGCACGCGCGCCGTCGCCATGATTGCTCACTAATGGGGAATCCGGTACAGGATTCCCTATTAGTGAGCGATCGCGTCTTTCGGCTGAGCTGTCAGTGTAGGCCGCGGTCCGAACCGCGGCCTACACTGACTGCAGAGTGTAACCTCTGCCCCAACGCAGGCGTGATGACGTCAGTCATCAGCGCACGCGAGCGGAATGAGGAGGAGGAGGACGCTCTTCGTGGGACTGCAGCTCTTCATGGCACTAGGTAAGTAATATAAACTACTGTGTAGGGGCCTACTGTGAAGCATAAGCTACTGTGTGGGGCCCCACTGTGAAGCATATAATACTGTGCAGGGCCCCACTGTGAAGCATATGCTACTGTGTGGGGCCCCACTGTAAAGCATAAACTACTGTGTGGGGCCCCACTGTGAAGCATATAATACTGTGTGGGGCCCCACTGTAAAGCATAAACTACTGTGTGGGGCCCCACTGTGAAGCATATAATACTGTGTGGGGCCCCACTGTAAAGCATAAACTACTGTGTGGGGCCCCACTGTGAAGCATATAATACTGTGTGGGGCCCCACTGTGAAGCATATACTACTGTGTGGGGCCCCACTGTGAAGCATATTAGTAGTATATGCTTCACAGTGGGGCCCCACACAGTATTATATGCTTCACAGTGGGGCCCCACACAGTAGTTTATGCTTTACAGTGGGGCCCCACTGTGAAGCATATAATACTGTGTGGGGCCCCACTGTGAAGCATATACTACTGTGTGGGGCCCCACTGTGAAGCATATACTACTATGTGGGGGCTCACTGTGAAGCATATACTACTGTGTGGGGGCTCACTGTGAAGAATATAATACTGTCTGGGGGCCATTCTGGAGTATATAGTACTATCTGGGGGCCACTTCAGATTGAATTGCACTATGTGGGGGCCCTTCACTATTTATATCACACAGTATCTGTTTTATAGCAGACATGTGATATTATTACAGGCTGTAATAACATTGCACGATCACTATAAAACAGATCCTGGTTAATTTAAGGTTAAATTGCTGTGTTGGCACTTTGCGATAAATTAGTGGGTTTTGGGTTGCAGTTTGGGCACTCGGTCTCTAAAAGGTTCGCCATCACTGGTCTATAGGGACATTTATCCTACGTGCCAGGACAGGACATAATGGGAAAGCAGCCTGAAACATGCAGACAATGTGCTTGTTACAGGTCATTTGCTTTAGTAACTAATCATTTAACAATTAGTGATGTGACCCAACCGAACGGTAAGGAATCTATACCCAGCATTAGCCTACCCCAATAAGACTTTTTAGTAAGGAGTCTATACCTAGCTTTACCCTACCCCAATAAGACTTTTTAGTAAGGAGTCTATACCTAGCATTACCCTACCCCAATAAGACTTTTTAGTAAGGAGTCTATGCCTAGCATTAGCCTACCCCAATAAGATTTTTTAGTAAGGAATCTATACCCAGCATTAGCTTACCCCAATAAGACTTTTTAGTAAGGAGTCTATGCCTAGCATTAGCCTACCCCAAAAAGACTTTTTAGTAAGGAGTCTATACCCAACATTAGCCTACCCCAATAAGACTTTTTAGTAAGGAGTCTATACCTCGCATTACCCTACCCCAATAAGACTTTTTAGTAAGGAGTCTATACCTAGCATTACCCGACCCCAATAAGACTTTTTAGTAAGGAGTCTATGCCTAGCATTAGCCTACCCCAATAAGACTTTTTAGTAAGGAGTCTATACCTAGCATTACCCTACCCCAATAAGACTTTTTAGTAAGGAGTCTATGCCTAGCATTAGCTTACCCCAATAAGACTTTTTAGTAAGGAGTCTATACCCAGCATTAGCCTACCCAATAAGATTATTTAGTAAGGAGTCTACACCCAGCATTAGCCTACCCCAATAAGACTTTTTAGTAAGGAGTCTATACCTAGCATTAGCCTACCCCAATAAGACTTTTTAGTAAGGAGTCTATGCCTAGCATTAGCCTACCCCAATAAGACTTTTTAGTAAGGAGTCTATACCTAGCATTACCCTACCCCAATAAGACTTTTTAGTAAGGAGTCTATGCCTAGCATTAGCCTACCCCAATAAGACTTTTTAGTAAGGAGTCTATACCTAGCATTACCCTACCCCAATAAGATTATTTAGTAAGGAGTCTACACCTAGCATTACCCTACCCCAATAAGACTTTTTAGTAAGGAGTCTATGCCTAGCATTACCCTACCCCAATAAGATTTTTTAGTAAGGAATCTATACCCAGCATTAGCCTACCCCAATAAGACTTTTTAGTAAGGAGTCTATGCCCAGTATTAGCCTACCCCAAAAAGACTTTTTAGTAAGGAGTCTATACCCAGCATTACCCTACCCCAATAAGACTTTTTAGTAAGGAGTCTATACCTAGCATTACCCTACCCCAATAAGACTTTTTAGTAAGGAGTCTATACCTAGCATTACCCTACCCCAATAAGATTTTTTAGTAAGGAGTCTACACCCAGCATTAGCCTACCCCAATAAGACTTTTTAGTAAGGAGTCTATACCTAGCATTACCCTACCCCAATAAGACTTTTTAGTAAGGAGTCTATGCCCAGCATTAGCCTACCCCAATAAGACTTTTTAGTAAGGAGTCTATACCCAGCATTAGCCTACCCCAATAAGATTTTTTAGTAAGGAGTCTATACCTAGCATTACCCTACCCCAATAAGACTTTTTAGTAAGGAGTCTATACCTAGCATTAGCCTACCCCAATAAGACTTTTTAGTAAGGAGTCTATACCTAGCATTACCCTACCCCAATAAGACTTTTTAGTAAGGAGTCTACACCCAGCATTAGCCTACCCCAATAAGACTTTTTAGTAAGGAGTCTATACCCAGCATTAGCCTACCCCAATAAGACTTTTTAGTAAGGAGTCTATGCCTAGCATTAGCCTACCCCAATAAGACTTTTTAGTAAGGAGTCTATACCTAGCATTACCCTACCCCAATAAGACTTTTTAGTAAGGAGTCTATGCCTAGCATTAGCCTACCCCAATAAGACTTTTTAGTAAGGAGTCTATACCTAGCATTACCCTACCCCAATAAGACTTTTTAGTAAGGAATCTATAGCCAGCATTAGCCTACCCCAATAAGACTTTTTAGTAAGGAGTCTATACCCAGCATTAGCCTACCCCAATAAGATTATTTAGTAAGGAGTCTACACCCAGCATTAGCCTACCCCAATAAGACTTTTTAGTAAGGAGTCTATACCTAGCATTAGCCTACCCCAATAAGACTTTTTAGTAAGGAGTCTATGCCTAGCATTAGCCTACCCCAATAAGACTTTTTAGTAAGGAGTCTATACCTAGCATTACCCTACCCCAATAAGATTATTTAGTAAGGAGTCTACACCCAGCATTAGCCTACCCCAATAAGACTTTTTAGTAAGGAGTCTATACTTAGCATTACCCTACCCCAGTAAGACTTTTTAGTAAGGAATCTATAGCCAGCATTAGCCTACCCCAATAAGACTTTTTAGTAAGAAGTCTATACCCAGCATTAGCCTACCCCAATAAGATTATTTAGTAAGGAGTCTATACCTAGCATTACCCTACCCCAATAAGATTAATTAGTAAGGAGTCTACACCCAGCATTAGCCTACCCCAATAAGACTTTTTAGTAAGGAGTCTATACTTAGCATTACCCTACCCCAGTAAGACTTTTTAGTAAGGAATCTATAGCCAGCATTAGCCTACCCCAATAAGACTTTTTAGTAAGGAATCTATAGCCAGCATTAGCCTACCCCAATAAGACTTTTTAGTAAGGAGTCTATACCCAGCATTAGCCTACCCCAATAAGACTTTTTAGTTTTTGGTGAGATTACTCTTTGACATAATTAGATTTCTTTTTTTTTTATCAGATTTCTATACAGTTGGTGAAATATTTTGTTTTTCATATCATCACGGTAAATTTCATAATCTTTAGCCAGAATTTCCTCAGGCAGGGAGGAGCTGGGGAATATTTCTGATTTTAGCTTTTAACTTTGTAAAGTCAGCCTGTATGTGACTGGGAGGAGCAGAGAGAAGAGTCATCCCTGCTTGCTCAATCCTGTGGCTCACATTCTTGTATAGTACTGTATGTGATCAGATATACAAGTATAGAAGGCGGAGGCTTAAACAACATCTATTAAAGGGGAAGTATCACTTCCTACATGCTTATCCGGAAACGGCCAGCTGCAAGAAAGACTTGCTTTTTGTTATAGAAACATTATAATCAATAACCTAATAATAATAATTATTATTATAATGTGCTGCATACACAAATCTAAAGTAACCTTTCTGAATGACTCACTCACATGTCTATTTGTTAAGGTTTTACAAATGTGCATAGTTAATTGGATTTTCCGGCCCCTATTGCATTCTTCATGTTGATGAATGATCCACAGCATCTGATCTGTGGGGTCTTTGCACCCAGACTTCACAAAGATCAGCTGTTTCGGCAGCCTCCGGATGTGGGAAGTTGAAAGCTATTCTTATTCAAGTACCAGGAGGGATGCTGCACCCTCTTCAATAGGAACAGCCTGCACACACTCCCCCACCCAATGCACCAGCTGAAGACTGCCAAAACAGCGGATTTGTGGATAGGTCAACAGTATGAAAACTCCATTTGGCTAAGGCCCCATGTAGCGAGCCGCAGCAAAAAACCCTGCAGAAAAGACCACAGCGGAAATGGATCATGTTTTTTTCCGCAGAGTTTTTCACAGAAAAACTCTGCTGACTTTTTGTCCCTATTATACCTATACAGAAGATGCCAGCGTTTTTGTAAGTATAATTGACATGCTGCGATTTACAAAAATGCAACGGTTTCTAAAAACACAGCATTACCGCAATGTGTGGATGTTTGTATGCAATGTGTGGATGGGATTAGTCAGAATCCCATCCACTTTACAGGTACTGTAAAATGCTGCAGTTTTTGACGCGGCATTTTCCCTGAGGCCATATCACGGCGTTTTCGCAATGTGGAGCCCTGGCCTTTGGGGCTGGAAAATCCCTTAAAGGTTAGAGGGAATGTAAAAATCTCCTCTTATCCTTTATATGGCCACTGCACAGTACCACTTCTGTAATCATTTTTGCTAGATAAAAAATTGCTACATGCTGCAGTTTTTCTTCCGTGGTGTTTGACAGAAACTGCAGCAGAGGCTCATAAAATAACTTCTGACACAGATGTGAATATTCCCTTATGCATACTCAAGCTGATCAAGCCCAGGGTTATCTGCACCAGAAAGAGCCACTGTGGTTATGTTTGGTAGCGGCTAGGCAGGCACCTAAGCTCACTGCATCTTATTTTTATTATTTTATATATATATATATATATATATATGATAGTGTGTGAAGATGAAGAACTCCTATAGGAATAACTATAATTGGCAACTCTGCTTTCCAATGTACAGCATGGTTGCACAAACCCCAGGAGCATGGTAGCCTATGTGATCAGAAATCTGCTAGTTTTCCATTCCACACACTTAGCAGTTGTATTTCCCTACTAAGTAAGCTACGTACCTCAGTCCATATGTCATGTATTTGATGAAGTTCAGGACTAAATTACTGCCGTTAAGCATCAGTAAATAATAATAATACATTTTATTTATATAGCGCCAACACTTTAAATAATTAATTATTGTTTTATTAAATGCGGGTCATATTTCCATTTCCAATGCTTAACCTATATGAGAAAAACCTTAGCATCACAGACAAAGCAAAGTCCAGATTTAGCATAGTAGATATAATTGGCAAAATGTAGATTTCTGCTTTCAGTGCCTATATTTAGCTCACACGTTTTATGTCAATGGAGATTCTTGGTATCTATTTTCATGCTTACTGCACTGGAAACCATCTTTCTTGCCACTCCCTTCACCTACTTCCTTCTCAATAACAGTATACTCCACACAGTTTACTTAGTTTAGCTTCTGCAGTATGTATATTCACTACATAGCTAATCCATTCACTGACTGCCTGCAGGCTCAGTCTCCAGTCTTTTTCTTTCCTCACTGTGGCATATGTCTATTGTCTATGGTTCATGGGAACATAAAATAAAAGTGATCTGTGACTATTTGGTCAAACTTCGTAGTAGTAGCTAAAATGCACAACATCCATTGAGATCAGTCTGTTAATACAGTCAGAATGGGTCAACGTGCATAGGCTTAAGATACATAAGACACAGACTTTAGTTGGCTGAAATGGGTGATTTTGGTCATTTCGGCCAATGATTTTTTTTTTAAGAGAAAAAAAAAAAAAGGGGAATGACCATTCACAGCGCCAGATTTTTGTTTACCCAAAAAATGTCTAACCTGTTGGAGATTTGTTTATCTAGGTGGCGGGACTGTTTTTCCAGACAATCTTACCCCTGATCAATCGGTTGCATGATGGTCGATATACAATATATAGCTAACTTTAGCTTGGCCATACACATGAGATACATGTCAGCTGAATGTCCAACATGTCTAATGCTTCTCTCCTCCAAAATCTGCCATAAGGGGAGTGTTGGGAGGCCCCAAACACCTTAGATGCTTGGCCAATTGGCCATATAATAAGACTGCTGCTGCAAGGGGACAAATGAATAAGGCACAGTGAAATTCAACATCCCAATGGGAAATACTAGGCAACTCCTATAAACATTAGACAGCTGATCAGGCTGAAATTTGTTCACATGGCCACAGTGAACAATATTCAGTACTTTTACAGGAGGCAACATGAAGCAACATTATATATACCGTATATACTGTATATTACAAAATTGATACTGGCACCTGGGGCGGTATGCATGGGTGATCTGTTATGCCATTTACCATACAAAACCACACTGTCCACCAGTTTAGTCTCCAAGCAACAGATAACAGAAACATTGAGGGACCAGCGGCAGCTGGAGGAGGTGAGTCACATCCTGTCACTGTCACTTTGACACAGCAGCACAAACCTAGACTTCCGCCTACTAAGCCTTATCAGCCTGTGGCAGAGAAGACCAGCAACAGCAGCAGTCGACTTTACACCTGTAGTGTGTGACACCACACATAAATGGCTGCACACATGACAGCACACAGTAGTGTCTACACAGGGTGCTTCAGACTCAGCCAATAATATGTTATATTAGGGTACATGGGTCATTTATTTAAAAGCATCTCCTGCTAAAAACATCAATAATATGTAAGTAATAAATCCTTTTCTTCTGTATCTGGTTCAGGGAAAGCTGGGTGATGGCTTATCTACCGTACAGCTGTTACAGAAATTTTTGCGACCGCCCCATTCATTTAGATGGGGCTTGCAGAAATCAATGCGCCTGTTGCCAAAATATCCCTTTACATAGTACAAAGTACAGAATAGATTTTATACCTGCAAAAATGTCTGCAACAAATCTGCAGCATGTAGTTTTACCTCTAAGCAGCAAAAGACAAGTATCTATGTAGAATTAGACAGTATTGACATTTAGGAGTTAATGGAACTATTTCTACCCTATGGTAGAAATAACATTGGCCATGCTTGTCATTCAACTTTCCTAGAATCAGATAAAATTAAGACCTCATGCACATGACAGAGCATTCTGCAAGTAGGTTTGCCAGCACCTCCTTCGCTTAGGACAAAACTCAGGACAGGTCCTATTCCTGTTTTGCAGGCTGGGGTCAACGCAGTTAATCAATGGGTTCATGGAGGCATGGGAAATACATAGATATTATCTATATTATTATGTGCCGCCTGTGCCATTGTCATGCATCATGTTCCCACTGACCCATTGGTGCACTTAGCCTTATACTGTAATACGGTGCTCTGTGCAGCGTCAGATTATGGAGGTATTCTCCTCTGCAAACAATGATACTATGGGATAGCCGTATAATACCTCATCTGATGGAGCAGGCTATGTTTTATTTATACTGGATTTATACGGAATCTAACAAAAGTGACGGCTCTGCAACATTACAATACGTTTTATATTTACAGCCCGTTATTTTTTTTATTTTCTTAATGTAAAGTAACTTCTTATGGATTTTACATCTAATATATATGATCTTCTCCCCAAAGGGCATAACAGCGATTCCAATTAATATTAACTACTGGGCATATGATCTCTCGCTGACACTGTGTGAGTTACAATACTTGCTATGCTACTACTGGGTGAAGGCATTTCCTTTACCCCTTAGGGCAGGATCATGATCCATGTGCAAAGGGGCTCCCTGTATTAAAAATAAACCCTGTAAAGTAAATAGATGCACTGTTCTTCGGACGGCTTGTCTTTGCCTGATCTGCCACAGTAATACTAAGTAACTATCCACATGACACTTAGCTCATATTATCACATGGGTTATATTCCTGATTCATCATCTGAAACCGGCCACTTCTAGCAATGAGTAAATTCATGTATGCACAGGGAGGGCCATAAATTCTAGACAACTGTCAGCCAACAGCTCCAGACCCTCTATAACAGTGATGGCGAACCTTTTAGAGACCGAGTGCCCAAACTGCAACCCAAAACTCACTAAATTATCGCAAAGTGCCAATACGGCAATTTAACCTTTAATTAACCAGGATCTGTTTTATAGTGACCGTGCAATGTTATTACAACCTGTAATAATATCACATGTCTGCTATAAAACAGATACTGTGCGATATAAATAGTGAAGGGCCCCAGACAGTACATTTCACTCTCAAGTGGCCTCCACACAGTATTATATGCACCACAGAGGCCCCCACACAGTATTATATGCTCCAGAGGCCCCCGCCCAGTATTATATGCTCCACAGAGGCCCCCGCACAGTATTATATGCTCCACTTTGGGCCCCCATCCACTATTATATGCTTCACAATAAGCCCCCCCACACAGTAGTATATGCTTCACAGTGGGCCCCCACACAGTAGTATATGCTTCACAGTGGGCACCCACACAGTAGTATATGCTTCACAGTGGGCCCCCACACAGTAGTATATGCTTCACAGTGGGTCCCACACAGTAGTTTATGCTTCACAGTGGTTCCCACACAGTAGTATATGCTTCACAGTGTCCCCCACACAGTAGTTTATGCTTTAGTGTCACCCATGCAGTATTAGATGTTACCCCCACCCAGTAGTTTATGTTATTTACCTTGTCCCACGAAGAGCTGCAGTCCCACGAAGAGCGTCCTCCTTCTTCTGATCACAGGCGCTGATGATTTACGTCATCGCGCCTGCGTCAGGGCAGAGGTCACAATCTGCAGTCAGTGTAGGCCGCGGTTCCGTAGACCGCGGCCTACACTGACAACTTTCAGCTGTATGTGCATTTGAACATACTGCTGAAAGAAGCGATCGCTCACCAAAAGGGAATCTTGTACCAGATTCCCCATTAGTGAGCGATCATGGCGATGGCGCGCGTGCCAACTGAGAGGGCTCTGCGTGCCCTCTCTGGCACGCGTGCCATAGGATCGCCATCATTGCTCTATAACTACACTGTCAGCTCAGCCAAGTGTATAAGTGTTCTAAATGGGGAGAGGGGAATAAGCTTGTTTACAGGTACCTTTGGCTGCGACTTATAGCACCTTTAGGCATATGAATATCTGAACAGCCACCAGTAGCTCTCACCATCAAAAGTGAGAGATACATAGTGCCTGTTTCCACCAGCATGTGTATTAAAGTGAGCAAGTTATGTGAGGTCACAGGGGAATGCCGACCTCAGCATTCCACACTGACTCCCTGCTGAGCAACCATGGTAATGCTGAAGACACAGCAGCATCACTGGAATATAATGCACAGGACAATAATGACAAAACATCTGTTAACCTTGTTTTTCATCAGTCCATCTACAATTTAATACATATGTTCTGGAGTTCAGCTAAAAGTTAATGCTTACTACCAGCTGTGAAAGGAAAGTCCAAGGATACAAAAAAAAGAAAATAATATCACTGAAGAAAAGGCCATATTTACCTGGATTTAGGCAAAACAATGGTTCTCTACAAGATGCAGACAGCAAATACCACTTGGGCCTGTCTGCATCCTGCAGTGAACCATTTCTAAACCTAACATCAAATAAATATGGCACATTTTCAATGACATGATAAAAACCAGAAAATAATGGTAAAAACATCTATGGATTTACAAAGCAAAGTGCTGATGTCACTACATTATATGTATCAGTTAAAGTGGGTTTATCTTGCATGGAAAAACAGACTAAATGGGTTAAAACACAAAACAAGCAGTACAGACTCCTGCATCACTCCTACTCTGATGTTTACTGGGTCTCTGCTGGTCTCTCCTTCCTGGTCCTGTCTGGTCCTACAGGACATGCCCACACACCCGATCACAAAGAGACTGGTCACCCCTGCAGCCAGAAATTTCCACAGGGGGCACTGCTGTGTGTCAAGAAGGGACAGAACAGGAGCAGAAAGAGGACCGGTAAGGAGAATATAGACTCTTTTACATTTACAACCCCTTCTGTCTATGTTTCAAAACATTTTCTTCACCAGGCAACCCCTTTAAGGCTAAGGCCCGCGTTGCAGAAACACATCTTTTTTTGTTGCAGGTTTTGCTGCAGTTTTTGGAGCCAAACTCAGAAGTGGAGTGAACAGAAGGGAAACGTCTAAGATCTTCCTTTATATTTTCCGTGCCTTTTCAAGCCACTCCTGACTTTGGCTCAAAAAAACGCTGCGTTCGGCAACATGGGGACTTGGCCTAACTGACATAACAGTGAAGATTTCCCAAAACATTGCACCAGTTTTCAAGTAAAACCCTCCTAACACTTTCTCAAATACATATGTTCATTGTGTTGGGTACACAAGGAGTCAAAGTTTTCTGGTCAGTCCTACACTTTTATAACCATCTGTGAATACCCATTGAGGAATGCTGCAGACTCTAGTCTGATATTCTACAGATTGTACATACTACATACTGTGCCAATAGAGACCAAAGCTTTTTATACATGGACACAATTACTTTTCAATACCATTATCTTGTCATCTTCTTGATGACCTTTGCAAAGTCAATATATCATAATAAAGAGACAAATTGAAGAGAAGCTACAGCTAATCGTGCACATTCAGGAATATAAAAAAATCTCCATGGCTTTCTTGCAGCAATGAGAAAGCTCAGGATATTTTGCATAGCCCGCACCTGCTGTGTCAAGGGCAGAATACCTGCTCCCATAAACAATGACTTATATTTCGCAGGTCAGCAGCTGTGTTATAATACAGATACGTCCTCCCTCAAATTGTGTTAGTGACTACAATTTGTCACAATACAAATAATCAATAAATTAACACAACACACTAATAAAATCCTCCATAGGCTTTAACATACATCACTATGACTTGGTGGCTGCATATAGACTTATTTAGCATATCTATTTCAGTACAGAAAACCACATCAAGTACTTTTTCAGAGCTGGTCTTTTCACACTACACATCTCAAATTATACGTTGAGCCAGAGGTGCATCATGAAGTTTCTGACCCTCAGTGTAAAATATGTAATGTGGACCCTGCTTACCACATATTATCTATAATATTAGTGTCTTCTTATGTTGTAGTGAGGGCTTTGGACACCTTGAGGCCCGAAGCCCAATCCCTCCTATAGCTATGCCCTGGTGTTAAGCCAAGAGAAAAGTAAGGAAGGACATCTGTATATGTTCACAAGCAGCAGATCTATTTCATACATTTCTGCAATGGTACCATTTATCTGAATGTAGCTTCCAGAAATCCAATTGCTTGCTTCAAAAACAACCCCGTTTAGAACAATGTTGCAGATATGTCTGCAATAACTCTGCCACATGTGGCACTGCTCCTACTCATAAAGGGAATGGTTCTGGTAATAGTGGCACATTAGGGGATTACTGTATGAAGTCTCTAAAGATAAATGTATGCTTTAAGCATCTGCCATCTTCAGAACACAATATATCTAGGTATCTGGAACTGAAGTGCTTTCCCATTGTCTGTGTGAACAAATATTGTTCTCAAACATATCACGTTACCTCTTTGCTTCCTCCAAGTGACACAAGTATTCATAGGCCACGTTCTGACGTCTCCTTTCATCCATCTCTTCTGCTGTAAGTCTTTCATCGTCCAGCACAGCTGTAGAAAGAAAAAAACAGAATTCATATGTCTGACTACTTGACACCGCAGACATCACTTCAGACCAGTCCTGCGTTTGTTATCTGTGTAGGGGCCCCTTTAGGCACAGCAAGAAGTATCTGACTTCATTTGTATGCCCTTGGTTTACCTTTCAGGCCATTTTAACTGGAGGATTTAATAGCTTCATTGCTAGAACTAATGTCTTTAGCCTCATGTAAAAAAAGAAAAAAGTAAACTGTCATAGACAATAATGGGAGGCCCACTTACAGTGAGACTAAAGACTTACATAGGTCAATTACTGGTTGTAGAAACATCAGTTCACAGATCACTGTGATGCATAAAACGCTCTGCGACATGACAACAAAACGCTTGTTGGTCGGCTGATCACGTCTCTTCCAGGGCATTAAAAACTATCATTTGTTAGCAGTACATCATCTCGTGTCAACAATGGATATGAATGGCTGCATATGAACGGTCGTAAGTAGTCAATGCCCATTCCAAGCAGAAATATACCAGTGTAAGAAGACCCTCACCTCCAATATATGACACCAAATTAACCTCATAATTTGTCGGCATGGAAATCTACAGTGCTGGCCAAAAGTATTGGCACCCCTGCAATTCTGTCAGATAATACTCAATTTCTTCCAGAAAATGATTGCAATCACAAATGCTTTGGTAATAATATCTTCATTTATTTTGCTTGCAATGAAAAAACACAAAAGAGAATGAAAAAAAGTCAAATCATTGATCATTTTACACAAAACTCCAAAAATGGGCCGGACAAAAGTATTGGCACCCTCAGCCTAATACTTGGTAGCACAACCTTTAGACAAAATAACTGCGAACAACCGCTTCCGGTAACCATCAATGAGTTTCTTACAATGCTTTGCTGGAATTTTAGACCATTCTTCTTTGGCAAATTTCTCCAGGTCCCTGAGATTTGAAGGGTGCCTTCTCCAAACTGCCATTTTGAGATCTCTCCACAGGTGTTCTATGGGATTCAGGTCTGGACTCATTGCTGGCCACTTTAGAAGTCTCCAGTGCTTTCTCTCAAACCATTTTCTAGTGCTTTTTGAAGTGTGTTTTGGGTCATTGTCCTGCTGGAAGACCCATGACCTCTGAGGGAGACCCAGCTTTCTCACACTGGGCCCTACATTATGCTGCAAAATTTGTTGGTAGTCTTCAGACTTCATAATGCCATGCACACTGTCAAGCAGTCCAGTGCCAGAGGCAGCAAAACAACCCCAAAACATCAGGGAACCTCCGCCATGTTTGACTGTAGGGACTGTGTTCTTTTCTTTGAAGGCCTCTTTTTTTTTTCCTGTAAACTCTATGTTGACGCCTTTTCCCAAAAAGCTCTACTTTTGTCTCATCTGACCAGAGAACATTCTTCCAAAAAGTTTTTGGCTTTCTCAGGTAAGTTTTGGCAAACTCCAGCCTGGCTTTTTTATGTCTCTGGGTCAGAAGTGGGGTCTTCCTGGGTATCCTACCATAGAGTCCCTTTTCATTCAGACGCCGACGGATAGTACGGGTTGACATTGTTGTACCCTCAGACTGCAGGGCAGCTAGAACTTGTTTGGATGTTAGTCGAGGTTCTTTAGCCACCATCCGCACAATCTTTCGTTGAAATCTCTCGTCAATTTTTCTTTTCCGTCCACATCTAGGGAGGTTAGCCACAGTGCCATGGGCTTTAAACTTCTTGATGACACTGCGCACGGTAGACACAGGAACATTCAGGTCTTTGGAGATGGACTTGTAGCCTTGAGATTGCTCATGCTTCCTCACAATTTTGCTTCTCAAGTCCTCAGACAGTTCTTTGGTCTTCTTTCTTTTCTCCATGCTCAATGTAGTACACACAAGGACACAGGACAGAGGTTGAGTCAACTTTAATCCATTTCAACTGGCTGCAAGTGTGATTTAGTTATTGCCACCACCTGTTATGTGCCACAGGTAAGTAACAGGTGCTGTTAATTACACAAATTAGAGAAGCATCACATGATTTTTCAAAGGGTGCCAATACTTTTGTCCACCCCCTTTTTTATGTTTGGTGTGGAATTATATCCAATTTGGCTTTTTGACAATTCTTTTTTGGTTTTCCATTGAAGACAAATTAAATGAAGATATTATTACCAAAGCATTTGTGATTGCAATCATTTTCTGGAAGAAATTGAGTATTATCTGACAGAATTGCAGGGGTGCCAATACTTTTGTCCAGCACTGTATGTTATTCACACTGAGCAGAAAGAAAAGAAAACAAAAATTGCTCCATGTAAACTCCATAGTAAAGGTTGCCTGATATATGAGGTACCCTGAATGAGGAGGTGTCTGCAGTATGTGCACGGATTTCTGTAATCTCTAACCGCATGGTTTGTTGAGAAATTGCTGCAACAAATCTGCCATGTGTGAATTTACCCAAAGTCTTTCAATTACACTTGCCGTATTCATCAAAACATGCAAAATGTGAACTGGGCCAAAGGCAAACAGAAGGTAATATAGAAGGTAATACAAGAAAGGTTGCTATAATGTGTTCTCATTTGAACATTTTGTAACCTATGATATAGTGGTCTATCAAAAAGTGAATGGGCAGTGTCTGCCGTGTCTGAACACTACATAGTGACTTCATTCTGTTTTGCATTGAGATAAATAAAACATGAAGGTTTCTGTATGATTCTGTTAGTCTCCTAGAGAAACGACACACTTGCAGGAAATACAATAATCACTTCCTCTCTTGTATCTACAACACACTTCAATGTTGCTTAGAATCTGCTATTGACATTGTATAGGCTGGAATAGCCTGCACTTTCAGTAATACAGTCACAACCAAGGGCATTTATACTTGTCGTAACAGGCAAGTGTGCCAGTGTGGAAAGCCGCCATGTATCCCTAACCATGTACAATAGAAGACAATAGGAATATTACAACAATGTCACTTATGTATTATGCTGATCCCTTCCAATTCACTCAAGTAGGGAGGTGGAAATGACATAAGTGATTTTTAGAAGTGCAATTAAAAAAATAGTGTAATTGGGTCATTGTATAGTCAGTAGCCAATGCCTAATCCTTTTGTTAATGTTATAATGCTTCCTATACGTCATAGCTAACTGATACTGCAATTCTTTTCCATTAGGGTAAAGACACATGATGTGGCGCCTACCATAGATGATTGCAATTCTATTTTTAATTATTTATTGATTATTGCTTCCTAACTTGTTACTAGCAGCATTGTTTGCCAATATACCTAGAAAAGCAATATTCAATAAATGTTTAGAAATGTCATTGTAAACACCAGCGCTATAGACCTGCACATGGCAGGCGCCACATATTGTGTCTTCCCCATTAAAAAGTGAAAACCAAATGCCTAGTGATCAACTGCTGCAAAAACTGGGGCACTGAGCTACTATTGTGGGCAGGTGACACATTCTCAGTCTATGTAGCTTTGCACAATCATAGTCATATGTTCCAAATTAGATAAGGAGACTGATCTTAGATCTGGGTATGTGGATTGGGAGATATTTACCTCATCTGGCTTTACTACACACAACACTAATAAAAATTACCAGAGGGCTGAGACTACACTGTAAACTTTGTCAGTACCAACGTTTCATACTCCTGAGGTGTGGCACATTTTGACCACAAGTAGTTCACGCTGAAAGAGGTGACAGATATACCACTAACGCTAAGTCTCTCTACATGTGCTGGACTAGCCAGATTTGCTACGTACCAGGATTTGTAATTTAACTGGAGATGTCAAATGTTTTGAGATCAACATAAGTGGCAGGTTATTTGGCCAATACATCGAATAGTCTAAGGAAACTAGTGTGTCTGGTGATTGTATATAAGTCTACTAAGCCAAAAGATTACCAGACCTTAATATGCACTTGAGAAAACCCATAAAGCCATACTCATTGTGCCACAATATTTAAGGGGCAGCACATTGGTTCCATTGTCCAGGGAAATGTTCCAAATAAAGGCAAGGTGAGTGGGGTACCCTGTGGGTCCTCAGTTATGTAGTTCTGTAACTTATCCCAATCATAACATAACATTGTATATGGTTTCCACCCAAATCTTCCACTCCTATCTTCAAGACTTTTCACGATCTGCACCCGTTCTCTAGAATGTGTTACCTCAGACAATCCCCACTTACTCTCCTAACCTCATTGAAAACAAATACAAGCTCAACTGAGTAAGCATGCATGATGGGAACTCAGAAGGTACAGCTGTTGGTTGACAGCTATTGAAGACGCAGGGGATCTGAAAGGAGATTTTTTTTTCCCTGTAATAACAGAATACAGCTGTTAACTTTTTCCAATGAACAAAAGATGACAATTGTTATTTAGGATTGCACAGACTTGGAAGCTGAAGATTATTGGCGAGGAGCAGCCATGCCATCATTGACTAACAGCTTAGTTTTCCTCAATGAACTCCTGCAGGTAACGAGTCTCACACTTACGAGATATAATCATTGTACATGGATTACACTACCAGTCTGCTACATATACTGGGCATCACAGAGGAGAATGTGTTGGTGTAAATACAGGTTACCATCAAGAATGCTGCAGGTGCAGTAATGAAGCCAAGACACTAGGCAAACACAAAGGAAGTGTTCTTTCCAATAACAAGGTGACCTATTCATGTTATACGAACATTAACTGATGTATTAAATTGCTTGAATCTACTGTATGTGTACAAATGGAGTATAATGTATGTATTGTAATATGTAAGGCATAGTAAAGGGTATATGCGTATCAATGCAAATAAAAGTTTTGTACCTTGACTTTTTGAAATGTATCCATATTGTGCCTACCAGACTTGCCTTCTCTGCAAATATCAAAGTACCAAATATACACTATATGACGAAAGGTAGGCACCTGACTTTCATACCTGTATGAGTTTACTGGACATCCCATAAAAAAAAAAACATGGGCATAAGTATGGAATTGGGAAGGCTTTCTACAAGATTTCAGAAGTGTGAGTATTTGTTCTCATTCAGCCTAAAGAGCATGTACTGATGTTGTTGGGTTAAGGGATTGTAGGACAGACTATCCCCATCTTTCTTATAATCAAAATTTTAATTCATCCCAAAGGTATAAAATGTGGTTGAGGGTAGGGCTCTGTGCAGATCACTCAAATTCCTCCAAAGTAAACTTGCCATGTATCTTTGTAATCTGAAGTATTTTCGCTGAAAAAAGTATTGACTTCTTGAGAGCAAATATATGATGACTGAAAAAAGATCTGGTAATCTTTGTCCTTGTGCTACCTCTCTGTCCCTCAAGGTGGATGTAACTTTTCATGAAATGAGAACGTAAACTTGGTATCTTATCTTACAACTGAACAGACTAAAATTCTTGACTTTTTCTCCAAAGAAATCTACAAGCAACAACAAACAGGTTCACCTATTTTGGACTATATGTACGTCATCTGCTGAGCTAGTCAATCCAAAGAAAGCCCAATTTATGTCAAGTTGTGTGAGCATAAAAACCAATGAAGTACATGTGGTTTTCTATTTAAAAAAGCTAAGATCTGTAAAGTCTCTTAAATTGGCCATACACTTCTGATAGTTGTAAGATACCCAGCTATTCCTCCTAATATTGTATTGTATTGTATCTAATTTTTATTTGCATAGCTTGTTGTATATTTACTTTCATAGGCGTTTGGGAATGTAACAAAATTTAAATCACATAAATATATGTTATGTTCTACCAATAGAAGGCCCCTATTTACAAAAAAAGCAGCCATGTATGAAGTCGGAGTCGATTTTGGGGTCAGAGCATGAAAAAAAAAGTCAGAGTTGGAAGCTTGGCTTGTCCACTCGACAGCCCTACTTCCAAAACCCTTGTGGACATGCATTCTCAGCTAAGGCAAGCATACTTGTTTCTTCAATGGGGAGAGTGGAGTACACCACTGCCATACACCTCTTTGAACAGAATTTCTACGAGAACAAAAGGATCGGAACTGCTAAAATCCAACATACCCGACACAACCTTCCCCAGGCATATTACGTCAAGGGAATACCAGAAGGTCCCCATACCAGATAACTGGCATGAGATACATATTTGATATCTACACCATTTCCTGACTGGTGCAGATCTCCATTCTGGTGCACGGGAATGCGTCTGCATTATTTAGAGGCCAGAGTCTCTTGATAAGTCAGGTGCAGTTAGCATCAGTGGAGGAATGAATTAAGACTGGTGTAGAGACGCACGGAGGTAGGGTCATCTTGCAGGGACTCTCCAGTCTCCGGACTGGGTTCAGGCCAGGAAATCTGGCAGCTATATGGACCAGATTTTTTGGAACTGGATTATCCAATATGTATTCCCCGTGTGCAGGAAGCCTAAAAGGTGGGGTTACATTGATGTATAACGCTACATGCTTCTTAGGAATAGTTACAGAAGGCAACTGACCTTACAGATTTGGTCAGGAACGTGCCTAATGATTCATTAGGTATACAATTACCAAGAGCTTTGTTTCATCTGCCCCTAGAGAAAATATAATATGGGTGTTGCCTAATGCTACCTATTGCACAATTCAGTCATTTTCCAATTGACTCCAATTACTAAAGGGACAACCTGAGGATTTCTCTTCCTCATTTTGATCTACTTTAATGTCTATAGGGAATTTTCCTGTTGGGAGAAGGCAAGGATCCTACTGACTGACTTATATCCTATATTACACTGTTACTCCAGTGTAGTTATAAGTATATAATATATCTGAAAAAGCTTCTTAATAAAGTTTCATATGTTCATGTATGTTTGGGCTTAACTGTATACACAAAATGGCCCCTGTACCTCTCCATTTAATTGCCTGTAGGTGTGATAATAAAATGCTATGCAGGAACATGCCTGTAACACGGCAGTCTTTTATTAACATGCACACTCAAGATTTCAGACCGTGCCAGGATCTGTGCTATAATGAACTGATACCTTCTTGTAACTTGGTGGAAATATCACACTCAATAAAGTTGCAAAGGATCATGGGATAATGATTTGTATGAATTTGCATGCATCACAGGAAAAAAAAATCTGTATGCAGGAGAACACTATTAAAGCTATAAATACAGATAATTCTGGTCTGCCTAATGTACAGCCAATGTTTCTAAACATCTCAGCTCTTGCTTAAAATGAGTAAAAGTTAAAAGAGGCTGTCCAGGATATTTTTTTTTTATATTAGGCCGGGGAAGATGAAAAAAAAAACAAAACAAAAAACATACTTACGGGTCCCTGCTCCAGGGTCTCCCAGCACGGTCTGGTCCTGCTGCTCGGGTGTCTTGTTTTGCCAAAAGTCCCCACCGCACTGTGACATCCTGTGTCCCTTTCGTTAGGCCATTGAGGCCAATCAGCGGTCATGTGCGAAAACAACAGAGCAGCAGAACTTTTCTCTCAGCATTTTCAGGCGGAAACCTGCGGATCCCATAGGCTATAATGGGGTCATTATAGTCTATGGGGTCCGTGGGTAACCGCTTTTTTAAGCGGATTAAGTTTCCTTTCATGCGTTCCAAGCAGACCCCGCGAATGGAAACTTGAACGCAACCTAGCGTCGATAGAACTTTGTGACTTTTGGGGTATATTTGTGCACAAGTTTTGTAACATTTTGCATTTGACACCACTCACTTCACTTTTTGAAAAGTGGGTAGGAAAGTGGGTATGGTTAGCCTGTCGACCTGATATACAACAGATTAATTAAATGCAACTTTTTAAAAGAGAATGGCATAGAAAGTGAACTAACATCTGAGGACAGAAGTGATAGACTTAAAGATGTGCAATTGTTTAAAATATTGTGTGACATAGGCAATTTCTTTGCACAGGTCACAGAGCATGCTTAGAAGACTCTCCCATAGAAGTCTTCTCCAGATCATTGAGTCTATGGCCCATGGTCCATCTACAGGTGACAGGAAGTCACAAAATATTATATACTTAGTAGCAAGAGTTGGGACTGAAAATTTTTAGGATTTTTTTTAAATATAGATAATGGCACAGACAATTAAAAAATCACCAAAAATTAGGTAATTTCTGGGGGACAACCATGGCGTTTGACATTACATTCAAGGTGGATGGGATTATGGCTAATCCCATCCACACATTGTAGAAAAAAATCTGCAGCGGAAAAGCTGCGTTTTCAAAAACACACGCGTTTTTGAAGATCACAGCACGTCAATTATACCTGCAGAAAAACTGGCGTTTTCAGTATAGGTATAATAAGGAAAGAAAGTCAGCAGAGGAAAACTCTGCGAAAATGCAATGAAAAACGCTGTAGAAAAAAAAGCAATGCGTTTCCACCGCATTTTTTTTTTTTTTTTTACTACATTCCACTACGTGGGGGCTTAGCTTAAAAGGGATGTCCAGGATCTGAAGATAATCGATTATGATGCCCTATTCACAAGATAGGTCATCAGTATCAGACTGGTCCAGTATCAGGCTTTTCTATCCTGTGGGTCATCAATATGAATCCATTCCAAAATCGCAACGGTTTTGGAAATTGCAGCATGTCCACTGTGCGTAGTTCTCTGCAATGTGTGGATGGGAATTGCTAGAATCCCATCCACTTTGCAGGGACTGTAAAATGTCATGGTTTTTGCAGCGGCGTTTCCACTGCGACCAAACCACAGAATATACTCACTCGGGGCCCTGGCCTAACACTTATTATAAAAAATGCTGCATAAAAAAAATGCTGCAAAAAATGTCATCTCAACCAAAACATGTGTTAATAGGGGGTGATAACAGAAGACTAAACAACTGGCATTGGTTATATTACCTGTCAGCACACATGATGGTATATTACACCATGATATATTCCTTCCTGACCCCAGTATATAATATATATAAGCACAATCTGGTTATTTATTACCCTTTGTTAAGTATAAACTGTTGAGGTATATCTTAAAGGCGCTTTCTGATTTATTGCTAACAGGAAGCCCTGGGAAAATTGTAGTGATACTTATCAAGAATATTTATGGGCAGGACCGCCCTCTTTATAAAAACATACAAAATGTGAGGGCTTGTTACTATATATGAGTGGGTGACTAGGGAAAATGATGTCATACATAGTGCTGAAGGGAGAGGCCTGGAAATAGCTGCCAAGATCCCTGTATTTCATGGTGAACTCCCCAGCCTGGAGCAATTTCTTCCATTCATAGTCCCACTTAACACAAGTAGTCAGACAAGATAGCCAGGAGTGTGCAGCCATGTAATCTACAGAGGATCCACATCCCTCGGCTAAAACGGTATCTACTGAATGGAGGGTCATGAATGTTTCCACACTTTCTCTGTGCTACAAATAGCTGAACTTGGCATTCAAAGAAAGGACCGTAAGAGTTTGCACTCCCGCCTGTTACTTACAATGATCTCAAACATGTGTACAACATGCCCAGTGTACGGAAATGCAATTGTAAGAGATGTGAATGTAACAGTGAATTAGGGTATATGCCACCTCTCTGCCCACTGCCATACATAAGTTTAGACCTCCACAAATCCGACCACACCCTCAGTTGCTCCATACCTTGTTTTGATGAAGCTGCACATTGCAATTACCATTAGGCCTCTCCCCAAGCTATAGTGCTGGTAGAAAATTACCACACCTACATTCAACAAAGGCTAATAGGTGAAGTTATAATACCTGAATGAATGGTGGGTACTATGAACAAGACTTACTTACTTACTTACTAGTGAAATTGGCTTGGCTAAAATCCCTTTTGCTGTCTCAAGGCTCGGTGAGTCAAAAGCAAATTGAGGATCTGTTACATCCAAGAGAGGGCGCATGAGCTCCCCAGCTCCTTTCCCATAATGCCTTGTGACAAGACTTACTATCACTGAGCATAGGGATACTCATAACGATGGTCGCAATGCCAATAAATCTAGTCCAAGTTTTCATCTGGAAAAGGGCCCAAATATAGAAATCCAAGCACTGGATATTGAGTTCAAGACTGTGGCCCCACGTTGCGGAAAAACAGCTTTTTTTGTTTCAGAATTTGATGTAGTTTTTTGAGCCAAAGCCAGTAGCAGATTGAGCAGAAGGTAGAAGTATAAGTACTTACTGTATATTTTCCATTCCTTTCGTAGCTATACTTGGCTTTGGCTCAAAAAAACGCAACAAAAAAAACTACGTGCACCAAATGTAAACCCTCAATATATGCAACTGCAGGCAATACAGTTGTATACAGAGCCCACAGAATGCCATGTTAATAATGTGATTAACTATGATTAACACTTCTTTTCCAGGTGTCTTTGTATTAATCTGTACGGTATAGCGTACCCCTACCAAACATATACCACAGGAGCACTCTTCTGTAGCCTACAAATATAAGAACTAGGCCTTCATTTGTTTTTCTATCATTTTTATGTAGACGTTGAAAATTATTGTTGTTCTGAGCCTGCCCGATGACGTTCAGCATGGTGACTGTACACACATGCTCCATTATTGGGGAGTAGAAAGGATGAGCAGTGTGTACTGGACTTTTTACAAGCTCTTGGAGTAAACATGACCTTACATAGCTGCCCAGTCACCCATGTAAATGTAGCCACTAAACCATTTAAAGGAAATATATCTCCTAGACAGATTCTTTTACTAATTACAACCAGATATTGGTATTAACCTGATTGTAGATTTTTTTTAGTTCTTTTTTCTTTCCATGATTAGGAGGGCAGCCATCTTGACTGAGATGCTAAGATATGCTTTACTGTAGCCACATAGGAACCTACAGACTGGAGGTGGCTCACTGACTTTTAGGAGACAGTGTTGTGGGCATGCTCTGTAACCTGTACAAGTAGAGAGAGCAGGAGGACTGTGACCATCACCTATTATGAATAGTGTGATCTACATATAAGTGACACCTTTCATTATAATCCTGTCTGTGTTGATAATAGAATGACTGATTTCATTCTGTGGATTTTTTCATTATAGATGATATAAACAGGGCACATATGATAAATATTACACAACAAGAATATGACCATGGCACTTAGGAATGGAACATCAGTGGTCTGTTGGATGGCTGTAAAAGTAATACTAAAGAATCACATAAAAAACAACTGACTGGAATATAAGAGTGTTTTTTACATAGTAATGGTAATCTAATCGTCAGGCAGCTTGTTATAGAGCAGAAGGAATCAAGCAGATTGATGTATAGTTTTGTGGGGATTATGGGTCCAAACTTAAGAAGTTTAAACGTCAATGTGAACAGCCTTCAAAACAGGTAGGGGCGTTATTAAGACTGACATTTTTAGGCAGATCACACCTGGTCAATGACAGATCATATAGTCTCACACAGCTAAATCCTCCACATATGTGACATTTCGTTAGACCCAATATAAAATTTTGATGAATTGGTATCACACTTCGGTTCTCCTACATTCCCTTAACCCTAATGTCCCCTCCACCCGCTGGAGATGCCTTTCAGCATTGGGTACACTGTTCCATATTTTTTGGGACTGCCCTTTGATCTGCCCTTTTTGGAAGGAGGTTAGGGTCCTCAGAGATGCTCTTTTTTTACAGGGTGTTCCATTAGACCCACTTACATACTTGCTCAACCTACCCCCTAGGCACCTTGGCAAAAAGACGTCTAAATTGTTTCTATATTTATGCACTACTGCTAAGACCTTAGTGGCTCTCCAGTGGAAGAGTGTGCACCCCCCTCTGGGCCTGCTCTTATAGCTCGCATGAAAGATGTCCATAGCCTGGAATTCTTGACCACAACTCTTAATAACAAGGTGGAGGCGTTCCAAGCTATATGGTCCCCGTGGGACACGTACTGTATCCTGCAAGGTCTCTGACTCCTACCCCTTTCTCCCCACCTTCCTTTCTGTCTTACCCTCCCCTGTGTCTTTTGTGTTTTATGGTTTACACCTATGCTGGTTTCTATTTGTAATTGTTCATAGATGGCGCCTGTTCTGCTATCTTCTTCTTTTGTATTTTTACAGATTTTCCTGGTCATTTCTTTAAAAACGCAATAAAAATCAGTTAAATAAAAAAAATGACATTTTTTACATCAGTAATAATTCATTCCCCAACAAACACAAGACACGTCAGAATTAATAATTCTTGCACATGTAGGTGTATCGGAACTCAAATCTAAGCCAGCCAGTCTGAAAACGTGGCAAGCGACATGCACCATTATGAGTCAAAAAAGTGCCAATGTTAGGCATATTTTAGGCCACGCTCTCAGCGCAGCCAGATAGTGAATCTGGGCCGCTAACTGTGAGTAGAAATGATCACGAAAACTCCGCCCTCAGAATGCTGCCATTAATAAGGTTTCCGGATAACGACTTCCACATAACTAGAAAAGTTTGGTTTCTGGCAGAACAGGAGAAATATGAGCTAACTAAAGAGGAGATTGTTTTTCTCCATTCATGTATTTCCTGAAGGAAAAACATCACAAACCTTTCCCATTACAGTTCTTCACCATAAACAACATGAGAACAATTCAAGAGGTTGTCTACTCTAGAAAAGACATTCATGAACACTAAGAAGTGATCCCTCTGCTCTAAGAGGAATAGAAGTAGAACTGAAGTATTCTAGTACCTCCAATATATAGATCTCAACTCTGTACCTTGCATAGGTTCTGGTGCCGGAGGCTTCCTGGAAGAGGTGATCCATGCGGAGTTAGGTTATCAGTACTGGCCCAGAAATCCCCTTTAGGCTGGGCCCCAAGTGGCATAAAAGCAGCTGTGTAACTGCAGTGTTTTACAGTCACAGAAAAGTGCATGGGATTCTAGCGAATCCCATCTACACATTGCATAAAAATACGCACTGCGGAAACCCTGCAATTTCTAAAACCATTGCATTTTTGGAAATCGCAACTTCTCAATTATACCTACAGATCGCTGGTGGGTTCCTTATAGGTATAAAGGAACCAGACTCTGTGAAAAGAGTTGCCTCCGCGGTTACTCCCGTCGTGCTTTTTTGCTGTGGTTCGCTACGTGGGGCCTTCAGCTTAAGAATTGCAGATTTTTTTCTGCAATGTGTGGATGGAATTAGTCAGAATCCCATTCACTTTGCAGGTAATGTAAAATGAAGCGTTTTTTCACCCCGGTCTAAAGCTAAGGCCCCACGTTGCAGAAACACAGCATTTTTTGTTGCAGATTTTGCTGCATTTTTTTCTGCCAGGTCAGGAGTGGCTTGAAAAGGGATGGAAAATATAAAGGAAGCTCTTAGATGTTTCCCTTCTGTTTAATCCACTCCTGACTTTGGCTCAAAAAAATGCAAAATCTGCAACAAAAAACGCTGCATTTCCGCTATGTGGGGCCTTAGCCTTAAGGACCCCATAGTGGAGAGTAATTACAATGAGCTTCTCTTACTCTGGGGGACCTGTCATGTCCTGTATTCCACAGGTTACATTGTGTAATTACACTGGGAATTGTGTAATGCTTCATTTCCCCTGTGGTGGTGCTGCAGGGAAAATAAATACATGCACTGACAAAAAGAGAAAATAATGCACCTAGCCAGAATCTCGGCATGCAGATATGCAAATTATTACAGGTGTGGTCCCGCTGCAAGAAGGTGTAAAAGTGTTTCCCCTGATCCCCTATTAAAAGGTTCTCAGAAGATACTTTTGGGTAGTGTACCTCTTAAGGAGAGACCGTTCACAGATAAACATGGCTCTATGACACACTCAAAGAAATTCTGCCCAGTTGTCAGACTTTTAGAGGGGGTGCATCATTGGACTGAGAGAAGCAGGATGGACATTCAACGAATTGTCCACCATCTAAGCCATTCTTACCTAGCTGTTACAAGGTGTTGGGAGCAGTGATTATAGGAGGGCACGTACACACAGCAAACAGGTTGTCGACAGCCCAGACAGACCACCAGCAGAGAGCATTGTTTGATCTGCCAACAAGCACAAGCAGCTCCCACAGTTTCCTTGTCCGCCAGCCAGATACAGATGGTACCTTCGCTACACACCCCTGGAGATGCAACTCTGTATCTCTCTTATAAAATTTACAGGAAGGCAGTTCTAACTCGACATATATTTCATAAACCTTTCATGTTGTGTTGTTAATGCTGATCCTTCTGCTCTCTCTGTTGCACACTATTACTTTGTGCAGCGTACTTTCTGTTTAGGCTTCATGTACACGACCAAGTGTGCAATCTGAGAGTCTTCTGTTTTGTTTTTTTTTTACAGCAGAGGCTCGGAGAACACTCAAATGACATCCGAGTGGCCTCAATTTTACAATTATTTCAGTTTGAAGAAAACAGATCTGAATAAGACACACTGTAAACATACTGAAAAGGAATATTGGAAGACATCTGTGTGCATCATTGTTAGTTCACATTTGATATAAAGTTGTTGTCTTACAACCCCTGCCATACACCCTATGCACGTCACATGGGGTTCTTCTGTTGGCTTCAGTTGCAATAGGGGCTGACTTTATAAGCCATTCCTTTTAAGGTAGTATATTGGAATTGTCTATAGGTTAGTACTACCTGCTTGTATATTTTATGTAAAATGGAAGGTATATGTTAATATAACAATAAAGACAGCTCCTAAGAATTTCAGTAACCGTAAAAAATGTACTTAAAATTTCAAATATATAATATATACTAAAGCTCCCATAAGGATATTATATACGCTATAACCCCAATAAGGGTATTTAGCCCTTAAGGTATATTTCAGAATTTCAGACTCTACCATCAGATTTCCAGATCAAAAGCCACAAGCCACTCATAGAGACAGTAAACAGAGTATGCCCATAGCTCTATGGACATATCTTACATATCTTATCCACACTATATTGCAAATATCATGTAATTCACAAATTTAACCCAGATACTGTCTCACCAAGTATTATATATCACATTAGGAACTGAAACTTATTTTTTTTTTACTTGTCAACAAAAATGTAAAGAGGAATAACATAAAGCATAAAGTGTTTTCTGGAAAGTATTTCAAGTCAACAGATCCTATACGTGGTCTCATATATGGCATATTAAGAACACTGCATTTTATGTATACCTTATAGACCTATGTGCAAAGTCATAAAATACCCTTTGATGTCTGCTCTTGGAGAAACATAACTGCAAGAATAATTTTGACACACGAGCCAGGCATTGCTTGATAAGGCAGAAGGAAGCAGTGACAAGACTAACAGATTACATCATGGCTTCAAATAGGGACGCCTTAAAGTGAAACTTCAGGCTAGGTTCACACCTGTGCAAAGCTCTCCGTTGTTTGGGTCTGCCGGGGGACCCCAATGACGTTGATCCCATCCGCTAAAACAGCGGTTACCACCAGCAGACCCCATAGACTATAATGTGGTCCGCTGGGTTTCCACCGGTTTCAGTATTAAAAGAGAAAAGTCCTCTGTGCAGGCACCAGCAGAGATTCAGGCAGGTGTGGCCCGGCAAAAAGCACCCAATTTCACGGCACAGATCCTTTTGCAGGCTGAGGGGCAGTAGCTATGAGTACAAAAATACAAATTACACATTTGGAAGCGTATTTTTACCACATATTCAGCCATTACAGTGGTTTGTGGGGTTAAAGTATAGCGACAGATTCCCTAATGTAAATAATTACTAGAGGCATAGATAGTTGTTCAGAGCCCCACTATAGAAGCTATACCAAGGCAGGCCAGGTCCTATATCTATACGTCAATGACTACACAGTCCAAAGGAGACAGTATGAGCACCTTATTGTGTATCCGAAACCTACAACTATCCTACTATGCGTTCCTGGAACTACAGAGCCCTGTGTAAGCATACTTGTCCACATCTGCTCAGTCCTTTGGGCACGCTTCAGGATTGGAGAGGGCTGGTACAAGCATATGATCACTGTCCTTATGGCACTCGCAATAACACAATTATTTTTGCTGACAAATGGACCAGTCAGTACGTAGATACATGGTGACACATGGATTTCTCTGCTGTGAGTCAAAAAGGCCTGATACACAAAAAACATGTTTTTGAAAACTGATAAATTATTGCAAAATCTACTAAAATCTATGCAGCTTTTTTTTGTTGCAGATTTTGTTGCTTTTTTGAAGCTAAAGCTAAGAGTGGAATGAGCAAAAGGTAGACGTATAAGACTGAAGCTCCATGTGGCATAAACGCTGCAATTTAGCCATGGTGAAAACACTGCAGCAAAAACCGCTGCACTTTACAGTCCCTGCAAAGTGAATGGGATTGTAGTGAATCCCATGGACACATTGCAGAAAAATACCCACAGCGGAAATGCTGCCATTTCCAAAACCGTCGCATTTTTGGAAATCACTAAATGCCAATTATACCTACGGAAACGCTGGCGGTCTCCGTATAGGTATAATTGAAGCAGAAAGTCCACAGAGGAACCATGCGTTTGCGCCACGGTTTTTCCCGCACCACTTTTTCGTTGCAGCCCGCTATGGGCCTTAGCCTAAGAGCTTTTTATATATTTACCATCCCTTTTGTAACTATTCTTGGCTTTGCCTCAAAAAAACGCAACAAAATCTGCAACAAAAAAAGCTGCATTTCTGCAGTGTGGGGCCTTAGCCTAAAGGGTACCTTGATCCCTGATTATTCCCATTTTGACCCTTTCCGCAACGCTTTCTGGGCTCTACTTCCCCCTTGATGCAAAGGAAATGACTGCTTAGCCAACCACTACATAAGGCGGATCACTGCAGCAGTCATTTTCTTTGTGTCGAGAGGGACAAGGAGGCATAGACCAATAGGAGACCTAAGGGTCAGAAGGAGAGCGGCAGCAGATTGATAAAGTACCACTGCTTTTGTATGTTCTGTTTTGCCCTTTTATTTTATCTTGCTTGTTTTGTTTTTATGTCATTTTCACCCTTGAAAAATTGTACTGGATGGAAAATCCATTTAAAGAACCTTGGAGAACATTTTACCACAATGTACCACATTTCACAGTTAGAATAATAAATACATTTCAGAATATTACTTTCTCTACAAAGAATTATTATTACATGATGAATACTTTTCTAAGGTGTGTTTAAGACACTGAACACTAGAAGAATAAAAATATGTACACCACCTAAACCAGGCTACCAAATGCCTCAATGATAAGCACTACTTGTGGTTCAGCCGAGAACATGGCTGCCTCCAGTATAGTGTGTGCTCACAACAACGTCCTACAACCTGAACAACTAAATGTTCACTGCAATTCTAAATCCCTTCTGTAAATGGACACAAAAACAAGGGCGAAAAGAGAAATCAGACAGTGATTCATTAAATTACAGTGTGGAGGAAACTGCAACTTTCAGTATTCTGCTTGTTTGCACATGATTTATAGTGTTACCATCTTGCATAATTATTATCCACTTTTTGCTTACATGTTTTGCAATAATTCTAATATTTATACAGTACTGTGCAAAATTTTTAGACAGGGAATGAAAAATGCTAATTCTAAAGTGCTAATAGTTTATTTTGCTCAATTAACAAAGTTAAGTGAATGAACAATACAGAAATCTAAATCATATTAATATTTGGTGTGACTATCCATTGGCGGAGTCATCCTGGACGTGATGCTTTGGCCTGATCTCAACATCATCCAGTCTGTCTGGGATTACATGAAGATACAGAAGGATTTGAGCAAGCCTGTGCTTAGTTCTCCAAGATCTTTGGAACAACCTCCCTCCTGAGTTCCTTCAAAAACTGTGTGCAGCTAAGGCCCCACCTAGTGGGCCGCAGCGCTTTTCAAAGAAAGTCCGCAAATTTCTCTTTTCTTCAATCACTTAATTTTGTTAATTGACAAAAATAAACTATTAACACTTCTATTTCTGAAAGCATTCTGATATTCTTAACATAACACTAATTGAAGCAGCATGGTCTAAAGAAGGCCATACACCCTATATACACCGAACGCTCATTTGGTCAACAGCTATTCCTTTGGACCCCCCATACTCATGCATGCTTGGTCCTCTCCATTGTGCATGTTTTCTTGACAACATGTGGCATAAGCCACTGCCAGACTTTTCTAACTGCAGATCTTTATGCTAAATGTCAGTACAGGATTTCAGTGCTCAGACTCTCTCAACACCTGCAAATGGGGGAGAAGTTGGGACATACCCAATATACATTAGCTGATTGGCCGGTCCTTACGAAATCTGATGGCCCATACCAACCAATTGGAATAGGAGCAGTAGCATGGTTACACCTCACAGAAAACTTTTATCTTTTCTCAATTTTCCATTATCTATTTCGCCTGTACTTGTAAAGATTTGTGCAGTGTGCAGTATGCAGTGCTGTGTGCACAGGAGCTTTACAGAGTCTCAAAGAAGTCTATAGACCCCATATTACAGCACAGAGCTATAATACACTTGTGTACCTGAGCCCTAAAGGAAAGTAGTCATGAGATAAATCACGCTGGCGTTTTCCATATAGGTATAATAGGGGTAGAAAGTCCACAAAAATACTTATAGCAAAGGCCTGCACCAAAGCATTACTTGAATAAATAAAGAATTCTGATACATAAGACTGGAAAATACTGTGGGGACAATTTCCAGCTGGCTTCATACAAGAGAGATGGATGTTAATTTAGTTCTACAGTCATGGCCAAAAGTTTTGAGAATGACACAAATATTATATTTTCACATGATCTGCTGCCCTCTGGTTTTTATGTGTGTTTGTCAGATGTTTTTATCACATACAGAAATATAATTGCATTCATATTATGAGTAACAGAAGCTTATATTGACAGTTAGAATGAGTTAATGCAGCAAGTCAATATTTGCAGTGTTGACCCTTCTTCTTCAGGACCTCTGCAATTCTCCCTGGCATGCTCTCAATCAACTTCTGGACCAAATCCTGACTGATAGCAGTCCATTCTTGCAGAATCAATGCTTTAATTTTGTCTGAATTTGTTGGTTTTTGTTTGTCCACCCGTCTCTTGATGATTGACCACAAGTTCTCAATGGGATTAAGATCTGGGGAGTTTCCAGGCCATGGACCCAAAATCTCTATGTTTTGTTCCCTGAGCCATTTAGTTATCACCTTTGCTTTATGGCAAGGTGCTCCATCATGCTGGAAAAGGCATTGTTGAGCGCCAAACTGCTCATGGACGGTTGGGAGAAGTTGCTCTTGGAGGACATTCTGGTACCATTCTTTATTCATGGCTGTGTTTTTAGGCAAGACTGTGAGAGAGCCGATTCCCTTGGCTGAGAAGCAACCCCACACATGAATGGTTTCAGGATGCTTTACAGTTGGCATGAGACAAGACTGGTGGTAGCGCTCACCTCTTCTTCTCCGAATAAGCTGTTTTCCAGATGTTCCAAACAATCGAAAAGGGGATTCATCAGAGAAAATGACTTTACCCCAGTCCTCAGCAGTCCACTCCCTGTACCTTTTGCAGAATATCAGTCTGTCCCTGATGTTTTTTCTGGAGAGAAGTGGCTTCTTTGCTGCCCTCCTTGAGACCAGGCCTTGCTCCAAGAGTCTCCGCCTCACAGTGCGTGCAGATGCACTCACACCTGCCTGCTGCCATTCCTCAGCAAGCTCTGCACTGCTGGTAGCCCGATCCCGCAGCTGAAACACTTTTAAGAGACGGTCCTGCCGCTTGCTGGTCTTTCTTGGGCGCCCTGGAGCCTTTTTGGCACCAATGGAACCTCTCTCCTTGAAGTTCTTGATGATGCGATAGATTGTTGACTGAGGTGCAATCTTTCTAGCTGCAATACTCTTCCCAGTTAGGCCATTTTTGTGCAGTGCAATGATGACTGCACGTGTTTCTTTAGAGATAACCATGGTTAACAGAAGAGAAACAATGATGGCAAGCACCAGCCTCCTTTTAAAGTGTCCAGTGGTGTCATTCTTACTTAATCATGACAGATTGATCTCCAGCCCTGTCCTCATCAACACCCACACCTGTGTTAATGGAGCAATCACTGAAACGATGTTAGGTGGTCCTTTTAAGGCAGGGCTGCAATGATGTTGAAATGTGTTTTGGGGGATAAAGTTCATTTTCTAGGCAAATATTGACTTTGCAAGTAATTGCTGTTAAGCTGATCACTCTTTATAACATTCTGGAGTATATGCAAATTGCCATTAGAAAAACTGAAGCAGTAGACTTTGTAAAAATTAATATTTGTATCATTCTCAAAACTTTTGGCCATGACTGTAGAGCTAAGAAGTAAACATATAGGCCATAAGGAATACGAATTGTAAAGTTATAAGGAACTGTTCTAAACTTTAGCCAAGAGTATATAAAGTCTGACATATTCCCAGTAAGCTCTGTACATGCAAGGGAAGAGTTATGACAGAGTCTGGTGTCTGTACTGCCGTAGTTTGCACAAGATTTATCAAATGATGCATGACGTTTGGTGAATCTTCATGTCTGACACTTCTGTCTTTCACTTTGTATGTCATCTTACAGATGTCACATTGCAACAATTTTTGTGTTTTTTTTCAGAAAGTGTCATTTATAAACCTGGTATCTATCAGCTCGACAGGCTAGCCACAAACAATGTTAACACAATGTTAGACCCACAGAAGTGTAAAAGCTGATGTTAGGTTCACACTAGCGTTCGCCTTTCCGTTCTTTAGATCCGCTTGGGGACCCAAAAAACGGAAAGCAAACACGCTTAAAAAGACTATAATAGACTATAATGGGGTCCGCTGGGTTTTTGCCCAAAAAATGCGGAGAGAAAAGTCCTGCTTGCAGGACTTTTCTCTCCACATTTTTCAAGCGGATTCTGGGACGGAAACCCCGAACGTAGTTCAAACGCTGTTGTGAACCTAGCCTTATTCTGCAACTTTTTGAAGTCAGATGTCTCGAGTGCAGGGTGTGACAAATTCTACCCAATGTTCCTTAAAGGGGCTTTCAAAATGTAAATAAAGTCATGAAATGGCGTACCATTAATAAAAAAAAATATTATTTATCAAATGTGCCCTGTCCAGCACTGCAGCAGCATCCTTGTCAGGCTGGAAAAGATGACGTTTGTGGTCCCATGACCGCTGGAGTCAGTCACTGGAATGAGCAGTGACCTGTACACAAACAGCACATGACCGGCCTCAGCAGTCATATGTCATATCTGGACTCGTCATTGGCCAGTGATTGACTGCAGCGGTCACATGACCACAAAAGGGAAGACAATACTTCCAGACAGCCGGCACTAGAATGGGCCACATTCAGAAGGCGAGTAATGTTTTTTTATTTATGTTAGGGTGGGTTCACACTTGCGGCGGCACTTCATCCGCCGCAAATCCGACCTAAATGTCGGAAAACCTTCACTGGATAGAGGAAGGTTTGCGACGCATTGCTTAAAACCCCATTCACTTGAATGAGGTTTTAAAGCAATGCGCTGGTGTGCGCTTACACCCTCTGCACTGCGAAGCCGTTTTTTTCGTCGGACACAAAGTCCTGCATGTCCGACTTTGTTACCAGCGAAAAAAAACGGCTTCGCAGTGCAGAGGGTGTAAGCCTTTCCCTATCCAGTTTTCCGACATTTTGATCGGATTCGCGTCAGATGGAGTTCCGCCGCAAGTGTGAACCCTCCCTTACTCCATTTCCTGTCTTTTTTTTTTAATCAATTTTAAATTAGTCAGACAGCCCTCTTCCATCTGAGAAGCTGTAGAAAAAGACAGTGAAATGCCTCAATATATGGATTTTTATTTGGAGGTGTTTTGGCTATATGGAAAAGCTCTAGTCAAGCTGGGAAATGAATCACAAAATAATCTAAACCAAAAGTCAGCTTATTTGATGTAAACTTGACAACTTCAATTATTTCTATTATTTTGTCATCCTGTCTCACCGCCATTGGCTAAAGGATATGTCACTAATTGTAGGCTATCCATCGAGGATTGCTGATATAAGAATAACTGAAACCAAAAGCATGCCGTGGATATAAATAGAAGGTGTGGCATGTAAAAAGGGGAGTGTCCTAAAATAATCATTGATTAATCATAATAGAAGTAAAGTGTTCAATTAATTATGATTTTGATCATAATCACCCAGCCCTAAACTCTAGTGCGATTCTTCAGTAAAGTATTGAGCATATGTTATGGATTATTCTCCTGTAAAATATTGATTGCTATGATTATGAAAATCTTTATAAAAACACAATAAAAAGTTTCATGTAAGTAAACCCTTATTAAGGTTATTGCTCCACGTAGCGGGCCACAACGAAAAAACCTTGTGGGAAAACACGCAGCAGAAACGCATTGCAGTTTTTCCCGCAGCGCTTTTCATAGAAAGTCCACAGAGTTTCTCTCTGCAGACTTTCTGCTTCAATTACACCTATAGGGAAACTAATGGCATTTCCATAGGTATAATTGACATGCTGAGATTTCCAAAAACGCAACGGTTTTAGAAATCACAGCATTTCCGTTGTGCATATTCTTCTGCAATGTGTGGATGGGATTCACCACTTTGAAGGGACTGTAAAACGCTGTGGCCAAACCGCGGCGTTTATGTCACATGGGGCTCCGGCCTAAAACAAGATAGAGCATTTCTTTAGTATGGCCAAGGTCACACAGCCCAGTCTGGTTTATTTTATCTTCTTCTTTTTACTTGAGGACATGCTGCAGGCTTCTAAATTTCTTCTGGAATTTTGCCAAGGATTTCATTTATTGGGGTGCAGAGTATGCAATGTGCAGGACACGCAGATTCTGCCACAGATGCTTGTGCATTTTAGAATAAGGCTACTCGGTGGCAAACATCCATAAACAAGTCGCATCTAATGACTGTTTATGATATCACGTTGTGACCTGCAACTTTGCATCACTGGGACAAGACAATCGCAAAAAATCCATCACTAATGGATTCTCGCCGCAGGTCCCAATTCTAATGTGACTTTTTCACCACAGACTTCTTTGGAAGTCAAATGGAATTGTGACTCGAAAGTGACATGTCTGCAACTTGACTGTTGACAGCCAAACTGCAGCTCTAAAAAAAAAAGGTGTGCAACAGTGAGTTGCAGAGAAGTCACTTAAATGTTTTAGTAGAGCAACCTGTCTACTATTTTTTTATTGCGTGACACCTCACAGTGCACAGTGTCCCAAAAAACCCTGTTGAAATGCTGTCCATACCAAAATTTAAAAAAAAAAAAATCTTCACTGCACATGCGCCGCCAGAGGTCTGTGGGTGGTTTAGTGTCCCTATTCGCTCTAACAGGTTCCCTTTAGGGCTAGCTGCTTGCTGGCATTTATGGTCCGGAACATATAGACCATATATTAGACAGTATCATAGTTATCTACGATGCCAAGATTACAGTAGGGTCTTTGGTCAGAGTGCAGTCCAGGAAATACTGCCGACATACAGGCCGTATTTTCTGGACCATAAAAGCCATAAATGCCTGACAGATGAGGGTCCCACCTTATTGACCTGTTCCCCCATTCTCCACATAGATGCATATCCTGTGAATGTGTTATAAAAGTCTAAGGTGGCAACATCCCTCTAACGCCATTTCTGCAGATGAGTTTTTCAGCTCTGTGTCAACCTTATACTAGCTATTTTTTTAATTTCATTTTCCACAAAATTGACATCTCTAAAGTTTAACAAATGTACATATGTAAACACGTATATTTAATGTAGTAAGCACAGACTAACCTGACAGATTTCACTTCAGCTTTGTGTGAAATCCTAAGACATACAGCGTATGCAGCAGATCTAAAAAACCTACCACATAACATCAAATCCATGCAAAAATCTTAGCAAAAACTGCTATGTAAGAGTACCATGTGAATATACCCTAACAAGAAAGTCTGCTCTTCACATATTCACATGCCACAGTAAAGACCATACATGACATTAAGCAAATGCATCTATACAGAGGAACCCATCATCTGTGGTGTAGTCATCCTCCACAGCCTGGGTGTGGCCATAATCTTACATTTCATTACCTTTAGTTGTATTCAAGTCGACCATAGTTTATGGCAAAACAGTACTTATAAACTACCAATTATTCAAGGACTTTAATATGGGACCTCAGCAGTGCCCCCCTACAAAATATTGCATCGTCTTTGGAGGACTGCTGTCTGTGGCCATCCCCCTGCAAAGGGCCCCTATATATAATCATCTATGGACAGCTAGTGCTTCCCAGTAATGGGCCCCGATATACAATCCTCCGGAGGCCGCTCATTTCCTACAACTTTTAGGAATGACAGTATATTCAGTATCAAAAGTGCAAACCATGTATGTTATGTTTCCCATGCAGCGCACTATATACACATTTCATATAATAGTATACATTATATAGAGTATTTCTAAACAGAAGGGACTGTCTGGACTGTTCTTCATTTCTGTAATTCTGGTGTGTGCTGGTGTGTAGATCCTGCATATGCCATGGAGTAGTACTTCTACATCACCACTATGATCACTGTACAGGTAGGGCGTATGCTATGGGGACAGGGTGGTTTCTCCTATGCACAGCGTGAAGGGAAGAACCACTTTAAGCAAACCACATGCAACATAGTCAAGTGGGCACCCGGTTGCTTGGATGACTATCAGGCGAGGGGACACCCGTGTCAATGTACAACATTATACTAGTAGATGTAGCATCAGTCACTGACATCAGGGGCGCTCTGGTGGGCAGTAATTCACTCAGAACATATGCTCAATTTGGCCACTAAAATAAAATATAACTACGTATACAACGTACAATCCTCATACTGTCTGCATGTGTGCCAGCCCATAGACAGGACCAACCTAGGTGCCAACATGACTTGTGAGTAGCCAGCAATAAGAACTGTGAAGAAAAAGGTAAAGCACTGACTGCATAGCTAGAAGTACATTGGCGGCTAGGCTCCTGGGACTTGTAGTTCTTGGGCAGCTACAGACAGTCCACGTTGCTAGGCTGCAGAGCCCATGTGGTGACAACACCGCTCACTTTACAGGAGTTTGGTAACTTGTCGCCCCTCTCCCCCTCCCGGAGGACACGTCTATGCAGCACAGCAGAGCGCACTGACACTACCCCTGCAGGCAGAGCTCCGTGGCAGGAAGCGCCTGTACTACTCGTCTCTGCTGCTCCTGTCTAACTCCCCAGCACACAAGTCCGTGCCAGTGACCCCCAACAAATCCCCCCTCACTATCACTCTCATAGCCACCGGCACTGCACGGGTTACCACGGCGCACCCCATAACTTACAGCCATAGTGAGGACGGAGGAGCCCGTCCACATCATCCGAGGTGGACATGGTGACCGCTGACGGGTTCTGGATCCGATCTGGACCGCTTCAATTCCACCCGATGGAGAGAAGGGGAGGGAAGGTTAGAGAGGGGGCAATAAGGACAGCAGACAACTTCTCCAGAGGTCCAGGAGCCTCCTCGGTGCCTGAGAGAGAGAAGCCCGGGTGTGTCCGCCCCGCCCCCACCATCTTCAGCCTATAAGAGCCCCAGTCAGTCCCACAGGCTGCTGCCAAAAGGAGAGCTTGTCACCGCGGCGCTATGTGCGACTTTACTGCGCGCCACTACTAGCGCTACAGCCAGGCACATGTCCTGGATCCTGCTCCACTTATACCCCTCTGGGAAGTCTTACCAATAATGGGGGACAGCGTGCTTCAGTGACGGCATTAAAGTAAAGATACTGCCACCTCCGTGTCCCATATGTGCGGCACATTCACAGACATGACACATGAGGAATATGTCGCCCGTGAGCCACTTTAGACCAGAGCTTGAAACCCCTATATATATTAGGATTTCTGGCGTCCATTTTCATGTCGTTCATGGTTGCTTTGTAAATGTTACTTTTTGGACTGCAAAACCATAAGAACAATAAATTGCAGATAAGGCTGGATTCACACCAGCGCTCGCACTTTGTTAGGGGATTCCGTCACCAAATCCACTTGAAAAAGCAGGACTTTTCTCTCTGCATTTTTCAGGCGGAAACCACTTTTTAAGTGGACTGGGTTTCCGTTTTTGGGTCCCCAAGTGGACCCAAGGAACAGAAACCCGAACTATAGTGTGAACCTAGAGTAAGCGATATGGAGAAAACCAATGGTCATGGGAGAAGTGTCCGCTGGGCGGATTCCTGATGGCTTCTCCACACCAAGGTCACCTGTCAGACTGGGGTACCTGGGCCAACGGGTAAAATTCATTCTGAGGGCCAACTAAACAGTTACATGGAAATATTACGTTGGCAAATTCCTAAAATGTTGCAGACATAATTTTTTTTTCCAGTATTAGCTTCCTGCCTAGTCCTTGCCTCTGATTATTTCTGCCCCGGGGCCCTGTCAGTTGTCTGCTGCTTGGATTTTGCCTTGTACTCTGTGAGGCTAAGGCCCCATGTTGCAAAACACAGCTAATAATAAAAACTGCAAAAAAACAATGCAGTACAAACACTCTGGTGGATGGTATTCACATTCACTTCAGTGGGAACACTGGAGATAACCAAAGGACACTCAGCTATCTCCTGTGATTCCATTAAAGTGAATGGGAGCGCCAGTCACACTTATTCACCTGTGGGCCCATCCGAGCCTGACCCTATAGCAAATAGGGGTGGAGAGGAGTCACTTCTCCCAGTGCTCTGTGCTTTTAAAAACCATGGGGGAGATTTATCAAATCTGATGCAAGGTAAAGTCAGGGGTTGTACATAGCAACCACATTCCACTTCTTTTTTTTTCAGAGGCACGTTGTAAAATGAATGCAGTAACCTGTTTGGCTGCCATGGGCAACTATGCCACTTTTCCATTCACCAGAAAAAGCGCCCCATATGTTTCTCTGACATTCAGCAGCCTTTTTTAGAGTAAAATTTCCGTCTTTGTTATGGGGAAGCCCGATATTGGGTAGCATGAACCTCCTGACAGATTTCTATTTTGGCCAAACATAACCGAGATGGGATCATTGGTCTTATTTTCCCATCCATCATAACTACACTGTTTCCATAACTTCATAATTTCTATTTTCTGTACATGATTGTGGGGGGGTGGGCATCCATAATCATGTACAGATAAAAAGAATTTAAAAAATCTACAATTAGAAAATAAAAATATTAGAAAAAGTGATATATTTCAATATCTGGCCATAATAAATAAAAAAAATTTGTGAAACATTCTCTTGACAAAGCTCATCTAGACCAAGATTCTGTTTCATGGCAAAGATACAATCAAAAGAAAAAAAAATTGTGAGTAGCTGTAGCCTTAGGCTGAGGTAACACTGACATTTTGTTGCGTAAACGTCACACAGGAATGCACTGCCGTGTGACAGTCACATGTATATGTGGCTTTCCTGTGCCTGTCATGCAACAAAATATCAAGAAGGAAGACATGAGGTATCAGTGGTTTTTTACAAGTTACATGACTACAACTGCTGCATGGCAGTTGCTATGGAAGTGGTGACAAAATGTATATCCATCGTCTGTCTCATATAATAACTGTAGATTCTGCCAAATTCTGCCTGAAGTCATGCTCAATCTTCAGGCGGATTCCACCTAGTAACTTCATAAGATGAATGAGAGGCTGACAAATACTGACTGGGCGGTGCAGAATTTGCAAATTCTGCAACAGATTCCGTGGCGAAATTTTGACAAGCAGAAAAATCAGCTTCAAACTCCCTAAGAGGTTGTTCACACAGTGGACTAGACGAAAATTCAGCTTCAAGAATTTTTCCTAGTTGATAAAATTCAGCTTCAGGCCAGGGCCCCACATGGTGTAAACGCTGCGGTTTGGCCACGGTGGAAACGCTGCAGCAAAAACCGCGCGTTTTACAGTCCCTGCGACTAGCGAATCCCATCCAATCACTGAGGAAAAATACGTGCAGTGGACACGCTGCGATTTCCAAAACTGTTGCGGAAACGGTTTCCCTATAGCTATAATGGAAGCAGAAAGTCCACTGTGAACTTTCTGTGAAAAACACTGCAGGAAAAAACGCAATGCGTTTCCGCCACGAGTTTTCCCGCAGCGCTTTTTCGCTGCGGCCCGATATTTGGGACCTTTGCCTCAGGAATTTAAAGCTGAATTTTCTGCTTATCTAAATTTCGTGTCAAATTCTGACCTTCCAGGCGGTATTTTATGCCTCCCATTCACTTAAGTGAGAGATATCAGAATTGAGCATGACACTTATGTTTCCACTAGCTGAAAAAATTCAGTATCTGACGCCGATTTAAATCAATAGGGGCTGGTTTCAGGTGGAATTTGGAACTGATTTTGAGGCGGAATACAAAGCCACACCCCTTCCTCTGAGAATTCACACTTACATGTCTAGTATGCCTAGTCAGTAAAAAAAAAATGTTAGTTCTAACTAGACACACCAAAGATGTCCCACGTTTATGCCAGTGTCTAGTCATAACCACAGTAGTAAATCTGGGCCAAAGACAGGGGCATAAGATAAACTATAGACACCTTCAGTATTGTTCATTTACTCTATGTTGATTATCTTTTATCAAGGAGAACAGTATTAGTATCAAAACTCATGTTAATAAAAGGCTTTCTGAACTAGACCAGAAGAATCTACAGAGGTAACTGCTGTTGTACTATGACCATAGCACCCAGACATCCCATGGTTACAATAAAATAAGTTTAGCTCAACCTTGGGCTTTATAATGATCTAATGATAGCCATACACCTTAGACAGATGCAGTCAGTTGTCTGTGCTGACCCCACCAAACACATGCATATTTGGCTTTGGCTTCAGATTAAAGGGGTTGTCCAGGATAAAAAATATATATTTTAGGCGAGGGAAGGTGAAAAAAAAAACAACATATTCACCTGTCCCTTTTGCATCGGTGTTCACTTCCGGTGGAAGACCCTGCCACACGTGATGGCTGAAGCCAATCAACGGCCTAAGGAAAGGGGCCCGGGGCGTCACAAATAAAACGGGGACTTCCAGCAAAACAAGACAGCAGAGCAGAAGGACTGGACCACGCCGGCAGACACTGGAGCACCAGGGACAAGTGAGTATGTTTTTTTTAATTTTTTTTTTTCACCTTCCCTGTCCTAATATATAAATTAAAAATGTATCCTGGACAACCTTTTTAAGTTACTGTCAAGTACCTCTGGTGGTGGCTGATCACCCCAATACAAAATGATCGATTGGGCAATAGGAATTTATGTGCCTATCCTTTTGTTTTTGAGGAGATAAGCTGCTGCCACAGGTGTCTGGAAACTGGAAAATAAATAAAGAACACCTAAAACTTAACTTTTACTACTATAGCTAATTAAAGTTAAAACTACTCAAAAAGAATTAGTGGTATAGGTTGTGCTAGCTGCATGTGGGGCTACTGTTAAAAAAAGCCAAAACTAACTCAGAGTGAGAGTGAGAGTCCCCCACATATGTAGGTCCCAGTGTAGGTCCTCACACTATTTTGTAGGATATAGTGGTCCAACTGCATATGTATGACTCTCTTAGAGATGAATCTTTACTATAAGAGCCCCCCCCCCCCCAAATGTAATGGACATACAGCATTAATGGACAATGAAATGTGGATATGAGAGAACAAGCCTCAGAGATTATGCCATCAGAAATAAGACACTTAATACTATGTCCTTGGCTTATGAGTCCCATTCCTCAATGCCACCTAAAAAAAAGTCCACTGCTCTATGTAACATGTCCAACATAGGGTATAGACTATCTATAGCGGATTGTATCCTCATGTAAAGATACGCTAGGCCCTATGAAGGGATCACTATCCCTGGCTAACTGGTACCTAAACTGTCCCTTTACTAGCCCACTTTATTAACCCTACACGTTTCTGTGTATAATGACATACACTTCTTCAGGGGATCTACGGCTGCTGGCTATATAAATAAAGTATGGAGAAACAAATAGAGCAGAACATGGAGGTAGCCACCGTCCACTGACGCGACCTCCGCGTCTGCATGTCGGTATATGAATGACTGCCCACAGGTGTGTGACCACAGCTTACTTTCCTCTTCCTTCTGAGAACATATGGTCCTTATCTCCCCCATACACATTACATGGTTAGCCAATCTCACTGAAAACAATGGATTTGGACAACATTTGTCTAATGTGTATGGCTTTTGTTTGATATGATGACATGCACCCTAAGGCTTGTAGAGTCCAAGGAAAATGGCACGTGGATAATATCCGTGATCTGTCCATGTCCTCAGGCCCATTCATTCCCTCCAGTGAGCCTGGGTCACAAAATACATGGCAAGCACCCGTTCATGGAGCCTAAAACTAAGGCCTAATGTTGCGGAAATCCTCTTTATTTTGTTTGCATTTTTTTTAAGCCAAACCCAGGAGTGGCTACAAAAGGAATGGAATATAAGAAGATTTTATATTTCTCCCTTCACCTTAATCCGGTATTGGCTGTAGCTGCTGCATAACCTGCAACAAAAAAGCAGCTTTTCCACAAAATGGGGCCTTAGTCTTAGGCTCCATGAATGTGTGCTTTGCCAATGGTTACCTGTTTCACTACTATGAGTGAAAGTTGTGGGTGTTAGGAATGAGCCACTCAGAAGAGCTGGTTTTGGAGTATGTACACACATACCATATCTTCTCTGCATTTTTTATACATTTTTGTGTAAAATAAAAATTCTATAACGTATACAACTGCTGTGGAAACTCTGGTAAAACATGCCATTGAGCATGCCATTAGCTTTTATCTAAAGCTTGCCAAGTGTTTCTTTTCCAATATGTATTCCATTTAGTATGATTTGTAAGAAGGTAAGTAGCAGCGCAGACATTGCATTAGTATCCTCCTTGTGCTCCACTGGTAATTTGCAAATCATGAGGTGTAAAGTTACAATTTGCGCAATAAAACCTAAGTGTACTCTACAGTATAGTCAATATATGTTTATGGTGTACAGGTATATCAATCTGACATAGGGCATAACTGCAATGCAAATAGATAGAAAGTAATAAAATCATAGACAATCCATTTTATGGTTGTGGTTAACACAAGGAGTCTGTCTCTATAAAAAAATAAAACAATTCTGTGAAGGATCTCTGCAAGTAGACATTAGAAAGGATATATTGAATATATTACAGGAGTCATTGAAGGAGTTGCTCATAGCAACCAATTATATTCCAAATATCTTTTTTCTATGGTCCTTTGGGACATAATAGTAGGATATTAATTGATTGTGCTTTTCTATAGTTTTGATCATTCTACTGTATGTTACATTATTCACATACAAGTTGTGATGTACTTGTTTATTCATAGTTGTATCCAATGAGCAGTTCCATATGTAGTTTACTGAGCACTTCCATTTCTTCCTCCATAGACTAATATACGTGACGTTTTGTGGTAACATCCCCTTTTTCAAGCATGACTTGACTAGTTCTTGAGACATCCTCCACTGTGCAATACATAGGGAGCCACAATACTCACTTCTGCTCTGAAAGAAGTGACATCATTGAATGCAGATAAGTGAAATTGGCTTGGCTAAAATCCCTTTTGCTGTTTTAAGACTCGGTGAGTCAAAAGCAAATTGAGGATCTGTTACATCCAACAGAGGGCGCATGAGCTCCCCAGCTCCTTTCCCATAATGCCTTAAAAGCATATAGATGCAACAGTGTCACCTGCTGGCAGTTATACTTGGCATGCAATAGAGTTCTACCTAGAAAGCCCTATTAGAGCATATGGAGAGGTGAGAGATGCTGCATTGAGTGGCTCTCACACTGGGGCACTGGATGCCACCATGTACTACATGGTCACTTATTATAGCCATGTAATAGTATACTGCAAAGGAAATGGAAAAATTCATAGGTAGTTTTCCTGGATCATGGCAGCAGACTGATAGAACACTAAACCATCCACAGGTCCATATAGCCAGGGGTTTAGATAACCAAACCAGTCATTTTTTTTAACCACTTCGGTACTGGGCCAATTTCTGGTTCAGGACCAGACACATTTTCGTTTTTTGCATGTGTGCGGTTTTGAGGGCTATAACATTTTTATCATTTGTGTTACTCATCTAATTTTTGCGTCTTTTTCTGTGACACATAGGGCTTTATTTTTATGTTGTTTTTATTTTTACATGTTTTTGAATTTTTTTTTTTATATCCGGGAAAATATAAACAAAAGAGGAAGGAAAACGTGTCTGTTTTTTCATTTAATAATTTTTTATATTTAATAATACAAAGTGCTACTAAAAACTTTACAAAATAGTTTTTCAATAGTTTTTTTTTGCATTGTGTCATCAGGGGTGGGGCCTGTAATAAGGGTGTAGTATTGGCATATTATTTTATTTATTTTAATTATTTTACTTTCATTTTTTTTTTTTACTTTTCATTTTATTTTATCTTTTTTTACATTGTGTCCCCATAAGGTCATAATAGACCTTTGGGGACATCTGACCACTATTTTTTTATTTTTTTTTTTGGTGGGGGAGGCTGATTTCTCCTGTAACTGAGACTGATACCTTAGCCCCAGTTGCAGAAGGAATGCAGCCTCCTGCCCATGACTGCAGAGCTGATCTGGGTCTTCTAGGAGCCAGCAGCTCTAGCAGTCTCTGATCCCCGGCGGATCACATGACTGCCGGGTCAGAGGGGAGCCGCAACATGGCGGCTCCCAAAGCTGTGTACACAGAGATCTGGAAGGCAGGGACAGTAATAAACCTTCCCTGCCTTCTCTAGTTGAGCTCCAGCTGTAGTTACAGCTGACTCCCCGTTTCTGCAGCTGCACGATTTCGTGCAGCTGCTTAAAACTGCAAGGACGCACCGGTATTTGAGATTGACACAGGCTTTCGATCCCAAAGCGGCGCTCGTTGGCTGCTGATGCAGCGAAAAGGACGGGAAACACACAGGACGCATCAGGAAGCAAGACAGAGGTGGGGCTGGATTCGATGACGACGCTGTGCTCTGAGCACAGGGGGAACGCCTCCATGCTCTCTGAGCATAATTAGCATAAAGAAGAAAAGGATGAGTAATTTGAAAACAGCAGCGAGGACCTGCAAAATAAAGTTAAGAGATGAATAGCCTTTGTAAAGGCTATTCCTATGTGCTTTTAGTTTAAAAACGTTTTTTTTAATAGAATCCCTTTAAGTTTTTTTCAGTAATAAGGAAACTTCCCTCTTTGACGTATTTGGATAAGAATCACAGATGCGTGATTTTCTGCCACCTTCTGGAAGACAACAAGAAATTTATACTAAATCTCAACTTACCTTTGTAAGCCACTTTTGGTATTTTTATTGAAAAAAAAGGAAAGATCTTTTTAAATTAATATAAGATTGCAAAATCAGTGGGCTCATGTTCAGTTACATCATACACTTTTTGAAGAACAAACATAGTAGTAGAGCATGAACAGGTTCAAAAGCAAGCAAGTAAAGCGATAAATGGAATGGGTGTACCCAGAAGGATTATGAAGCTAAAAAACTAAATATAAAATTTAGCAAAGGTCATTAAAGAGATCTCTCTCTTTTATATCTATGAATTGAAGTATTAAAAAGGGACATCCATACTTCCCACTTTGGAGGACTGAAAGCGGGACAAAAGCTAGCAAATTTATGATCAATAGGCATACATCTAACCCTATCCATGCCCACTTTGGCCTGCCCAATCCCAACCAGTCCCTTTGTACCACCACTACACAGTAGCATACCCCTTTAGTGGCACTGATACGGTATAATACTCCCTTAATGCTCCCATACAGTATCATGCCCTCTTGTAGCCTCAACACATTCTCCCTTGTGGCCCATAATCAGCATCCAACTGTACCAGAATCAGTGGAGTGGAGTGTCTATAAATCGATGTTAAGAACTGGAGTTGGTGGAAGTGTGAAATTTCCTCTAGTTACCAGATTAGTGGAGATGGGACATTGATTCCAGGGTTTTATTCTAGTGGCTATATTTGCAGTCCTTCAGATGACGAAAATGAGCGTCTTTCTCATTGAATTTTTGCCTTAATATGGATCAACACTTCGGGATAATAAAGCTGGATGGTCTTATGTATATTGTCAGTCCTATAAACAATGGGGCAGATTTACTAATACTGTCTAACTTTTAGACACTGCAAACTTAAACTAGACAGGTTTAAAATGTTCTACATTCACCACATAACTATTAGCGGATAATAAATCTGTTAGACTGTCCAGTCAGTGAGTTGACACCACCAATGAACTGGCTTAATTCCCTACAAAAAAAAAATGCACTGATGTTTTGGCATATGGTGTAATATCTTAAATGGATTATCCGGTTTTTAACATTGATGGCCTATTAATGGCCTGCAATATTAGATTTGCAGGGTCCAAACCCCGGGACCCCATAGATCACCGGTACTGAGATAGTGCTACTCACTTACTGTACAAACTGTAGTTGCAAGTGTGTAACCCCTGCAGATCTAATATTATTAGCCTATCCTAAGGACTGAAGACAGTAGTGATTTTCTAAACAGATTTTAGTGCTATGTCCTGCACTATATAAATTTTTCTTCTGAAACTGGAGGTACACAATAGGGTGTCATGCACATGACTGTATGCATTGTTGTGTTTTTCATGGCTAGCACACTGACCCATTCATTTATATGGTTCCATGCACACAATCATGTATTTTCACAGTCTTGCATATGAGGTCATGAATCTGTGGGAAAATCAGGACAGGTCGAATTCCTGTCCATTTTGTGGCCCATGCTCACTGATTACAGTGAATGGGGCTGTGGAGGAATTGGCGACACACGGATGTCATACATGTGCCGCCTTCTGTGCCATTTAATCACAGTCCAGTGACACGCTCATGGTCATATACAATGCTGGCAAAAAGTATTGGCACCCCTGCAATTCTGTCAGATAATACTCAATTTCTTCCAGAAAATGATTGCAATCACAAATGCTTTGGTAATAATATCTTCATTTATTTTGCTTGCAATGAAAAAACACAAAAGAGAATGAAAAAAAAAGTCAAATCATTGATCATTTTACACAAAACTCCAAAAATGGGCCGGACAAAAGTATTGGCACCCTCAGCCTAATACTTGGTAGCACAACCTTTAGACAAAATAACTGCGAACAACCGCTTCCGGTAACTATCAATGAGTTTCTTACAATGCTCTGCTGGAATTTTGGACCATTCTTCTTTGGCAAATTTCTCCAGGTCCCTGAGATTTGAAGGGTGCCTTCTCCAAACTGCCATTTTGAGATCTCTCCACAGGTGTTCTATGGGATTCAGGTCTGGACTCATTGCTGGCCACTTTAGAAGTCTCCAGTGCTTTCTCTCAAACCATTTTCTAGTGCTTTTTGAAGTGTGTTTTGGGTCATTGTCCTGCTGGAAGACCCATGACCTCTGAGGGAGACCCAGCTTTCTCACCTAGGCCCTACATTATGCTGCAAAATTTGTTGGTAGTCTTCAGACTTCATAATGCCATGCACACGGTCAAGCAGTCCAGTGCCAGAGGCAGCAAAGCAACCCCAAAACATCAGGGAACCTCCGCCATGTTTGACAGTAGGGACCGTGTTCTTTTCTTTGAAGGCCTCTTTTTTTTTCCTGTAAACTCTATGTTGATGCCTTTTCCCAAAAAGCTCTACTTTTGTCTCATCTGACCAGAGAACATTCTTCCAAAAAGTTTTTGGCTTTCTCAGGTAAGTTTTGGCAAACTCCAGCCTGGCTTCTTTATGTCTCTGGGTCAGAAGTGGGGTCTTCCTGGGTATCCTACCATAGAGTCCCTTTTCATTCAGACGCCGACGGATAGTACGGGTTGACACTGTTGTACCCTCGGACTGCAGGGCAGCTAGAACTTGTTTGGATGTTAGTCGAGGTTCTTTAGCCACCATCCGCACAATCTTTCGTTCAAATCTCTCATCAATTTTTCTTTTCCGTCCACATCTAGGGAGGTTAGCCACAGTGCCATGGGCTTTAAACTTCTTGATGACACTGCGCACGGTAGACACAGGAACATTCAGGTCTTTGGAGATGGACTTGTAGCCTTGAGATTGCTCATGCTTCCTCACAATTTTGCTTCTCAAGTCCTCAGACAGTTCTTTGGTCTTCTTTCTTTTCTCCATGCTCAATGTGGTACACACAAGGACACAGGACAGAGATTGAGTCAACTTTAATCCATTTCAACTGGCTGCAAGTGTGATTTAGTTATTGCCACCACCTGTTATGTGCCACAGGTAAGTAACAGGTGCTGTTAATTACACAAATTAGAGAAGCATCACCTGATTTTTCAAAGGGTGCCAATACTTTTGTCCACCCCCTTTTTTATGTTTGGTGTGGAATTATATCCAATTTGGCTTTTTGACAATTCTTTTTGTGGTTTTCCATTGACGACAAATTAAATGAAGATATTATTACCAAAGCATTTGTGATTGCAATCATTTTCTGGAAGAAATTGAGTATTATCTGACAGAATTGCAGGGGTGCCAATACTTTTGGCCAGCACTGTACATGTCTCATAAACAGTACATACAGTTGGTACACAATTGGTGGGCTAATATACTTCAACACATGCATAAAGCTATTTTTAACATTGGATATTGCAGTCTCATATTGGGACTTATATGACCATGAATTGCACTACTAGTTCCTAAGTGGGTCAACTAGCATTCAAAATGGCTATTGGCTTTCATTCAAACCTTTTGAATCACTATGGGTGTCTAGGAGGACCCCTTGCCACAGCATATGCCTTTCCTGTAGGGCTTTACCAGCACACATTGATGTTTGTCCTACACCTCCCTTGGTCCTTCTGAGTTCTAGGTCGCTCGACTTTACAGAATGAACTCTTGACTGTTCATGACTGAGTATATACAAACATGTACACCACCTAGCTTATGAAACTAGAGTTTGCTCCCAGACCATCATGTGATCTAAACAGTGCAAATTCAAATCATTTATTTGGGACACTGAATCTTTAAGAGAGCAACACAAACTGAAACAACAACACTACAGTCACTTTACACGTATACACTTTCGCTGATATGGGCTGATATGTTTCTTGCCGCGGTAACTCAACTTTTTCTTCCACACACAAAACTGTCTCAACTCACAATCCCTCCATTTTCTCTTGGTAATGTCTCTTATGCCTTGCTGTGGATTCTCACTGTCTCCCTGAAACCACAAGTCTGAATACCATCAAGTCCCAATACTAGCATGCTTCGGCCTTGCACGGTTCCTGACTCTATAAGCAGTTGAAAACATAAAGCAACCCTTTTGTTCACAATAAAAATTTCACAATTAGTAATAATAATAGTTAAAGTACCTGGTGCTTTCCTTTTTAATCTTTTTTTTTTATGCAGTTCCCTCTTCATTTCTGTAAAATGGCCACCAGATTCTCACAGATTGGTCTTTGCTAGAACTTCCCCTGATTCTTTTACAATCCAGACCTCACAGGAAGCAGCCAGTGCCATATTAACCATAGGGCAATCAGTGCACCTGCACCAGGTCCTATACCTCTGAAAGCCACTGAGGAGACATTATATAATGAGGAGGCCACTAAAGGGACATTATAACGTGGGCCATTCTACTATGTGGGTTCACTTGGTGACATTATAATTGGTTGGAACTAAAGCGGTATTATCACTGTGTTCAGTGTTGTAACTAGGAATGGCTGGGCCCCAAGGCGAACATTTGACATGACCCCACCCACCGCCACCCCCCCCCCCCGCACAAACCGCATTCCTGCACACACTATTATGCTGCATAGTGGCTCCTGCACACACTATTATGCCCCATAGTGGCCCCTGCACACAGTATTATGCCCCATAGTGGCCCCTGCACACAGTATTATGCTCCATAGTGGCCCCTGCACACAGTATTATGCCCCATAGTGGCCCCTGCACACAGTATTATGCCCCATTGTGGACCACCCATGAACAATTATTATACTCTGGGGTCTTTTCAGAACCCATAGTATAATGATCAGAGACCCAGGGAAGAATACAAACATAAAAAACAATATTACTTACCTCTACCTGGCTCCGGCGCACTCCCCGCTACTTTCATTTCAATCAGTTTTATTAGGATTTTTTTAAAGGGTCAAGTAACAACATATAGTAAAGCGGTATCATATGGTCAGTTAAAGTAGCTGTAAGTCACAGTAAACACATATTAAGCAGTATACTAATACACATAACGATATCTATAGATTTCTAAGGGTTAGAAAGTTTCAGGAATAAAGAACGAGATTCATGCATATATCAAACAACAAAAGATGACAGTAATATTAGGTGTGATCTTCCACGAGTGACGCAACCGGAATTACGGCAGGTGTTTTTGGGCATTTAGTGTCCATGAGAGCCAGTTTTTTTGGAATTGGGTATCTCCAAAAGCTCCATGGGATAGGATCCTCTCGTATTGGTAAGTCAGTTCCACCATTTTCACCAGTTCTCCTCTAGATGGGATAGTAGCTGATTTCCAATTGCGTAGAAGAGCCAGTGATGCAGATAATAAGACATGGCCAATCATCACTCTGTAAAGTGCTGGGAAAGAATCGATCTGCAAGAATAGTAGCGCCAAAGCTGGTGAGGGGGTTATAGTGAATCCCACCAGAGAAGAAATCCATCGGAAGACGTCTTGCCAGTACAGCACCACTCGCGGACAAGTCCACAGTAAGTGGGGTAGGGATCCTCCTTCCCCATATCCCCTCCAACAAGAGTTCGAGGTCTGCGGGTGCATTCGGTGGAGTCGCTCTGGAGTGTAGTACCAGTGAAGGAGAATTTTGACAGTGGTTTCGTAGTGAGTTGTGCACCGGAAGGTCTTCTTTGTGAAGGCCATGGCTTTCTGCCATTGCATGACAGTGTATTGTTGATGAAGTTGCGTCTCCCAACTAAGTATTGGAGTGGATTTGACTATATGATCTTTGGAGCCTATAGTATTATAGATGGAGCTGAGGATTTTGGTAGTCGGGTTGGGAATCTTGAGAAGGTCCAACAGGGATTTATTGTACGTGACTTGTTTGTTGTGGTTGGAGGAGAGGAAATGTTTGACTCTTAGGTACGTAAATAGGCTATTGGAGGGTAGGGAGAAGGTGGATTGTAGAGACTGGAATGAGGTCATCGATTCCTCACTCCACACCTGTGAAACGGAGGTAATGCCTGCTGCTTTCCATGCGGATAGATTGAGATCCAGGATTACCAGTTCCAGAAATTCAATCGGAACCCGCGCGATGTTGAGTGTTTGTTTTTTGCCTGTAGAATGGTGAATATGTCGCCAGCTATTTGTAAGGTGTTGTAGAACTGGAGACTTGAGAGAAGGTACCACATCAGTCCAGAGGGAATAGAGGAGCCAGGATTTGAGGTTGTGGTGTGGTATCATATGGGACTCAATACCTATCCAGGATTTGTGGGCGTTGTTGTGCCACCAGTCCTTTAGTGTAGAAAGGTGAGAGGCCATATAGTAGTCGTAAATATTCGGTACTCCCAAACCTCCCACTCCCCGTTTTCTGTGTAGAATAGAAGATGGGAGTCTTGGCTTTTTGGAGTTCCAGATAAATTTGTTGAGCATGGCGTTGATCTTTTGGAGGAATGTGGGAGGAGGTGCCACAGGGATGGTTCTGAATATGTATAGTATTTTTGGAAGTAGCGTCATTTGAAAGGCGGAAATCCTGCCTAGCCATGACAAGGTGAGTTTCGAATAATTTTGGAATTCTTTCTCTAGCCCTATCAGTCGAGGCGTGTAGTTGGCTTTGGACACTTGTGCAGTAGAAGAAGTGATCTTTATTCCCAGATAATCCAGCTCTGTCGGTCTCCAATCGTAAGGAAACCTCTCCTTGAGATGTTCTAGAAGTGGTATGGGAACGTTCAAGGGGAGAATTTGTGTTTTAGATTCATTTATTTTATAAAAAGAAAGAGCCCCGTATTCTCTGAGGGTTTCGATAGCAGCTGGCAGAGAGGTTTCTGGAAGAGTTAGGGATAATATGATATCGTCCGCGTAGAGGGAGATGAGATGAGAGGAGCCTGGTAATTCCACTCCTTGAACTCTTTCATTTTGCCGCAGGGACTGTGCTAATGGTTCAATGGTAAGTATAAAAATCAATGGAGAGAGAGGGCATCCTTGCCTTGTTCCATTCCTGATGTTAAAGCTATCCGACAATGTACTATTGGTGAACACTCTGGCTGATGGAGAGGAATACAGGTTTGAGATAGCAGTGAGAATCGGGCCAGAGAATCGTAATTTCTGCAGGACGGAAAAGGCGAATGACCAATTAATCCGATCAAATGCCTTCTCAGCATCCAAGGCGACCATAAGGGATGGAGTCTTCCTTCGTTCCAGTAAATCCACCAGATGGAGAACTCGTCTGGTGTTGTCTGGAGCTTGGCGGCCTTTTACGAAGCCCACTTGGTCCGTGCCAACTAAGTCTGGGAGAATGGTAGCCAGTCGAGCTGCAAAAAGCTTCGCATAGAGCTTGATGTCAGAATTTAGTAGCGAGATTGGTCTGAAATTTTGTGGGACATCCGCTGTTTTGCCAGGTTTAGGAAGGGTGACGATCAACGCAGCCAGGGATTCACGTGGAAGCGGTGCACCCAACATAGGTTGATTGAAGAAGTTCAGAAGAGATGGAGCAAGAGTTTGTTGAAAGTAGATTAAGTATTCGTTGGAGAAACCATCTGGCCCCGGAGATTTGCCCTTAGGTAAGGACTTTATGGTTTTTAACAGTTCTGGGAGCGTGATAGGGGAGTTTAGGGCCGAGAGTTGCTCATCCGACAGGCCTGGTAACGTGAGGCTGCTTAAGAAGCCGGACACCAGGTTATGGTGATCCGCCGGAAGAGGGGTATGCTCTTGTAAATTGTATAGTAGTGCATAGTAATCTTTAAAGGAATTGGCGATGTCTCTCGGGTCCGTTAAATGCACTCTGGTTGTAGGATGTCTAATGTATGGGATCCGTGATTTGACTGCTTTTGCTCGTAATTGTCTAGCTAATAATCTGCCGGCTTTGTTGCTTTGGGAGTAAAAATGAGCTTTAGATTTTTTTAGAGCTTTTTCGTAATCTTGTAGAAGAAGGAGACGTAGTTTTTGTCTGACTTGGTTGAGCTGTTCCGAAGTAGTCGAGTTAGGGTTGAGTTTGTTCGCGGAGTCCAAAGTACGAAGGGTGGACATTGCCTCCTGGATTGCTTTCTGTCTTTCTTTTTTGTTTCTATGCGCAATTTTTATAAGGGTGCCACGGATGTACGCTTTATGTGCGTTCCAGAGAGTGTAAGGGTCTTCTGTAGATATGGCATTGGTCTGGAAATAATCCTGTAGATCATTTTCTATTATCGAACGATAGTTAGGGTGACTCATGAGGTAGGTATTGTTTCTCCAAAGTCTAGTAGCGGAGGGTGGGGTCATTTCATCTATAGTGAGAGTGATGGCTGCGTGATCAGACCATGTGATTGATTCAATTGTTGAGTTTTTGGAACTCATAAGGGTTTGCAGGTCCACCATGAACATGTCGATGCGGGAATAAGAGCCGTGAACTGCTGAGAAGTATGTATAATCCCTCTCATCCGCATGCTGTGCACGCCATATATCGTGGAGGTTCTCCGTGCTCGGGAATTGGTGTAGGCAGGAGGCGTTATCCCTGTTTGCGTTGGTCGAATCCAGAGAGGGGTCCATTATGTTATTAAAGTCTCCACAGATTATTAATGCTCCTTGTTGAATGTCCTGTATTTGTCTTCGGACTTTATGCAGAAATGCCAGGGTCTTTCGGTGTGGAGCGTAGAGGTTGACTATAGTATAGGGGGTATTGTTTAGAAGGCAGACAATAATGAGGAATCTGCCTTGGGGGTCCGCTCTTTGTGTCGTCAAGGAAAAAGCCACTGAGTCTCTGAAGGCGATAAGGACTCCACGGTTCTTTGATCTGTGGTGCGCATAGCAGATTACCGGGAAGGAGGGGTGTTTCAGCCTGAAAGCGTCTTTTTGTAGAAGGTGGGTTTCTTGTGCGCAAAACAAGTCTGCGGAGAGTGAGAGAGCCTCTTTCCAGATGTACGAACGCTTCTGTGGGCTGTTTAGGCCTCGGACATTGAGAGAGACCAATTTGATCACCATAGTATTACTTTAGAGGAAGAACGTCAATACTGCGGTGAATCTTCAAGGGAGGTATATGCAGTATCACAAGTAAGAAGATCACTTAAACAAAAACAAATGAACAGACAGTTCAAAGACAAATACAGGTCGACTGTATAGTTGGGGGTATCTTGTTAGAGGCTGGCCGGTTAAGCCACTGTTACAAAAGGGGGGTTATGCACCAAAATAAGAGAGGTATAGCCATCTTGGAATATCATTTGCGGCTTGTGGGAGATCTGCGCCCCGCAGTTGAGGAAGGAGAGGAGTTTGACGCATCTTGAGGAAGAGCTATTGGAATCCTCCAGGTCGACAGCAACGCTTTGCCCTGATTCAAGTTATAAATGGTGAAGGTGGTCCCGTCTTTAGTGATGATCAATTTCACCGGAAACCCCCATCTATATTGGATTTTGCTTTTACGGAGCGTTGTCGTAACCGGAAGTAATTCTCTGCGGAGGCGGAGGGTCGTAGCTGAGAGGTCTGTGTAGAGCTGCGCTTCTTGGAATTTGGGAGGCCAAGATTTCTGCTTACGAGCAGCGTCTAGTATCTTTTCTTTGACGTGAAAGAATTGAAATCTTGCCAGTACGTCTCTTGGGATCTCATCTCCCAGATGTCTAGGGCGAGGAAGTCTGTGTGCTCTGTCGATAATGATATCTATAGTTGGAGAATCGGGTAGTAAAAATCTAACATATTCCTGTAGGTATGGAAGCAGATCAGCCGTCTGGACTTGTTCTAATATGCCTCTGAATTTGATGTTGTTCCTACGGGAACGGTCTTCCATATCGGCCATTTTTGCTTTGAGGCTCTCAACTTCTTCCTCCAGGTCATTATGTGCATCCACGATTTTGTTGTGTGACGTAGCCAATTCACCCATTTTAGTTTCAATGTGTGTTACGCAGCCATCTAGTGCACTGACCGAGGACTGGAGCGGCTGAAGCAGTTGTGAAAAATCCGCTTGAAGGGAGCTGCGGAGGGCCAAGAGCATGTCTCTCAGAGTGTGTTCGGAGGCTGGGCCGCTAGTGGTTGGGAAGCCGTCTCGACCATTTGAAAGAATGGGCGAAGGAGCCTCAGACGAAGGTTGGTCCCTGGAGAGATCCAAGTCTCCAGCGAGTTCCATGCGAGGTTTTTGTTTGAGTGGGCTAGTACTTGGAGATGGTGTGTGTCGTAGGAGATAATTCTGTTCTTTAGCTGAGTGAGCTTATGAAGAGTGGATTTGTTGAATTGCTGAACGGATATCGTCAGGGGTTGGAGGGAGACGAAGAGCCACTGAGTCTTCAGGGTGGTTAAGATCCGCCTCCTCCATGGATGTCGCTGTGACTCTTGTGGCAGTCGTAGGCATTGAGGATATGAGCTCTAAATGGTCACCTATTGGTAGGCCCGGCTCTCCTTCTGTGCCACGGTCCCATTCAAAATAATTAGTTAGGTTATTGTCAGGTTTCCTGACGGACTTCCTGCCTTTCACCATGACGCCAGGGATATGTCTCCAAAGTCGGTCGTTTAAAGGGAGGATATTCCAAAGTAGGCTATCAGTCGCTAAGGGTTGCTAGAAGGTGCACTAGTTCCCCACAGTTAGGCCGTCATTGCCTAAGGGGAGAGGTACCAATGAGAATTCTATGGAAAGAGTGTAAGCCGCCTCTCAGTGATAATGTAGCTAAAGATCTGTATGAGGAGGCCAATATATGATCTCAGAGCTGAAGTAGAGGTACAGGCCTGCACAAGGCTGATGTCTTGCAGAGTAAGAGCGTTGGTGAGGATTCACTCTGGGCCTAGGCAATTGCAGGTTGGGGGAGGGGAGATAGAGGTCTGTGCAGGGCACGGATCTTGCTGAATTGGAGCCAAGGAGTGCAGACGGTTGAAGCCTGTATGCTATGGGTGTGCTGGGATGTAAACTTCTCCCCCGGGCAAGTATACTACACAGGCCCTCCGCTGCTATTTGATAAGTCAGGCAAGTAGTCCCCCTGGTGCCCGCGGATGGTCTCAGCGCTCCCCTTTGCAGGATGTCCCCTACCTGGGAGCCGGTCTAGGGATCTGGGACAGGCAGCGCCTCCTCGTGCTGCGGGCCACCTCCGTTGGTTGCGAGCGCTGTACTGTCCCCGGATTAAGGCCTCAGCGTCCTGTCTGTCGCTCCAGGCGGGCCGCTGCTCCGCTACCCCGAGCAGCAGCTGGCACTGCACGGGACCGCCGCCGCTGCTATCCCCCGAACCCGCAGATGGACCAGCTTAAACAGCGGCAGCGAGGATAGGCGGGCTTGTGGAGAACCGCAGCGGTCGGGACAGTCAGCAGGACAACTGGGCTGCAGAGAAGATGGTGGTTAGGAGGAGAGGTGCAGGTAGGCCTCAACTCTGAATCACTCTTAAAAAATGCTGTAACTGTAGCTGGAACACCAGGATCTATTGACTAGGGCCTAGGGGACAGCCCTTGAGTGGTCTAAGGTCAAAATTGTGCAGGATGACAGCAATAAGGACTGGATTACAGTAGGATCTAGCAGGAGCTGTAAAAATATGCGTCCTGTCTCTGCTCCAGCTAGCCACGCCCCCCACTCCCCGCTACTTTCGACCCTCTTCAATGTTGGATCAGACATCACATGAGCCAAGCCGGCGTCTCGACACATAATGACATCGGCAGTGGCGTAACTAGGAATGGCGGAGCTCCAAGGCGAATATTTGACATGGGACCCCCCAAACCAGTTATGGGTCCCCAAACTGTAAAATAAACTCAACAGTGGCCCCAGATAGTATTATATGCTCGACAGTGGCCCCCACACAGCATTATATGCTCCACAGTGGCCCCCATACAGCATTATATGCTCTACATTGCTCCCCCCACACACACAGTATAATATGCTCCCCACAGTGGCCCCACACAGTATAATATGCTCCACACAGTGGCCCCCACCCTGTATTATATGCTCCCCGCAGTGGTCCCCACCCTGTATTATATGCTTCCCACAGTGGCCCCCACCCAGTATTATATGCCCCCCACAGTGGGCCCCACCCAGTATTATATGCTCCCTACAGTGGCCCCATCCAGTATTATATGCTCTACAGTGGCCCCACCCAGTATTATATTCTCCACAGTGGCCCCTACCCAGTATTAGTATTATATGCTCCCTACAGTGGCCCCACCCAGTATTATATGCTCCACAGTGGCCCCCAACCAGTAGTATATGCTCTACAGTGGCCCCAACCTAGTAGTATATGCTCCACAGTGGCCCCAACCCAGTAGTATATGCTCCACAGTGGCCCCCACCCAGTAGTATATGCTCTACAGTGGCCCCACCCAGTATTATATGCCCACAGTGGCCCCCACAGAGTATTATATGCTCCCAACAGCCCCCCTCCTCTTCGGGGCTCCTCTCCTCAGACCCCAGAGTATAATAATCGGAGGCCCAGGGAAGGTGATTAAAAATACCAAACGTTCATACAAGCCTTACCTTTCCTTGGCATCCTCGCTCCATCCTGCCACTTCACGTCTTCAGGCCCACTTCCGACGTCGCTGCTGGGGCCTGTGATTGGGCCTCAGCAGTCACGTGGGGGCGCATTGACATCATTACGCGGCCGCGCCCCATGTGACCGCTGGGGCCTAATCACAGACCTCAGTCATGATGGAGGAGCGCTGGAGAGAACACTGTGCCCAGGAGAGGTGAGAATATGTGTTTATTGTTTTCAGTCACCTCCCCTGGGTGCCCTGCCCTGCCATATATTGGAAAGGGGCCTGCAATATGCCAGGGTCCCTTTCCAATAACAGTATGTATAGCGGTCGGGGAACCAGGCTTTCCCTGACCGCTATCATAGTGGTCCGGGGCCCGGCCATCTCCAGCTGGCTTCGGGCCCCGTACCCTGCCGGGTCCGGTCGTGGTCGCACCCGCTGCTACCGTGATAGTTACGCCACTGGCTTGTGGGGTTTGTGGTTGCGGCTGCCACAGGGCTCGGGGCCCCCTAAAGTCCCGGGCCCTGTGGAAGCCACTACCGCTGCTACCCCGGTATTTATGTCCCTGGACATTGGCAAAGCCCACATGACGTTTGGGTTGTCACCAAAGGGGCTCGAAGACTGCCGAAGCGCAGGAGAGATAAGTAATATTGTTTTTTATGTTCCATCACCTCCCCTGGGCCTCCGATCATTATACTCTAGGGCCTTACTTACCAATCCCCGCTCCTGCTCAAAGCCGCCTCCGCTTCCGCAGAAGGGGAAGCGTAGGTGGCTGTGAGCAGGAGCAGGGATCGGTAAGTAAATAGGGCCCGTTACCTGCTTGGGTTACTCCAGCAAATAACGGCCTATTAAAAAAAAAAAAAATCAGGTGCCCGTGGGGCCCCCTAATGTCCCGGGCCCTGTGGCAGTCACTACCACTGCTACCCCGGTATTTACGCCACTGATTGTGTTATTACTATTACTGTGTTGGGGCACAAAGAGACTTTGTAGGAATAGGCAGGGACAAAGTGGGTGGGATTTGAGGCATAACTCAAAGAGATTTTTCCAGGACAGTGGACAAGTGTCTGATTGCTGGTCGGCCTGACCACCTGGTGCCCCAGTGATTGGGAGGTTGGGGGACCAAAAGTCCCCCATAGCCCCAGCTTGAATGGAGCACCAGTGTGTTTGTGTTAACGGTGCTCCATTCACTTCTATGAGGCTAGGAGGGCTGCCAGAGGTTACAGTCCTGGCAGCCCCATAGCAGTGAATGGAGCACTGGTAACGCAAGTGCTCTGTAAGCAGAACTAATTATAGACTAATATAACTCACAGAAACTCGCTGCCCAGGACTTCCTGCCATGTATAAAATCCCATAAAAGTCATCACAATGCTAATAACAGAACCATAATCTGTACTGTTATGTCATTCTCTACCCATAGTCTTTATAGTGTGAATTGTACGTAAGTAGGTTTATAAATGGACTAATATTTCTAAGAAAATGTGACTGTTTGATAATGGCATAGGTCCTGCGGCACATTTTCTGTTTGTTAATAACTTTTCATTTGCACATTTGTAACAACAGGGTTAATTGCCTTTCCAATTAGTTTGAAGAAATGAGGGAGTGTAAATGTGACCTTTGTATCATCTCCACCTCATTTATGAACATGCAATGTGTAGATATATATATATTATTGTTTCCAGGCAACTACTAACAAACTACAGTGCTGGATGCTTTAAAAGGGCATTGTGGTAAGACAGGTAGCATATAAGGGGTAATTCTCATCTGTGGCAGATCAAGATGTTCTGATAACAAAGTCACATATATTGTATCCCAAACACCGGCACCAGAGCATGCATATTTATGACTACTACCTCATTAGGGACACTTTACTTTTCAGTGCCCACTCACACTAGTCTGAGCATGCTAGCTTATATTAAAGAGGACCTTTCACGTCCTCTGGCACTGGCAGTTTTATATACTGCTTTCCAGCTTTGACGGTACATGCCCAAGGGGTTGCACATTAGTTTCGGCACCAATATCGCTTCATCATCAGAAGGGCAAGCCAGGTTTTCGTGCACTACACTCTACAGAAACGGACCTCACAAAGGTCTCCAACGATGTCTTGACTGCTAAATCTAAAGGGAACTATTCACTACTTATTCTTCTGGATCTCTCAGCAGCATTTGACACTGTAGACCACAAACTCCTCACTATGCTCAGGGATAACGCTCTCTTGGTTTTCTTCCTGACCGCTCTCTGACCGCTCATTTAGTGTATCATTCGCTGGTGCTATTTCTTTTCCTCTGCCCCTTGCGGTTGGGGTTTCTCAAGGTTCAGTCCTAGGTCCCCTCCTCTTCTCTCTGTACACAACCCCAGTTGGATAAAACATTCGCAAATTTGGCTTTCAATATCATCTTTATGCAGATGATACCCAACTATATACATCATCCCTGAACTACTACAGGTCACCAGTGACTGTCTCTCTGCTGTCTCTAACATCTTGTCTTCTCTTTATCTGAAATTGAATCTTTCAAAAACTGAACATCTTGTGTTCCCTCCATCTACTAACCGACCTAACCCTGATATCTCCATTTCTGTCTGTGGCCTTACTATTACACCGAGGTGGCATGCCCGCTGTCTGGGGGTTGTATTTGATTCAGATCTCGCCACCCCACATATTCAGGCACCTGCACCTTAAAAACATCTCTAGAATTCACCCTTTTCTCACCGTGGAAACATCAAAAACCCTCATTGTCTCTCTGATTCTCTCTCGTCTTCACTATTGCAATCTTCTTCTAAATGGGCTTCCTCTTACTAAACTCTCCCCTCTACAATCTGTCCTGAATGCAGCTGCCAGACTCACCTTTCTGTCAAACTGGTACACAGACGCATCTACCTTGTGTCAGTCACTGTATTGGTTGCCCATCCATCACAGAATACAATATAAAATTATCACACTGACCGACAAATCCATTTATAGCGCTGCGCCCCCCTATATCTCCTCTCTCATCACTGTCTACCGCCCTAACCGTCCTCTCTGTTCTGCCAATGACCTTAGACTTGCATCCCCTGTTATTCGATCATTCCATTCCCACCTCCAAAACTTTTCTCGAGCTCTGGAATGCTTTACCCAAGACAATCAGATTAATCGCCAACTACAGCAGCTTCAAAACTGCCCTAAAATCACAACTGTATGGTCAGGCTTATCACACGACCTGATCACAGTGTAGTGTGCGGAGGTGTAGAACACTAACACCTTTTATCCTTCCTCCTCTGTTCCTCAGATCCTGGCCCCTCCATCTAGAAGTTACACTGCACTCCTTGCACTTAGTATATGTTTATTCACAGATACTGGCTGGTGACAGGTTCATACAGCTTCAGTTACTCAACCTTTTCTTTTCTATTTCTAAAAGATGGCTGGACCATTGTAGCAAACAAGCCCTCTGACCTCTTGTGTCCCCCTATCTCCTCATAGAATGTAAGCTCTGGTGAGCAGGGCCCTCACTCTTATTGTTTGGTACGCTTATTTCTTTGTCACATTGTAATGTCTCATATTGTCTGTTCATGTGTCCTCTGATTTGTACAGTGCTACGGAATATGCTGGCACTATATATATAAAGTTATTATTATTATTAATGCTCAGAGTCATTGCTGGGCAGTAAGGTACGCCCCCTCTGACAGTACAATGCTATGGAAGAGTACTGTCAGGGGGTCGTTCCTCACAGCCCAGCGATGGCACTAGGCAGTAAGGCCCACCCTTCTGACAGTGGAGAAATATCGGTGCTGAAACTAACTGCACCGATATCTCCAGCACCGGGGCACATTCCAGAAAAACTGAAGTCAGCTTTCTAGCAGTATATAATACTGCAAGTTTCAGAGGATGTGAAAGGTCCTCTTTAAACATTACATAATATCTGCCTCCCATTGAAATGAATGGGAGGAGGAAATTTTGGGCAAATTTCGAAAGCAAAAATTCCTTAAGGCCGGGGCCCCACTGCAGTGTTTTATAGTCACAGCAAAGTGGATGGGATTTTAGTGAATCCTATCCCCACTTTGCGGGAAAATACACGCATCAGACACGCTGCGATTTCCAAAACCATTTCCCTATAGGTATACTGGAAGCAGAAAGTCCGCAGAGGAAACCTGATGCCCTGCAGGAATTTCTCTTCTTTTTCCACCATGTGAACTTGCTCTAAGCCTTACTTGTGTCACTTAGGGAAAACTAACTTCATTTGCCACCATCCATGATGTGATGATGTAGCGGTCACATGATCAGAATGTCCCTGTAGGTGTGGCAACTGTCTTTTCCCATTGGGTAAGTTTATGGAGGTATGGTACCTGCTATTGGCTTTAAGTCTGCCTGCTTCAGTGGTAAGGTTTTCTTAGTCATATTGCTATAGACTGTCCTAACTGAGGGTTTTAAGTATCTATGTGATATTCTAACTGCCATCAGTAGCCCCATGTACCCCTGATAAAACCAGTAATGTAGGGGGGTCTGTGTTTGCTGTTTTGATTGCAGCTCTTCTGCCCACAATAATTTAGAGATCTATTGTCTGCAGTGATAGATGACACTTGATGCGATAAACACATTCTACATTACTGAGGAGTTAGATCCTAATGGGTTGTCTCATCATATGTTTTCGTTCAGATGAAGCCGCCTGCGTGTTAGCTGATCAATATGCATTTGGCTTCTGAAACCCCTGTGAACAAATACTGCAAAATTTCAGATAGGCACACATTTCTTCTACAGGGACTGCTACTTGGAAAATATAGTATTACAATTTTGTCAACTAAATGGGCAATTATGCAATACATGGCAAGTTAGAGTCAAGTCCAGTGTTATGTTTATGAGACAAACTCTTTAGCAAGGATCACTACTAAAGGACTTATTTTGCATTGAGCTTTATTTGAGTTTTGGTCTTTAACATATTTTATGCTGTTTTTGCCTGTAACTCTACTTGGAGTGTGCCGTGGTACATCCTTCAACCTTACATTCTAGTGGGGGAAGGGGGGGCAGTCAGTCTCTCTCACCACTAGAGAGGAGAACAGTGTGTAAACTGACCAGGGGTGTAACTAGGAAAGACTGAAACCCACCTCCAAACAGCATATCACCCCCTTTCCTGGCCCCCACATGATAAAATGCCCCATTTACACACACTGTAATGTCCCACAGTAGTCCCTCTACACAGTATAATGTCCCATAGCAACCCCATACAGTATAATGTCCCATAGCGGCCACCATGCTGTATGATGTACCATGGTGGCCTCCTACAGTATAATTTTCCATAGTGGCCCCTCCATACAGTATAATGTCCCATAGTAGCCCCAACAGTGTTTTTTTTGCAAATTTTTAAAAACTTCTGTGTTCGGCAGAGTGCCCTGGGGGAAACTACTACAGCCAACATCCATGCTTCAGGCCCCCTCTTCACCATTGCACCAACTCCTGTGGAGTACTAGAGCTTTATTGGAGCTTTTTTCAGCCATTGTGATCACTTCTACTCTGATCCTTCCTTAATTCCCCCACTGGGATGCTGCAGGTAGACTTACTATGTTCACCAGCAGCTGTACTGATATAAACTGTTTGGACTTATGATAGCACTGTTATGTGGTCATGGCATGATGAGGACCATAAAGCACAGGGAACTATGTTGGCGCCATATAAGCAAGACAAATAACTAAATAATGGCTAGCACAGACATCAACTTCAAGGACAGGAGCAGTTTTAAGGTAAACCTTCGGTACATATAGAGGTTAATAATAGGCCAAAAACTAAATAAGCAGTTTTCACCACTACTTAGATTTTAAAAGGGGTGCTAAAATTCTGATTTTAAATAGGCAGAAATGTAATAAAAAAATAAAAATAAATAAATAACCAATACTCAATTGTTCAGATACCTGTCACAGCAGTGCCACTGGTCGTGTGGTCTGCTCTGGTCTTATTTTATTTTCCTGCAGCAATGACATCATGTACATCCACTTGACTACTGTATCCACTCACTTTGCTCAGCTTTAGATTACTGAGGCTAGTGATTGGCTTCAGTGGTAACGTAGATGTACATGACATGTTTGCTGCAGGGTCACATCACGTGCAGAAATCTGTCTTTATCTGACCACAGTCTGACCTTCACACGGGCCCAGGTGAGGAAGGAGATGAAAAAGATCAATGCGAGGAAAGCCGCAGGGCCAGATGACATCAGTGCAAGGCTAATTAAGACTTGTGGGGACCAGCTGTGTGGTATAATTACATATATGTATAATATGAGCCTGAGGCAGGAAATAGTCCCTGAATTATGGAAATCTTCTTGTGTGGTACCAGTTCCAAAGAAACCTCACCCTATGGACCTCAACGACTACAGACCTGTAGCACTGACATCCCACTTGATGAAGATCTTAGAGAGATTGGTTCTCACACATCTTCGCCCTCTAGTGAGCCCCGCTATGGACCCTCTCCAGTTTGCTTATTGACCGGGCATTGGGGTACATGATGCCATCATCCACCTTCGGCACAGGGCTCTGTCTCACCTGGAAAAACCAGGGAACACGGTAAGAATAATGTTCTTTGATTTCTCCAGTACTTTTAACACCATACAGCCCAGGTTACTGAGAGACAAGCTGGGCCTTGCTGGAGTGGACCACCACCTCTCCAACTGGATCCTAGACTACCTCACAAATCGACCTCAATACGTGAGAGCCCAAGACTGTGTGTCAGGTACCGTGATCTGTAATACGGGGGGCACCTCAGGGTACGGTTCTCGCACCTTTCCTCTTCACACTGTACACTGCTGATTTTAGGTGCAACTCATCTAGCTGCTACCTACAGAAGTATTCTGACGACTCTGCAATAGTAGGCCTCATCACAGACGATGATGACAGGGAGTACAGAGAACTGAACCGTTTTTTTGTGGACTGGTGCCTCCAGAACCACCTGAAGATTAACGCGGGGAAGACCAAGATGATGGTGGTGGACTTCCGTAAAGGCAGATGCCCTCCAAAACCGGTGGACATCCTGGGGACGGGCATCGAGATTGTGAACACCTATAAGTACCTGGGTTTGCTCCTTAATAATAAGCTGGACTGGGCAGATCATATGGAGGCCCTGTACAGGAAGGGCCACAGCAGGCTCTACCTGCTTAGGAAGCTGAGAGCCTTTGGAATCCGGGGGGCACTTCTTAGGACTTTCTTCAACTCGGTAGTGGCATCAGCCATCTTCTTTGGAGTGGCCTGCTGGGGGAGCAGCATATCAACCAGGGACAGAAATAAACTTGACAAGCTGATTAGAAGGGCCAGCTCTGTCCTGGGAAGCCCACTGGACCCAGTGCAGGTGGTGGGTGACAGAAGGATACTGTCTGTGGTGAGCTCCATGCAGAAGAAGAAGTCCCATCCCATGCATGAGACTGTGATCGCGCTGAGCAGTACTGTCAGTGACCGACTGCTCCACCCTAGGTGTGAGAAGGAGCGCTATCGGAAGTCTTTCCTCCCCACCGCGGTTAGGCTGTACAACCAACACCGACCTAAGCGGAGATCATTACACACAGAGAACTGAAATATCTCTCTGCCTGTTAAATCCCCCCCCCCCCCCGCTACGTCCTATCTGTCTGTCTGCTATTAATGTAATGCCTCTCACCTTGGAACATTCCTGTACATGTTGTATTTGTATTTGTATCTGCTTATCTTATCTTATCTTTGCTGCTGTAACACGCTGAATTTCCCCATTGTGGGACTATTAAAGGACTATTATGTACCACACATCATTGCTGCACCACCATTTTGGGGGGGATCTGGTCTAAGGGTAGCAGCACACGACCATGTTTCACCTGTGAAACACGGTCTGTGTGTTAGCCAGATTTACCGGCTTGAACTTTGTGCTGGGAGCGGGACTCCTTGCATCCTAGTTACAGTATCTACGATGCTAGTAGTCCCTGCGACATATTGTCCCGTACTGTAATTGGTAGATAGATAACTAGGATGCTAGAAATCCCACTCCCAGCACAAAGTTCAAGCCGGTAAATCTGGCAAACACACGGACCGTGTTTCACGGGTGAAACATGGTCGTGTGCTGCTAACCTTAGTTCTACACTTAGTTAGATCTGTTTTTGGATTTTTTGACAATTGAATTAAAAAAGTATATAACTATATTAAAATACATTTATGTTTCAGTCCTTTATGATTTGATAAAAGTTGCCATATCCTCCCAAAGACTGAATGACAACAACTGCTTAGGCAGGACTATTACTAATCTCACTCTTTTCCAGTCATTATCCTAAATGATGAGTGTGAACTATTTCAAACCAAATATATTTTTTTACATCTTTACTAAAATCGTGGATAGGTACTGGTTCAGACTAATAGCAATTTATCCATAAAACAAGTTTACTATTGAAAAGTTCTGGGACTCAGCTTTAAATAGAAGTATGAAGGCACAGGCCATTGTATTGTGATCTACTAGTCGTGGCTGTCTACAACAAACATGAAAGATGTTCTCGGACAATTCACAGAATGGGCATTATGGGCAGGTGGAATATATTTATATATTGTTTATTTGCTACTACATGACCTCATCCTCTCCCTGTGTCCCAATATACTCCCTAGAATTTAATGACTCTCTTTGTCTTCATGATGTTCTTCTTACATTCCTGAGGTTTGTCCTTCATAGGATTAATTATGACCGAGATCAGCTTGCACTGAATTTCAGTAGCACTTGCCTCAGGCTTAGCTCCACATACATCTATTTTCTGGTCTTTCCAGTTTCATCACTGAAGCATAGAGTATTTGTCCAGTCATATGTCACTAATATGTTTACCCATCCGTTTGAATTTCCACCGTACACGTTGTCATTTCTGAATTTGTGTACTCTGTAATTGGATGCTAAATAAGCTTTTGTAGCTGTATAGCCCAGCCTTTGCTCTGTTAAATGACTGACACCAGACAAAACTGAAAATGACACGTTTCACTATGCCACCAGATCTGAAAGACCCATGCTGTAAGAACGTGGGTGCCCCTTCTTAAATCCCACATCAGTGTAAAAGGAATCCAATATACAACTGCTGTAAATTTTTACGTAAAAAGATGAAAGTAGTAATGTTAAGTAGTTTCCGTTTTCCTTCTTGCTACCTTTTTAGTTGCATTGTTTTATGTATGCATACTAACTTTAGGTAATTTACTATTGCTTGTACAGCACCATCATATTCCTCAGCAGCTTTCAAAGAATAGTATCAAATGTCACATGGTACAATTTGTAATATTTGTAATTGATGTTCATTTTGGTTTTAACGTTTTAACAATGGAATGTGCCTGAAACTATTTTCTTATTCCATGGAACTCCTTAGGGTACTTGTTCATAATCAGGATTTACATGTGGAAAATTCACTGAAAAATTAATATGTACACACAGAAAATTCTCAGCAACAGAGGTGGATTTTGGTGTGGATTTTCACACATGTACATGTGGATTTTTGAGCAGATTTTAAAATGTGGTTTTTGAAGCCATTTTTTTAAATCTTAGAAGAAGAAAAAGAGGAATTGAAGCTTAATATCATAGTCACAGCTAAGGGGGAGTTCACACTACTGTTACTAATGTCTGTTGCTGTCTTCCATTATAGAATGGCAGCAACGGACATTAAACTGTCACAGAGTACGATCCCAGACTGATTCTGTGTCCGTTCCCATTGACACTAACATGTAAACGCTAGCTTCCGTTTACTTTTGTAGCGGAAGATAAAGTAATGCAAGCAGGATTCGGTCTCTATTCTCCTATAGTCTGCCTCTGTTTCATTTTTCAGTTGTATTCGGTCTCTGTTCTCCTGTATTCTGTCTCTATTTCATTTTTCAGCTGTATTCGGTCTCTATTCTCTTGTAATCTGCCTTTATTTCACTTTTCAACTGTATTCGGTCTCTGTTCTCCTGTATTCTGTCTCTATTTCATTCTTCAGCTGTATTCAGTCTCTATTCTCCTGTATTCTGTCTCTATGTCAAGTTTCAGCTGTATATTGCCTCTATTCTCTTGTACTCTACCTCTGTTCCGCTTTTCAGCTGTATTCGGTCGATATTCTTCTATATTCTGCTTCTATTTCACTTTTCAACTGTATTTGGTCTCTATTTTCTTGTATTCTTCCCCTATTTTACTTTTCAGCTGTATTCGGGCTCTGTTGTCCTGCATTCTCCTTTCACTTACTCTCCTATTCTATCTCTTATTCTCCTGTTTTTTCTGTTCTTCTATGCTCGGTCCAGTCAGCACACAGTAAATTATCATGTGTGCTGCCATTCAGTCAACACTTCACTGTTCAGTGACCACAGAAATGGTGGCTTCACTGTGAGGAAGAAAAAAGAGAATGAACAGGGCATCACAAGATCAGCAAGAACCAATGTTCATCGGCTCTTACCGAGAGAAAGATAGGCAGGACATACATTAATCTCTGAACATTGTTTGAGCCACAAAGGCCAGGGCTCAGGACAGTGGCAAAGCTATAAGTGCCCTCCCCCCTTCTAATGTACAGCCCTTCCAGAGGCTGGTGTATCTATGTGCACAGCACAGGCTGTAACCACCCCTTACGGATGTCCCACCCTCCCAGTTTAGTATGATAGAAGTGCCCCCCTTCCTTCTGATGCTGTATGTGTGCATGCCCAGCACAAGTGGTAGTTGCTCCTTCCGAATGTCCCAACCTCCAAACTGCCACCTTAGTGAACCATATGCTCAGGCAGGAGAGCAGGACATCCAAAAGGGGCAACTCATCTTGTTCTGTGCTTTGCTGATGTTCTGAGCTGTTGTGATATGGTTGTGGATGGAGGGTCATGTTGCCTGTCCCATCCATCAGTGACTACATCAGGACTGCAAATCATCTGAAATCTGGCAGTGGCTCGTGACCTCTCCCAGAATTCGCAACACGACCCACACTTTGGAAAGCCATGGAATAGGGGATAACGCAGTATCTTACAGAATCATCATACAGGATTCCTGAAGCGCTGCAATACTGATCTGTAGGGGCTACTTAATACAATAGTGTACATGTACACTATTGTACATGGCTTTGCTGTATGCACATTTGGTAGTGAATTCTAGCTATTACTATGTTTGGAAATGGCATTTAATAAAAAAAACAAAAAAAACCTTTCACTTTCATTGTATTGCTCAGTGTTACAGAGTTTCTGCCACCAAAATTCTGCAACGAATATGAATTGTTAGAATCTGACTCCATATTTCTATAGGACTGTAGGGAATTCTAAATTCCTGTAGCTATCCTGCGGGGGCAACATTAGTCACTGACATTCCCTACTTTATTAAACAGAACTGAAAAAGAATTAGCAAATTTTACATTTAGATAGTAAACATAAAAAATTGGCACAAATCTGAATGAAAACCTATACACATTGCAACTGCTCCTTTATTGCCTAAAATACCTATGTGCTGCAATCTGACGCTATATGACTTCTTTGTGTATAACTGATTCAATGGAAAATATAATACAGAAGTTTATATTTTCTGGTAAGATGTATTATTTTTAATATTCCCTATATAGAGACAGCAGAGCTGCCTGGTAATATCTACAGTATGCTAACTTCTTTTTAATGGTCTTATTATAATATGTGATACTGCTGTAAAACAAGGTACTCACATAATAGCCGTAATTTGGTATGAATGAAATACGCATTCAATGTCTTTTGTAAAATGATCTGTGCAACATCAATTGCCTCAGGTGGCTCACTCATTGTAAATGTAGCAATGGTGCTCAGAGAAACATTATTCAATATACACCATACAATAATGATGTGATCCACAATGTATTATAAAGTCAACTGAATTGATGCACTAGAGTGCCACAAATGTGCTCAAACACACATACACATACAATAACAACTTGTACTAAAGAATATGGATTATAACACTAGGACATACTAGGTTGCTTAGATTATTAACCCCTTAATGACAGACTATTTTGGGCTTCAGGATGTGGCATACTTTTTAAATTTTTTTTCATCCCTGCCTATTAAGAGCTAATTTATTTATTATTAAATTGCTATATTTTAGGAACCAAAACTTTTAAACATTGATTGAGATATGTAAGGACATATTTTTTACGGGACACACTTTAGTTTTCAGCAGTACTCTTTTGGGGTGCATTTGCCTTTTTGTTCACTTTTTATTACATATTTTTGAAGGCGAGATTAATAAAAACAGCAATTTTTGTGTTTTTTATGTATATTTTTTGCAGTGTTCAATGTGGGTTAAATAATGTAAATAACATAACTTTTTAGTTCATGCAGTGTTGGATGTGGTGATACCAATCATGTGCAGAGTTCTTTATTTTTAATATAATAAAACTATGGGAAAAATAGTGGGGTTTTTTTTTTCACTTTTAAGGCTAAAGCCCCACCTAGGGAGCTGCAGCTGAATAACGCTGCAGCGGAAATGCATCACGGATTTTTCCACAGCATTTTTCACAGTCCGCAGAGTTTTTGCAACGTGGGGCCCCGGCCCTTTTTAAACTTTTTTTTTCCACTACAAGACTTGAACATGCAATCACTTCTGCAGTGTATTGTACATGTTAGTTTTACCCTGAAATCCAATCTTTAAGACCCAGTCTCTGTCTGGAACTATTAGGTGTTTATACATGGGACTGCCTTTGGCTGCCATGGCAACCCCGGGCAGATTGCAAAACTCTTCCCTCTGTCATTTGACATGCAAAGTTCTGTATTGGCTGTGGCATGTAAAGGGTTAAACTACTGGGGATTGAAACGTAACTAAACTTTCGGACAACTTTTGATTTCTGGCTGTATTTGTGTCATAAATAAATTTTGGAACATACTTTATTAACAAATTTTGGCTCCTTTCTGTGAAATTCAGCATTTTTTCACTCTTTCCCTTGTTTCTGTATTGACAGCTGTTCCTTCCTCTCACTGAATGTTACTGTGTATGGAGTACTGGGCTGTGTAACATGCAGAGAAAATGAGGGTGGGGAGGGTCACTTCAAAGTGTTATATCTTGGACATTAGAAAACCTACAAACTTGCTTTTAGTGTCATATGAGGAGACTCTTCTTATTCTCTTCTTTGACATCACACTAAGGTTACAGTGCTATCTACATTATTTTCAGCGATATCACTGGTTGAAAACATAGTGCATAGGATTGCACAGTAACATTCAGTGAGAGGCAGGAAGAGCTCTCAATACAGAAACAAGGGAAAAATTGAAAAAACGCAGTATTTCACAGAAAGGATCCAAAATTTGTTATTAAAGAATATTACAAAATTTATTAATGACACAAATACTGCCAGAAAATCAAAAGTTGTCAGAAAGTTTAGTTACGCTTTAAAGCTATCTGTACCCAGCAGCTGCAGCAGACACTTGGCTATAAGTGTCAGCCAGGCTCCTGATGCTTATATGGGTATATTAACAGTGCCCGCGCGATCATCATGACAAATATATCTGAAGCATTAACTGCTCCTTGCTCATGACAGATATATTTGTCATGGAGACTTATAGGGCTAAATGAGAAAATTTAACCCCTTTCCGCCAGTGACATTTTTCAATTTTGGTTTTTGACTCCCTGCCTCCCATAACTTTTTTATTTTTCAGTTCACAGAGCCACATGAGGGATTAATGTTTGCAGGACAAATTGTTCTTCATAATGGTACCGTTTATTATTCTGTACAATGTTTTGGGAAGATGGATAAAAATTCTGAATGGGGGGAATTGGAAAAAAGTGCATTGCATTTGTGCGACTTTCTTTCAGGGTTTGTTTTTACGGAGTTCATTCTGCAGCCACAATGAAATGTCACCTGTATTCTATGTTTCAGTATGATTCGGGTGATACCAAATTTATATAGTTTTATTTACATTTTAACAATTTTTTCTTAAATTTGCCATATTCTGACACCCATAACTTTTTTATATCTCTGTGTACGGGAATGCCTAGGGCGTCTTTTTTTGCAGGGCCAGGTGTACTTTTTAGTTATACAATTTTGGGAAATATCTGTTGCTTTTATCACTTTTTCTTCAAATTTTTATCAGAGGTAAAACTGCGAAAAAAATGCGGTTTAGCACTTTTAATTTTTTTTTCCCGATACAGCGTTCACCATATTTTTATAAATTTGTAGACCGGGTGTTTTCGGATGCAAGGATACCTAATGGGTATGTGTTTTACAGTATTGAAGTACTTTGATATGTGTTCTAGGGAAAGGGGGGAGGGGTGATTTTAATTTTTTATATTTTTTACTTTTTTTATTTTTTTTTCTTGCACTTATTAGACCCCCTAGGGGGTCTTGAACCCCAGGGGGTCTGATCGTTAATGCAATGCATTCCAATGCTAATGCATTCCAATGCATTGCAAAATAACGGTACTTCTATTGCAGCCTGCAATAGAAGATAGTGAGAGACAGGCCTGGAAGCCTTCAAAAGGCTACTGTCTGTCATAGTAATGGGTACTGATTGCAGGCATTAGCGCCGAGTCTCTGCAGAGACCCGGTGGCTATGATGGCCGCTTAGCTCCTGAGCTGTCGCCATATTTAAATACCCGACATCCACCATACTATTATGGCGGATGTCGGGAAAGGTTTAAATACACCGCAGATCTGTCACCTGAATATGTTTACTATGTAAGACTGGCCATACAGATAGAATGACTGTTTCGCCAACAACTATCATTCGGTATTCTCCCCATACACATGCATGGTTGGTTCAAACATGCTTATGTTGTAAACGGATAGATGGGAGAAAGCCACTGCCAGACACCTCTTATTTTTCCAGGAACAAAAGAATGGGGCATGCTAAGGTTCAAAATGCTGGAACCTGATGTTGAGGGAAAGTGAGGAGGCTCCCTTATACAATACTAGATCAGCCAATTTTGAAATTGGGGGGTTCTCCCTGATTTGAGTGTGTATAGCCATCTCAAAGGGAACCCCTCACCAGGGGCCACTAAACCACCAGCATGTCATTATGCAGTGGGGTTCCCAAACCTGCCAATATTAAAACTTAATGTATTATATAACTTACTCACTTCAGTACTGGATCAGTTCCCCTGGTTCAGGACCAGCCCTATTTTCGTTTTTGAGGGCTATAACATTTTTTTAATTTGAGTTATTCAACCAATTTTTGCATCTTTTTTCAGTGACACATAGGGCTTTATTTTATGTTATTTTTATTTCTGCATGTTTTTTTATTTTTTTTTAGATCTGGGAAAATGTAAACAAAAAAGGTAGGAAAATGTGTCTGTTTTTAGGTTTTTTTTGAATAGCACAAAGTGCTGCAAAAAATTTTTTTTAAATAGTTTTCCCTCTCCGTTATGGTAATTTTTATTTTGAATTGTGTTGTTTGGGGGGGGGGGGGGGAAGGGGGTTAGAGCCCATGATGTGGGTGTAGCATTGGCAAATTAGTTTTGAAATTATTTTACTTTCATTTTTATTTTTTATTTTTCTATTTATTTATTTAACATTCTGTCGCCATAAGGTCACAATAGACCTTTGGTGGCATTTTAACAGTATTTTTAGGTGGGTGGGCTGATTTCCCCTATAACTGGGGCTGACACAATTACAGGAGGAATGCAGGCTCCTGGCCATAACTGGAGAGGTTATCTGGGTCCTGTAGGACCCAGAAGCTTTAACAGTCTCTGATCCCCGGCAGATCACGGGACCACTGAGTCAGAGGGAACCACATCATTGCAAATGGACAACCGTGTACCTGTGTGTTCATCACATGACCATGAAGCCAGAGGCGTAGCTAGCGGGGGTGAAGAGGAAGCGACTGCCCTGGGTCCACTGACTATGTGGGGCTCACCCCGGGACCGCCATTAATATATCCTTTATCTCTAACTGGATTGGTGTCTGCAGACACCAATCTAGTTAAAACGTATCCTGCAACTTAACAGTATTGTAAACAGCAAGCCAATATAGGCCTTTGGTTTACAAGACCCCGAGACCACAGATGGATGTCTGGTTCTCAGCACAGGCGGCGCAATGACGTCACAACATCACGCCACCTGCTCTCAGACACAGAGGTCCTGTGCATGGACAGGGAGGAGACAGAGGCTCCATTCATCAGGATTGCAGGTAGGTGAGTATTACTTTTTTTGTTGTTTTTTTAGCGCAGTTGTGGATATATTAATAGTATAAGGGGTGGTTAGGAGGGGGAATTATAACTAAGGGAGTTATTACGGGGTATTATGAATACAAGGAGGAGGTTATTTATATAAGGAGCCATTAGGGGGCATCATTTATATTAGGAGGCATTATGAACATAAGGGGGTGGTCATTGATATAAGGGGTCATTAGAGGTGCAGTAATTATGTCAGGGGGAATCAGGGTCATAATATGAGGGTCAATTAATTTAATTAAAGTGGTACTTGGGCTTTATTAAGACTAAGGCCCCACGTAGCGGGCTGCAGCAAACAAAGCGCTGCAGGAAAAACCGCGGCGGTAACATTGTGGTTTTTCCCACAGCGCTTATCACAGAAGGTTCGCAGAGGTTTCCTCTGTGGAGATTCTGTTTTCAATACACCTATAGTACAGACCAAAAGTTTGGACACACCTTCTCATTACAAGAGTTTTCTTTATTTTCATGACTATAAAAATTGTAGATTCACACTGAAGGCATCAAAACTATGAATTAACACATGTGGAATTATATACTTAACAAAAAAGTGTGAAACAACTGAAAATATGTCTTATATTCTAGGTTCTTCAAAGTAGCCACCTTTTGCGTTGATTACTGCTTTGCACACTCTTGGCGTTCTCTTGATGAGCTTTAAGAGGTAGTCACCTGAAATGGTTTTCCAACAGTCTTTAAGGAGTTCCCAGAGATGCTTAGCACTTGTTGGCCCTTTTGCTTTCACTCTCCGGTCCAGCTCACCCCAAACCATCTCGATTGGGTTCAGGTCTGGTGACTTTGGAGGCCAGGTCATCTGGCGTAGCACCCCATCACTCTCCTTCTTGGTCAAATGGCCTGTTTATATCATATGCTGTCTGTTTATAGTGACCGTGTGATGTCATTCCAGTCTTGTCACATAGATGTGTATAGGACGAGGCCGTATTTACATTACATGGCCGCTATGAAAAGAATGACACTGTGTAAACAGAGAAGTGGTCACGGCGCTTACACAGGTACCAATCATTTTTTTCCCTTGTTTTTTTTTTTTTTTTTTTCCTTTTTAATTAGGAAACACCTGGGGCATTATTAATAAGGGGCAGTATTTAAAGGGGTGCACAGGGACGTTAATAATTTAAAGATGCACTTGTGGGTATTATTCATTATGGGGGGGGTTATATTATATATTTTATAATTGGGGGTAGCAGCAGGATGGGGGCTTTGTGTAGGTGAGGACAATGTGGGTCAGCTGCCTGGAAAAGTAAGGAGGTAAAGATGTCTGTGTTGCAAACTTTATAGAGACTGGAAGAAGTGGTCATGGCGGTCTAGATGGAAGAGATGGGGAATGTGAACGATTAGTCAGAGATGTCACCTGTAAGTCACTAAATGTTACTGTCCTGTATTCACCTAAATCGTATGCAGAGTCCTGTGTAGAGATGCTATATACCACTATACACTCACTGTATACTGATAGTATCAGTATATGAACATGTCCAAGTTGGGGGCCCACTTGGACATGTTTCCCCCCCCCGTGCTGAATCCCTAGCTACACCTCAGCATGAAGCATATATAACATAACCATGAACTGATTTTTATTCACTGAATGTAAGTAGAATGAATGACAGCAATCAGAGATCTAGAAAACCATGAGGAATTGGAACAGAAAGTATATTGAAAAACTCTATAACTTTTTATTATACAAACAATAACATTTGTCTTATGATATTGGTCTGAAACTGGACAACCCTTTTAAAGTATTGGAGGTGTCTGCAGGACTTAATGGGTAGTGGATGGTCAGTGAACTTTACACATCATAATCAATGTTTTTATGTAACAGTTTTACACTGTCAGTCAGGGGCCTGCAAAAGGTTTCCTGGGCCAACAACTATAGCGCACAGATACAGTGGGGAAAAAAAAGTATTTAGTCAGCCACCAATTGTGCAAGATCTCCCACTTAAAAAGATGAGAGAGGCCTGTAATTTTTAAGAATTTATTTGCAAATTATGGTGGAAAATAAGTATTTGGTCACCTACAAACAAGCAAGATTTCTGGCTCTCACAGACCTGTAAGTTCTTCTGTAAGAGGCTCCTCTGTCCTCCACTCATTACCTGTAATAATGGCTCCTGTATGAAATTGTTATGAGTATAAAAGACATCAGACATAAAAGCTGGGACTAACGTAACAAAGGCTACCGTCAGTAACACACTACGCCGCCAGGGACTCAGATCCTGCAGTGCCAGACGTGTCCCCCTGCTTAAGCCAGTACATATCCGGGCCCATCTGAAGTTTGCTAGAGAGCATTTGGATGTTCCAGAAGATTATTTGGAGAATGTCATATGGTCAGATGAAACTAAAGTAGAACTGTTTGGTAGAAACACAACTCGTCGTGTTTGGAGGAGAGTGAATGCTGAGTTGCATTCAAAGAACACTATACCTACTGTGAAGCATGGGGGTGGCAACATCATGCTTTGGGGCTGTTTCTCTGCAAAGGGACCAGGACGACTGATCCGTGTACATGAAAGAATGAATGGGGCCATGTATCTAAGATTTTGAGTGCAAACCTCCTTCCATCAGCAAGGGCATTGAAGATGAAACATGGCTGGGTCTTTCAGCATGACAATGATCCCAAGCACACCGCCAGTGCAATGGAGGAGTGGCTTCGTAAGAAGCATTGCAAGGTCCTGGAGTGGCCTAGCCCGTCTCCAGATCTCAACCCCATCGAAAACCTTTGGAGGGAGTTGAAAGTCCGTGTTGCCCAGCAACAGCCCCAAAACATCACTGCTCTAGAGGAAATCTGCATGGAGGAATGGGCCAACATACCAGCAACAGTGTGTGCCAACCTTGTGAAGACTTACAGAAAACGTTTGACCTCTGTCATTGCCAACAAAGGATATGTAACAAAGTACTGAGATGAACTTTTGTTATTGACCAAATACTTATTTTCCACCATAATTTGCAAAAAAATTCTTTAAAAATCAGACAATGTGATTTTCTGGATTTGTTTTCTCATTTTGTCTCTCATAGTTGAGGTCTACCTATTATGACATTTACAGGCCTCTCTCATCTTTTTAAGTGGGAGAACTTGCACAGTTGGTGGCTGACTAAATATTTTTTTTCACCACTGTACTTATGCATTTAAATTATCACTTTAATTTCAAGAAATGTATGCCCAGATGATGTAATATGTATGTTAGGGTCTTGCCAGATGTAGCAATTTCCTCACACTACTGCAGGGGTCTGGGAGGAAGGACAGAGACAAGTGAGCCCTAATCTCACCCCAGCCACTGTCCCTTCCTATTGCCTCATTTTACCCTAAACGGTAAAAGGACAACTCGAAGACGAGCCCTATACTGAGTAAAGTGACACACAGAACAAGACAAACAACAGAGAAGAATGGTAAACAAGCCAGGGGTCACAACCAGAGAAGCAAAAGTGGTACCAAATCGAAATCCAAGAGAGTAGTCACAAGGCAAGCCAAAGGTTAGAGATAATAGCAAGGTAAAAATCAAAGGTACAAAGAAAGCAGGCAAAGTCAGTGCAATAACAGGCAACTTGCTGTGAAAGTGACATCCCGTATATAGAAAGTCTGGGCCCAGCCCCAGACCTGATAGGCACACAGGCTGTCAATCACACAGGCAAGGTAAAGATTAACTCTATGCGGTCCAGAGAGAAACAATGCTAAGAACACAGGTGTGGCTGGGAATCCATTACACAGCAAGGAAACTAGGACCATGTTCAGACTAAGCATCCAGAATCCTAAGCAAAGAATCAAACTGAGGACGCCTCCTACACCGCAGCATGCGAGCAGAGGGTTGCGTAGAGACCTGAACAGGCAGAGACATAACAATGTAATAAACTAGCAAAACTACAAACTGCTTTACTTAATGAAACTTATGCTTCATAGAGCCAGCGTACAGGCAGCATTAGAGGGTCCAAACATAACTTTGCATGGGGATGCAAATCCATGTTTGCACTGGCCATAAACATAACTGATTAATTGTTGTTTGGCCTCCATTTCAATTGCCCTGTCTGCAATACAACTATACTAGGCCTATTGGCAGCAACATATGGTTTCTGTCATGTTTCCTTATAGCTGTTAAATGCTAGTAGCGTTACTTTTCCACAGCATTAGAATAAAATATACTTCAAACCCTGTGTGTATGAATAATGCTTTAATATCATCTGCCTGCACAAAGATCTCCAGTTTTGATCATTTTCAGAAACATTGATATACATGATTGTAAAATGTTGGCATTTTTCTTTATTAGCTTTATTTGTATCTATGTTCTTTAGGTTTAGTATTCCATTAATCATATTTGTTTTCTTAATCAATCATATCTGTTTATTAGAGTTGACATCACCTAGAGAATTCTCACTGCCAATAAAAAGTTAATAATAGTCATTAAACCCCAGGAGGATGTTCAGCGATATAATTCAGAGGGGTATTGATCATTCCCTACAGGCATGTGGCATCTTCTGAAATATGTTGCACTTACAACAAAGTGCAATCTAGTCATCTAGTGAAAGAACATAATGTGCTTATAATGGATATCACTTGCATGGTCAGGAACCAACGTATTATTAGATCTCGGGGGCGTAGCTATAGAGGGTGTAGTAGTCCATCTGCACATAAAATATATCACTATTCTAAATGGCACAGGGTAGGCAGGGGCCCCAATACAGGTTTTGCAGTATGGCTCAGGAAGTTCAAATTATGTCTTTCAAGTTATGATCTATTAGATCTTCAAAATGTATTTTACTGTTAACGTGTGTCAGGGACAACAAGCCATAGACATAACACCTACATGAAGATGCTAGATTTAGTGATGACTACTGGCATGACATGATAACAATATGATGAAATTAATGTATATTTTTGTTAAAATAAGACAGTAGTTAGTCCTCATGCACACGACCGAGTGTGCAGCCCAAAGGAGTTCTGATTTTTAATAGTTGGCATCGGATGACATTCTAGTGCCTTCTATCTGATTTAAACGGCAATTCCAATCCATTTTCATAGATCTGAATTGGACATGATTTGTAACCCTCGGCACAAAACGAATCAGCAGAACCCTCCTCGAACTGCACTCGGTTGTGTGCTAGAGGCTTAATGCCTCATTCTCTCCTGAGTGCTCAGTATTATCCTACATTATATTTGACTGTTATGTTTGTCGCATACCAAACAATGTAGCATAGTTTTGCACATTTGTAAACAAAATTTAACTGTTTTTGATGTATTTCCTTCCTTTAAAGTCAATATCAAAACTGAATTTAAAGGTCATAAATTACATTATTTGTCACCCATGACATGAGATGTTCCATCTCTCCCCTCAACCTATGAATTGTATACGAGGGGGACCAGGCAGCACAGAGCAGGAACAGCTGTTAATCGGTCAGATATTTATGGGGGGGGGGGTTTAATAACTTCACACTAGTGTTCGGTTTTCTGTTCTTCGGGTCCGCTTGGTGACCCGAAAACGGAAACCTAATCTGCTTAAAAAGCGGTTCACCTGTGGAAACCTGCGGTCCCCATAGATTATAATAAGGTCTGCAGGGTTTCCGACAGGTTTCCACCCGAAAAATGCGGAAAAATACAGAGAGAAAAGTCCGGCTTGCATTTTTCAAGCGGATTCAGAGTTTGAACGCTGGTGTGAACCCAGCTTAAGCTGCTTTTTTTCCAGCCTTACTAATATAGATGAGGGTCCCCCAATGCCCCAATTGTTAGATTTGCAGAGCGCAGTGGGATGCTGGAGTCTGTGGTCAGCCTCCTCTGCTGGTGACCCAACTCTCTGCCACATGACCAGCCCTGCTCTACTCTATGTATAGGCAAGATAGAGCAGAGTCAGTGATGTAACCAAGAACCAGAGAGCCAGTGGAAGAGGCTGGGCACAGAGACTTTCAGCACCCCACCACACTGCAAATCTATTGTATGGAGCACCAGGGGATCGTCAGCTATATGAGTAAGGCTGTTTATCCAGTGCAGTGAATACATCATATTATCTCACCACAACCCTTTAAATGGCTGGAATAATAGATTATACTATCTGTGCAAGGAATATGTTTGGTAATGGTTAAAGGGAATATATCATCAAGAATTCACCATAACAATGTTGTGTAGGACTGTTAGCAAACATTCCAAATATACCTTTGATTCTCCCAAACAGAGGTTCATTGTTGGTTATTTAGTAATATGAGTTTGGAACTGCAATGGGGGTGTCTCTAAATTCCTTATACTAGACCATCCCAGTGCTGCTTCGCACTGCCAATTCAGCCTGAGTTTGGACCTTCCCACCTCACCTCCTCCTCTGCTGCATGTGAGGCCACTGGATAGATGTAGTATTTATTTTTATATATAGTAATAGACATTAGTCCAGCTATGTAGATGCCATTTCATTCCATCCTGAACCTTGTGCTTTTGTCTATACTAGGTACTGGCCCCATCATGTGATCAAAAAGATTGTCCCCTTTCACTCTTCCCTTTGACTGCTGCAAACATTAGTGATTGTGGCATCTAAAAGGTTAAACACTCTCTCATAGAAATCAACAAGTAATATTTTGACTGATTTTGCATTTATCCAAATGGCTTCTGTTTAGAAAATCTCAGAGCAGAGAAGTAGTTCAAGCAAGATGGTTGCCTCTATAATCAAGTAAAGAAAATAAATCAATTCTTAATCAGAAAAGAAAAACAGATTAGAAGGAAGAAATGTTCTAGTGTCTGGTTTTAATTAGTAAAAAATATTAAATTATACATTCCCTTTAAGGTGTTAACATTGCCTTGAAATGATGCTTCTAACAATAATATTGCAGAATATCTGTTGAAAATCCAGAAGTGCTCACACAGAATGTGACAACAGATTTAGAATAAGCATCACACTGAATTAAGAAATAATAATTTAAGCAATCTGTCCTGGGAACACATGAAGCCTAAAGCATAGAACATCATCAGTTTTAACATATCTTGTCTTCAGTAGTCCTCTCATTATAGACAGATACAGATCAGCCACCAGATTTTATAGCATAAAGCAAACTACAAGTATATGTAAATAGATCTTGTAGTTTAAAGCAGAAGCCCACTTACAGTATAAGCCTAAAATTGATTAAGAAGTCAGTGTCTATGCAATGCTTACTTGCTTTTTATTTACAGTATTAGCCATTTGTCTGCTTTTTGCCATGTTCACACACACAATGAAAATTCTCAATACAGACCAGCAAATTAAGGACACAACCTTATTCACTTTGTACTGCACTTTTAGATATATATTTGATTATAAATGAGGCAAACCCTCCTCTGGCCCATGCGCCTGGAAGGATATCTACACCAGCTCATAGGTGGCGTGGAATACAAGCATCATGCATACCCTTTCTATGTCCCCTTTAAAGAAAAGAAAACTGGTGTACAAGGCATAATAAATCTTCCACACTGTGTCATTAAATTGGATTGGCTTAGGGCTACTCGTGAGGTCATTGTCTAACTGGACCCTTGGTATTCACTCTTTAACCCTTGGCTCTGCTGCAGGGAACTACCAGGTTGCTACCTCTAGGAGTAGGGAGAGTAACAGGTGGGTCAAGAGATGCTATGTGTATCACCAAAGGGTAGCCAGAGATATGGTCTAAGAATGATCTGAGGTCATGGTGTGGGAATGCGTGGTCATTTCAAGCTTTTTGGAAAGAGATACATAGGTTTCTAAACACAGCTGTACGCTGGATTGTACACTGGAAGTCAGTCTATTGGATCTGGTTAAAGAGATCCTCCCCACTAAGTACGGCTGGAAGATACACAGACTCCTTTTGTATTATGCGAGGAAAACTATATTGCTCAATTGTAAACCCCCTAGGCTTTCGTCCGTTTGTTTTTGCATTATGCCCTACTTTCCTTTGCATTATACCATGTGTATTACATATTGTGTTTTGCATTGTCATCTCTACTCTGCCCAACTCTATTACTTTTCATTGCATTGGATTGTTGTCGCTGTGCTTTGTACTTGTTTCTGTTATTGCACAGTTGGTTGTTATGTTAGAAGCTGTAAAAATAAATATAAAAAAGGATGATCTGAGGTCAAGGCATGTACATTTCATACGTAAAGGTAATTCATACAGAGGTCAAGGCTAGCAGCACAGAATCAGTATAGTAATTCAGGCAAAAAGTAGGGCAGGCAACATAAGCCCATAGTCAGATAACAGGTCAAGCACAGGTAAACAGCAAGAACACAGAAAACACACCTTTCCAGGAATCAGACTACACTAGGAACCTGCCTTCTCAGGCATCTTCCTGTGGGAGAAGGTGCCCCATAATCAATAGGAATTAGCTAATAATTCACAAGCAGGCCAGCACACAGCCTTGAAAAGGAAGGGGGTATGTGCAGCCTCGGTGATGGTGCAGAGAAACGCTTTAGTGACCTCGAGTAACCCTGAGTCTTGTGACCACCAGGAGGAATGAGAGGCCAATGTTCAAGGATCACCAGCATTATACTTGTATTTTAGTCATGTTACTTTATAATCAGAATTATACACTACACACAAGGACTAGAACATGAAACATTTTTACTGCTACACGTCTTGTAAATGGACAGTCAAATTAAGTTGTGCAATCTATATTAGCTGTGGTTTGGAGTACTTCAGATGAAGACATCAATAGTTAATGTAAGTAAATTGTCAAAGCAATAAACAATAAAATGCATTATTGGTACCTTGTTAATGATGTAAATGTCCTCTCCTGAGAATTGTAGAAGAAAGCCTCCAGTGATTGCATACCAGAGATGTATCTCTTTCTATTGCACGCTCAACTCAAGATAAATATTTTGCATCATGTCTCATGAGATCCTTTCTCCTGACTACCACTTAGGCCCCATTCATTGAGGTCAGTGAGAATGGGCCACAAAATGGACAGAAATTGGACCTGTCCATGGCCCCATACATAGGACCGTGAAAATACACAGTCGTATTTATGGGGCCATATAAATAAATGGATCACCATGCTAGCTGTCAAAAAAACAGATAGCACATTGACAGTGCACACAGTCATCTGCATGAGGCTTTATTGCCAGTTCTACTTCTATGTATAGGATAGTTTCAATAAAGGTTATAAATTTCCTTGCAGACATCAGACAAATGATATGGAGGTTTTCGTATAATCTTATCATATCATGGGGGGGAAAACGTCAGGATCTCCATATGCATACTGACTTTAGAAATTCCTTGGGAGACTGAGGGGGATACATACTTGACCACTATATCCAATTGTCAGAGGATGGACCACTTGTTAGATCTTGCAGTTATGAGGTTGGAAGAACATTGGCCCATGGTAACATTATGGATCATCTGGATCACTTTTTTTCCCAAAAGGAGGTGAGAAATCTGTATAAACAGAAGATATGTAGGGTATTTTATACCTGACTTTTTGGAGCTAATCAATGCTATTTAAGGCTGCATGTACCGGTTGTACAGTTTTAATGTGTACAGTACCATGGGAGTGAGAAACAGACACATGGGGGTGCTGGTACAGATAACAAACCATTGACCTGTACCAATGTAGATAAAGCTATTGTGAAATAGTTATTATACTGTTCTCTGCTTAACATATTTCTGCTTCTTTCTGATACTCAGCTCATCATCTTCCTTCCTTCCTTCTCCTATCCATAGAATTCAATGAACTGCAGCTTGCTTTCACTGAAGATGGGTCTGAGCAGCAAAGTAGGGAGAGGGGGAACAGGAGAGATGTCTGATAAGTTGGAAACAAAGCAGAGAATATGTTTTATTTTCCATCTATTCATCCTAGTATTGACCATGTCCTCTGCTTCAAAATAACTAATAGTTATCAAATTTAATTGTGTATTTCAGGGACACTGTTATGATCCTAAAAGATCAGGGGCACAAGCTCAAAGGCATAAATGTATAATGACAACTTAAGAGTCAATTAGTGCACGGCTTTGCCATCTTGTGGATAACATAGCAGGCACACAGAGAACCTACACTCAGAGGATTTTGGTTTTAAACTGCAACCAGCTTTCTTTTCTTCACACATGGTAAAACAAAACACATAGAAGTGCAAAGCAAGTCCTAGGCTTTCTGGCCGCTAACTATACTTTATGGTATCCCCCATTATTAGGGCCTATTCCTACTACCCAGTACTTCACACATGAAGGAGCAGCTTTACTATTCTGTACTATACTATGTAACACTTCTGGTGCAAATTGTAAAGTAGCTACATGCTACATTCAAGCTACATGCTCCTTTCTGATTTGCCATGCTCCTGTTCCCACTAAATTATACCCCCTTGTCAAGCAAGGAAGAAAACGTTTCTAAACACATATGTATTATATAAAATGAAAATGAGTTCTATGGGGCCTGGAACTTATATCAATAGAAGACTTGCCCCCAAACAATTTGTCCTTTCATAAAAGGTAATCTATATATAATAGTCATATAATAATCATTGGGTCTTACAGTTACCATATAATAACATAATCAAAGGTCAGAAAATGACATCATGACAACATAATAACACCACATAGTGTCTGAATAATACCATCATGCTGTTACTGAGTAACACTATGCAAAGACCAATATTAACACCATATAGTGACCGTATAGTGGTAAATTATTCTTATTATTAGAGAACCATTAATTCTATGATCCTGTACATTATAAAATGGGTTCACATTCATAATATAAAGACAAATACAATAAACATTAAACTAGATGTAGTTTTACACAGGCAGTCTTCCTACCATATAATTGAACATGTTATACATAAATCCAGTGACTCACACATGTGTTCTCCAATTGGAGTTGTTCACTTTCCCATTTGCTCTCCATTTGACCTAGACCTCCATAACAACTTCTCTCTACCAAGACCCATGTTTGCACAGTTATATATATAGACATCTTTGGCTCCTTTCTTTTACAGCACTCTCCACACCTGTTTCCCACACTCTATACAACTTCCTTTTCTGCTGCCACTTGAGCTGTGCCATCATACTGCTTGCATATCACTGTCCTACTATACACGCGTTACTGTAATTTCTCCATACTAAAGTGACCCACATAGTAACAGTGCCCATAGCACACTAATAGTCATGCGCCTTCATAGTAATAGGTTTTGTTACTGCTCTTACACAATAATAGTACCCCCTTAATGCTTTCCAAAAAAGAAATAATGCTCCTAAGATTTGCGGTGGAAAGTTGAATCAGAACTTCGACTTTCTGCCTAGGTTTTCATTCAATGTTTAGCCAGAAATGAATTGGCCTAATTAGCTGAATGTCTCACACGGCTGATTATGGAACCCATGGCAAGATCGGGAACAACCCTTCAGTGTCCCTACACAATCATAGTGCCCCCAAGTAAGCCCAAACACTGTAAAAGTGCCCCTCTAGTGCTACTTCTCCCACATAGTAACAGCGCACCCAAAATCAGTTGCCATAATGTAAAAGTGCTCCTTTACTGTCTCAACCCCCACATAGTAATAATGCCTCCAAATTGAGGTTCAGCACAGTGAACATGCCCCCCCAAAATAATAAAATGTTTAGTAATATAACTCAGTTCCCAAAATGAAAAGAATTGTTTGGGCTGCAAGGCTATTCTTGTTTATGGCCTGTGATGTTGGCAGCATGGTGCAAGTGGACATGATAACAACCCAGCAACTGGTAGGCTGTTGAAATGGAGTCAACAACTTTCTGTTTTGTCATAGTATTCAACTGAGAACACAGAACATTTTAAGTAAATAGGTGCAGGAGCATTTTTAAAAGCACCCTGCCAGCTGAAATAGAGTACATGGGTGTTGTTTAGACATTCCCTGGCATGTCGACACCTCTGGATGGCACATTTTACAGAGGACCTGGCATACCTGTTTTAGAAAAAACTTGGATTCCAAATAAAATTACAATTCTGTGGCATCTTTACTTACGATACTGTGCTTTGCCATGCCTCCGTTAATCCTCCTGTAAATGTGTGGATTCATTTTCAAGGAAGCATGTTCCTACTCTGTCTGCACTGTTTAGTTTCAGATTGTGTAAGGATACACCATTTCCACAAGAGAACTAGTAACAACCTGACAATGTATCATACAGTATGCCTTTGGGAGGAATATCTGAGAAAAGATACTAAAAAGGTATGTCAATTGGCAGGTCAAAAGGGTAACTGAAGTTTTATTGTAATCAGTAGATCTGTGGTGTACAGAAACGTATGGGGGCCCCCACCCAAGACCTGGTCCCCCTCTATCTTCCATTTTATGACTGTTGGGCCAGTCCTCCTTCCTCTTGCTTGCTAACAATGCAGTTCCTTTGAAGGAGAGAGTTCTGTACAGGTTGTTACCCCAGTAATATAGGTGGTGAGTCTGACTAAGACTGGTCCCTCTTTTCCCAGGGCTCCATAGCAGCCACATGTTCTGCCTCTATGATAGATATGCCCCTACAGCTGATAGATCATAAACACAAACCTGTTATGTAATATACCTGTATTCAATGAAAGGAAATGAAATGCTAGTTTTGGAAGGGTGATATGTTTGTCATACAACTCTCTATCTACTACAACAATCTATACCAGTTTGTAAAATGCTCTGAGATTATCCACATGGTCTATAGGCACTGAAACATGTTGCAGTTAAGAACTGAACCTGATAGCAAATCCTTTGGAAATGCTGCACTTTCACAGTACTCAGCATGCAGAATATTGATTGTGTTCTATGAACCTCATTGGTAGACTCAGAAGTATCTCTGGTTAGACAACGAATCACACTTAGGTTCTGTCTCCACAATCTGCCTGAGATCACAGAGCGGGAGGGGCAGTAGGAATTTAAAAGCACCATGTCAGGGGCATTGGAGTCATCACCTGCTAGACCCAGGCATAGCAAGAGCAGAGCTAAACTTTCAGCACCATGAACAGTTCCTCAATATTCTTCAGGCTCCTGTGTGTCAGCATCCTCCTCTCCTGTCTCTGTCATGCCCAGTCTTCCAGGGAAACCTCTGTAGAAGATTTTGATATAAAGAAAAGTCCTTCATCTTCTGAGAAAGAACTGGTTTGTCCTTCTTTATTGCCTGTGCATGAATTCTTGATCTTGTATTAATGTCCAAAGTGTATTTACTTGTAATGACTTGTATAACACTTCAAGGTTTCTTTACTTAGAGTAAGCTACAGTTAACTGTATTGTGACTAGTAGTTATAATACTATATACTTTCTGAGATCTTTTTTGTTTTTATGTTTAGGTTTGTATATTATGCCTCATAACTTATGTGTTTCTTTAGGTAGAGGCAATGGAAGAATTATTGGGGAAATTTCAGGACAGGTACCCTGCTTACCAAAAGAGAGCACAGATCCCTTTGGTGAGAACCATTATTTTTTGTTATTCATTGTATTAATTTGTGTTTATTACTTTATTTTAGTACCTACACAGTTATGGTGCTGTTATCCTAGGATTCCAATAGTACTACAGGTGGTGAAGCAGGTTAAGAACTGTAGTTCTATAAAGATACACATTGTATGTGTTTAGATCAATTATATAAACTTCTAGCAACAACAACATAGTTTAATATTTCATTTATACATTGGTTGATATTATTTTAGATACCACTAAATATACAGAATAAGCTATTGTAACATTGGCTATTGTCACATTAGGGATTGAAGGCTATATAAAAGTTTGCCAGTAGCGCAGACATTGTTAGGATGTTCTTGCTGAATGCACACCCTGCAGTTCTGTGCTTTGCAGAAATACATTAGGAGATCACTGCTGTATCATAATAAAGTAGCCTCTATGCTGTCTCTTTATCCCCCTGCTCAGTGTGATATTGGAGAGAGATGTGCAGTGAAGCAAGGTCCCAGAATTGGCAAGCTGTGTGATTGCTCCCGTGGATCATCTTGTAATTCTTTCCTCTTGAAGTGCATATGAAGACGAGAAGTATTCAGTGCAACCCTTGTTATTTCCTGACAACATATCAAGCAGCAGTTGTCCCCACTAGATCAGCAGCAGCAGCTCCATTGCTTGTCTACATAGAACAACTCATTTTATTTTAAAGGAAACACACATCATATTTGTACTGAAGAGGTCTGACTATCCATAAGGTTCCTAGAGCTCAACAGAGGCAAGATAGTTACATTTATCTCATTTTACTTTCATGTCATTGAGAAATAAATGTGTCATTGCACTTTATAATTGATATCCTTCATTTAAGCTGTAAATGTTACTTGTCAATTTGTTTGAATTTCTATTAAAGATTCATTTCTATTTTGGATTTTTTTATGTATTCCCATTGAAACATACAATAAAGTAGACATTAAAACTTGTCTGCCTTGAAAGTATTATGATACAACTAGAATAGTCACATGCTTGATGTTATTTACTGTGTAATAGCAATGAAAAAAGCATATTTCTCTTTAAAATATCTATATTGACGCTCTTATAATATTATATAATCTTAATCAGTATTACAAATTGACATTTCTGGAACAGCCTGTTTAAGTTGTGGTATAAAATGAATAGTTGTATATTGCTCAGTCAAGTTATAATTTATGTTATGTGATATAGAGATATAATAATAAATAAGGATAACAAATAATAGCAATCGGTAAATACTGTTAGAACATTATGTAGAATCACCATTGCAGTAAATGACTTATCACCATTATGCTATATTTATGCTCACTATGAGTCTATATTTAGCTTATTTTAGTTTTTTATGGTATGCTTCCCACTGTACCATGATTACTCGTGCAGTATATTTCTGTGATTTTCTTTCATACACTTTATGCTTTTAAAACATATTCCATTTTATAATTGCACTTTTAATTTGATAAATGTAACGGACCTCTAACCAACAATACAATTTCAATTAAGATAAACTAAGAACATCAAATATAACAAACTAAATATTGAGAGACCTTACATTATATTAGTATATCAAAGGATTACTTTTAATATACAGTAATTTGGCTTTGTTGTTAGTAGATATGCTGGTATAAAAGCTGTGGCCACTTGTCTGTAAGACATCTACACACACCTATTTACATATAAGGATCTGTGTATCTATAAATAGAGACCACCAGCTGTTAAAGGCTGTGCCATTTTCTTTATGGCGGTTTCTTCATTTATTTTTGTTTTCTGTGTACACCATCCTGAATTGTGACCCTGTGGCCTTCCAGAAATCATTTCAAAGTTTAAAATAGTAATAATGCTTTAAACAGTAACACAGATCGGCCATATGAACACTTGTGATCACATGGCCATGCCTTAATGGGTTAAATGGTAAGGGGACAATTGAAAAATAGAATGTGACATCAGAATAATGGAATTATATAGTTTAACCAGTGTTTAAAATTGTAAGTATAATGTGCAACAGGAGTAGAAAGGTAGACAGGCACTTCTAGTGATGTAATGTCTACAGTATTTTTGGAAATAATTGAAATAGCAATGAAATGACAAAATACATCTAGGAGAATTTACCTTCTGTGATGCTTTACCATAAAAAGGGAAGACAGAGCTATATTTCCCATTAGTTTAGTTATACATATGGAACCCTTCGTAACATGTAATTAGTCTTAGTACTATGTATACATGCTATAATTCTGTAGGATGTTCTGGGTTGGAAACTGAACTTTCTCTCTCTTGTTGGTCAGTAGTCTAATGCATACACATAAATATTTTGATGGTGCCATGGTATCATAGGTATATTGCGTCTTAATTACCTCCATGTTCTTGTATATTAATGCCAGATGAATGTCACTATGCCTTATAGCACAGGATAGATACATAGATAAATATTTTTTTAGTGTTCATGGTAATATAAGTTTCACTAAAGGGAGTCCATCTCTGAAGGTAAATTGTCACAATTTACTACACACAGGCACCTATTAGTATATGTCTTTTTCTCAATGGATTTGAGGTCTTCATATTTTTAATTGATTAAGTTAATTAAATTAACTTAATTTTATTGATACCCAATGCACAAATATAAGGAGTGCCTGATTTGGCTTTATGGAGAATGGGAACCTGGGACACAAGCAAGGTATGTCCCTACTTGTCATTGTTTTATTACATTTTGTTAAAGTTATATTTTACATTTAAAAAATATATGTGGTTTTACTTTAATGACTTTAATGTACTAATCTGAATACTGCCATACAATGACAAATAATTCCATACAATGCCTCATAATACAGTTACTCAGTGTCATAAAGCTACCATAAGATGTATAAATTATCTATCATAAAGTGTCCACTTATGATTGTATACAAAGCCAAACTGGAAGGTCCTATCCAAATGCTTCCTTAAAGAGACCACATAATACTGCCATCTAGTTCCTACGTTATACTGCAATTCAGTTCTCCAAAAATCATCATCATAAACCACTAAATAGTATTGCCTGGTTGTGTGGTTAAATATAATCTATGTAAAAAGATTAAATCCAACAATACATGGCGGTTCATCAGGTTGTTCATTATCTAGGGCTAATCACGGGGTTGATGGAAAAATCACTATTGATCTAGAGCAGTAAAGGATAATATAAATGGTCTAGTATATTGGAGGTCTTAAAAGGGTTGTCCAGCATTAGAAAAACATGTCTATTTAACAGAAAAACAATGCACACTTGTCCCTGGGTTGTCTGTGGTATTTCATTGTAGACAGTTGTGAATCCATTATTTATTTATTTAGAAACCATGGTGGAAAATAATAGGTCTAGCATTGCAAACACTAGCATTATTGTGAAGGGTGCTGGGGTAAAATGTGGCAAATATATTAAAAAAGTCAAATCTATGCTAGCTCATAACCACACTATCATTTACAACAGTTTTTGACGTGAATTATAGTACATTTGCTAGGCTGTGACCATGACATCTTTCACACAATATGTAAAGCGCAACAAAAATTTGGCTAGTGGTCAAGTCCAGGGACGGATTGATAGTAAGGTTACTGGTATGTAGTGCTCTTATAGTACCACCATGTAGTGCCAAACTAAATTGCAGTATCCAAATAATTCTTCCTTAAAGGGGTTTTGTCGTTATGGACACTTACCCCCTAGCTACAAGACAAAGGATAAGTGTCCAATCACTGGGTCCTCCAGTGATGAGGAGGACGGGGACTAAATGTCCCCCTTAAGCCTCCTTGTGAATGAAGTGTCGGTGTGCATGACCGGCACTCCATTCACTTCTATGTGGCCTCCAGGACTGTTATCTCCAGCAGCGCCCGCAACCCCATAGAAGTGAATGGAGCACCAGTCATGCACACTGACGCTTCATTTACAAGGGGTACTACCGGTCCCCCGTCCTCCTGATAACTGGGGGACCTTATAACACTTGGACCTTGGACCTTATCCCCTGTCCTGTGGATAGGGGATAACTGTCTATAATGGGACAACCCCAAAGCCCCACGTTGCAGAAAGGCAGCGTTTTTGACTCCTGCAGAAATACAGCTGGGTTTTAGAGTACCAGCAAAGTGAATGAGAATTTGGTTAATCTCATCCACACACTGCAGAAAAAAAGAGCCGCAGAAAGAGCTGCTTTTTCAAAAACACAGCATGTTAATTTTAGCTGAAGAATTACAAGTGTTTTCCCTATATATTTAATAGGGGAAGGAAAAAGGAGAGAAAAATACAATAAAAACTCAATGAGAAATGCTGCAGAAAAAACTGCAATGTGTTTTCACTGCATTTTATTCCACAGCATTTTTAACGGTCTTTCACTACATGGGGCTCTACCCTTCAGGGGCTTTTCAAGCTGAAAATATTGTTGGCCTATCCTAAAGATAGGTAACTAATGTGAGATCTGTGGGGTGTTTGACACCAAGCACTCCCATTGATTAGATATTCTTAGCTGCTCAAACACAGAGAACAGAGCTGGAAGCAGACAGCGCTGTTCTCTGTGTAGTGGCTAAACTAAGTGACTGCAGCTTAGCTCCCATTCAAATAAATGGCAGTTGATCTGCAGTACCTGATCTGGCTACTACACAGAAAACAGAGTGTTACGTCCGCACCTGTTCGAACTTCTGCACCATCTGGCCACATGCTGCGGCGCAGGAGGTGGGTCCGGCTGTGATTCTTTCTTTTGGGTTTTTCTTGTATTGTCTGAACAATGTACTATTCCCTCACCTCCTTAATTGATTTTCCACCACACCCATCTCCTTCACCTTGGTTTCCCTCTGTTCCATTAATAGTTAATTTTAGCCTTACTTGTGTGATTGACAGCCTATCGTCCTATCAAGTCTGGGGCAGGTTCTTCCTTCCTATTTATTGTTTGCTTACATTCACATTGGTGCTTGCTATTGCCTCGTGCGTACTGGCTATTACTCCTTGCTGTTTTGTTACTTGTATTCTTATTCCTGGCCTCTGGCTTTGACTTTGACTATTCTCTTGGATTGTGATTTTGTACCGCATTGCTCGACTGTTACCGACCCCTTGGCTAGCTGACCTCCCTTTTGTTGTTGTTTGTCCTGTCTGTGTTCTGTGTTGTCACTTAAGAAGGGATTGTCGACCAGTTGCTGGCTGTCGCCTAGGACAGATCAGGCCAGTAGCCAGGGACAGTGGGGGGGTTCAGCTTAGGGCTCACTGTCTTGTCGTGCCCCTCCCCCCAGGGTTCACCAGCAGCTACTGGGGAATTGCTCCTCTAGCAATTCCCTTCCACAGAGCTGTCTGCTTCCTGCTCCATCCTCTGTGTTTCAGCTGATAATGATGACCTATTTATTAATAATATCTCATTACACTGCTAAACACTACTGAGTGGTTTTATTATGGTCCTAGTGTGCCTGTCCTTAGGGTACTTTATTAATCAGGGATCCTGGGACATTGCTAAACTTTCAACCTGCTAAAGGGATCAATTGCAGATTGATGCCTTCTTTCCACTGTAGATTTCAAGCAAATCTGCCTGTATTAAATGTGGGTTGTAAGACTGAACGGAGCATATTTATTGCTGGTTTTTATCCTTGCAGAAGGTGAATTCCATTGTGAAAATTCCTGTGGATTAGAAAGTCTGCAACTTTCTGCAACCTCAATGAAATGCATTTTTTATTACATGTGTATGGGATTTTTAAACTCAAGCACATACTCTGCACTGTACATTGCTGTGGGCTTTTGCACTTAAAAACTACTCTACTTCTGCATGTGAATTCACCTTAATGATTCATTCCTTGGAGCCTGGGGCCATACTGGGGTTAAATGGGGTTATGCACATAAAAATTAATCACTGTGTAATAAACCTTTGTATAGTTTTTAAATAGATTTTGTGTCTCCAACTTTCAGATATAATAAAACCAACATGCACAAAAACCATTAGCTATGTCAGATCATAAGCAAACCCATTCAATTATAGGTCCACAGTTGTATAGTTAATCCAGCAAAGAAAACCTGTTTAAGGCCGGGACCCCAGGTGGCCTAAACGTCACGGAAAAAAACGTGGCGTTTTACAGTCACAGAGGAAACCTCTGTGGACTTTCTGTGAAAAGCCCTAAGGGAAAAACCGCGTGCATTGCCGCCAGGGTTTTTCCTGCAGTGCATTTTTGCTGCAGGACGCTACATTTTAGCCTAAAGCATAACTTTTACTATTGCCAAATATTAAAAGCCACCAGGCCCTCATGGAAAAACTATTAAATAAATATTGTTATAAATACATACACGTTTACACAAATCACAGCATGATTCTGTACCTGTGGAACCTTATGCATGTATAAGACATACAGTATCACTCCGTCACATACGTCTTACTGCAGACAGGTAGTAGTGAAGACTACATTGCCTGGCACCTCTCCATTGTAGATATGGAACCCTGAAGGGGTATGTTCTCTGTATGATGGTTTATAATTGTGATGGCTAAGACGGTTCCTTCACTACTGTCTGTCTGCAGTAAGAGGTATGTGACAGAGTGATATTGTATGTCTGCATAAGGTCCCACAGATACTGTGGTTTGTGTAAACTTCTATTTATCCTGTATGAGAATGGATTTACAAGAATATTTATTTCATGGTTTTTCTATGAGGGCCCGGTGACTTTTTATATTTGGTAATAGTGAAACTTATGTTTTAATTTGTTTTCTTTGCTGGATCAACTTTCAGATATGTTTGCTGTTAATATTTAGAGGCTGAATCCTGTACAGATCTAGTTACTCTCAGTTGAGAGGTAGGTACAGTTGTATCCAGTCTAGGCAATCATGTGCGTTCTAGGACAGTGAAGGGGTTCCTGGTGGTCTGAAACAGTGAAGGGGTTACCTGTTATTCATCTCCTGTGATCATCTGCTATGACAGGAAGCTGAGTGAGGTCAGCCTGTGAAGATAATCCCTGCCAAGTCATTTCATTTCTCAAGAGGTTTGCTTTTATAATAATAATACATTTTATTTATATAGCGCCAACATATTCCGCAGCACTGTACAATTTGTAGGGTTCAAGTACTGACAAAAAAGATACATTACAAAGAAATAGTCAATTCACACAATGGGACTGAGGGCCCTTCTCGCAAGAGCTTACAATCTATGAGGTAGAGGGGGTGACACAAGAGGTAGCAGGGGTGGCAACAGACGTAGCATTGCTTGTACAATGGTCAGACAATTTTGTAATAGAGGTTACTGTCATTACACATATATAAAGCTGTATGAACCGTCACCAGTTGTGTCCTTTAACGTGCAGATGGTGCCTGGACATATAAAGTTAGTCTGAAACGGCATCATATCCTGTGAGGTAATGCTGGAGCACCATTTTAGGGATTCTAACTACGGAAGGGTGCTTTTGTGATTTAGACATTGAACATAGTACTTATAGAATACTTCTGCCTTTTAGTCAATAGTAGTAAGATCATTCAGCCTTATAACTGTGTTTTAATAAAAACAGTCTGCAGTAAATCACAGGACGCCCTGTGAAACAAAAATATCAACCCTAATGATAAAGGCCATTATATTTTTTATTAACCCTTTCCCATTCTCACTACTGAAAAAGTGAATACCACGAGTGCTGTCTCATACTACCTATTACTGTATATAGCTACAATATCCTATTCATTAGTTATTTTCTCTGGAAGGCTTATCCTCTATGTAAGTAATGAAAAGCTGGAATTTGATCTTGGTATTAGATTCTATGTAAAATTCAGTTTGTATCAATCACACAATTTATTAGATAATAGAAATATGCTGCTAAGGTGAGAGGACCCCTGATGTACTCGACCTATGTGCAGCTGCACAGGTTGCACCAACAGTCTGTCCACCTCTAGTTTGTATAGATCACATGAATTTGTCATGTAGGTTAAATTTTCATTTTTAGCATGTGTATACTATAATATAGAAATATAAAGGAACTACTAGACAACCACATTATTCTCTTAATCAAGAGGACACAAACAACTGAGATTATGCATCTTTCTTCACTTTGTCTAGTATGAACCTGCACCAGATTGCCTTCTTATTATAAAATAAGAGAATGAGAAAGCATTTCCAGTCCTTTCTATTATATTAGAGAGTGGTAGGAGGATCAACAAGCACCAGAATTTCATTTTGCTTTTACTAGGGGACCCACTCTTCTCTATGTTCACTCCTGGAAATCTGTGTTACAAAATCACAAAAAAAGTTTTTAGATTGTTTAAATGTTTTGCTTGGTCAATGTTATATCCACAGCCAATGACAGATGATCTAATGTTTGGAATGAAAAATTGCAAGACAGAAACTATTTCATTCCGTGTAGCAAAAAAGTCAACAAAGATGCACAGGACATTGTGACTGAGTAGATTAAAACAAGGTTAGTAGCATTATTTCATAATGCATCATAAAACTTAAAAGGGTTTTCTGCATGTTTAATACTCTCCTTGGGACAGGTCATCAGTATCTGATCTGTGGGGGTCTCTGACACCTCGGTGCCTCTGGCGCCAGTAGCTGGTACAGTGGACGGAGAGCAGAAACAGCTCTGCTACTATTTAAGTAATGGGAGTGGATTTGTAGTTCCCCTGCGCCATCACTATCTGTGGACAGAGCGGCAGCTCTTTTCCTATTACTTGAAACGGAGCAGACCTGTTTCCACTCCCCATCCACCACAAGCAGCTTTTGGTGCCCCAGAGACTTGTGTAACAGCTGGTCTGTGCGGAGTCTGGGTGTCCAAGCTCCACAGATTAGATACTGATGATCTATCCTAAGGAGAGTATTAAACATGCAGAAAACCCCCTTTAAGTTTTATTATGCATCATGAAATAATGCTACTAACCTTGTTTTAACCTACTCAGTTACAATGTCCTTGTGCATCTTTGTTGACTTTTTTGCTATATAACTGCACCTTTTGCTATATAACTGCACCTTTATATAGATGAAAAGAATTTCTAAGTAAAACAACTTAACAAAATGTAGAACAGAATAATATCAGTGGCAGATATATAGAATAATCCCCAAAATAAGTATCAGTACATACAATCATGGCTGTAAGTGTTGACCCCCCTAAAATATTTCCAGAAAATTATTGCAATTACACATGTATTGTTATACACATGTTTATTTCATTTGTGTGTATTGGAACAACACAAAAAAAACTGAGAAAAAAAGCCAAAAATTGGCCAGACAAAATTACTGGCACCCTCAACTTAATATTTGGTTGCACACCCTTTAGAAAAAATAATTGAAAACTGCAGCATTCTACAGTATCTGCACAGTGGATGGGATTTTGCTAATCCCATCCACACATTGAAAAAAAATATCTGCAGCGGACATGCTGCGATTTCAAAAACATTACGTTTTTGTAAATTGCAGCATGTCAATTATACTTACAGAAACGTGTTTTTCCTCACAATGCTTTTAGGCTGTGGCTCACTATGTGGGGCCTTAGCCTTAAAAGGTTTTTCCAATGACTTTTCTTTGGTTTTGTTGTCTTTTGTGATAATATATCACCTGGCACACAGTTTAAACAATTGCAGAAGTTTGGGTTACATCTGTATATATGTGTTCATGTCTTCAATTTGCCACTCAGAAGCAGGCATTCAGTTGGTTAAGAGATAATGTATAAACCTAAGAAGGAAGTGAAATAAAAATTATTTCTTAAACTTGAAATGACCATAGAAACACTTATTATATCAAGCAGCATACTTGAAAGAAGTGTATATTCCCTGTAGTGTTTGTCTGCATCTAATTAACACATTTTAATGAGATCTCAGATAGTTCTACAAACAATATCCAGCCACACAGTGTATCAAAGTGTCTAAGCTTTCAGTATGTCCATTATTAGACATAATTAAACAAAACCCGCACATGTCATACAGAGTCTTGGATGACACAGATATATATTGGCTTTTCTGCTTAGCTCTTATCATTGACAGTTCTGCATCTCAAAGGTTACTGTCCTTTCTAGCCTTTCACAACTGGCACCAAGCATTAGCAATTACAAGAACTGTGAGTACATGTCATCTGCCTAAGGATCATACTGGTAGAGACAGACCACGAGTGCAGACAGGCAGGCACCTTGTATTGCCTCCCTACTTGAACTATGTTCAATCGACTTCAGAATCAGAGAGTCAGGTGACCTCATAAATAAATGATAGTCTGAAATGATATGGAAATATCTAAAGGCAATGGAGGTTATTTATCGAACCCTGCACTCCAGAATTCTGGTGACTTTGTAATTTCTGCATAACCCACTCCACTTTTCAAAATTGGGTGCGAAAAAGGGAGGGGTTAACCTGTCTAGCGGTCTGTACTACAGATTTATGAACTGCGACTTTTTAAAAAGTGACAAAAATTGTCGCAAACTCACTCCAGTCAGTGGGTAGCGTAAAAAGTGGAGTAACATTTCAGGACAGATGTGTCAGACTTATAGATGTTTATAATTTATCAAACATTGCGCAACATTTGATAAATTTGGCACAAATTACACCAACACAGACTCCAACAAAACCGACTTTAAAATTCCCCTAATGATAAATTTTCCCCAATATATCTTTAGAGAGATGGAATATAATTTACCGTAAATCAGGTTGTTTATAATACATGTTTATAATACAGTATATATCTATATATATCTATATAAAATCCTAGTCTTCACATAAGCATCTGACACACATGTAACTGGCCGATATGTACTACAGTTCTGTTTTCAGCTTTGTTGTGCAGACTAGGACAGTCATGGTTCAAACAGAATAGCAAAAAGTCTACACTCTCCTCTCACTACAATCCACATGAAAACAAGGAAAGATTTCTTTCTTTCTATCAAGAATATTTAGTATTAATCTTTAGTGTACCCAATAAATATTGCATAACATTCTTTTTATTATAAAAATGTATTTATTTTTTATTTAATAATTTCTAATGCCGAGACATCTCCTGGTGTCTCTTCTAGCCCTTGGATCATGTCGCTCTATGACAAAAGAGAGAACAGATATTTTTATACAAAGATTGTTTGTGGATAATTATTTTATGCATTAAAAATTAATACAAAGTACACGTGTCCCTGTTTTGTTGTGGACTAGGGAAGTAATTTCATTATAGTGCGAGATTTAATGACAAATGACAGATCTATTATAGAGATGGATAAACCTCTGAAGATTTGCTTCATTGAAAGGGGTTTTAATGGTGGGGTTGTTTGTTTTATTTTGTTGTTATTATGCCAACAATGTGGCAGTGGGAAATACAGAATTCGAAGAAACATTTGCTGCAAACTGTCAGCATGTATGTCATTTAAAAGGTGAAGTGATAGTGATTTGACTTTATAAAAAGCCACTAAAACTTTGCCCTTATGGGAGCAAATGCAGCACCAAGGAGTGACAACTACAGAATTTCAATAAAAATTGTGGCACATCTTAAAAAGGATTCTATTACCATGAGAACAGGACTTGGGAGCCAGAAAAGAACCTGGATTATTTTACTGGTAATCCCTGTATGGGAACAAATGTCACATCAGCATCGTGTTGGTGGAGTGACAATTTACATAATTTGAAGCAAAATTTGTGGCACACTATCAGCGTGCCTGGCTTGATAGCTGAAAAAGGCTAGAATGTCTTTTGAAATAGAAAGGATTCTATGACCATGAGAACAGCATTTGAGAGTGTTAGCTACATAAAAGTCAAGCAATGTTATACACCTTTGTGTCAAAAAAAGGCAAAAGTATTTTAGGTATAATAAGTTTTTTGGCTAACCAGAAAAAATACATACATGGACAATCTACATGACCCCCCCCCCCCATCAGACTGACTCCAAATCCCTTAACTCTTCAGCCCTCACCCCTATAACCTCAGTTTTATTGCCCTGCCTTATCTTACTAATGTATCATCTCATGAACTAATTTCCTTTTTGTAGCATCTTCTAAATGCTTTGCTGTGTTCTTGTCATTCATTTGTAAATGCCTAAAAAAAAGAGACTCCGTGCTGTGAAAGCTTGCAATTTAATTTCTCTATAAAGGTATTATATCTAAAATACTTTTGCTTTTTTTGACACAAAAGTATCCAACATTGCTAACTTTTATTCACAAATATATCGCGTTCATGCAAAGACCCAATATTTTCTGTGTTGACCCTCATGTTTTAAGCAAATTGCTTCTGGATGGTTGGGAAAAATTGTTCTTGGAGAATGTATAAATACCATTCTTTATTCATGGCAGGGTTCTTAGGATAAAAGCAACCCCACAAATGAAAGGTCTCAGGATGCTTTACTGTTTGCACCACACAGGACTCATGGTAATGCTCACCTTTTCTTCTCCCGACAATCATTCTTCCAGATGTCCCAAACAGTGTGAAGGGGACTTCTCCAGGAAAAATAACCTTACCCAAGTCCTCTGCAGTTCAATCCCTGTACTTTCTGCAGAATGTCAGTCTGTCTTTTATGTTTTTCTTGGAGAGAACTGGCTTCTGGAAGAACTACATACTATAGAAACATCTGATTATTAAAATCAAAATTTGTGTCAGTCTTAAAACTTCTGGCCATAACGGTACAGCTAATAGAATTTCACATATCTAATGGTGAATATTTTTTCTTTGGTTGATATACAGTAGCTTTATGAGATAAACCATCATATATACTGTATATACAGTTATATATATATATATATATATATATATATATATATATATATATATATATAGTGGGGAAAAAAAGTATTTAGTCAGCCACCAACTGTGCAAGTTCTCCCACTTAAAAAGATGAGGCTGGCCTGTAATTGTCATCATAGGTAGACCTCAACTATGAGAGACAAAATGAGAAAACAAATCCAGAAAATCACATTGTCTGATTTTTTAAGAATTTATTTGCAAATTATGTTGGAAAATAAGTATTTGGTCAATAACAAAAGTTCATATCAATACTTTGTTATATATCTTTTGTTGGCAATGACAGAGGTCAAACGTTTTCTGTAAGTCTTCACAAGGTTGGCACACACTGTTGCTGGTATGTTGGCCCATTCCTCCATGCAGTTCTCCTCTAGAGCAGTGATGTTTTGGGGCTGTCGCTGGGCAACATGGACTTTCAACTCCCTCCAAAGGTTTTCTATGGAGTTGAGATCTGGAGACTGGCTAGGCTACTCCAGGACCTTGAAATGCTTCTTACGAAGCCACTCCTTCGTTGCCCTGGCGGAGTGCTTGTGATCATTGTCATGCTGAAAGACCCAGCCACGTTTCATCTTCAATGCCTTTACTGATGGAAGGAGGTTTGCACTCAAAATCTCACGATACATGGCCCCTATTCTTTCTTTCATGTACACGGATCAGTCGTACTGGTCCCTTTGCAGAGAAACAGCCCCAAAGCATGATGTTGCCACCCCCATGCTTCACAGTAGGTATGGTGTTCTTTGGATGCAACTCAGCATTCACTCTCCTCCAAACACGACGAGTTGTGTTTGGTTTCATCTGACCATATGACATTCTCCCAATACTCTTCTGGATCATCCAAATACTCTCTAGCAAACTTCAGAGGGGCCCGGATATCTACTGGCTTAAGCAGGGGGACACATCTGGCACTGCAGGATCTGAGTCCCTGGCGGTGTAGTGTGTTACTGACGGTAGCCTTTGTCACGTTAGTCCCAGCTTTCTGCAGATCATTCACTAGGTCCCATCGTATGGTTCTGGGATTTTTGCTCACCATTCTTGTGATCATTTTGACCCCACGGGGTGAGATCTTGCGTGGAGACCCTGATGGAGGGAGATTATCAGTGTTCTTGTATGTCTTCCATTTTCTAATTATTGCTCCCACAGTTGGTTTGTTCACACCAGGCTGCTTGCCTATTGCAGATTCAGTCTTCCCAGCCTGGTGCAGGTCTACAATATTGTTTCTGGTGTCCTTCCACAGCTCTTTGGTCTTCACCATAGTGGAGTTTGGAGTGTGACCGTTTGAGGTTGTGGACAGGTGTCTTTTATACTGATAACAATGTCAAACAGGAGCCATTACTACAGGTAATGAGTGGAGGACAGAGGAGCCTCTTAAAGAAGAAGTTACAGGTCTGTGAGAGCCAGAAATCTTGCTTGTAGGTGACCAAATACTTATTTTCCACCATAATTTGCAAATAAATTCTTAAAAAATCAGTCAATGTGATTTTCTAGATATGTTTTCTCATTTTGTCTCTCATAGTTGAGGTCTACCTATGATGACAATTACAGGCCGGCCTCATCTTTTTAAGTGGGAGAACTTGCACAATTGGTGGCTGACTAAATACTTTTTTTCCCCACTGTATATATATACACAATTGTAATATGTTACACTATTTTATATGTATATTATATAAAATCTATATAACGCTTACACTTGTGCACATTGAGATATCTTTGACATACCATATTGTGTTCAGGATAGACATTAGGAATTATCTCATTGTTATCTGTCTAATGTTACTGGATGTCTGACTGGATGACTCTATCACTAAATGTGGAGTTAAATCAGATGAAATGATACCTCTTCTACTATTGGTATTTTTTTTTAACCCTTTAGTACATATAATAGTTTATTGTATGTGTTTTTCTATTTTCCTGCTCATTTGTTTATATCAAAACTATATATTATAAAGACGTCAGAAAGACTAAACAGAACTATATTATTTCTCACAAAATTCACATCTGCCTCCCTTTTTATGGCTTAGTGCCACAGTGCATGTTGAAGAAATGTAACTTAGACAGTCAATGACATAGGTATAAGAGGTGAAGTTACTCTGGGGCAGGGTTGTTTTAATATATTAGAAACAGTTCAAACTGCTCCTGAGTGAGACCCCCACATAATTTAATGCCCCTTTAAGTCAACCCCACATAATGCCCTAGTCACTATTGATATATTACATAAACATTTAAAATAAATAAATTATGCTCACCTAGCCCTGAACCAAGAAGCTGCCTGCAGGTTCCCGACTGTTTCCCTGCAGCATTTGTCAGCTGAAGACTGACTAGTGGAGCTTGTAGCTAATAGCTCTGTGATCCACTATTGTGCTCAGCTCTGTCTGTGTCCTAAGGATACTGATAGAGTTGATATGGATATCTACCCCCCGAACATTGGGACAGCACCTGAAATGTGAAACTGTCCCCAGTCGATCCGAGTTGACTGAGGGGGTCTCCATTACCATAGGGCCCAGTGCAGATGTACCGTTTGCCTTATGGTTAAAGCGGCCCTACTCTGGAGGACTGAAGCCACAGCAGAATAAAACAGATGGATAATCCTGGTACAGGTTTCATACATTACAGCGCTATGTACAGTATAAACTTATTATAAACTAAAATCAACTCCTGTGATTGTCTCCCAGGATTTCAGCAGGCGTGTAGCTAAAGGGAGTGCAAAGGTAGCAATTGCTACTGGGCCCTCTAGTCTGAGGGGCCCAAAGGCCTCACTTCAACATATTATAGATAGCACATGGTAAGTGGGGGTCCCATTTTGCATTGGCACCCAGGAGCTTCAAGATTATGCCTCTGGGTTTATGAATTCCTGTTGTTCTTTAAGACCTGATCATGGATTTGCCAAAAGGCAGCAACTGCAAGAGCTGTCACTTTTACAGCAGGGATGTCACACTCCGCCTTAATTAAAGAAGTAGCTGAGACAACAAATAGTGTCTAAAATATAGAATTCTATACCTTACCGAAGGATTATGGGTAGTAAGTAAAAAAAAAAAAAAAAAAAAAGTCAGTCAAAGCATAAAATGCTTTAAGGATCCATAGTTATCTATAATATATCATGTCTCCATAAGAGTAAGGATGCACAGTTTTTTTTTATTCAGTTTTTTAAACCAAAACCAGGTCCCCTCTGTTTTTCAAATCATTCCCTGCTTCAGGTTCAAAAACTGCATCAAGGAATCCCAACATGTGCCGGGGCCCAATGTGGCATAGACACCGTGGTTTGGCCGTGGCAGAAATGCCACGGAAAAAAACATGGCGTTTTACAGTCTAGCGAATCCCATCCACACCTTGCGGAAAAATACGTGCAGCTGACGCGTTGCTATTTCCAAAACAGTTGCGGTTTTGGAAATTTCAGCATGTCAATTATACCTACGGAAACACTGGCAGTTTCCCTATAGGTATAATGGAGGCAGAAAGTCCGCAGAGGTAACCTATGCGGACTTTCTGTGAAAAGTACTGCGGATAAAACCGCAATGCTTTGCTGACACAGTTTTTCCTGCAGCGCTATTTTGCTGCGGCCTGCTACGTGGGGCCTTAGCCTAAAAGTGCTTTTCAATTATTTTATTATGGACGCACTGTTGTCTGTCCCCATTAGAGACATATACTTGTACATTTTACCAAACTAAAGCCATTTATTGCTTGGTGCAAGCAACGATTCATTGATTCATGAAACACTTCCTAATAACCCGCATTAACCAATCACACACTTGCTTCCATTGTTTGTTCTGTAGTGGATCGATGAAGCTTATTTATTAGGGATGACTGTAGATTGCTACTATAATGAAATTTTCTATGGCACATGCTAATATCTTTATATGAATACTCAGTGGTATACAGTGTTCATGATATATGTGATACATAAATTGCTTCATGCTTTCAATCTCTGGCCAAATCTATCTCAGCAAATGCTGATGCTGGTAATATTTTCATCTCTTTGGTTTCTTCTTTTAACTTCCCACTCTTTCACCCAGCGGACATTGTCAGGAGCATGGCAGATTCAGGTTATTTAATGTAGGTGGAAGTGAATACTGAACATTTCTATGAACAAGTTTTTCATGCAATATGTGAAGTCTGTAGTTAATGTTCTGAAAAATTAGATGCAAAGAATATTAAGATTATGTGGAAAAGAATATCTTGCTGAATGAAAAAGAACTGGAAGAAAGTTCCAGTGGAAGCTATTAAAGACTATAGGAACCAGGCAATGATCAGAGTGCACAGATGTACCGTAAATTTACAATTTGCAAATGCAGTTTGGTAAAAGTGTCCCATCGGAATCTGTGAATTTATCAATAGGCTTTCTCCACTTTATACTCCACCTAGGGATTGAAATTTTCAAAGAAGCCACAATTCATAAATAGGTTTAAACCTAAGGCCACACATTTCGGAAACACAGTGTTTTTGGCTGTTGCAGAAATGCAGCAGAAAAAAACGGCATTTTGCAGTCCCAGCAAAGTGAATGAGCACATTGTAGAAAAAGAGCTATGGAAAACATAGCATTTAAAAAAAAAAAAACCACAGCATGTTACTTTTATCTGCAGAAAAGCTGTGTTTTTCAATAGATTTATAGGAGACTGAAGAATGAAAAATGCAGCAGAAAAGCAGTAAAAAAAACACAAGCATCGTTTTTCACACCCTTTTTTAGCTGCATGTGGCCTTAGCCTAATGCTGTATTCACATTTACGCATTTTGTGGGTGGTGTACTGTCCATGATTCCTCCATATTTCAAATCTGTTAAAAGCATATCAACACCAATCAGCAGACTTAGCACAGGACATGTGATGTCACTACCTGTGATGTCATTTCCTTAGGCTGCTGATTAGCCTTAGTGGTCAGGCTACAGCTGATTGGCTTCAGCGGTCACATGTGGTGAGGACTTCCGCTGGAAGAAAACACCAGAGCAGCAGGACTGGTCTGTGCTGGGAGATACTGGAGCACCGGGGACAGCTGAGTATGTTTTTTTTAAAATTTTTTTCAACTTCCCCAGCCTCATATGAAAAAAAAAGGTTATCCTGGACAACCGCTTTAACTATATATCTGCCACGACCCCTCCTATATATTCCATGTTAATCAGATGCTAATTCTTATTACTGTTGCTAGTTCTATCTTTCCAGTTTGCATATGAGCAGCAGGAAACCACTATTTTACTACATTGGTGCTTCTTCTCATTTTGTGCAGTATGGCTGTTCATGTTTAGTCTTAATTTATTTATTTGCACAGAAGGAGTATGTACAATCCATAGCACAGATGATCAACTTGTGGGAACTGAAACTTATGAGAATTAAATTGTAGTCACATATGCTCCTAAACAGGACTGCTCATTCAAGATATTAAGGCCGGGGCCCAACATTGCAAACACGCAGCGATTTAGATGCGATTTAGGCTAAAGCCCCACGTTGCGGAAACGCAGCTATTTTTGTTGCAGATTTTGTTGCTGTTTTTTGAGCCAAAGCCAAGAGTGGAATGAGCCAAATGTAGAAGTATAAGAGCTTCCTATATAGTTGCAGAAAAAAAAACTGCAGTGGAAATGCTGTGATTTTTGTAAATTGCAGCATGTCAATTTTACCTATGGAAATGCTTGCCATTTTCTGTATAGGTATAAAAGAAGCCGAGGAAAACTCTGCGGACTTTCTGTGAGAAACACTACCTAAAAAAACACAATGGGTTTCCACTGCCGTGTTTTCCACAGCGTTTTTTGGCTGCGGCTCTCTATGTGGGGCCTTAGCCTAAAGGGGATGTTCAGGATTAGAAAAACATAGCTGTTTACTTCCAAAAACATTGTCACACCTGGCCAAGGACTCAGTGAAACTGAACTGCAATACCAGACATAATCCATGGACAGGTGTGACAATGTTTCTTCAAAAAAGCAGCCATTTTTTTCCAATCTTTTACAACCTTTTTATATTCATACAGCATTATGGTAGATGGGAAAAAAATTATAAAAAATACAATAGTTAACAAGTATCTGAGGGTATCATTCAGTACAGAAACAAACAACTACTTCTAGGTTAATCCCTTTTAGGCTAAGAACCCATGTAGCGAGCCACGGCAGAAATGCGTCACAGTTTTTACCGCATTTCTTTTAACATAAAGTCTTTCTGCTTCCATTATACCTATAGGCAAACCTCCAGCGTTTCTGTAGGTATAATTGATATGCTGCGATTTCGAAAACCGCAACAGTTTTGGAAATCGCAGCATTTCTGCCGCATGTATTTTTCTGCAATGTGTGGATGGGATTTGCTTTGCAGTGACTGTAAAACGCTGTGGTTTTTGCCACGGTGCTTACACCACGTGGGGCCCCAGCCTCAGACCATATTTTATTCATAGGCACATCTAAACACCTTGTGAAAGTAATATGTTCACAGACAGCAGTCAGTTTCAGTAGTGCATTTCATTTTGACAATGTCTCTATAAACTCACAAAATTTCCCTTTAAATGTTAATGGGATTGTCTGGTTAATAAAACCTATTTTCAAATACCATTTTTTCAGTCATGCAGGATATTTGATTCTATGGCATGTCACTCACAACCACCTATTCAGTAACAGAAGAGCATCCCAATATTCAGTATGATTAAATATTCTTGGCACTGTCAGTCAGGAAGCCACAAAAACTCTGCAAGTCTGGTGAGACATGAGAAACATGTGACTCCACACTCCAGTCAAAAGATAAGCTTGTCTTAGACCTTATTCACATAACTGTGCTGATTTTAATGGACCTTACAGATGTATATATTCATTTTTGAAGGTCATTGTGCATCCATTCTACATACGTATTTGATCACTGCCTGTCATCTGAGTGTTTAAAAAGGAATGACTACTCCACCGCTCTCCAGCAGCTCTTCTGGTCCTGTGGAGGGTAACAGCCTCCCCAACTCTTCCTTCTATTTCCCCCCTATTCTTTGGGTTACTGACTTATCAATGTTTCGCTCTTGTTATGACAGTTGGTTTTGATAACGTGTTTGACTCGTGTTTTACATCAGTCAAAAATGGATCCATTGATTTCTATTCGATTTGTTTTTTAACTTACTGCTTTTTTCTGTCCTCCTTGATTCTCACTGTTTTTAAAACAGCCATCACATGTCATGTAAATAAGGACATACCCTACAAGCCTATGATACTTCATGTGAGCCATGAAGCAAGTGAATTGGTGTTTTATAAAAAAAAAAAATCAGCACAGCATAATGAACACATTGTATATTATAGTATATATATACTATATATTCATTATTGCCACAGCCCAGACATGTAAAAGTCACAGATCTTCCCCGCCTCCTTCAGAGGCTTTTTGGACTGCGCAGGTTTTTCACTTTTTGCGCTCTCTTACCCTACTCAATCCAGAGGTCTCTCCCACTAGCTTTGAGAGACTGTGCCTGTTTAGAGCGGCTAATAAGGGCTCCCTTTCCTTTATATATGGCTTACTTAACGTACCACCCCCTGACAGTGCACTTGACTTTATGACGGCCTGGGAGCGAGACCTTGACACTACCCTGAACCGACCCAATGGGTTGACTGTTGTACATCAATTAGCAAAGGCATTTGGCAGGTCACCCTCATGGAAACCTCTTTAAAAATGCTTCATAGGACGTATCTGGTCCCTCATCAACTTCATCGCTTTTTTCCATCTGTCTCACCCCTTTGCTTTCGGGGTTGTATTGCCTTAGGCACTACTTTCCATGTGTGGTGGTCCTGCTCTTAAGACCGACACTATTGGCTGGCTATTCATAGGACTGCGCAACGACTCTTAGGACAGTCTTTCCCATTTCAGGCCCCCATATTTCTTCTTAATCTTAAACCCTCTGAATTGAAATATACCCAATTTAAGCTACTACAATACATTTTAGCGGCCCATATTCACATCGCCTCCTACTGGAGAAAATCTTTTCTCTCAGTGGCTGCAGTCATACGATGGGTGGATGCCATAATGCTTCATGAGAAGATTAATTCCATTATATCTGATACCTGCCTGATTTTTGATAAGGTCTGGGTGCCTTGGGTCAATAGGTCTCACATCCCAGGTCTTCCATACTGTCTCCAGCTCTATCCCTGCGACTAGATTGAATCTCTACCCTCCCCACTCCTCCCCTCAAGCGGTTCCGAGGTTGTCATCTCTCGCTGCCATAATCCACTGTGGCGCTATGTTTCCCTTCCTTTTCTCTCCTGATTCAGGTTGTTTTTTATGTTTTTATTTGCTCTTTGTTTCCCCCATGTTCTTTTTGTATGATATCTCTTAATATATGATGCTGACTTTGATGTTTGATGCCGTCTCTGTCAATTTATGACTGTATTTTATTTAACATGCAATTATGTCTTTTGTTCTTGTAATTTAATAAATACCTTTAAAACTAAAAGTCACAGATCAGCTCACAGATTACAAAGGAGATAATCTGCATATGTATACACTGGTATCTGATCTTTTTCTGAAAAAATCCACTATAGATTTGTCTGTGTCAAAAAGTGCCATGTGAACATGATGTTTCACAACAGCATCACAGCAAAATAACAACCTCAACAGCAACAACTACAACATACCTTGATGGTAGTGTCCCAGATTGGTCAATGGTGCTATAATTTTATCCAACTAGGATTACTAAAGTGACCAGATAAGTTAACTGAGCCAAAATCCAATTAATTGAAAATACAATCGTATTTAGTAAATGACAGGAGAGGAGCAAAAATGCATGGAAAAAAAGCAAATTAAGAAATGTAAAGCAGCAGTGTGGACCCACTGTGTCATGGAATGGATTTGACTTGGGGTATTCCTAAAGGATCTGTTGAAGGCTGAAGCTCCTTGGGCGTAAATGCTGTGGTTTGGCTGCGGTGAAAACGCAGAGGCAAAAAACGCAGCGTTTTACAGTCCCTGCAATTCTAGCGAACGCCATCCACACGTTGCAGAAAAATACCATCACGTTTTTGGAAATCGCAGCATGTCAATTATACCTATGGAAATACTGGTGGTTTCCATATAGGTAAAATTGAAGCAGAAAGGAAACCTCTGCAGACTTTCTGTGAAAAGCGCTGTAGGAAAATCCGCAATGTGTTTCCGCTGCGGGAAAACTGCTATGTCTCCTGGTATTTTCTTTTTAACCAGGTCACTACCTCCTCGGGTAGACTCCATTAAGTGACAGCTGGCCTAGGCAGGTTGAGAGAGTCCAAAGGTCAGGAACGTGTTCGGGACAGGCCAAGGTCAGTACAGGCAGAATTCATCTATGATAGTAATAGAGGTCAGGACAGGTGGAAGAGGTCTACATTCAGGTATTACAAGTAGAGGTCAAACATATGTAACATGGAGAGCACTATAGCAAATACCTTTGCAGGATACTAGGTACCATACAGCTCAGGCACCCTGCAATGGAAGAGGATGCCTTATGTAACAAGGTGTGTGTAGTGATTGGTAATATTAATAGCATTAAGAGCTAGTGAGAGCCAGGTCAATAGTATTGGAAACAGCCAGCCAGCAAGAGAAAGTAAGATGTGGTGACCATGGCTCCCATTGTCCACCAGTGTTATACAAAATCATGAGCACAGACTTGAGGATCTTTAAGGGACAAACATGAACATAAAATAAACATGATATTCTTGAGTAAGGCTTTGTTCACATTAAAGTGAGGTTGTGTTAAAAAACTCAACACATATTGCATCTAAAATCACAGACAAAAGTCCTGTATTCAGGACTTCTTCATTCATCAAAATGATGGACAATATAACGGATGCCTGTGGACCTGTATGTTAGCTTCATATTATGAATCTGATGGTGATATGAACACACCTCAGAGGGTCAAATAAGCTTAATGACATTTAAAGGGATTATCCTTAGGACATGGCATTAATACTAAATTCCTAGAAAAGACACTTATTAATAATTTTAACAACAATAAAATAGTTTCCTCTTCTGAATAGATTTACAACATTTACTGCATGTTGTCTATGAATTACATTATTACTAAGAAGTGTCTTCACTGGCAGTATGTTGGTCATTTCTAGAGAAATCTCTATCGTTGTCTGGCCACAAATTATTAGTAAGGTAAATTGTTTAAACAAACTTGGTATAAGGAATGTCTTCTCTAGCCTTGATGCTTGCGTAGCTGTAGTTCATGGAGGGTGAAAGTGCTGTCTACATTATTAAATGACTCCAGTATTAACATAATCCAAGTTCCGTTAACATCCAAAACAGATATAAAATACGCTATAAAGTAACACATGTAACAGTAAACAGATAAGAAATCACCAGGAAGTCAGGCTAGCCGTAATTCCAGTGGGTAAAATATTCTATTCCTGCATTAAATCTAGCCAGTGCTTTCCCCTGAGGCAGACCACTTATGTTCTATCTAATGAACCAGGTTTTTGCTTTGTAAAGAACTGAGTTTGTGATTTTTTTCCTGATTAATTGGACTGATAATTAGATGTCTGGAGGCAGATTTTACCTTCTGAAGGGAAGAGTCCTATTTTATCAAGATAAATTGGACCAAGACTTCTCCTGGAAAGACGTATGTTCACATCAGTTAGAATAAGGTCAAAGTCAGTAACTTTGGACTAAGTGAGAAATGCTAATTCCCCAGAGCTTCTCTGCAGCTTGTTAATACGCCAACACAAAATACACTTGTTTACAAGTAAAGCATTCTGTTATTAATTTTGTATCTGTTTTGTAATAAGAGTAGTTCATGTATTATTATACCTGATCCTACAGAAAATGAGCGCTTGTTTTTCAGCATCTGTCTGTAAAAAATCAACGCCACCCCCCTCCTCCTTCAGGCTCTATCTTGTTGCAAACGGACAAGTGAAATGTCTATAATTGGATGCTGAATCTGCGTCAGGAAAGACTTTCCCTTAATGAAATCCCATAAACCAAAACAAACAGGCTCTGTGGCAGGTTAACCCCTCACTACATATACACCACTGAGCTGTAGGCACCCTGTATCATACTGTTGCTTGTTTCTATGTTTCTATGTTCATTTTTGAGATTAGATCAAATTGAACACATTTAAACATGAATTATTCAAAGATATTAAATTATGTGGCATATTAGTATGAAAAGTGTTTAGATCACATTTAGGCCGGGGCCCCACATTGCAAAAATGCAGCGTTTTGGCCATGGCGGAAACACCACAACAAAAACGCTGCATTTTATATTACCTGCAAAGTGGATGGATTCTGGCTAATCCCACCCACATATTGCAGAAAAAAAACTGCAGGAGAAATGCTGTGATTTCAAAAACGCTCTAGTTTTTGTAAATCGCAGCATGTCAATTATACCTACAGAAACGCAGAAAGTCAGCAGAGGATAGGTTCAAAGTTAGGGTGGGTTCACACTTGCGCTTGAGTCCGTCCGCTGCCAATCCGAATGAAAATCTCGGGAAACAGGATAGCGACAGGTTAGCGACGCATTGGTTAAAAACCCATTCATTTGAATGGGTTTTTAAAGCAATGCGCGGGTGTGCGCTTACACCCTCTGCACCGCGAAGCCCTTTTTTTTTTTGTCAGACACAAAGTCCTGCATGTCCGACTTTGTATCCGATGAAAAAACTGGATTTGCAGTGCAGAGGGTGTAAGTGCACACCCGCGCATTGGTTTAAAAACCCATTCAAATGAATAGGTTTTTAACCAATGGGTCGCTAACCTTTCGGTATCCGATGCCTATCCTGTTTCCCGAGATTTTCACTCGGATTGGCAGCGGACGGACTCAAGCGCAAGTGTGAACACACCCTGAGGCAACAAGCCATGGTAAAAAATGGGTAATCAGTAGAACTCGGGTCAGACAGCAATGGAACAAAGTTAAGCTAAGGCCCCACGTAATGGGCCGCAGTAAAAAAGCACTGCGGAGAAAACTATGGCAGCAATGCATCACAGTTTTTCACGTTGCGCTTTTCACAGAAAGGTTTCCTTTGCGAACTTTCTGCTTAAATTACACCTATAGGGAAACCGCCGGCATTTATATAGGTATAATTGACATGCTGCGATTTCCAAAACCGCAATGGCTTTGGAAATTGCAGCATATCCGCTGCGCGTATTTTTCTGCAAGGTGTGGATGGGCGTCTATGTAGGGCCCCTACCTAAAATGGGTTTTCCAAGACTTATTAATTAATGACTTGTCCTTAGGATAGGTCATCAATTAAAGATCAGTTGGGGTCTAACACTCGGGACCACCATACATCAGCAGTTTGAAACTGAAGCGGTGCTCCCTGATCACTGTTTCTGCTACACAGGACATCTGACATCACTCATCGGTCGCATGGCCAGTTCACAGCTCAATCCCATTAATAATAATAATAATAATAATAGTCCTTTAATAGTCCCACAATGGGGAAATTCAGTGTGTTACAGCAGCAAAGTTAAGCAATATAAATACAAATACAACATGTACAGGAATGTTCCAAGGTGAGAGGCATTACATTAATAGCAGACAGACAGATAGGACGTAGCAGAGGGGGGGGGGGGGGCGGATTTAACAGGCAGAGAGATATTTCAGTTCTCTGTATGTAATGATCTCCGCTTAGGTCGGTGTTGGTTGTACAGCCTAACCGCGGTGGGGAGGAAAGACTTCCGATAGCGCTCCTTCTCACACTTAGGGTGGAGCAGTCGGTCACTGACAGTACTGCCCAGCGCAATCACAGTCTCATGCATGGGATGGGACTTCTTCTTCTGCATGGAGCTCACCACGAACAGTATCCTTCTGTCACCCACCACCTGCACTGGGTCCAGTGGGCTCCCCAGGACAGAGCTGGCCCATTAAAGTGAATGGGCTCAGCTGCAATACCAGGCAGAGCCAATATTTACCAATGTATGGCGCTGAACTTGTTAAATAGTGGAGAGGTCACAAACAACCAAGGATATTCTTGAAAACCCCTTTAGGCCGGGGCCCCACGTATCGTAAATGCCAAAATTTGGCCACAACGTTTTTACAGTACCTGCAAAGTGTATGGGATTCTGGCTAATTCCATTCTAACATTCTAAGAAAAATTTGTAAATCACAGCAAGTCAATTGTACCTATGGAAACGCTGGCGTTTTTTCATATAGGTATAATAGGGACAGAAAGATCGCAGAGGAAAACTCTGGACTTTCTGTGAAAAGCTCTGCAGAAAAAACTATGATGCATTTCCGCTGCGTTTTTTTACGACAGCGCTCGCTACGAGGGGCTTTAGCCTTAAGTAACATGGGTACCAGGAGAACACAGGACAGGAGACAGAGGTAGGCACCTAAATTGAAGAAGGATGATCTCATCAGCAGTGGATGGGGGGAACATGGAACTGCACACCTGAGCTTGTAAGGAAGCATTCACATATGTAAGGCGCGCCTATCAGTTTCCCTCCGGTGTGGTGTACACGAGACAGAGAGAAACTGATTCCAGAAAGGATCCCATAGTTATGTATGGAATCGGTTCTGGCACAAGAGGCATCAGGTACCAGATATGTGCCTCAGCCGAATGGAAAAATGCTACCTGCAGCGTTTTTCCATCCGGTCGTATTAAAATTTCTTCAGTACCGGATGCTCTCCAGGTGCTGCCCGAAGATGGATGTGGCAGCACCTGGAGTTCTGCGCAGTCTATGTACTGTACTGTAGTGAGGCCAACAATTGCTTTCTTCACTACTGTACCTGAGCAGGGGTTGCTCTCCTGGGATTGGCAGCTCCTCCTGTAGGTGCTGCGGTCCGAACCCCCACTCATCTAGTAGTGCAGTCGGTTTCACTATTGTCCGAACCACGCCTCACAGCACCTTCATTTTGACAGTGGGCGAGAGAAACCTGCACTAGTGGCAGCAGGGATTGGAAAGCATCCCTGCTGCCTTCACACATGTGAGTTCTTGTGCAGGCAGCAGGGACTATGGAAGATCCCTTCTGCGTATAGTGTAAGGGATGAGGACCATGCTATTTTTAATTCATATGACAGGGTGTGTGCACCCATTAAATGTTTTCATTTTCTGCATGTTCCTGAGACCAACATTATTGTAGAAATACATTGCTGTAGAGAACTAAGGGTTTAATTCCCTGCTGGTCTGCTTTATTTTTGGCTGGTTAATGGCTGAGGCAGACAGCTTAAAATTAATTTTGAATACTGCAGACAGGGCAAAGCAGAGGCTCCTGCTCCAGATAGTTGTCTTACAGCCAGATATAGAACAGTGAAGAAGAGAAGGGAGACTCTTCTGTAAGAGATAAAACAGGATAAAAGGAAATGAGGACATCAATAGAGGAGGAGGTATTGCCTGAGGACAAAGCCCCATTTAAAAGATTAGTAGACTGGCAACAAAACAATTCACTCTAGTGAATTCAAGGTACAAACATATAATTAGAATAATAGGGTACATCAGTAGCAGCTAACCTGCTTATCGATGGTCTCTGGGCATGATGGATTTACCAAAATTCTTGAATGCAGGTTTATTATTTAATCAATGTTAATCCAATGTGGAAGTTTTGTAATACATTTGGAAAGTAACATATGGTACATGTACATCATTTAATAATGTCAGTTCTTTGAGAAGCAACCATTCTTAATAGTGGGAGACTCTACATACAATAATTTAATTTCACTTATTTTACACTAAAAAGAAGACAGATGACTTAGACTTGACACTGAAGCATTATATCTATTTGACTCTTATCCTTAGTATTGTGGGTGGGTGGAAAGTCTGACAACTAAAAAATACCCTAATTGGGAAAGAGAGTGTCTTGAAGATGGAAACTGAGCAAATCGATATAGGATTTGAATAATTGGGAAAGAATAGCAGGATTATTCATTGAATCTGAAAGGTCCAAGGTTCTTGAAGCTGTCTTGTGATTTCAAGATCTATGCAGTGAAGCTTAAATGTGAAATTTTTTCATACTTCATATTTTTTTGAAAAAAGGTACGTTTGTGAAGCTTGCTGTTAAATTAAATCAGTCTCTAAGGATGGCTGGAAAAGATGTTCATTTGCAAAGCATTCAGCTAGATGAGCAAGTTGAGCTGCTCTGGATTTCATGGTTTATCGACTCAATGTATTAATTGCATGTGAAATAAAAGCAAACCCATACAGGCCAATTAAAAGAAGGTTCACAGATTTTGGTTAGAGGTTATAGAGGACCCGTGTCCCATCCCTTTTAACTGCATTTTGGTAAAATAACTACCTTTTCTATCTGAAAATAGAGCATATATTTATGCAAAAGCTATAATAAACATATTGTGGACCTAAGATTAATAACATCATCATTTTGTGATATTCACTATAACTAGGAAGGAATTATTATTTCTCTTCTATAAGTCAGTATTACAAGTCATGGAAAATGTAAGTCTTTCTAGCAAACACAAAGTAAGCATTAATAAAACCGACCTCAATACGTGAGAGCCCGAGACTGTGTGTCAGGACAGTGATCTGTAATACGGGGGCACCTCAGGGTACGGTCTCGCCCCTTTCCTCTTCACACTGTACACTGCAGATTTTAGGTGCAACTCATCCAGCTGCTACCTACAGAAGTATTCTGACGACTCTGCAATAGTGGGTCTCATCACAGATGATGATGACAGGGAGTACAGAGAACTGAACCGGGATTTTGTGGACTGGTGCCACCGGAACCACCTGAAGATTCGCGGGGAAGACCAAGGAGATGGTGGTGGACTCCGCAAAGGCAGAAGCCCTCCTAAACCAGTGGACATCCTGGGGACGGGCATCGAGATTGTGAACACCTATAAGTACCTGGGTTTGCTCCTTAATAATAAGCTGGACTGGGCAGATCATATGGAGGCCCTGACAGGAAGGGCCACAGCAGGCTCTACCTGCTTAGGAAGCTGAGAGCCTTGGAATCCGGGGGCACTTCTTAGAACTTCTTCAACTCGGTAGTGGCATCAGCCATCTTCTTTGGAGTGGCCTGCTGGGGGAGCAGATATCAACCAGGGACAGAAATAAACTTGACAAGCTGATTAGAAGGGCCAGCTCTGTCCTGGGGAGCCCACTGGACCCAGTGCAGGTGGTGGGTGACAGAAGGATACTGTCCGTGGTGAGCTCCATGCAGAAGAAGAAGTCCCATCCCATGCATGAGACTGTGATCGCGCTGAGCAGTACTGTCAGTGACCGACTGCTCCACCCTAGGTGTGAGAAGGAGCGCTATCGGAAGTCTTTCCTCCCCACCGCGGTTAGGCTGTACAACCAACACCGACCTAAGCGGAGTCATTACACACAGAGAACTGAAAATATCTCTCTGCCTGTTAAATCCCCCCCCCTGCTACGCCCTATCTGTCTGTCTGCTATCAATGTAATGCCTCTCACCTTGGAATATTCCTGTACATGTTGTATTTGTATTTGTATCTGCTTATCTTTGCTGCTGTAACACACTGAATTTCCCCATTGTGGGACTATTAAAGGACTATTATTATTAATAGTATGTTGTAGCTACATACTGTACTTTAAGGGAATGCTCCATCAGAAAATGACCAATTGTTAAACAAAATTTTAGATGTTAGAGGGGTTGTCTGAGCTCCCTACCATTTTCTTATACTGATGACCTATCTTATTGGTGGGAGTCCCACACTCTAACCCCCTCACTGATCAACAGATACAGCTGCCTTGGGGCACCGGAAGCTGTAAAGATGGACTGAGCTGGAAGCAGCTTTGTTTCTATTTAAGTATTAGGACCAGAACTGCAATACCCTGGTGCCACGGCTATGCAGTGGAGCTGGATGAAGCTCTGCATCTGTTACTTGAGTAGGAACAGATCTGCCTCAAGCTCTGTCCATGTCTACAGCTTCTAGTATCCAAAGGCAAGAGGATCAACTCATATGGGCAGGGTCCAGGTGTTGGACCTGCACCAAAAAGATACTGATGAACTGACCTGAGGATCCAAGCAAATGGGAAAAAGTCGCAATACTCAGAAAAACTGCTATAAAAAATAGCTGAATGATGGGTTTTCAGCAGTTGGGCCCCAAATGATCTAAAATTGATGGCTTATCTTAAGTACAGGTCGACAATTTTGAAAACCTGGAAACCCCTTTAAACATAGTTTAAGAACTTGTGATGGGTATTTGCACTTTCCTTGTCATTTTCTATATTTAAAAAAAATACTGAAATCTTGCCGTTTTCTGACACTTCCTGTTCTATAGAGATTAGCTCTCAGTAGTCATGTCATCGTCACAGGTAGGATTACAATGATAGGCACCATCTATATATAGATTACACCGGGTCCACCACTGACAATTGGTGATGGAAACAGTCACCTCCTCTCCTCCCCGTATAATGACCTCTGCACAGGTCACAGAGCATGATGGTAACACTATAGAAGATAGTAGTGAGCCACAAACGTTATTGAAGGGTCTGGTGGATAGGCTGGCTGCATCACCCCCGTATAAAGATACTATATATATATATATATATATATATATATATATATATATATACAGTACAGACCAAAAGTTTGGACACACCTTCTCATTCCAAGAGTTTTCTGTATTTTCATGACTATAAAAATTGTAGATTCACACTGAAGGCATCAAAACTATGAATTAACACATGTGGAATTATATACTTAACAAAAAAGTGTGAAACAACTGAAAATATGTCTTATATTCTAGGTTCTTCAAAGTAGCCACCTTTTGCTTTGATTACTGCTTTGCACACTCTTGGCATTCTCTTGATGAGCTTCAAGAGGTAGTCACCTGAAATGGTCTTCCAACAGTCTTGAAGGAGTTCCCAGAGATGCTTAGCACTTGTTGGCCCTTTTGCCGTCACTCTGCGGTCCAGCTAACCCAAAACCATCTCGATTGGGTTCAGGTCTGGTGACTGTGGAGGCCAGGTCATCTGGCGTAGCACCCCATCACTCTACTTCTTGGTCAAATAGCCCTTACACAGTCTGGAGGTGTGTTTGGGGTCATTGTCCTATTGAAAAATAAATGATGGTCCAACTAAACGCTAACCGGATGGAATAGCATGCCGCTGCAAGATGCTGTGGTAACCATGCTGGTTCAGTATTCCTTCAATTTTGAATAAATCCCCAACAGTGTCACCAGCAAAGCACCCCCACACCATCACACCTCCTCCTCCATGCTTCACGGTGGAAACCAGGCATGTAGATGTCCATTCGTTCACCTTTTCTGAGTCGCACAAAGACACGGTGGTTGGAACCAAAGATCTCAAATTTGGACTCATCAGACCAAAGCACAGATTTCCACAGGTCTAATGTCCATTCCTTGTGTTCTTTAGCCCAAACAAGTCTCTTCTGCTTGTTGCCTGTCCTTAGCAGTGGTTTCCTAGCAGCTATTTTACCATGAAGGCCTGCTGCACACAGTCTCCTCTTAACAGTCGTTGTAGAGATGTGTCTGCTGCTAGAACTCTGTGTGGCATTGACCTGGTCTCTAATCTGAGCTGCTGTTAACCTGCGATTTCTGAGGCTGGTGACTCGAATGAACTTATCCTCCGCAGCAGAGGTGACTCTTGGTCTTCCTTTCCTGGGGCGGTCCTCATGTGAGCCAGTTTCTTTGTAGCGCTTGATGGTTTTGGCCACTGCACTTGGGGACACTTTCAAAGTTTTCCCAATTTTTTGGACTGACTGACCTTCATTTCTTAAAGTAATGATGGCCACTCGTTTTTCTTTACTTAGCTGCTTTTTTCTTGCCATAATACAAATTCTAACACTCCAGTCAGTAGTGTTAGTATCCACCTGACTTCTGAACAACACAACTGATGGTCCCAACCCCATTTAGAAGGCAAGAAATCCCACTTATTAAACCTGACAGGGCACACCTGTGAAGTGAAAACCATTTCAGGTGACAACCTCTTGAAGCTCATCAAGAGAATGCCAAGAGTGTGTAAAGCAGTAATTAAAGCAAAATGTGGCTACTTTGAAGAACCTAGAATATAAGACATATTTTCAGTTGTTTCACACTTTTTTGTTAAGTATATAATTCCACATGTGTTAATTCATAGTTTTGATGCCTTCAGTGTGAATCTACAATTTTTATAGTCATGAAAACTCTTGGAATGAGAAGGTGTGTCCAAACTTTTGGTCTGTACTGTATATATATATATATATATATATATATATATATATATATATATTAGAGATCAATGCTGAGATCTCTCCCATGACTGTAACTGCATCAAGAGAGCATCCTCTACACTGACCTAGAAGGGATCTCTTTAATGTAAGAGCAGTGAAATTATGCATCATGCTTCCACAGGAATGAGGAATTCCATGAGAGATTCACTAAAAGAGTTCAAGAAGGGCTTGGATACCTTTTTGGAGTGTAACAATATTTCTAGATTTTTGAAAATGGGTCATTAAAGGGGTTGTCCAGGGTATACAATTTTCCAACAGGAGTCTGGAGAGGGTGAAAAATTAAAAAGAAAGCCATACTGACCTGTCCCTGTTGCTCCGGTGTCCCCCGCCGCTGTAGGGTCCTACAGCTCCCCGGTGTTTCTTCTGGCTGAAGTTCTCGCGTCACGTGACTGTTAAGGCAATCAGCAGCCTAAGGAAAGGAACCAGGCATCACTCACAAGCATCACCTGTGATGTCAGGTGTCCTTTCCTTAGGCCACTGATTTGCCTAAGTGGTCACGTGCGGCGAGGACTTCCGCCATAACAAGCCGCAGCAAGAGCAGCAGGACCAGACCACAATGGGAGACACACTGGAGCACTGAGGACAGGTGAGAATATTTATTTATTTATTTATTTTTTCACCTTCCCCGCCCTCCTTGCAAAAAGCTGTATAATCACCTGTGTGTCCATCACATGACAATGGACTGTATATCACATGACCATAGCCTGATTTTTATCAATTGGAAGTACACGAATGAATGACAGCAATCAAAGATCTAGAAAATTGAGAGGAATTGATAAATAAATATTTTGAAAAAACTTTTCATTATACAAACAATAACATTTGTCTCTCAATATTTGTTTGAAACTGGACAAACCCTTTAAATTAACCTGTATTTACCAGGGGGTTTTAAAACTAATGACATTTTTCCCATATATATGATTATAATGTCTAAAAACTGGGGGGCTCTTTACAGTCTGATCATCTGTAATGGATAAAATCAGACTACTTTACATAAATATAATTTTTTGAAACATACATAGATATAGTATTAGTAGTTTTTATTGTCAATAGGACAAATACTTATTCTTGTTCTAATCTTCTGTCCTGTCTTCTTGAGACAAATTAGAATGGCTTCTAGACTTAGAAGGATCACTAAATATCTGTTAATAATGTACTTACCAATTATGGGAGTCCATTTTTAATTGGTAAGATAAGAGTGGGAGGAATCGGAGAAAGTAAATGAAAATGTATTGACAGACTGCACCATTTATTGACAGAACATAAACAAAGATTATGAATTGTGCGGTCAATCTCACCCCAGGGAGCTCTACGAACAACTGAACAGACTGATCACTCATGCTGTAGGCATAACATTGAAAAGAATACTAAGCTATAGTTTAAACTGCTGTCATATCATAAAGTATATAAGTCCTGATTTTTCCATCCACCTTCCCTTTAGAATGCAAGAGCTCAAGGGCAGTGCCATGGAATTAATGATGCTCTAAAAATAAATAATACTAGATAGTTGGTTGATCAGTGATTTATTCCCTGACCAGGGACATAGCTATAGAGGAGCAAAGGCAGCAGTCACTACTGGGTCCTGGACCCTGAGGGGGCCCCAAAGGTGGGTCCTGTACCCTGAGGAGGTCACACACAATATACCACAAATACAGATTTTGCATTGGGGTTCAGAAGATTAAAGTTACACCTCTATTTCCAAATCCCATATTTGGAGCTGTTAAGTATTATATTTTCCGCAACTGAAGAAAAGTGGCTTGTGTCTCATTGTGGTTTTTTTTGTGCTTTTATGTGGATCAGCATTTTAGGATAATAGAATGAATTGCATAGACTTTTTCAGATTTATAACCTATGTTATTATGTGACTATGGTTGTACCAGTAGCGAAAAGTCCAGCCTGCAAGAAATTGCTAAATCATATATATTATTACAGTGTGTAAAGCTACCTTTATACAGATTGTATTTTCCTCTCTACAACCATTTGTGTACCCCCTATTTTAATGATCAATAAAATAAAGTTACTAACAAAGAACAATGTACTATCACTATATCTATCTATCTACACTTTATCACATAAGAATGGTTAAGTACATTTGTAGCATATGATGTCTGCTTTTCATTTCCTGTCATACAGAAATGGAATCCTTTTTGTGGGGAGTGAAATCCTCTGTGGTTTTTGGCTAACAATTTGGCTAATTCATGTAACTATAATGTATTCTACTTGGAGCCACAGAATATTTGGGGTCTGCACATTGGCACTCAAATGTAACCTTTTTGTATTAGAGTATCACATTGACAGATTACTTTATGGTTATTTTAACTATTTCCCAAGGTACACAGCTGAGACAAGCAATGAATTCAAGAGATGAACAGGATGTACTCTACACTGCAGTATATGAAGTAGTATATACCTGACACTACAAATGCAGAAAGGATTGTTTAAAGGGAGTCTACCACATCCCCCAAGCTTATTCAGCTGTCACCACCGTGCTACAGAGCACATTACAGCATAGCTTTGTATGTCACTTTTTAGATTAGGAGGAAAACAACTTAGAAGTCTTATGCAAATGAGGCAGTTGGTGCATTGGTCGCACTGTAATGTGCTCTGTAATATTGTGGTAGCAATTGAATATGCTTGAGGGAAGTGGTAGACTCCCTTTAAAATGGCTTGAATAAATAGGTTTAGTGTAAAGAGATGTATAACCAAACAATGAAGAAAAAACAGATGATGAATTGTGTATGACATGACCATTGATCGGGAAGGTCACGTATGAAACAGTATTAGACTTGTCTCTATGTTATATCTCTTCTTGATCACTGATGGCTCTGAGCTGGCCTGTCATATGGATCCCATTTGTGCTAACAGGTTTCATTGAGCCATGTCATAATGATATAGTATACATATATTTTTTTTTCATAGTTGCCTTTCACATCTTATACTTCTCATTTATAATGTGTATTTCAAATACACTGCTGCATTTTAGTTTCAATAATTTTTATTGATTTTCAAAATAAATGTGAGAAAGAATATTGACATACATTATGATATACATTCTTACATAGTTTGTTCAAGGCATATTCTTTGGATTGTACATCAATGAGACAGCAAACAGAAATTGAGTAAGCGATAACAGTAACAATAACACTAACATTTAGGCACATTTCCAGGGTTAGCGTGACATATTTCAGACGGTCCTTTCATATGCTCCACTCCGCTTCCACTCCCTAAAACCTCCCTGCTTCCTGGCTCTCGTTATGCAACAAATCGAGAGTTAGCCCATGCGTTCCATATGTTTGCAAATCTAAGATAGGAGTCATTTCCCAGTGCAATTACCCTCTCATAGGTATATGTAGTATTAATAGCCAACAACAATGCGGAGTCTGACGGAGGGGTAACTAATCTCCATCTTTGCACCAACATTAATTTAGCTATTGTCAAGATTTTACAGAGGAGTTTTTTTATATTTGTTCAGTTCCTCAGGAATTCCAATTGATAGGATGGCCAGAGGTGAGGAGTAGGGGAGGCGGAAATTAAATATTTGTGATAACATGTCAAAGACCCTATGCCAGTATCCACAAATTATGGGGCAATGTCCCAAAATATGGATAAGTGTTCCTTTCCCTCCACATCCTCTCCAGCACTCCTCAGAGACTGACGGGTATGCCCTGGGTATGTAATTATTTCTATATAGGGCCCCCGTATTGGGTGTCACCTGTATCCCCAAATATTGAACACCCTCCTTCCTCCAATCAAAGTCATATTTCGACTGTAGGGGATGTAGTAAAGAGGGAGGGATATGCAAGGGTAAAGCTTGTGATTTGGCCATATTTAATTTATAATATGATAAGTGACCAAAATTAGCTATAATCTCCATAAGTCGGGGAATAGACTTTAGTGGCTTGGACAAAGTAAGAATGATATCATCTGCATATAATGATATAAGATGAGTTTTGTCCCGTATATTAATGCCACCCACCTCTGGGTCCAGTCTAATTGCTTGGGCCAGCGGTTCCATCGAGAGAACAAATATCAGCGGTGAGAGGGGGCACCCCTGTCTAGTCCCGTTTGTTATTAAAAAGGGATCTGATACTACCCCGTTAGTGAATACTCTTGCAGAAGGCTCAGAATACAGTGCCTCAATTGCTTTCAGAATAGCTCCCTCGAACCCCATCCTCCTAATCACCAGGAAGGCATACAACCAGCAAATGCGGTCAAACACCTTCTCGGCATCTAATGCGAGAACCACTGCTTCCATTTTTTTTGAGTTAATATGATGTATAATATTCAAGATGCGTCTGGTGTTGTCATATGATTGCCTCCCCTTCACGAATCCCACCTGGTCGTAATTTATTAGGCTCGGAAGACAAGCTGCTACTCTATTTACTATAATTTTGGCGTAAATTTTTAAATCTGAGTTTAATAGGGATATTGGTCGAAAGTTTTGGGGGCTGGTGGCAGGCTTGCCCGGTTTAGGCAACGTCACCACCAGTGCCTCCTGATTTTCCCCCGGAATAGTGCCAGAGTCTACCACAGCTGTTAAAAAGGACAACAGCGGGTTAAGCAAAATTGGAGAAAACTTTTTATAATACTCATTAGTGAGGCCATCTGGGCCCGGGGATTTTCGGGGTGGCAGCGACTTAATTACTGACAGCAACTCTGATGATGTGATGGGCTCATTCAAAGAGTCTAGTTGTGCTTTAGTGAGTGTGGGCAATTGGGCGCTTGCAAGAAAGTTTACAATGTCTTGTTTCGCCGGAGGTATCACAGAAGAGTCCTCTTTAATATTATATAAGCCTTCATAGAAAGCTTTAAATGCGTTGGCGATGCCACTAGGATCATAGATTTTGTGTGCACCATCCTTACTCTGAAGAAACGGGATTTTAGACCTGGCATGTTTTTGTTTAAGCTTGGACGCTAAGAGCTTGCCTGCTTTGTTAGATTGAGAGTAGTAAGTAGCTTTCAACCTTTTCAGGTTCTTCTCATATTTATGCAGAAGACATGCTGTCAATTGTTGACGTAGCGTCACCAATTTTGCAGCATTGGAGGGGGAAGGAGATTTTTTATTATCGTTATCTATAGATTTATCTGGTGCAATAGTCGGTCAATTTCTGCTAGCCTAGTTTTCTTTTCTATATGACTCAATCGAATAAATGTTCCTCTGATAAAGGCTTTATGTGAGTTCCACAATATATCAGGGCTAGATACTGAGGGAGCATTAATCTGAAAGAATTCCTTCAGGTCATTTTCCAAAATTGCTTTATATTTTGGCTGCGACATTAAGAATTCATTGCACCTCCAGATATACGCTCTAGGGCAATCATATTTTTCCATTAGGGTCAGGGTTATTGCTGCATGGTCTGACCAAGTTATTTGTGAAATTTCCGACTGCACGGCAAGGGGAATACTAGCTTGTTCTATTAGAAATAAATCTATTCTTGAATAGCTATTGTGTACAGTTGAATAGTAAGTATAGTCTTTTTCGGTATTATGAAGGATACGCCAAATATCAAATAAGTCATGGCGCCATATAGCCTGCGAAAAGGAAGGATGACGTGTCGCTATGCTAGAGGTAGTGTCTACCCCTGGATCTGGAGCCATGTTAAAGTCTCCCATTAATACTAAGCATCCTTGTTTTCTTCGCTCCACTGCTTTCATGAGTTTCCCCAAGAATGACACCTGTCTTTTGTTTGGGGCGTAGACCGAGACCAACGTGTACGTGACATTATTAAGGATACAAACTAATATGACAAATCGCCCTCCAGGGTCAGCATAATAGGACACCAGCTGAAATGCCACTGAACCTTTGATTCCTATTAGTGTTCCCCTGCGCTTGGAGGTACAATGAGCATGAAATATGTGTGGGTATGAGGCATGCTTGATGCGAGTGGTATCCACCTCCAAAAGATGTGTTTCCTGAACTGCAAGAATGTCACAGCCTTGAACTCGGACCTCTCGCCACAAATTGGCTCTCTTTTGAGGGGAGTTCAAACCTCTGAAATTCATAGACATAATTTTAAGTACCATAATTCACATTTAGTAATGCTTCAAAGATCTTACCACAACCACCCACTTCAGATGTTACCAGTAGCGGTAGGGAGCAGAATCGTCCCCGCCTTGTGTAGTCACGACGCCCCATGTGCCAGAACCGAAGAGCAAACAAACTGTAGAGACATAAAAACCAGTGGGTAAGCCACCGAAACAAAACAAGGAAAAGAAATGTGGTACAGCGGACCAGCGGCTGTTGTAATCTCGGGGGGATAAGTTCAGCAATAGAGGACATACGAAATCCGTTGTAGAGTGAGTCTCTAGCTGTTTAGCCCTTTTGGTGGACGCCTTGGGGTTTTCGGTCGATGCCAGCCATCTGACACAGGGCCAGGTGGTGGTTTGGAGGTCAGATCACTGGTTGCAATGTCCCATTTATTTAGCAACTTTTTGCCATCTTCCGGGGAGTTGATAACATAAGTAAGGTTGTCTCGGGATACGATCACTCTAACCGGGAATCCCCATTTGTATAGGATATTATGTTGGCGTAACGCTGTAGTGATAGGGATAAATTGCCTTCTTAGTTGTAGTGTTGCAGCCGAAAGATCAGAGTAGATAGATATTTTCTGGTATGGATCAGGTAAACGACCAATTTTCCGTGAGGTCAGCAGCACCATCTCTTTAGTGCGGTAAAAATGGATTTTTGCTAGGACATCTCTGGGTACAGTTTCATCCAGATGTGAAGGTCTTGGGACTCTGTGCGCTCTATCAATAGTTAATTCCATTTTCGTAAGACTTGGTATTAGCGTGCGCATCAGATCTAGAAGGAAAACTGTGAGGTTATTCGCAGATAAGGACTCTGGAATCCCTCGGAATTTCAGATTGTTGCGCCACGAGCGATCCTCTAGGTCTGCTATTTTAGATTTAAGATACGACACATACTTTTCCACCGTATTGTGAGCATCTATGAGAAGATTATGTGAGGCGGCAAATTCCGCCATTTTAGATTCCACATGAACTGTGCATTTCTGCAATTCTTGAAGGTCTCTATCTAGCGGTTTAACCATTAAGGACATGTCTGTTGTCAGAGATTTAGAGAAGGTCATAAGCATGTTTTTCATGGAGGCCTCAGTGAGCAAACTCTCTGTTGCCGGAATATCCGCAAAAAAATCGGTGGATGACGGTATGTGCTGTGTAGTATCGCTCACCTCTCCTTCTTGGGGCTCCTCTGTCTGGATCCTGGGCTTCTGTTTGGCCGGGCTAGCAGTAGGCGAGGTGGGTGTCTCCGCATTATGTAGGCCTATAGGCCTCAGTGCGTCGGCCCGAGAAGGCCCCGAAACCGCGCTCTCCCCGGCCCGCCGGGGAGACGGCCACGATGCCTGCGCCGCTGCGCCGATAGCGTGAGCCTCTCCTCCGGAGGGTCTCGAGTTGGAGTCGAGGCCCCGGAGACCGCACTGGAGTGTGATCCGCCGCCATTTTGATCTTCCCCACCTCCGTGGGGGAAGTAAAAATCCAATATTTTCTTCGGCTTTACCGCAGATTTCCTTCTTCTCGGCATCCCTAGAGGTAAGGCAGCTTTCCCAGTGTCTTTTGGGTTAATATAATCCACGGGCACGTCGCTAATTTGTCGCTATAAGAGACTCAGGCCTGGAGCTGTGCAGCTATGCGACCATTCCCTTCCACCGTCAGGCTCCGCCCCCCACTGCTGCATTTTAGTGTAACACTTGTATTCCACTTGGTTCTAAAATAAGCTAAGTTCTGCAAACCCATGATGGGAGTTGTGGTGCTGATGATGGGTGTCTGCCTGTGGAACTAAAGCTAGACTGGGCATACGTGTTTTTTTAAATTAGATTTTTTTTTTTTTTTTTACATCAAAGAAACAATACATCATAATTTTGCTGCTTACATATGAGTTTTAATTATTGTGTAACCACTGGGAACCTGCAGATGGCCATATAACACTCTACATAGACTGTAAGTTGTACAGAGCTGTAATAGAGTACACATATAAGTGTATGATCCCTCTGCTATATCTCTCACCATAGTTGGTTGTGCAATATCCAGATGCTGATGAAAGCAAAGCAAAAATACTCAGTATACTCAGACCTCTAGTACAAGCTAGAAATCAAGATTGTATTGAGCACTGCCACTACCAGATGTATACTGTAGTAAGAAAGAATAGCTTAAATTAGTTTAATAGCATTCATTCATATAAAACTGTACAATGCATTTCAAGGTCTTCATGTATATAACGTCTTTTGACCTGAAGAAGGTGTGACCTTTACGCAGATGTGAACCTAGCATAAAGTGTCCGATCCAGAGGCCGACAAAGACTAATCAGATATTTATGACATGTCCCCAGGATAGGCCATAAAACAGAAATTCCTAGACATTCTCTTTAAGAGGGGTTGTATAGTTCTTTATACATCTGTTGTGTCTTCAAAATATTTTTTTGAGGGGGTATCTCTCTAGGAGATTTAGAGATAGCAGTCAGCCCGGATGCCAAATGGGGCCCAAAAACCTACTTGCCTCATAAGAACATACCAGTATTATAACAGTATTGGCATATGGTAGATCATGGATACCCTGTTACAAATTTACTTCTATTTGCCTATATACAATTGAAGACAGATGTGGAATACATCCGTAGGCATCTGTGCTGTGAGGCCATAGAGGAATGAAGTTGGTGATACACTAGTTACACGTATTCTGAACTCTTCTCTAGAAGTAATAGACAGTCAGCACTACTGAGAGATGGAACAGATAAATTAGTGTAAGCATTGGATGGAAAGGTTAACATGGTATCTGGGCTAATAGATTGAACAGGAGCCAGTCACATGTCAGAATACATTTTTGTTGAGTTTTCTAACTGCAGAGGTTGCGGCACTCACACAATTATCACACTTTTAAAGTAACTATAGATCCCCGCTAATAACAACGTTTGACATGTCACCGAGATGTGTCAGGTATTTTACTGGGTTTTATTGTTAAAGTTTAGAGTATTAGATACTGAGATCAATGACAGTGGATTAACTCTGATATAAAAACACTACTTAAGGAGAAAAAGATGGCATTCAGGACAAGAGATAAGGAGGGGTTGAGGGAAGTACAAAAGGAGCTGAGGCATCAAATCAGGCAGGGAAAATCCAGTTATAAAGAAAAAATGGAAAAGCAAATGGAAAGAAAAGACATAAGGGGGGTCTGGGAGGGGCTTAAGTCAATTTCGGGTCATAAACAGTCTGTCTGCCAGATTGAGGCAGATGTTAACTGGCTTAATGAACTAAACCTATTCTTCAACAGATTTGATCACACACCAGCTCCTCCCACCCCAGTATGTCCTTCAGCTCCCCCCACCACAATGACTTCTCCCCATGCGGCCACTTCCCAACAGACCAGTAAATCCAGAAATCCATCTTTATCTGGCCACAGTCTGACCTTCACACGGGCCCAGGTGAGGAAGGAGATGAAAAAGATCAAGGCGAGGAAAGCCGGAGGGCCAGATGACATCAGTGCAAGGCTAATTAAGACTTGTGGGGACCAGCTGTGTGGTATAATTACATATATGTATAATATGAGCCTGAGGCAGGAAATAGTCCCTGAATTATGGAAATCTTCTTGTGTGGTACCAGTTCCAAAGAAACCCCACCCTATGGACCTCAACGACTACAGACCTGTAGCACTGACATCCCACCTGATGAAGATCTTGGAGAGATTGGTTCTCACACATCTCCGCCCTCTAGTGAGCCCCGCTATGGACCCACTCCAGTTTGCTTATCGGCCGGGCATTGGGGTAGATGATGCCATCATCCATCTTCTGCACAGGGCTCTGTCTCACCTGGAGAAACCAGGGAACACAGTGAGAATAATGTTCTTTGACTTCTCCAGTGCTTTTAACACCATACAGCCCAGGTTATTGAGGGACAAGCTGGGCCTTGCTGGAGTGGACCACCACCTCTCCAACTGGATCCTAGACTACCTCACAAATCGACCTCAATACGTGAGAGCCCGAGACTGTGTGTCAGGTACAGTGATCTGTAATACGGGGGGCACCTCAGGGTACGGTTCTCGCCCCTTTCCTCTTCACACTGTACACTGCAGATTTTAGGTGCAACTCATCCAGCTGCTACCTACAGAAGTATTCTGACGACTCTGCAATAGTGGGTCTCATCACAGATGATGATGACAGGGAGTACAGAGAACTGAACCAGGATTTTGTGGACTGGTGCCACCGGAACCACCTGAAGATTAACGCGGGGAAGACCAAGGAGATGGTGGTGGACTTCCGCAAAGGCAGAAGCCCTCCTAAACCAGTGGACATCCTGGGGACGGGCATCGAGATTGTGAACACCTATAAGTACCTGGGTTTGCTCCTTAATAATAAGCTGGACTGGGCAGATCATATGGAGGCCCTGTACAGGAAGGGCCACAGCAGGCTCTACCTGCTTAGGAAGCTGAGAGCCTTTGGAATCCGGGGGGCACTTCTTAGAACTTTCTTCAACTCGGTAGTGGCATCAGCCATCTTCTTTGGAGTGGCCTGCTGGGGGAGCAGTATATCAACCAGGGACAGAAATAAACTTGACAAGCTGATTAGAAGGGCCAGCTCTGTCCTGGGGAGCCCACTGGACCCAGTGCAGGTGGTGGGTGACAGAAGGATACTGTCCGTGGTGAGCTCCATGCAGAAGAAGAAGTCCCATCCCATGCATGAGACTGTGATCGCGCTGAGCAGTACTGTCAGTGACCGACTGCTCCACCCTAGGTGTGAGAAGGAGCGCTATCGGAAGTCTTTCCTCCCCACCGCGGTTAGGCTGTACAACCAACACCGACCTAAGCGGAGATCATTACACACAGAGAACTGAAAATATCTCTCTGCCTGTTAAATCCCCCCCCCCCCTGCTACGCCCTATCTGTCTGTCTGCTATCAATGTAATGCCTCTCACCTTGGAATATTCCTGTACATGTTGTATTTGTATTTGTATCTGCTTATCTTTGCTGCTGTAACACACTGAATTTCCCCATTGTGGGACTATTAAAGGACTATTATTATTAATATCAGAACATTTACCATGATTTATCTTAGAAGTACAAGCAATTGAGGTCACAACAAACCTAGTAATTATATGATGCAGTAAATTGTAACACAACATATGTAAAAATAATGTTATATTGCTACAGTTCAGTGGTGTGAAATGAAGGGTTTGGACTTCTGCCTTAGATCTCTTGCACCCATCTGTTATTTTTATAGAGATGTGTTTGTGCCTGGGTTTTACAGATCAAATGACTACATGCAAATAAGAAGTGACCTTGAAAACCGGAGACCTTTTTAAAAAAATATTTGGACCAAGAATTAAAACTTAGTTGGGTTCTCCTATTCTAAAGATATTTCCAAATCATTTCAGACTTGTGCAAGAGTTGCACCAAGTACAGATGTAGGAGATCTGAACAAGTCAGCATAGTAAACTGAATTGGTCAAGATAGTAGTCTCAAATTGTTAACATGGAAGACCAGAGTTTTGTCATTTGACTTAATCCATGATATCACTATTAGTTACTACAGTTCGCAAAATATACTGCTTAACTATTGCTTTTCTGTCTGCGTTATCTGTGAGAAAAACGGACAGTGCAACTGATGATGACTTGAGCAATATTCATTAGAGATGGGTGAACTGGTTCGCAATGAAATAGAATTGACCCGAAATTCACAAAAAGTTGGTTTCCCAATGAACCAAAACTTTTGTGATTCGTTTTAGACGAACCAAAAATGGCTGCCACCATGTGAAACATGCAAAGAAGGATCACAGGTGGACTTTCTAATAATATCTTGTATCAGCCTTTTAGCCAGTCATGAGAGGCTGTGGGCAGAGTGTTCATTGATGATGTCATAGGTACTATGTAAGAGAGTAACCAGTTAGTGTAATGGTCCAGAACAAACTCTGTGGAAGGCTAAGGCCCCACCTAGCGGGCCGCTGCAAAAAAAAAACGGTGTGGAAAAGACAGTGGCGGAATTACATTGCATTTTTTTTCCGCAGAGTTTTTCACAGAAAGTCTACAGAGTTTTCCTCTGCAGACTTTCTGCTTCCATTATACCTATACAGAAACCGCCAGCATTTTCGTAGGTATAATTAACATGCTGCGAGTTACAAAAATAAGACAGTTTTTGAAATTGCAGCATGTCCACTGTGGATTTTATTCTGCAATTTGTGGATGGGATTAGCCAGAATCCCATCCACTTTGCAGGTACTACAGCAAAACCTTAAACAAGTGACAATTTTGTGAAACCACACAGCACTTTTTTATGTACAGTCTGTCAGAGTGTGACAAGGTCCCTTTCCGTGCTGTGTCTGTGTAAAAGAGGAGACAAGTTCTGTGAAATTAAACAGCACTGTTTTTTGTGCCATCATTTCTGTGCTCTGTGCAAAAGAAATGACAATTCAGTGAAATCGGCCAGCTCTCTTTTCGTTACATAGAGTCTGCCACACTTTCTGTGCCAAAATATAATTTTTTTCACATTTTTGGATTTCTCTGATGTATTGCCAGTACTAGTTATAATCTGGATTTTCTTACGTCCTACAGCAGCACAATATGGGGCATTTCTGCCCCTGTGTGTTGATAGTACAGGCGGAACTTTCCATTAACATAAAATATGCATGACTATGCTTCCCTATAAGTGGGCAAAGGGACCTCCCCCCTTTGTGTTTTTTTCTGTCCTGTGTGGTGGGACAGGTGGAGGGAGGTCTTTTGTCCTCCCATATTTAGTTTTTTCCCCTAAAGTTTATTAACATTCTTTGGGGAGTCATCTTTACAACTCTCTTCTCTTCTTTCTTCCACTGGACGCTTCTGTGGAAAAGAAGGGGGAGTTTATTTAGGCACTTTTTTTGTGCTAGCCAAGCTTGCAACCGTTGCTTTGAAAAGGTTGATTTCAGTAGAACATGCAGCAGTGGTTGCATGCTGCATGTTCTAAGTCCTGTAGTGCAGGCCACTTGTGCCGCCTCAATGTGGGGCATTACCATTTCACTTACCTTACAAGCTCCGCGTCTGCCAGAAGTGACGTCGGTCACTTTGTTCCTCCAGAACCTTTGTTTGTGTTCCGGTTTTCCGGGGACTGAATTCTCAATTGGACTTGTTGTGGCTTAGTTTTTCCTCCTTTTTTTTGCAAGTTTATATTTGCTGAGCCTCTTTTCTGGCTTCGGTCTGTATATTTTTAGCTTAATTCTCTGTACAAGGAATTAAGCTTTGCAAAATTTGCGGGGTAAGGGATTTTTGTGCGCACTACTTGCTCATTTCTCCTCCCCTCCTATAGAAGCCTTCATCTCAATGCAGTAGATGGCTTGTCTCTTAGTGAGGAAGGCCTCAGTACTCCACTTGGATTTCTGTTCTTGCTGCTGCAGCTCTGGGCATCACAGTCCCTCAGTGGTTAGCACTGCAGGCTTGCAGTGCTAGAGTCCTGGGTTCAAATTCTGCCTGGAGTTTGAAAAAAAAAAAAAGAAGGATCTAGTTTGTGTGCAGTGTGACACACTGTGAAGTTATTGAAGATTTCCAGTTTATTGACGAAATGCTTTCATCTGATGATACCTTGGAAGATTCCAGCAGACCTCTCTTTCATCCTGAGAAGATAAATAGGCTGCTGAAGTCCATCCGGTCTAGGGACCGTGATGTTGACAGGGAAGCCTCCTGCTCCACCTCTAGGGGGCCTAGGGCCTTCCAAGTGGACGAGTCACTGGAAAAACTCATGCTTGAGGAATAGAAACATCCGGAAAGAGCTCCCATATATTCCAAAAAATTTAGAACCTTGTTCTCTATTCTCAGCGGGATCGGTGGGGCCTCCCACCTAAAGTGGACACGGTAGTGGCCAGGTGGTCCCAGTGGATGATGGTTCTAACCTCCAGGGCCCCGTAGATAGACGCTTAGAGTGTACCTTTAGGAAGGTTTATTCTCTGGCCTCCGGTCAAACTTCCGTGGCTATTGCCTCTAATTAAGTCTCAAGCAAATTACGTGCTGACATCAACTCTGGAGTCTCCAGAGACGATCTCCTTGTTTTTTTAGTTTGGTTGACTTGTCGTCAGATTATTTAGCCGAAGCCTCCCAACATCATTTATGGCTGGCGGCCAAATCTTTGGCCCTTTTCTACGGCAGCTAGAAGGCCGCTATGGTTAAAACCCTGGAGAGCGGATAATGCCTCCAAGTTCAACCTTTGTTCTCTACCCTTTGAGCCAGGCAAGCTTTTGGCAGAGGCCTGAATGAGATTATGGAAGATCTTGCCATTAAAAAGTGTAAGACTCTGCCTCAGGCCTTTAGAGGCAGGTCAAGACCTTCCGGCCTGTTGCAGAGTGTCATGTCCCAGGACTTGGTTTAATTCACTGACATGTATCTGTGTTACTGTGTTTGTCTTTGTAGTTTGTCCCCTCTCTCTCTCTGTATCCTTAGCTGTGATGCTGTAGCTCCTCCTCTCTCTCCCTCAGTTTAGTTTCACTTCTTTGTAAGCAACATGTCTGCTCAGCTCCTGGTGATTCATCATTTTTCACCTACTGCTGTATGAGGTTTTACAAGATTTACCTGGATTAAAGCATCTGGAATCTTATCTACGCCTCCTCAGTTGAGTTGAACACTATCTGATAAATATCTTGGTGTAAATTGCTGGTTAGCATAGAGACTACAGGACACTCTCACAACCTCACATTTGCAGCCAAGCTATTGAGTCAGAACACAGAGTGTGATTGCTGGATGTGGCAGAGTCAAAACCAGATAGACATTTGTATATAACAGGAACAGACTTTAGTGAAACATGAATGCAGTAAGAGAAGGTTCACCTCACATGGTGAATAACAGATCTAGTACAGCACACACACTAACAATACAGGATGAGTATATCAACAGCATCAAAAACAACAAAGTACAGAGTGTCTACAGATAAACATTTAGTAACAGCTACATCTAGTGTCATAAATGTGAACTGCAGTCAATCCAGCAAATATAGAGACGAAGCTGGCTGTTGCATATCTCCAACACCCCTTCTCAACAGCTAAGGCTTAGTCTGTTAGGCCCATATTCTTTGTAAGCCTTGAGTGTCTTTCAGTGGTCAGGGGCTTGGTAAGGATATCTGCTGTCATATCCTCAGTCAGGCAATAAAGTAACTCAAGAAGTCCCTGCTCTTGAAGATCCCTCAGAAAGTGGAACTTCACATCAATATGCTTGGTTCTCGAGCTAACGCTTTCCATCTGCGCAAGTGCAAGACATCCTTGATTGTTCTCAAAGATTCTCGTTGCTTTCATCTGTGGTTGACCCAAGTCTTTTAATAGTTGTCTCAACCATATGACTTCTTGACTTGCCTGTGCTGCTGCAACATACTCTGCTTCAGTAGATGATAGTGTAACAGAAAGTTGCTTTCTACTAGTCCAACAGATAGCACCTCCTGATAGAAGAAACAGGTACCCACTTGTAGATTTTCTGTCACTGGTATCTCCGGCCCAATCGGTATCCACATATCCTGTCAGGGTGCTTTCGTCACTTGCTGGTAACTTTATCTTGTAGTGTAAAGTCCCTTTAAGATAGCAAATGACTCGCTTCACAGCATTCCAGTCCATCTGACTTGGTGTTGAAGTCTTTCTGCATAGGATTTCGACTGCTGCTGCAATGTCAGAGCTTGTAGCGGTGCTAATGTTCAGCAATTTACCTATTGCTTTCCTGTACTGTGTGTTAGCTGGTAGTGGCGAATCTTGGCTGTCTATCTTCTTCAGGTAGTTGGTTTCCATGGGAGATTTTACTGGTTTTGCATCTTCCATTCCAAATGTGTCAATTATCTCTTGTATTTTGTGCTTTTGGTTCAGAAGGAAGCTGCCACCTTCCTCTCTCTCAATCTGAATGCCAAGATAATTATTTACGTTGCCAAGATCTTTGGTCTCAAAGTGCTGATTTAGGGTTTGGAGTATTTCTCCTTCAACACCTTCTTACTTGAAACAAATCAGAATATCGTCCACATAAATGAGTACATAGATCCACCTGTCTGCCAATTTCTTTGTGTATAAACAGGGGTCTGCTTTACTCCTCTGAAAGTCCTCCTGTGTAAGCACTTCATTTATTCTCATATTCCATGCTCTAGCGGCTTGCTTTAGACCATATATACTCCTCTGTAGTTTGCATACTAGGTCTGGCCTTTGCTCATCTTTGAATTCTGGTGGTTGTTCCATGTAGATATCTTCTACTAACTCGCCATGTAGAAACGCTATTTTTAAGTTAAAGTGTCTTACTTGCATTTTCCTTTAATGCGGCTACTGTCAGCAAAGTTCTTATTGTAGCATGTTTGACACTGGCGCAACTGTCTCATCATAGTCCTCTCCATATTTTTGAGAATATCCCTTGGCTACGAGTCTTGCTTTGTATCGCTCCACTGTACCATCTGCATTGTATTTTACTTTGAAAGTCCATTTACAACCTATGGATTTCCTTCCAGGTGGTAGGCCTGTAAGTGTCCATGTTTTAGTGTCATGCATGGATTTTATCTCTTCCTTTGCAGCCTTTATCCATTTACTTGCTCCCCCTTCTGAAATCTGAGATATGTCTTCCCAAGTTGCAGGTTCATTAGCACTGGCAGTGCTTGCTTTGTATGAGAGACGTACAGGTGGTTTACCTTTATTCTCTCTCATTGAACATCTTGGTTCTGTGTGTGAGCTTGGTTGTGTCTGTTCTTCATTATTGATGGATTCTGCGCTCACTTCAACGGTTTGTTCGGAAGTTACAGATGTTGGCTGATCAGTGTCAGTTCTCTCTTCTGTTCTTACTTCCTCTGTTGTCATTACATTGTCTCTCAGATCTTCAACAAAAGTTATGCTGTTGCTAATGGTAACCTTGTCAGTTTTGGGATTTAGGATTCTGTAACCCTTAACATTGTCACTGTATCCAACAAATGCTCTGTTTTGAAGTTTGGTGCGTTTTTTATCTGGAATGTAGATGAACGCCTTGCATCCAAAAACTCTTAGATGTTTTACACTCGGCTTCTCATTGTTCCACAGTTCATATGGAGTTTTCTCCATTGTTCTAGAAAAGAGTCTGTTTTGCAAATAAGTGGCTGTCATTGCTGCTTCACCCCAATATTTTTGTGGTAAGCCAGAGTCTGTCAGCATGCATCTGATCATTTCAGTCAGAGTTCGGATCTTTCTTTCAGCTACCCCGTTTTGCTCTGGTGTGTAGGGGACTGTCTTTTGATGCTCTATTCCATTCTGCTTTAAGTACTCTTGTATTTTATGTCCTGTGAATTCACCTCCATTGTCACTCCGAAGTATGAGAGGTTTTCTCTGAAACTTGTTACTTGTCCTTACTACATAGTCCTGTAATTTGTCAAAAACTTCACTCTTGTGTTGCATTAGGTAAGTGACTATGTATTTTGAATAGTCATCTAAGAAAGTCACTATGTACCTGTTGCCTCCAGGTGTAGGTGGGTTTAGGGGACCACATACATCACTGTAAACTAGGTCAAGAGGTCTTGAAGCTCTATTGTGACTTACTTTAGGAAGTGTTGCTCTTGTAGCTTTGGATTTGATGCAACATTCACATTTAACAATAACTGAACAAGGGGATACTGTTAGATTCTTTGTCAGATTCCTCTTTTGTAGTTCCTATATGCATTATGGGTGTCTGTGACCTAAACACCTATGCCACACATGTATACAGTCATTGTGCTTATGTGTGCATAGTCTCACCTGATCCTTCACTGTGTTGAGATGATATAGATGATCATCCAACTTGGCACTTGCTATCATCTGCTTGCCCTCTGGGATAGAACACTTGTCACCTTGAAATTTTACAGTGAGTCCTTTGCTTGTCAGACGCTTCACAGATAAGAGTCCTCCTTCTAGATCAGGAACATAAAATACATCTTTTACTGGTATTGCTAAATTGTGTTCCGCATCATTGGGGCATACAAGGGTTCCATTCCCATATCCTTCTGCATATATTTTACTCCCATCTGCGAGGTAAATAGTCTCTTTGTTATTCAGATCAAGTTCTGTGAAAAAACTTCTATCACTTGTCATGTGACTGGTTGCTCCAGAGTCAATACACCAGCCTTGCAATTTATGATTGCCTGTCACTTTAAATGTGGCATTCCACTTCCCTTCATTTGAATCAGAAATTGTGTCTTTGTCTTCTGCTTAGTATAAGAGGGATGCTGCCTCATCTGCTCTGCTTTCCATATAGTGCAGTCTTTCTTTGTGTTCTTGTCTGTGGCATCTAAAGCACACTCTGGTTTCCTTCCTGTGTGACCTTGTGTCTGTAGCCTTAAGAGAAGTCTTGGAGTGAGTTTCTGTATAATCATGTGTAAACTCCTTTCTTCTCTGATACTCATCTATGAGACTGGTCTTTACGAATATTAGTGTCAGATCTGTCTCAGGCCGTGTCTCCAGCGCATTGATCAGTGCAGTGTATGAATCAGGTAAACTGCATAATAAAATGGCTGCAGCGTGACTGTCTGTTATATTCTCACCGACTGATCTGAGTTGTATGATCACTTCCAGCATGGCATTTATATGCTCTTGCATGTCCTGCTCTCTACTAAGCGTCATTTTGTAGAGTTTCCTCAGCAGAAATAAGTTGCTGTTTAAACTGGATCTCTCATGCAGTCTTTTCAGTACATCCCACATGCCTTTCGCTGTATTCTCACTGCGTATGTGAATAAGCTGATCATCTTCTACTAGTAAGCTTATAGTGGCCCGCGCCCGTCTGTTTTTCCTGTCCCATTCCTGATAATCATCTTGTGGTCTCTCTGTAGTGATAACTTCCCACAAGTCATCCCTGGATAATAGCATTTCCACTTTAAATTTCCATAGCTGATAATTGTCATTGTTCAGCTTGGCCACTGATAGTTTAGGTTCTGAACTACAGGCCTTTCTCCCTCCTTTATTATATAGTATATGAGCAGTCTTACTTCTGTACAGGAGATGTCTCTGTGGAAGCTTCCTTATATCGATCTCTGCATCTACCGCACAGTCTTCCGTTCTGGACTTCACTCTGCCTGGGCCACTTCTGGTTACTGGGGTTTATCCGGTTACTGGGGCTTCATTTGATCACTGGGGCTTCATTTGATCACTGGGCCCATAACCTGTTGCAGAGTGTGATTGCTGGATGTGGCAGAGTCAAAACCAGATAGACATTTGTATATAACAGGAACAGACTTTAGTGAAACATGAATGCAGTAAGAGAAGGTTCACCTCACATGGTGAATAACAGATCTAGTACAGCACACACACTAACAATACATGATGTGTATATCAACAGCATCAAAAACAACAAAGTACACAGTGTCTACAGATAAACATTTAGTAACAGCTACATCTAGTGTCATAAATGTGAACTGCAGTCAATCCAGCAAATATAGAGATGAAGCTGGCTGTTGCATATCTCCAACACGGCCGGAGTAGAGGTTACCAGCCTTAACCCAGACCTCAGTTCCAGAGACGTCCTAGATATCAGCCTATGGGTTCTGAACGAAGGTTCCCCAAGGATGAGGACAAAAAGAAGTTTAGCTTTTGACATCGGCTGCTTTCTTCCGGTGACCGAGACTCCTGTCGAAGGTCGACTTTCTCACTTTTACACCGTCTGGCAGGAAAAAAATTCAAGAACCTTGGGTGTTGCAGATTGTTCAGCAAGGTTATGCGATCAAGTTTCTTCAGCCGCCTCAGGGTCGATTCGTTATAACCCGCTACCTTCCTGCGGCTCAGTAGGATATAGTGGAGTGCTCCATTCACAATTAAATCCACAAGGGGGCTTTGGAAATGGTCCCCCCTTTGGAAGAAGGATTCAGTGTCTACTCCCCAGTTTTTCTGGTGCCAAAACCATCAGGCAGCTGGAGAATGATTATAGACTTAAGATATCTGAATCGCTTAATAAAGTAAAAACATTTTCGTATGGAGACTGTAAAATCCATTACATCCTTTCTTCAACAGGGAAAAGTTTTTCGTCACCTTAGATCTAAAAGGATGCCTATCTGCATGTCCCAATATATCCTCCGCACAGGAAGCATATTCAGTTCGCAGTCCTGCCCTTTGGCATCACTTCAGCTCCGCATACCTTCATCATAGTTGTGGCTCCTATAGCCGCCTCTCTCAGGCTTCAGGGCCTTTTTGTAGTGCCATACCTGGGCGACTGGCTAATAAAAGCCCAGTCAGAATCTGTTCTGCTCCAGCACTTACTGATAGCCGTTCCCTTCTCCAGAGCTTGGGTTGGCTAATAAATTGGGAGAAGTCAGAAGTAGTTCCCTCTACCTGCAGGAAGTTCCTGGGGTATCTGTTGAACTCAGACCGCATGGAGATTTCCTTAACACCTGCAAGGAAGGAAAGATTGATCAAAGCGGTTTCTCTTCAAGACACGTCTGGTATCCATCAGAACATCCATGAGAGTCCTAGGCCTGATGTTATCCTCAGCCATTGCAGTCCCTTGGGCTTTATGGCACTTGAGTCCTCTCCAGATGGAAGTACTCCTTTCGGTCTCGACAAGAAGATCAAGCTATCTCCCAATACCTGTCTTTCCCTCAGATGGTGGATACACCTGAAAGACGGAATGTCCACGATCCAACCTCGTTGGACCCTGTTGACTACCGATGCATCCTTTCGGGATGGTGAGCCCACCTGTACGATTAGACCGTACAAGGAGTTTGGAGCAGTTTAGAAGAAAAACCTCTTCCAATTGGAAGGAGTTCAGAGCCGTGTACCTGGCACTACTTAATTTTTCTCCTCTCCTCGGAGGGAGACCAATCAAAGTTCGGTCAGACAGCATGACGACTGTAATGTACCTGAACAGACATGGAGGCACCAGATCATTGTCTCTCCTCAGAGATACCGATCTGATTTTTACCTGGGGAGAAAAAAATCTGACCCACTTATCCGCAGTTCACATCAAAGGTTCCCTGAACATAGTAGCGGATCAGTTGAGTCGGGGTCTTGTCGTATCAGGAGAATGGTCTCTCAATCCAGATGTATTCCATCAGATTACCCTGAAGAGGGGTCTCCTAGAAGTAGACCTCATGGCGACCAGGCTCAATGCCAAGGTAGAGACATTCTGCTCACTGTATCAGGAGGACTATCCCTTGGCAGTGGATGCCCTGTCCATCCCTTGGAGGTTCAGGCTGGCATACATCTTCCCTCCACTTTCCAGGATACCAAAAGTATTGATGAAAGTCAGACAGGACCAAGTCTCTGTGATAGCCATCATACCATTCTGGCCAAAAAGGACTTGGTTTGCCCAGCTCATGTACATGAGTCGAGGGACATATTGGAGGCTTCCCCCCACCCAGAACCTGGTTTCCCAAGGAACTCAGAAGCACCAGGATCTGAGGAGATTCAACCTGACAGCCTGGAGGTTGACCAGTCCCTACGGAGATTTAGTGGACTGTCAGAAGCCATCCTGAGGACTCTTTCCTGTGCCAGAGCAGAGTCTACCAAGAAAAGCTACCATAGGATAGGTAACATCTTCAAGCAGTGGTGCTCCAGAAGAGAAGCTGATAGTTCAAACCCTACTACGGCAGAAATTTTGGATTTTCTTCAAAGCGACTTGGATACAGGCCTTTCTCCTGCTACTCTGAGGGTATAGGTTTCAGCCTCATCCGCCTGTTTAGGCAGACGTTTGTCCCAAGATTCCCTTATTGTTGGGTTCCTTAAGGGTACTACCAGACTTAGACCGGTGATCTCAGCTCCGGTTCCCCAGTGGGATCTCTTGACTGTTCTTTCAGGTCTTTGTGGTCCTCCTTTGGAGGATGTAGATCTTACATTTCTTGCCTTTAAAACCACCTTTCTATTAGCCATCACTTCAGCCAAATGGGTGAGTATGCTACAGGCTTTCTCTTCCAAGGAACCTTATATATCGTTTTTTGCGGATAGGGTCCAACTTAGGTTTCTTCTTGGCTTTAACCCTAAAGTGCCTTCCCATGCCAATATTAACCAATTAGTCTCTTTACCCATGTTTTTTCCAGCCCCTTCCTCTGAAGAGGAGAAAAAACTTCACACACTAGTTATTGTGAGATGTCTCCAGATTTACCTTTTACGTACACGTTCCTTTAGGAGAGCCGAGAATTTCCTTGTCAACATGTATGGGAGAGACAAAGGTCTCAGGGCTTCCAAGCCTACCTTGTCTAGGTGGATCAAAGGCAATCAAAGTCTCTTTTTTTGCTCAGGGGTTAGCTCCACCCGAATTTTATACAGCCCATTCAACCAGAGCTGAATCAACCTCTTGGGCTGAGAACCGGACCTTACAGCTGGATCAGATCTGTGCAGCTGCTTCTTGGTCGTCTCACCTAACCTTTGTAAAACATTATCGACTAGATGTTCGGAGTTCTGTAGCGACTGCCTTTGGACAGTCAGTCCTAGGTGTTGTAGAGCAGGGAAACCCTCCCTAAGGGAATTACTTGCTATATCCCCATATTGTGCTGCTGTAGAATCATTGATTATGATGTTAATCTGTTTTCCCTTAGTCCTAACAGCAGCACAAGCTTCCCTCCCTAAACTTAGAAATTTTTACTTTATAACTTACACAAGGGGGGAGTTCCCTTTGCCCTCTTATAGGGTAGCATAGTCATGCATATTTTATGTTAATTAAAAGTTATGCCTGTCCTACCAGCACACAGGGGCAGGAATACTCCATATTGTGCTGCTGTTAGGACTAAGGGAAAACAGATTAACATCATAATCAACGATTCATTACCAAATTTACCATAGTTAATTAATTTTTTTCCTTCCTGTTTTGACAATTTTAAACCGCATCCATTACCAAATTTGTCAGACATTTAGTCATTTCTTGTGCTTGTCCAGAGACTGTGGTCTCTTCTAACAGCTGATCAGTGGGAGTGCTGGCTGTTAGAGCTATACTAATATAATACTGATGACCTATCCTAAGGATAGGTCTTCAATATCATACTGTTTCAGCTAAGGCTCACGTAGCAAGCCACAGCCAAAAAAAGGCTGCAAACAAGACAGCGGCGGAAACTAATCTATACAGAAAACGTCAGCTTTTACATAGGTATAATTGAAATGCTATAGCATTTCCACTGTAGATTTTTCTGCAATGTGTGGATAAGATTAGCCTGAATCCCACCCACTTTGAAGGTAATGTAAAACACAGCGTTTTTTGCTGCAGCGTTTTTTGCTGCTGTGTTTTCGCAAACAAGGGGCCCTGGCCTTAGGCCACACATTGCATTTTTTTGTTCCAGATTTTGAAGCAGTTTTCTGATCCAAAGCCAGCAGTGACTTCAAAAAGAAAGGTAAATATAAAGGAAGCTTTTATACTTATACTTTGGCTGAAAAAAAAAACCACAGCAAAATCTTCAACAAAAAACTGTTTTTTCTTCAATGTGTGGCCTCAGGTTTCAGAAGGAGCTGTGCTCCACAAAGTGCAGTAACCCCTTCTATCAATCTATGGAGCTCCCAGCAGTCACTGCTTTTACATGTGGTCCGCTCTGTAATATAAAATGTGTACTGGCACTTTAAGTTTGCAGTATAATGCAAAAGCTCAAGAAGCAGTTATGTGGAAAACTTCTACGATGGTATATTCTATATAATTGCTTATATTTTTATGTGGCCTGTAAGTAATAAACACCTGATTTTCTGTTTAAAGAATATCTCTTCCCTCAGGCATAGCACAGGGACAAAGCCTCTCTGGATCAATAACTTATTTCTATGCAGCATCCCAAGGGTCATTTTCACGGCCAAGATTAGGATATCACTTTCATGTCAATTGAAGAGTGAGCCACAAAGGAGGTGGGTGTTACAGGCTGTGTCAGCTTTACACCTCAGATTGCTAATTGATTTTTTCTTTTTCACTTTGTAAATCCTGTACTTTAAATGTTTAAGATAAAAGGTTTAAAGGGATATTGTCCTGCCTCATCTGATAAATGTGCAGTATTACTTAGGTGTAAGTACGAGGTGAAGCCATTCATTTAAGCTCTTACTGGTATTTAAATATTCCATGTGTCGCTGGAGAGAATTCCCATATACCGTAAGTAATATGACAGTAACAAACATCTGTAATGTGCTTTTCTCACACAAGGAACTCGAAGCACAGAGAGAGTATTATGGAGTTAGTGGCTGCTGTATGGATGCTCATCCCCAACCCCCACAAGCATCAGTTGTTTTATGGAAAGCCAATTTATCAGTATATATTTTTGGCATGTGGGAAGAAACCCAGGCAAACATAAAAACTCCATGCAGAAGTTAAAACCCAGGACCCTAGCGCTGCAAGGCAATAATACTACCACTGAGCCACCATGCTGAACTGATAGGGCTAGGCGTCAGGAGTCCACCTAGAATTGTATTGCTCATCCTGATCATACCAATGGTCTAAAATACCACACATTTTTTTAGTCGATAAAGTCAACATAATCCTAACCCTCATTTGAACAGGGAAAGACTGTGCAAGCACAATCATTTTCTGACACTAAGTAGCATCTCAAAAGTTTAGTGCTTCTTTTTATTTCCCATTCCTTTTGAAGCCATTCTTGGCGTTGGCTCAAAAAAGCAGCAGAATCTTCAACAAATAAAAATCTATTTTTCAAATTGTGGCCTTACCCATAGGACCCAGTTCAATATCCAACTAAACAGAATACGTATTCCAGTTGAACAAGGGCTACTACTTTCTGTTTTCATGTACTGCTAAATTGTCTTGATAAAAATATCTTCTGCCTTATTCATTTAATAACTTATTCTAAAAACAATGTATTAAAAGACTGTAGATAAAATATTCTGCTCAATTAATTAAGTTACAATATAGCTTTTGCAAGTTAAAGTCAGACTACCATACAAGGTTGTCTTGGACGCAGTTCTAGCAGCCTCTTGTGGATTGAGACTGGAATTACCATTAGATGTACAGCTAATTTCAATACAATAAAATAATTGTAAAAATTAATTACCTATTTTGGGGTGATTTTACACATATTGGTTCAGATTTATTATGCCTTGGACGCCAGTTTACTGGCATAAAAAATGCAAATAGCGCCTTTTTCTTTTTTTTTTTTTTTTTTTTTATAAATTCTTTATTTTAGATATTATTCAGAAATAACAACAAACAAAGATGGCGTGAGCCAAACAAGCGCTTGGCCTCAAGGATCAAGGCATACATCAGCGTCAATACATAGTAACATGGTATCATGTAATAGATATATTAGAACATCAGCTGGTGCTAATCATAACAGTTGCCAGGGGGAAAAAGGAACAAAGAGGGGGAAGGAAATGGGAGACGAAGGGGAAAGGAGGGAGAGAAAGAAAGACGGGGAGAGAACAAATGAGGGAACCACAAGTTAACACACAAATGACAGACAGGCAAGGACCCCGACCCCTCCATGTCGGATGCGTAAACCTTGAATCAAGGTCTACCCGTCAGGTCTCTATAGGCCTGGGATCCCTGAAAGAGAATCCACGGCGTCCAGGCCGCCACAAAGGATTCCCTGCTATCACGAAGGGATGCCGTGAGATCCTCCATGAACTGAATGTCCTCCACTTTGCGAATCCAGTGAAGGAGAGAAGGGGGATTAGACGATTTCCATAGCTCTGGGATACACGCCCTAGCGGCATTGACCATATGTCGTAGGGAGGATTTGCGATAGGTACGCAGGGGGTAATCTGAGAGGTGTAGCAGAAAGAAGGCTGGCGTGCTAGGAATGGAAGTAATAGCGCCTTTTTCATTTCTGAAATTAAATGAAACAGTGTAGTGGGAGGGACCATCAGAAATCTTGTGTAAATGATGCAGGAAATATATGCCAGATGCAATCTGATACATAAATGATGTCTACACTCCACCAATTCAGGGGTTATAAAGACTATTGTTAATAATGCCACTCTTCATGAATCGGTCCCATTGTTTTAGGAAAACACTTTATTTTCTGAAGTTCTGTTTCTGGTTGTTTTAAGACTTTTTTCTATGGAATTCTCTATAGGGAAAAAAATAGCTAAAAATAATTGTTAGTGATGGAGGTCTGAGGCCCCCTGCACATGACATCAAACTTTTTAATGCCCTAGGGCACAACTGTTGTCACTTATATTAAGAAGGAATTGTCGACCAGTTGCTGGCTGTCGCCTAGGACAGATCAGCCAAGTTAGCCATGGACAGTGGGAGGGTTCAGCTTAGGGTGCACTGTCTTGTTGTGCCCCTCCCCCCAGGGTTCTGCAGCAGCACTGGGAATTGCTCAACTAGCAATTCCCTTACAGGTACATTGCTGCATCTGCAAAATATTGTATTCCCCAAAATTTGGGTTGTTTGCAAGATTGGGCTGGCCCAACAGAGTAAAAATGGTTCCTCCAGTGGGCTTAAACTGTTATGGAATTGCTGATTACGATTTCCCAAAAGTTAATGAAATTGCTATGTAAGCAATTTCCTAATACACAGCAGTTAACTGACAAGTCTAGTAGAGACCAAGCAAACAAGTTACCTATAATCCTACACCACTCTGGTTTGCAGGTCTAAGGCTACCCTGAGGTACTCACCAAAGCCTGCCACAAGGCAGGATGGACTTTGCAGCTAAGGACCCAGGTTGCAAGGTGCCAGAAAACAGGTACACTTGCAGGCTAAGCATTAGACTAGAAACCCTCTTACTGGCAAGAGAGCAATACACAAGCCAGGGTCAAAAATCAGGAAAGTATGGGAAAAGCCAAAACAAAAGCAAATGAATATCAGAAGTTTAGCCAGAAGGTAACAGATGGAGCCAAATCAGCAAGAAACAGGTAAACCAGGAAGAAGAGAAAGCCAAAATCAATAAATCAGGAGATCAGCAATTTCAGCATAAAACAGGGAAAAGTACCAGGAATAAATTCTGAGAACACAGAGCACCTGAGCAGAGAAGGTGTCAGATTGACTCCTTCCTGACATCCATCACAATAGTGCGGTGGATGTCGGATATTTAAATATGTATATAATAATATATTATACAGCAGACACCTGGCGCTAATGCCCGCAATCAGTGCCCACACTGATAGCGGGTATTAACCCGCCATTTTGCCAGCGGTGCATGCCATTTTACCGGAAATCGCTGGCCCGTTACTATGACAGCTGGGAGCCTTTTGAAGGCCCGCAATATGACGCGCCGGTAATTTGCCATGCATTGCAATACACTAGCATTGTAATGCATTGCATAAGTGATCAGACCCCCTGGGGTTCAAGACCCCTAGGGGGTCTAATAAATGCAAAAAAAAAGTTAAAAAAAATATTAAAAAAAATATTAAAAATTCAAATCAACCCCCTTTCTCTAGAACACATATCAAAGTACTTAAATACTGTGAAACACATACACATTAGGTATCCCTGTGTCTGAAAACGCTCGGTCTACAAATCTGTAAAAATATTTTTATCGTACCCCAAAATGGTATAACTAAAAAGTACACCTGGCCCCGCAAAAAAGACGCCCTATGCATCGCCGTACACAGAAGTATAAAAAAGTTACGGGTGTCAGAATATGGCAACTTTTAGAAAAAAAAATTTTTTTTGCAGTTTTAAATTTTTGTTAAGGGATTAAAATGTAAATAAGACCATATAAATTTGGTATCCGCGGAATTGTGCCGAAACATAGAATACAGATGACATGTCATTTTGGATCAGATTAAACGCTGTAAAAACGAAGCCCGTAAGAAAGTCGCACAAATCCACCCCATTCTGAATTTTTTTCCAGATTCCCAGTACATTGTACAGAATAATAAATGGTAGTATCATGAAGAACAATTTGTTCCACAAATATTAAGCCCTCATATGGCTCTGAGAACGGAAAAATAAAAACGTTATGGGGTTTGGAAGGGGGTGAGTCAAAAATGAAAAGGTAAAATCGAAAAATTCCTCCGGTGGGACGGGGTTAAAAAATCCTGCCGCAGCCCTCAATTGGATGCTGGAGTACATCCCGGATTGGATTTGCATCTCAAACCTCTGACTGGCTGAATAGACCCAGCCCAAGTTTGACTGGTGGGCATAGCAACTTTAAAGCGACAGACATGTGTCATATGCAGTTGCTGTACAGAATCTCCACAGTAACACTGCACAGAAGAGAATGGTGACTGCTGGGTGGAGAAGTAGGAGCATGGATATTTTGATTCCTGACAGATTCTTCCTAACACAACAAGGCCACAAAGGTCCAGCATGAGACAATATTTAATGACTTTTGAGTCACTTGTCACCAGGGTCTATCTCTTATTGACTGGTTCACTGATAACCAGATAGATTTGCCTGATCATATGTTCATGGTGTGGAATGTTTACCAAAAGATTACATGTCTATAGGTACATGTTCTGATAGATGAAAGGTACTAGTTGCATTGGCACCACCAACTAGTAAATCACACAGGAGATAGTGGATGCTGGACATCAGTATGCAGAATGAAGTATTAGGTGATATATAATGTGCAGTCTTGTTTATTTAAGCGGTGTGGGTGCTATAGACATCTTCTTCTGGAGTTTTTTTTTTATTAACATAGAATTCTAACTTCACAACTTAGCTATGTTTTAATTCACAAAACATAGATTTGTCTGATTCAAAATTATACACATCTACTTGTCGTATATGGACAAGACGTCATAATTCTTTCCACTGATGTAATTAACCAGCATGATTTCACAGCCCACACGCTTCAGCTGGCAGTAAGTCAGGGAAAAAATGTACCCCAAAGGTGAGGACATCTGAGTGGGCAAGATAAAATACGACAACTGTTTAATATGGATGTAGTGTGCTATGAAATTATCACTGCTGTGATGTTTTTCATTCTTTTTTATAAAGCCATAATATTTTCAGTATGAATCATAAATGTTGCAACTGAAATATAAAACATTCTTGAAAGTTGCAAGTACAGTAAATATTTCCATTAGACTAATGTATTAAATAAAAGAGAGGAATTCAGCATATTACTGAGAAATACATTAGTAGTGATGACATTTCTGAATTTGCTCTTATTAAAAGTAGTAAAGGTACAGTCACTAGCTTGAAGGCAAAGTATAAGCTTCAATTTCTGGTGTCAAGAGCCCACTAAATGCTAAGTTTAGTATATCCCACTATAGTCATGGGCAAAAGCATGATTGCACAAGGAAGAATGGGGTATTTCAGTGATCTGTGAAAGGTAGAGAATAGACTTAAGCTGGCCATACCCATTGTCCATGTAAATCTGCTGATGTAGGAGCGATTAGCTCAGCTCGATAATATAACACTTTGATGACTGCCCATTTCCCTCTGATTATTTACACTGACCAATTTAAACTGCATAAAAAATTTATAATAAATGGTTCAAAGGGAACCCATATACAGTATCCTATTAGGGAATTAGGGAGGACCAGAAAAATGGAGAGGTGAACCACTAAAATAGCGGTAACACATGGAGTCCGATGGACCCCATTGACTATAATGGGGTCCGTCAGGGGTCTGTTCTTTTAAAACTGAAACAGTCCAAACAGTGTAGTAATCACTTCTTCTGCACCTGTAGAAAAAACAGAGTCCACCAAAGTCCAAGGTGCTCAACCAAGCAAGCTAGTAGCAATATCCAACAAGAGAAGTAATGCAGTAGCACGCAACAATTGCTACAAATCTCTTTATTAGGAAGTGCAAGCATTAAATACAATGCTGGTCACAGCTTCAGCAATGGGGTATTTCTCGCAATGTGAACTTCCTCTGTTAGGTCCAGAGTGGAGAATGGTTACTAAGCATATAGTGGGGGGGGAAAGTAGTCAGCCACCAATTGTGCAAGTTCTCCCACTTAAAAAGATGAGAGAGGCCTGTAATTGACATCATAGGTAGACCTCAACTATGAGAGACAAAATGGAAAAACATATCTAGAAAATCACATTGTCTGATTTTTTAAGAATTTATTTGCAAATTATGGTGGAAAATAAGTATTTGATCAATAACAAAAGTTCATCTCAATACTTGGTTATATATCCTTTGTTGGCAATCACAGAGGTCAAACATTTTCTGTAAGTCTTCACAAGGTTGGCACACACTGTTGCTGGTATGTTGGCCCATTCCTCCATGCAGACCTCCTCTAGAGCTGTGATGTTTTGGGGCTGTCACTGGGCAACACGGACTTTCAACTCCCTCCAAAGGTTTTCTATGGGGTTGAGATCTGGAGACTGGCTAGGCCACTCCAGGACCTTGAAATGCTTCTTACGAAGCCACTCCTTTGTTGCCCTGGTGGTGTGCTTGGGATCATTGTCATGCTGAAAGACCCAGCTACGTTTCATCTTCAATGCCCTTGCTGATGAAAGGAGGTTTGCACTCAAAATCTCACGATACATGGCCCCATTCATTCTTTCATGTACACGGATCAGTCGTCCTGGTCCCTTTGCAGAGAAACAGCCCCAAAGCATGATGTTGCCACCCCAATGCTTCACAGTAGGTATGGTGTTCTTTGGATGCAACTCAGCATTCACTCTCCTCCAAACACGACGAGTTGTGTTACTACCAAACAGTTTTTCTTTGGTTTCATCTGACCATATGACATTCTCCCAATACTCTTCTGGAACATCCAAATGCTCTCTAGCAAACTTCAGATGGGCCCGGATATGTATTGGCTTAAGCAGGGGGGACATGTCTGGCACTGCAGTATCTGAGTCCCTGGCGGCGTAGTGTGTTACTGACGGTAGCCTTTGTTACGTTAGTCCCAGCTTTCTGCAGGTCATTCACTAGATCCCCCCGTGTGGTTCTGGTATTTTTGCTCACCGTTCTTGTGATCATTTTGACCCCACGGGGTGAGATCTTGTGTGGAGCCCCTGATCGAGGGAGATTATCAGTGGTATTGTATGTCTTCCATTTTCTAATTATTGCTCCCACAGTTGATTTCTTCACGCCAAGCTGCTTGCCTATTGCAGATTCAGTCTTCCCAGCCTGGTGCAGGTCTACAATTTTGTTTCTGGTGTCCTTCCACAGCTCTTTGGTCTTCACCATAGTGGAGTTTGGAGTGTGACTGTTTGAGGTTGTGGACAGGTGTCTTTTATACTGATAACAATGTCAAACAGGTGCCATTACTACAGGTAATGAGTGGAGGATAGAGGAGCCTCTTAAAGAAGAAGTTACAGGTCTGTGAGAGCCAGAAATCTTGCTTGTTTGTAGGTGACCAAATACTTATTTTCCACCATAATTTGCAAATAAATTCTTAAAAAATCAGACAATATGATTTTCTAGATATGTTTTCTTATTTTGTCTCTCATAGTTGAGGTCTACCTATGATGTCAATTACAGGTCTCTCTCATTTTTTTAAGTGGGAGAACTTGCACAATTGGTGGCTAACTAAATACTTTTTTTTCCCCACTGTATCTCTCTCTGTGGAAGAACTATCCTGTCCTGTTTTAGGCTGAGGTCCCAGGTTGCTGAAACGCAGCTTTTTTTGGTGTAGATTTTGCTGCATTTTTTTGAGCCAAAGCCAGGAGTGGATTGAGAAGAAAGTAGAAATGTACTGTAAGTACTTACTTTATATCTCCCATTCCTTTTATAGCCATTCTAGCTGATCTACTACATTCAGACGACTAATGGCCATTGCACAGCCATTTACATGACCAATTTTTTTGACTGTCCTTTTTGACGGATCATCAAAAAATAGGTGAAGTTCTATTTCTGTCAGTTTTCATGGATCCCTCAATATACCCCTCCACTGTGAAAAGTTGACTTTTTTTTTGCTGTTTTCTAACACGATTGTATGAATTTAGGCTTAGCTTTTCTAGTTCTTGACCTTTCAGTTCTTGATACTGTTCAGTCCAAATGAAACCATGGGGTGAAGCTCACAAAATGATTCTCACGAGGTTCAGCCAGCAAATACTCTCAGTGCCACGGCCCTGCTTACTGATACCTGATCCTGCCCACGGCTGCCTCTACGTCTTCTTTCAGACTCGAGGTCCTGTGAATAGCATTATTGACATGATGTGGGACACATGGGCCTCTCTGAAAGGCTGAAGGGGAAGCAGAGGCAGCCATAGGCAGGACCAGGATTATGTAAGTAAATAGCGGCCATTACTCCAGCAGGTAATGGCCTATTAAAAGCAGCAGAGGGCTGAATGGGTCCCCTAAGGTTGCAGGCCCTGTAGCAGTTGCTGCTATGGCAATAATTCAGCCACTGCTGCCCTTATACAATCTGTTTCTGCTGTGTTTTTTTATGCAGTTTTGCAGCCAAAACCAAGTGAGGATTATATAGAATTAAGATTGTGGGGGTCATATGCCCTTGTACCAGTCTTCTGTCAGAAGCAGCAGCGTCCCTTGGGTGAGTGCTACTTCCACTTCACATGGCTTTGTGCTTGGTAAGTATGGAAGAAGCTGCAGTTCTTGTCCAATGGTTACAGCCTCTTCAAACAGCTGATCTGTGGGGGTCCTGAATGTCAAACTCCCAGCAATCTGATATTGATAGCCTATACTAAGGATAGGTCATAAGTATCATAACACTGGAAAACCATGTTAAGGAACTAAAAGTCGAGATTGTTCAAAACAGAGAATGACTTACCGCATGTTTTCATATTGTTAACATCTTTTTTATTACACATTTTACTTTTTTACCTAGAATAATGCTTTTTTCCTTGTTCCTCTATTTCTACTAATCACACAGCCCCTTCCTATTCCCAATGGCACCCTGGTGTGGAATATTCCTCATGCTGTCAGAAAAAGGCCCCTAGGAAAACTGCATATGGAAACCCTGTCAATGAACACCAAGATCATAGTTTTCTCCTTATAATTTGTCTGTTGCTCCCCTTTTCAGAAACTACAATTCACTGGATAACATAACAGCAGAAACTTTACAACCTTCTGATTCATATCAACCCTGAACCATATGCAAATAAACAGTTGTACATACAAGTGAATACAAGTAGATGTGCGGCCGCTTTAAGCTGTGTCACAGAGCTCTAGTTATAAAGCCTACTGGTACAGTATATCACACTTTATCCCACGTGCAAGCTATATTGCTAAACAGGTTTTCTGGTTTTCTCCTGTAACACCATCAGGAGGCTGTAAATTGATTCTATTCACTGGGGAATCTACCGCAGAAGCAATGAGTGAAAAGCAATGTGCCAAGGTGAATGGTGGTATTTAGAGACCTCTGCTTAAACTTTCTACAAAAAGCTAATTATGCCTTGCGAGGAAGCAGATAGGGAGTTCAGCTTGCACAAACTGCTGGGATCCTTTAGGTCAATAATTACATGGGTATGACGCACACAACTGAACTGAAGCTACAGAGCTCACAGCTAGTCGGCTTTAATCAGAATGGCATTGCCGGTCCAGGAACCAAGGGGCACAGGGGATCTAAAGTCTTACCCTCTAGTCCTTGCTTATATACCTATCTTATTACTGCAGACTAAGGGAAATATGTGCAAATGGACAAAAAGCAGTGCACAAGAGAAAATTAAGTCAGTTTAGAAAGCCTCTGGCTTATTTGTCATTTTTTTCCTCTTCTGGCATGATCCTTTTAATAATACATCCATCACTCCATGCCACAGCTGTCTTAGCCTTCCCCAGCAGCTATGTTCCTCTCCTCAAAGTTTCATCTAAATTCATCCAGTATGTCTTCTTTTAAATCTCAGATCAAGCCTTGCTCTTCACATATAAATTCTCCTTATTTTCAACATCGGCTATGACTAAAGTGCAGAAGCAATCCTGCAATCAACCCTATCTTGATATATGCTGGTATATTCGTATCCAAAGGGTAAATCTTGCCTGGCTTTGTTCATTTATCTGGATGTCTAAGAAGGTTTGTGGGTTAAATTCCTCCTATAAATCAAGTAATCTGATGACAGATTAGAGGCGTCTGAACTTAATGTCATGTATAGACCTAACCGCATTTGTGCTTGTATTCTTCAAATAGTGGATACCAAAAGCAACAAATAACAGCAAGAGGCAGGGTTAATGACAAAAGAAGACGTGAACTAGAAATTCCAAATTCACAATCTCAGCATGGCACAAAAAGGGGTTGTAGAAAGTCATAGACTCCGATGATCCAGAAATACAAATACATAAACACAGCATATCAACATAAAAAGAAAAAAATAAGAGCAAAACGTCCAATTACTCGCTGAGGAGCTTTATTACTATTACAAAGTGAGCAGTCACAGAGATGCTGATGATCGACTTGAGTCATATGCTGTGAGCATAAAAATCCTGTCCACCACCAGGCAGGGTCAATTCAATGGAGAACTGTTCAACAATATTAACATTTTATCATCTCTACAAATCCACTTCATTGACCTTGTCTGGTGCTAGACAAGACTATAAATGCTTATATGATGTCTATAGTCGATTGCAAGAAAAATCCATGCACCAGATTGTAGGTCTCTAGTGGTGGTGAGTTCTTTCCCTTTTCATTACTTGTATTGTTCGCTTGAGTCATATAGAATGATGAAATGGATTCTAATGGGCAAGGATGTTATTAATCCAGAGTATTCATTGATGATCTGAAAAAAGCACTTTCCATTGTTTAGTAATCTTAAAAGGGTTGTCTACAATTAGTAAAATGGTTCTAAGTTTTTTTCTTGAAATAGTGACATACTTGCCCATGGGCTGCAACTGGTTTTGCAGCTCAGCCTGATTCAACCCAATTCTGTACAGTACAGCCCACAGACAAAATGGTTGTTGTGGGCAAAAATCTGGATTTTTTTTTCTAATCCTGCACAAACACATGGGATTGGGATTCCCACAAATCAGCACAGACAGTACATATACAGTACTGAGATATAGCAGATATATATATATATATATATATATATATATATATATACAGAGAGAGAGAGTTATTTAAAATTTCATATCACTCTCTTTCACTAGATCACACATAAAAATAAATAAAAACAAATATAAGCACTTTAGGTACCCCTGTGTCTGAAAAGACCCAAATTCGAAACATATAAAAATAGAATGCCATAGCGGGGAAAAACAACAAAATTGCCAAACTGCAGTTTTTTGGCTGTTTTACCTCTCCCTAAAAATTGAGTAAGACTAAGGCCCCATGTTACAGAAACAAAGCATTTTTAGGTGCTGCAGAAAAGCAGCAGAAAAAATGCTACTTTTGTTACATTACCAGCAAAGGGAATGAGATTTTGTTTAATCTGATCCACACATTGTAGGGAAAAAAGCTACACTGTAATGAGAAAAATATAAAAATGGCCAATTTGCTATTTTTTGGCATTTCACTCCCCCCCCAAAAAAAATTAATAAAAAGTTAACAAAGCATCGATCATTCACCAAAATGGTATAAAAAAAACTACAACTTGCCCTGTAAAAAAGATGTCTGACATAGATCTGTACACGGAAAATTAAAAAAGTTAGGGGTTTTAGAATATGGCAAAAACTGTGAAAAAAATAGAACACCTAAAACTTAACTTTTATTCTGAATAAGTCTCCTAATACTAAAAATAGTGTAAAGGTAATGTGCTATACTGTGTGCTGCTGCACACCTAATGAAGGTGAACACCGCTAATAAAAGATATATATTTAATAATAATAATAATAATAATAATAATAATAGTCCTTTAATAGTCCCACAATGAGGAAATTCAGTGTGTTACAGCAGTAAAGATAAGATAAGATAAGATAAGCAATACAAATACAAATACAACATGTACAGGAATGTTCCAAGGTGAGAGGCATTACATTAATAGCAGACAGACAGATAGGACGTAGCAGAGAGGGGGGGGGGGGATTTAACAGTCAGAGAGATATTTCAGTTCTCTGTATGTAATGATCTCCGCTTAGGTCGGTGTTGGTTGTACAGCCTAACCGCGGTGGGGAGGAAAGACTTACGATAGCGCTCCTTCTCACACCTAGGGTGGAGCAGTCGGTCACTGACAGTACTGCCCAGCGCGATCACAGTCTCATGCATGGGATGGGAGTTATTCTCCCGCATGGAGCTCACCACGGACAGTATCCTTCTGTCACCCACCGCCTGCACTGGGTCCAGTGGGCTCCCCAGGACAGAGCTGGCCCTTCTAATCAGCTTGTCAAGTTTATTTCTGTCCCTGGTTGATATACTGCTCCCCCAGCAGGCCACTCCAAAGAAGATGGCTGATGCCACTACAGAGTTGAAGAAAGTCCTAAGAAGTGCCCCCCCGGATTCCAAAGGCTCTCAGCTTCCTAAGCAGGTAGAGCCTGCTGTGGCCCTTCCTGTACAGGGCCTCCATATGATCTGCCCAGGCCAGCTTATTATTAAGGAGCAAACCCAGGTACTTATAGGTGTTCACAATCTCGATGCCCGTCCCCAGGATGTCCACTGTTTTTGGAGGGCATCTGCCTTTACGGAAGTCCACCACCATCTCCTTGGTCTTCCCCGCGTTAATCTTCAGGTGGTTTACACAGGTGATGCAGCCTATATTTATGTGCGATGGTGGGCTTTATGTTGTATTTCCCAAATCACAACCATCTGTTATAATGCTGCAAATTGATCCTGTGGCATATACCAATGGTGAAACGCATAGGGATGATAGGGAGTGTTTTTATGGAGAGGGACAGACTCTTAGTTTAGACTGTAGGCAAGCCCTGTTTCCATGGGTGGCTATTTACTGTGCATACAGCAGCCAATTCATGCATTAGCCATGCAATTGTGATACATCTTTGGGCATGTTGTACTTCTAAGGTGCATTAAACTGTATCCCTTAAAGGGAAGGCACAGATATACATCAATGCCCATTTGATGTTTTGTCATTGTGACTAATATCTCATATATACAAGTGGCAGTAATATTTAACAGGATCAATTTGCAGCATTATAACAGATGGTTGTAATTTGGGCAATACAACATATAGCCCACCATCGCGCATAACTATAGGCTGCATCACCTGTGTAAATATATATCTTTTATTCACCTTCATTAGGTGTGCAGCAGCACACAGTATAGCACATTACCTTTACACTATTTTTAGTATTAGGAGATTTATCTGGAATAAAAGTTAAGTTTTAGGTGTTCTATTTTTTTCACAATTTTTGCTTAATTATATTGAACATCAACCTTCTATCTATATTCGTCTTTTTTAGAATATGGCCCCTCAAATAAATTTTTTCAAAGTACATAATTTTTGTGAAGGTATTAAATATAACAAAATGTATATGGATCTCGTATCACTGATAGTTTCTAACCCACAGAATATATGTAATGTGTTTAATTTTTACTGTGTACTGTGAACACCATAAAAACAAAACAAGTGACAAGTTTGCATTACGGAAGCTACTAAAGCAATGTGGATGGAGGAGGGAACAGAGCACGGGAAAATATTACTTATGGGCTAATTGCATTTTTGTTGAAATAAATCTGAAGTTGAACTTTAGGATCAGGCTTGTATTTTATACTTGTGTTCTGCAGAACTAATCATAAAGCTTTCTATTTTTACATTTCCAATTACAGCATTTGAATAAAAGACTAAAAAACTCTATTTTATATGTCATTTTGCTTTATATAAAATGAACTTCACTGGATCTTCTAAGACACATTTATAAAGTGCAGCTTTCTGAAAAAGTCTTTAAAAAAAAAAGCTGGAAGCAACAACAAAGTCACTTTTTCACATAGAAAAGGTACTGGAATTTTAGCCACAGTAAGGCTGGGGCCAGTGGTGAACCTAGCCTCTTTACTGCCTGAGGCGGACTACCGAAAGACGCCCCCCCCCCCCAAAAAAAAAATATAAAATTGCGTTTCAATTCTAGCTTCACACGCTGCTATCGTCGCACAATATACACAGTACACAAACTTATGAAACAGTTTTTAAGAATTCTTCTTCTTGTATTACTTTAGTATCAGAAATCAACAACACGGCATTAATAATGAAAGTCCTCACCTGCACACCCATCCTGCTGCTACCCCAATTATAAAATATATGATATAACCCCCCATAATGAATAATACCCCCAAGTGCATCTTTATATTAATAATGTCCGTGTGTACCCTGTATAAATAGTGCCCCTTATTAATAATGCCCCAGGTGTTAACTAATTAAAAGGTTTTCCAGGTCATTAATAAACTAATCAGTGGAGATCAAAAACCCAGGACCCCTACTGATCAGCTATTTGAATGAACTGTGGTACCTGTGTAAGCGCTGTGACCGCTTATCTGTTTACATAGTGTCATTCATCTCATAGCGGCCATGTCATGTAACTACAGCCTCATCCTATACATGTGCATGTGACAAGGCTGGAATTACATCACACGGTCACTATAAACAGACAGCGTGTGATATAAACAGGCACCATAGCCCCTTCATACAGCTGATCAGAGGCGGAGGGGATCACTGATCTCTTATTGATAATCTGTCCTAAGGATAGAACATCAAAAAAATGAGCTGGAAAGACCCTTTAATAAAGCCCAAGTGCCACCTTAAAGGGGTTGTCCAGGATAACCACTTTTTTAATATGAGGCTGGGGAAGGTGCTCCGGTGTCTCCAGCGTGTTTCAGTCCTGCTGCTCCGGTGTTTTCTTCCCCTCAGCGGTGATGTGTGGTGGGGACTTCCGCCAGAAGAGAACACCAGAGCAGCAGAACCAGACTGCGGTGGGAGACATTGGAGCACAAGGGACAGGTGAGTAGGTGTTTTTTTTTTAATACAGTATTACACAGTATTATGGCCCACAGAGGCCCCTGCACACGGTATTATGCCCTGCAGCGGCCCCTGCACATGGTATTATGCTCCATAGTGGCCCCTGCACACAATATTACGCCCCGCAGTGGCCCCTGCACTCGGTATTATGCTCTATAGTGGCCCCTGCACACGGTATTATGTCCCATAGTGGCCCCTGCACTCGGTATTATGCTCCATAGTGGCCCCTGCACTCAGTATTATGCTCTATAGTGACCCCTGCACACGGTATTATGTCCCATAGTGGCCCCTGCACTCGGTATTATGCTCCATAGTGGCCCCTGCACTCAGTATTATGCTCTATAGTGGCCCCTGCACACGGTATTATGTCCCATAGTGGCCCCTGCACTCGGTATTATGCTCCATAGTGGCCCCTGCACACGGTATTATGTCCCATAGTGGCCCCTGCACTCGGTATTATACTCCATAGTGGCTCTTGCACACGTAATTATGCCCCATAGTGACTCCTGCTCACAGTATTCTGCTCCATAGTAACCCACCCATGAACTATTATTATACTCTGGGGTCTAAAAGACCCCAGAGTATAATGATCGGAGACCCAAGTGGTGACAAACATAAAAACCAGTGTTACTTACCTGGTCTCCGGTGCACTCCCTGCTTTCAGCCCTTTTCAATGTCGCACAGACCGGCGTCGCAACATATTGATGTCGGGCTGGCTCACCCGGGACGTCACCAAAGAAGGCCGAAGCCTGCTGGGAGTAACATCGGATCGCCGGAGAGGTGAGTAACAATGTTTTTTATGTTTATCACCTCCCCTGAGTCTCCGACTATTATACTCCGGGGTCTGAAAACACCCCGGAGTATAATAATAGTAGTATTTGGCCTCACTTATCGATCCCCGCTGCCGCTCACAGCCACTTCTGATTCCCCCTTCTGCGTCCGATAGCAGAAGAGGAAGCGGAGGCGGCCACAGCCGGCGCGGGGATCGATAAGTAAATAGGCCGTTACCTGCTGGGGATACTCCAGCAGCTTACGGCCGATTTATATATAAAAAAAAAAAAGTTATTGTCACCTACCTGCAATTCCATGATGGAGCCGCCGCCGCCTCCTCTTCTTGTCCGCGACGTCTGCATGTCAGCGTAGGAGGCGCGATGACGTCATTCTATCACCGCCTGCGCTGACATGAAGAGGTCTTGTAAACCAGCCCAGGACAGGCCGCTTTAAAAAAAACAAAGCTGAGCGGGGCCTGGGCTGGTTTACATTAAATAAATGGTAAAAATGCCGCCCCCCAGACAGTGACGGACAGTGCCGCCTAAGGCGGCCACCTCACTTCGCCTCATTAGCGGTGTGCCCCTGGCTGGGGCCACACATTGCAGAAATGCGTGGGAACGTTTTATAGTCCCAGCAGTGTAAATGAGATTTTGGAAAATGCAGTATTTTCAAAAACGAATGCGCTTCTGAAAAATTATGCCTGCAAAAATGCTGCCTTTTCCCCATAGACTTAAATGGGGTAGGCAATAATGCAAAACACAAATTCACTTAATTTACCGGGTCTGGTGCTAGACAAGACTATAAATGCTTATATGATGTCTATAGTCAACTGCAGGAAAAATCCATGCACCAGATTGTGGGTCTCTAGTGGTGGTGAGTTTTTTTCCCTTTTCATTACTTGTATTGTTCGCTCGAGTGATACAATGTTGTTGAAATAGATTCTTATGGGCAAGGATGTTATTAATCCAGAGTATTCATTGATGATTTGGTAAAATATTTTCAATTGTTTAGCAGTCTTAAAAGGGTTGTCTACAATTAGCAAAATGGTTCTAAATTTTTTTTTCTTAGAAAAAGTGTAATACCTGACCGTGGTATTGCAGCTCATTCTACATATACAATCTACATAGTACATATACAGTACTGATATTACAAAATATATTTCTATATATATTTAAAATATATTAAATTTCAAATCACACTCTTTCCCTAATTCACAAATAAAAATAAATAAAATCAAACATAAGCACTTTAGTTATCCCTGTGTCTGAAACCACCCAAACTGTAAACATATAAAAATATAATGCCATAGTGGGAAAAAAAAATTGCCAAACCACAGTTTTTTGTCTGTTTTGCCTTCCCCTAAAAATTGAATAAGACTAAGGAAATGCAGCAAAAAAAAAATTGCAAAGGGAATGAGATTTGCACACATTGTTGAGAAAAAGCTGCAGAAAAGCTGAATTTTCAAAAATGCATGCATTTTTGAAACACACAGCACGTTAGTTTGAGCTCGGAATCATGTTTTCCCTATATATTTAATAAGGGAGATAAAAAGGCAGAGAAGAACGCTTCTCCCACATCAAGGAAGTCACTAAGCACAAGCCAGGAGCTTCACATTAAGATTGTGAATATGATGAGAACTTTATCACACTTTTGAAAGCCAGCAATCGAGTGTCAGCTATTTTTCTTCTCCAAGCTCCATGGAAACAAAAGTTACAAGGTCCTTCTGTCTTTCTCCCTTTTATATTTTAAAAACTATTTTGCTTGTCTTGTCATCTATTATTTGTCCTTTTTTATATATAGCACTGAACCCCTTGGGCATTAAATCATTTAAATTCAATGGTACGTATGTGTTTTCCTGATTGCAGCTTCCAGTGTGTGTTCCCCTTGTCTGTTTGTTCGTTCCCCATTTCCTTGAAGATGTTGTCTTTACAGCCCCAAATGAGTGGGCCCTCTGCTTGTTTTTGTTAATATACTGTGTTCTGAAGCATAGGACGGGGGTGGGTTTTCCCCCCCAACCTCCTATTTACAGGCGAGGCCTACGTGTCTTCGCTCCATTTGTTCAATTATGTTGCTTTTGTCCCCTCTTTGTTATATTTGGAAAACATTTAATAAACTTTGATTAAACATAAATTTAATGGTACTTTGTGTATGCTCTATAAACTCAATAGCTTTTTAGGCCCGGGGCCCCATGTGGCATAAACGCTGCGGTTTGGCCACAGCATTTTACAGTCTCTGCAAAGTGTATGGCATTCTACAAACATTGCAGAAAAATATGCACAACAAAAATGCTGCAATTTCCAAAACTGTTGTGTTTTTGGTAATCGCAGCCTTATGCTACGGAAACTCCAGCGGTTTCCCTATATGTATAATTGAAGCAGAAAGTCCACAGAGGAAACCTTGCGATGCATTTCCACCATGGTTTTTCCCACAGTGCTTTATTGCTGCGGCCCGCTATGTGGGGCCTTAGCCTTAAAGTGTGTTTGCCATCTGACTGCTGGGAACAGTTGTGTGTGTGTCTGGGATTCATATTGATCCTGATTCTCAATGCAATAGGTGGTGGCAGCATGTATTTGGGCTATGTGGACTGTGTTGGGGATCAATTTATACAGTGGGGAAAAAAAGTATTTAGCCAGCCACCAATTGTGCAAGTTCTCCCACTTAAAAAGATGAGAAAGGCCTGTAATTGACATCATAGGTAGACCTCAATTATGAGAGACAAAATGAAAAAACATATTTCGAAAATCACATTGTCTGATTTTTTAAGAATTTATTTGCAAGTTATGGTGGAAAATAAGTATTTGGTCACCTACAAACAAGCAAGATTTCTGGCTCTCACAGACCTGTAACTTCTTCTTTAAGAGGCTCCTCTGTCTTCCACTCATTACCTGTAGTAATGGCTCCTGTTTGACATTGTTATCAGTATAAAAGACACCTGTCCACAACCTCAAACAGTCACACTCCAAACTCCACTATGGTGAAGACCAAAGAGCTGTGGAAGGACACCAGAAACAAAACTGTAGACCTGCATCAGGCTGGGAAGACTGAATCTGCAATAGGCAAGCAGCTTGGTGTGAAGAAATCATCTGTGGGAGCAATAATTAGAAAATGGAAGACATACAAGAACACTGATAATCTCCCTCGATCAGGGACTCCACACAAGATCTCACCCTGTGGGGTCAAAATGATCACAAGAACGGTGAGAAAGAATCCCAGAACCACACGGAGGAACCTAGTGAATGACCTTCAGAAAGCTGTGACTAACGTAACAAAGGCTACCATCAGTGACACACTACACTGCCAGGGACTCAGATCCTGCAGTGCCAGACATGTCCCCCTGCTTTAGCCAGTACATATCCAGGCCCGTCTGAAGTTTGCTAGAGAGCATTTGGATGTTCCAGAAGAGTACTGGGAGAAAGTCATATGGTCAGATGAAACCAAAGTAGAACTGTTTGGTAGAAACACAACTCGTCATGTTTGGTAGAGAGTGAATGCTGAGTTGCATCCAAAGAACACCATACCTACTGTGAATCATGGGGGTGGCAACATCATGCTTTGGGGCTGTTTCTCTGCAAAGGGACCAGGACGACTGATCCGTGTACATAAAAGAATGAATGGGGCCATATATCATGAGATTTTAAGTGCAAACCACCTTCCATCAGCAAAGGCATTGAAGATGAAATGTGGCTGGGTCTTTCAGCATGACAATGATCCCAAGCACACCGCCAGGGCAACGGAGTGGCTTCATAAGAAGCATTTCATGGTCCTGGAGTGGCCTAGCCAGTCTCCAGATCTCAACCCCATAGAAAACCTTTGGAGGGAGCTAAAAGTCCGTGTTGCCCAGTGACAGCCCCAATAAATCACTGCTCTAGAGGAGATCTGCATGGAGGAATGGGCCAACATTCCAGCAACAGTGTGTGCCAACCTTGTGAAGACTTACAGAAATCGTTTGACCTCTGTCATTGCCAACAAAGGATATATAACAAAGTATTGAGATGAACTTTTGTTATTGACCAAATTCTTATTTTACACCATAATTTGCAAATAAATTCTTTAAAAATCAGACAATGTGATTTTCTGGATTTGTTTTCTCATTTTGTCTCTCATAGTTGAGGTCTACCTATGATGACAATTACAGGCCTCTCTCATCTTTTTAAGTGGGAGAACTTGCACAATTGGTGGCTGACTAAATACTTTTTTTCCCCACTGTATCAATTTGCAGCATAAGTGAACGGTGAGTGCAAGATTGAATGAGTGGAGTGAATTACACTAATGAGCCAAAGGGTAATAATGTTTTGAACGTTTGACTTTAAGGCTCCATATCTCACCATCCACTACAGCTTCCATTAGGAGCAAAGCAGTAACAACACAGATACATGACAAGAATCTGCATAACTAATCATATGCTAAATAGTTGTAAGTCAAATTATGTATGAGATAGCCAAGATGATTGTCTATAAAATGATGGCAGTCTCATGTTGGAAGCTGTAGTGGATGTTGAGATGTGGAGCCTGAAAGTCAAACGTTCAAAACATTGTTACCCTTTTGCTCGTCAGTGTAACCCCTGACAGCTGCACCCATGTCATGTGCTAGGACGGTCCATACGTGACACTCATGTTTATACAGGTGCATCTCAATAAATTACAATATCTTTGAAACGTTCATTCATTTCAGTAATTCAATCCATAAGCAGCGTCTTCCATGATTGTGTGTCCTACTGAACCAGACTGAGGGACCATTTAAAGGCTTAGGAAACCTTGGCAGGTGACACACTGAATTTACAATACTGAACTTTTTTACAATATTCTAATTTTCTTAGATTTGGGTTTTCATTACTTGTAATCCATAATCAACATTTACAGAAATGGCTAGGAGGGGGAAATATAACTATAAAGGGAGGATTCATTAGGGGGCATAATGACAATGGGGGTATTCGAGGTATTATGAATACAAGGGGGGAGGTTATTTATATAAAGGGCCATTAGGGGGCCATTAGGGGGCATCATTTATATTAGGAGGCATTATGAACATAAGGGGGTGGTCATTGATATAAGGGGTCATTAGAGGTGCAGTATTTATGTCAGGGAGAATCAGGGGCATAACATGAAGGGTCAATTAATTTTATTAAGGTGACACTTGGGCTTTATTAAGACTAAGGCCCCACGTAGCGGGCTGCAGCAAAAAAAGCGCCACAGAAAAAAACGCGGCGGTAACATTGTGGTTTTTCCCGCAGCACTTTTCACAGAAGGTCCGCAAAAGTTTCCCCTGTGGACTTTCTGTTTTCAATACACATATACAGAAACCGACAGTGTTTCCATAGGTATAATTGACATGCTGCAAATTCCAAAACTGCAACAGTTTTGGAAATCGCAGTGCATCTGCTGCACATATTTTTCTGCAATGTATGGATGAGATTTGCTAGAATGTCGTGGTTTTTTTCAGTGAGTTTTCGCCACATGGGGCCCCCATCCCATCCCCATTTTGCAGCAAAATATGTGCAGCGGGTACGCTGCGATTTAGAAAACAGTCGCAGTTTTGGAAATCACGGCATGTCAATTATACCTAAGGAAACCTCTGCAAACTTTCTGTGCAAAGCGCTGCAGGAAGAACCACGATGTGTCACCGCTGCAGTTTTTCCTGCAGCCCTTTTTTGCTGAAGGATGCCACATTTTCCAGCTCATTTTGATCTATCCTCAGAATAAAACATCAATAAGAGATAAGTGATTCCCCACTGACCAGCTGTATGAAGGGGCTATGGCGCCTGTTTATATCACACGCTGTCTTTTTATAGTGACCGTGTGATGTAATTACAGTCTTGTCACATAGACACGTATAGGAAGAGGCTGTAGTTACATTATATGGCCGCTATGAGATGAATGACACTGTGTAAACAGAGAAGTACCATGGTTCATTCAAATAGCTGATCCTGGGGGCCCGGGTATTGGAACCCCAAAATTTTTTTTTACCTTTTTTTTTTTTTTATCTTTTAATTAGGATACACCTGGGGCATTAATAATAAGTGGCACTATTTAAAGGGGGTTCACAGGGAAGTTATTAATTTAAAGATGCACTTGGGGGTATTATTCATTATGGGGGTTATATTATATATTATATAATTGGGGGTAGCAGCAGGATGGGGGCTTTGTGCAGGTGAGGACAATGTGGGTCAGGTGCCTGGGAAAAGTAAGGAGCTAAAGATGTCTGTGCTGCAAACTTTACAGAGATTGGAAGAAGTGGTCATGGCCGTCAAGAGAAAAGAGATGGGGAATGTGAACGATTAGTCAGAGACGTCACCTGTAAGTCACTAAATGTTACTGCCTGTAATCGCCTAAATCGTCTGCAAATCCCTGTGTACAGCAGCTATATACCACTATACGCTCACCATATACTGATAGCATCGGTATACGAACATGTCCAACTTGGGGGCCCACTTGGACATGTTCGCCACCCCTGTGCTGAACCCCTAGCTACGCCTCTGGTGCTACTCCTTTGATTCCATTAAGGGATATAAAGAGTTGAAGTTATTGGAGGTGGTGAAATGTCCTCCTTAATAGTAGCCAAATGGTGGAATGCCGAACGCCATGAGATAGTAATGGTAGAGTAATGGATGTTAGCATTTAAAAATGTGCAAGTGCTTTTATTGTATTGTCACTTCACTTTACATATTGTACCTTAAATTTCAACAAACTTAATAAAATATATGGTAACAAAAGTTATTACTTATCTAATAACAAAAGACATTGATAGACAGGGTCATATGCTGGGCTTGCTAGTGGGGAGTTGGCATATCATAGAGGGCTGTGTATGACTTGGCAGGCACATAATGTGGTCGGGAGTGCATATCATGGTAGGAGTTCCCTCACATACTATACATGCCCCCATGTAGTATAATGACCCAGGTCTCACATAGTATAGTTTACCAAGCCCGACACTATATGGTGCCCCCCCAGTTCCACACAGTATTGTCGCCCCAGGTCCCATACATTATCATCTACCCAGTTCCAACACACTATAGCGACATGTACAATTCTCCATACTTGGACTCCACCACACCACATACACAACACAGGGCTGGAAGCAGTTTGCTCTATGCACTGTGTATTGGGCAGGCATCGGTACTGCAGCTCAGCTGCCAAAAAAGTCAATGGGAGCTGAACTACAGTACTGGCACCTGGCCACTACACAGGGACCAGAGCCAATGGCTTCCAGCCCTGTGTTATGTATAACATGGATGCCAAAAGCTGCCCCATGGAGCTGATTTGTGTGGGAGCTGTCTGTCGGCCCCCTACCGATCAGATATATACTAAGGATAGGCGATAAATACCAAAATCCTTGACAGCCCCTTTAAAGACTTCAGCCTTACCCCATATCATGCCTATACAGTATTACATGGCATATCGCATATACCTTTTCCTGTACATAAGATACTAGACAGTCCACTCTCCATATTATAATTTATTCCATTCCTGGATTGTTTCTGCAATTCTATACATTGCATCTTTCCAAGGCCTTCATTAAAATTGTGATATTTATGTCTATAAACCATAGAGAATTGCAGTTATTCTATGATACTGTGATTATTATAATCTAGAGAGTCATTATCATTGTTTCACTTTGTGACCCTGCTTTTTATCTCATCATGGGCAATGGAAACATAACATCCCCAAAATTATCATAAAAAGAAAAGAATGCCCCATGCATTGCGTAGTACTGACTTACATGGACACCCATGGCTATAGATAACTACGTCACTCGTATTGTCCAGTTGACAACACTGCAGCGCTCAAACTGGAATACGTTTGGAAGTGGAAAGGGGGCGGAATCGCTACTTATGCATCATCAGCTGTGAAAATATCTTTTTTTTTTACTAATTGTTACTGAAGTGGTGAAATGTGTTTTTACTTATTTTAAATAGCGGATGAGTCAGAATTTAATGAAAAGGTAATTGTAGCTTATATTGCTAATTTCACATTTCAGATACGCTATAAAGGGCTGACATTTCAGTAGAATTAATGTAGTGCTAATTCTAACCCCAAATGGTTTTACATGGTTTTATTTTAGATGCTTAGTGATGTTTACAAGACTATTTGAATATATTTATATTTTTCTATTATACGCTTTTTCTAATACCCATGATATAAACAGGAAAAATACTTAGTTCAATTGCTTTGCTGTCATGATGACATTGGCAAATTATAGACACACTTTTCCCAGTGGATGTCAAACACGATACTGACTTTTACCATGATGACTCTCGTGTGCAGCTTGTGTTATACTATTATATGTGCAATCATTAAAAGCGAATATGTAAATAATGTTTTGTGACTTCAGTTTTAGAATTGAGTGTTAAAGACAACCTGTCAGGTACATTTAAAACACTAAACCACCAGCAGGTCTTATGGACCAGTGCTTTAGTGCCCCAAAAAGCCCTAAATTTAGACAAGGTGAAAAAAGGGGTATGAAAAATGTAAATTTTTCACAGCCATTTTGCACTGGAGGAGCGCCTGTTTTCACGGATCACTCACACATCTGAATGTATTGGGGGATCTGTGAAATGGACAAAAATAGGGCATGTTCCTTTTTCTCTCAGTCCATGGAAAAGAACTGTCAAAAAATCGGTCATATGACTGGCCCCTATTCACATCAATTGAATTTAATGCGGCTGTGTGATGGCTGTTAAAGAAAATGGCCATCACACGGCCAATATCCACTGTTGTGTAGATATAGGGTTAGGCTAAGATCCCATGTTGTTCCAGAAACAGATTTAATAGGGGGAGAAAATACAGAGGAAAATGCAGCAAAAACTTTTTGCTATGTTTTGTTCTGCACTGTTTTTAGCTGTGTTTCGCTACATGGGGCCATAGCCTAATACTCACCGAAAGAGGATTCTGATTTTCTTATTGGAATACTCATTGGTGCTCCAAGCACATGCACAGTTCTCCAATAATGGTGGGGCAGTACATCTCAGTTTCACTACATATACACCTGACTTCCACTGCATGTACAGGTCATCAATATTTAAGTCCTGGAAAGCTCCTTGAGGCTGAGGCCCCACGTTGCGGAAACGCATCTTTTTTTGTTGCAGATTTTTCTGCGGTTTTTTGAGCCAAAGCCAGTAGTGGATTGAGCAGAAGGTAGAAGTATAAGAACTTCCTATATATTTCCCATTCCTATTGTAGCCATTATTGGCTTTAGCTCAGAAAACTGCAACAAAATCTGCAACAAAAAAAGCTGCGTTTCTGCAACGTGGGGCCTCAGCCTTAGGATTTATAGAAAAGTGGCAGAAAAGTAGCATTTTTGGCCATTGTGGAAATGCAGTGGATAAAAACACAGCATTTTACACTGCAAGAAAAGTAAATGACATTTTAATTAATCTCATTCCCATATTACAATAGAGAAAAAAAAGATGTTGAAAATGCAGCAACCTTTTACGACAGACTTATGGACAGATATTTCCCCATGTGATAAAACCCTATTCATAGCTGACTGTGAACCATATCACAGTACCAGTAACATTTCATGCAATGACCACATGGTTGCTGGGTTGCATCTCATGATGCTGATAGGTAGGTACACCAAACAAGCAGGGTAGATGTTCAGCTAGGTGGAGTGCTGCTAGATGGTGTCACATAACCTACAAATTTTAGGACACTCATAGATTTCTCCACTTAATACTGCACCAAATAGTGCTGTAAACCTATATATGAGAATTCAATCTAAGAAAAATCCCACTTTCATGTGGCAGAAACAATTAGTATAAATTTGAGAGCATATTGCAGATTTGTTACAGATTTTGTTTTGGTTTTCACCTGCTCTATTGTGAGAGCTGAGATTGCAGCATTTCTGAGTTAAATCTGTGTGTTAATCCACATTAACACATGCAGATTTACTGCAGATTTTCAAAGGGTTTCACTGTAGACTCTGCCTGAAGCATAAGACCTGGCAACATTGACATGAGTTAAATCTTTGAATCATATTTTCTAGTATAGAGTTATTTTTCTGGATGCATTATCTATTTTTTTTCCAGACTTTGGCATTTAGCATTTAAGGACTATCTTTCATATTTTTCTGAGTTATGTATTGATATTTCCAATGACCTTGTTAACTAATGTTTATGGCAGAAGCAACAAGATTTGGAGAAATAACAGTATTATAAAAGATGGATTGCTGTCACAAATCCAGACATTTTCCATCCTCATAGTAACCATTGTTAAAATTCAAAAAGAAGCTGAGGGCATAGAAGTACATGTCAGGTCTGAGGCGGAGATGACAGCTAGCTGTGTCCCACATACTGGGGATTTGTATAGAGCAGGGGTAGGCAACCTTCGGCACTCCAGCTGTTGTAAAACTATAGCTCCCAGCATGCATTCTTGCTCTTCTGTTCTTGGAACTCCCATGGATGTGAATGGAGCATGTTGGGAATTGTAGTTTCACAGCAGCTGGAGGGCCAAAGGTCGCTGGTCCCTGGTATAGAGTATTTGTTCACTATGAAAATATTTCACTTGTGTTGCTTTAATGTTCTGTTCTGTTGGTGGGACTTGCACTTTAACTATGTATAACTTGTATGACACATGCAGGTGAAAGATGTTTTTTATGTCTTTTTTTTTTATTGCCAACTGTTTTGTATTTATTGAGCCAAGAATAGACAGTGCTTCCACCATAAGTTTTACAAAAGGCTCAGATTTTTATAATAATAATGAGATGCAATTTTTTGGGTGATATTGTAGGTTTTGTTTTGTTACATTTCTTATGTCTGATTAATTTTTGACAAAAAAATATTAGAGAATAGGAAGAAAATGTGGACATTTGTTAAAGCAGGAGTAATCATTGAGTATAATGTTAATCTGTTTTCCCTTAGTCCCAACAGCAGCACAATATGGGGTATTCCTGCCCCTGTGTGCTGGTAGAACAGTCGGAACTTTTAATTAGCATAAATTATGCATGACTACGTTACCCTATAAGAGGGTAAAGAGACCTCTCCCCTTGTGTAAGTTATAAAGTAAAAAATTTCAAAATTTAGGGAGGGAAGCTGGTGCTGCTGTTGGGACTAAGGGAAAACAGATTAACATTATAATCAACAATTCCCTTACATCCCACAACAGCACAATATGGGGATATAGCAAGTAATTCCGTTAGGGAGGGTTTCCCTGCTCTACAATACTTAGGACTGAATGACCAAAGGCAGTCGCCACAGAACTCCGAACATCTAGATGATAATGTTCCATAAAGTTTAGGTGAGATGACCAAGAAGCAGCCACACAGATCCTATCCAGAGTTAAGGCCCGATTCTCAGCCCAAGAGGCCAATACAGCCCTGGTTGAATGGGCTGTACAAAATTCAGGTGGAGCTAACCCCTGAGCAAAAAAAAGAGACTTTGATTGCTTCCATGATCCACCTAGACAAGATAAGCTTGGAAGGCTTGAGACCTCCTAAAGGACCGCGTGCGTAAGAGGTAAATCTGGAGACACCTCATAACATCTAGTGTGTGCAGTTTTTTCTCCTCTTCAGAAGAAGGGGAAGGAAAGAACACAGGTAAAGAAATTAATTGATTAATATTGGCGCGGTAAGGCACCTTAGGGTTAAACCCAGGAAGAAACCTAAGTTAGACCCTATCCGCAAAAAAAGGATATATAAGGTTCCTTGGAGGAAAAAGCCTGGAGCTCACTTACCCTTTTGGCTGAAGTGATGGCTAATAGAAAGGTGGTTTTAAGGCAAGAAATTTAAGATCTACATCCTCCAAAGGTTCAAAAGGAGGACCACAAAGACCTGAAAGAACAGTGGAGAGATCCCACTGGGGAAATGGGGCTGAGATCACCGGTCTAAGTCTGGTAGCGCCCTTAAGGAATCCAACAATAAGGGAGTCTTGGGACAAACGTCTGCCTAAACAAACGGATAAGGCTGAAACCTGTACCCTCAGGGTAGCAGGAGAAAGGCCTATATCCAAGCCGCCTTGAAGAAAATCCAGAATTTCTGCCATAGTAGGGTTTGAACTATCAGCTTCTCTTCTGGAGAACCACTGCTTGAAGATGTTACTTATCCTTTGGTAGCTTTTCTTGGTAGACTCTGCTCTGGCACAGGAAAGGGTCTTCAAGACGACTTCTAACAGTCCACTAAATCTCTGTAGGGACTGGTCAACCTCCAGGCTGTCAGGTTGAATCTCCTCAGATCCTGGTGCTTCTGAGTTCCTTGGGAAACCAGGTTCTGGGTGGGGGAAGCCTCCAATATGTTCCTTGACTCATTTACATGAGCTGGGCAAACCAAGTCCTTTTTGGCCAGAATGGTATGATAGCTATCACAGAGACTTGGTCCTGTCTGACTTTCATCAATACTCTTGGTATCATGGAAAGTGGAGGGAAGATGTACGCCAGCCTGAACCTCCAAGGGATGGACAGGGCATCCACTGCCAAGGAATAGTCCTTCTGATACAGTGAGCAGAATGTCTCTACCTTGGCGCTGAGTCTGGTCGCCATGAGGTCTACTTCTGGGAGACCCCACTTCAGGGTAATCTGATGGAATACATCTGGATTGAGAGACCATTCTCCTGATATGACAAGACCCTGACTGAACTGATCCACTACCATGTTCAGGGAACCTTTGATGTGAACTGCAGATAAGTGGGTCAGATTTTTCTCTGCCCAGGTAAAAATCAGATCTGTCTCTCTGAGGAGAGACACTGATCTGGTGCCTCCCTGTTTTTTCAGGTACATTACGGTCGTCATGCTGTCTGACCGAACCTTGACCGCTCTCCCTCCGAGGAGAGGAGAAAAAAATGAAGTAGTGCCAGGTACACGGCTCTGAGCTCCTTCCAATTGGAAGAGGTCTTTTTTTCTAGACTGCTCCAAACTCCTTGTCCAGTCTTCTCGTACAGGTGGGATCCCCATCCCGAGAGGGATGCATCGGTAGTCAACAGGGTCGAACGAGGTTGGACCGTGGACATTCCGTCTTTCAGGTGTATCCACCATCTGAGGGAAAGACGGGTACTGAGAGATAGCTTGATCTTCTCGTCGAGACCGAAAGGAGTACAGTTCCAGGCTCTTAGTACTTCCATCTGGAGAGGGCGCAAATGCCATAAAGCCAAGGGACTACAATAGCTGGGGATAACATCAGGCCTAGGACTCTCATGAATGTTCTGATGGACACTAGACGTGTCTTGAAGAGAAACCGGACCGCTTTGATCAATCTTCCCTTCCTTGCAGGTGTTTAAGGAAATCTCCATGTGGTCTGAGTCCAACAAATACCCCAGGAACTTCCTGTGGGTAGAGGGAACTACTTCTAACTTCTCCCAATTTATTAGCCAACCCAAGCTCTGGAGAAGGGACATGGCTATCAGTAATTGCTGGAGCAGAATAGATTCTGACTTGCACTTTATTAGCCAGTCATCCAGGTATGGCACTACCAAAAAGGCCTTGCAGCCTGAGAGAGGCAGCTATAGGGGCCACAACTTTGGTAAAGGTATGAGGAGCTGAAGAGATGCCAAAGGGTAGGGCTACGAACTGAAGATGCTTCCTGTGGCTGGAAACTGAAATGGCGATTCTGAGAAACCTTCCGATTCAGATATCTTCGATCTATAATCATTCTCCAGTTGCCTCATGGTTTTGGCACCAGAAAAACTTGGGTGTAGACACTGAATCCTTCCTCCAAGGGGGGGGGGACCTTTTCCAAGGCCCCCTTGTGGATGTAATCGTGAATGGAGCACTCCAATATATTCTGTTGAGCCGTAGGAAGGTAGCGGGTTAAGATGAATCGATCCTAAGGGGGATGAAGAAACTCGATCGCGTAACCTTGCTGAACAAACTGCAAGACGAAGGGTCTTGAATTTTTTCCTGCCAGACGGTGTAGAATTGGAAAAGATAACCTTCAACAGGAGTCTTGGCCACAGGAAGAAGGCAGCAGATGTCAAAGCTGGGCTTCTTTGTATCCTCATCCTTGGAAACTCTACGTCCCAATCCCCTAGGCTGATACCTAGGACGTCTGTGGAACTGAGGTCTGGGTTGAGGCTGATAATCTCTACCCCAGCCAGAAGGTCTTGACCTGCCTCTAAAGGCCTGAGGCAGACTCTTACCCCTTTTTACCGGCCAGGTGTTCCATAATCTCATCTAGGCCTTTGTCAAAAAGCTTACCCGGCTCAAAGGTTAGCGAACAGAGGTTGAATTTAGAGGCAATATCCACTCTCCAGGGTTTCAACCATAACGGCCTTCTAGCTGCTGTAGAAAGGGCCAAAGATTTGACCGCCAGTCAACTGATGCAGGGAGGCTTCGGCTAAATAATCTACCGACAAAAAAACAGAGATCAAAAAAGCTAGTAATCATCTCTGGAAACTCCAGAGTCAATGTCTCTTGGAAGCTGGGCTAAATCAGCCCGTAGCTTGCTTGAGACTTCATTAGAGGCAATAGCCATGGAAGTCTGACCGGAGGCCAGAGAGTAAGCCTTCCTGAGAGTACTCTCTATGCATCTGTCTATGGGGTCCTGGAGGTTAGATCCATCATCCACCGGGACCACTGTACAATGGGATAACTTGGCCACTGCCGCATCAACTTTAGGTGGGAAACCGATCCTGCTGGGACTCTGCAATAGGGATAGGGTTCTAAATCTCCTGGAATATATGGGAGCTTTTTCTGGATATTACCATTCTGCAAGCATGAGTCTTTCTAGTGACTCGTCCACTTGGAAGGCCCTAGGCCCCCTAGAGGCGGAACGGGAGGCTTCCCCGTCAACATCACAGTCCCTTGACCAGATGGACTTCAGCAGCCTATTTATCTTCTCAAGAGGAAAGAGAGGTCTTCTGGAATCTTCCAAGGTATCATCAGATGAAAGCGTCTCAACAATCACCTGGAGATCTTCAAAAGGGACCAGAGTCTGCTTCTCCATACGAGGTTTCTTGGAAATCTGCGAGATGGAGTCCAGGACTTCCTGCAAGGAGTCCTGCATCTATTCCTTGACCCACACGATATATCACATACAAACGGTTCAGAGGGGATGGGGGGTCCACGGGACTGATGGCAGCAGGAAAACTCATACCCATCCGGCAAGGGAATATTACAGTCTAAACAAGACAGATGCTTGCGTTTGGAGGATCTTTTCCTTCTACAAACGTCACCATCCGCACCAGAGGTTGAGGAGGACATGTATAAGGAGACCAAAGTCACCAGACAGTAAAGACAGCTAAAATAAATAGCAAGAAAATACCTTTGGAGAAGCAAGTGAATCAGACAAAGACAGAAGCGCTTAGCAGCCGGCAAATAATCCCAAAGGATAAGGAGCCGGACTCAGAGAGGAACAAGCCCAACACTGCAAAGAACTATGGGGCTTTATAGAGGGGAAAAAGGGGGCAATAGAAAGCCTCACAAACTTTCCCCTTCAAATTTCTGCAGCAGAGCTGCTTCAGCAATAAAGCAGCTCACAAGAAGAGAACAGGAATAAAAATGCAATAGAATCCATATAAAAATATACAGCGAGAAATTGCATCCCCGGAAACCCGGCACAAAAGAAAGGTTCCAGAAAGAAAAAAAGACCGACGTCACTTCCGGCCGCGGCAAAGCGTGATGAATCCCGCAGAGCAACGGAACTTCGGCGCGTGGACTAACAAGGCAGCAAGAACCAAAGCTGCCAAGAAGAAACTCCTTTCAACAGAGGGAAAGAAGACGACAGTAACAGTAAGTAACGAAAGAGAGAACGAACTCTATGGGAGGCCAAAAAGACCTCCCTCCACCCACCTGTCCCACCAGACAGGACATAAAAAAACACACAAGGGGGGGAGGTCTCTTTGCCCTCTTCTAGGGTAACATAGTCATATAGTCATGCATAATTTATGCTAATTAAAAGTTCCGCCTGTCCTACCAGCACACAGGGGCAGGAATTCCCCATATTGTGCTGCTGTGGGACTTAAGGGAATGTGGATGTGTAAAGCAGGGAGGCAATGAAGTAGAAACAGCTCTCATTTTTGTGCTCATATGCATGCCCATACAGTATCTACTGGTTTGAATCACTTCAGCTACTGAAGAAATTTCTGAATGTTTCTAAATGTGTGTACTTATATATTTTGTTTTTATTGATTAGAACACTGATGTTTTATTGCTTGATTTATGAATTTATTTTTGCAACTCATTGTGGATTGGTGGAGGATTTTCCTCTAGTCCACATTGTCTAGGTTAAAAGTCAGCTGAATATTTTATATGTATCAGAAGAAGAGAGCAATCCACTCTCGAAACACAACAACCTCTTAATAAAGCTCTTAAATGGTATTTCACCTGTCTGCTTGGCACTCAGAAAGTCCTAGTATTCATCATAGCATTCAGCTGCGTTCATTCATCACTTCATGAAACTGGTAACATGAACATTAAAGGAACAAAAGGTTGGTCTATAACAGGGATAGGCAACCTTTTTTGTTTGGCGTGCCGATTTAAATAAAAAAAGATGAGGTCCTCGGAGTGTCAGTCAATAATTGTAAGGCTGATGACCCCTACACTAAAATCATATAGCACAAACCGTAACATAGGGGTGCTGTCATACTGTGCTCCCAGTCACGTGCGTTTACCGCTATTTGCCTTATACACCAGTACTTTTCCATTAGAAGCAATGTAAGTACATGCATAACCCACAATTAGTGGTAAATATATATGACTGGGAGCAGTGAGGTAACACCTGTAGGATGGTGACACAGTCCCCGGCCGCCAGAACTTTCAATTTTCTGTAAGTGAAAAGCGGATTAATTTCAGCCACATTTAATTCCTGGCTGTGTGGTAACAGCAAAACCACAGCCAGGAATTAATGGGTGTCACACTTACCCCAAAGTGACAGCACTGACGCCCGGGGACTGGATTTGGCTATAACCACATCTGGGTACAGAGTGTGTCACCACCTGAAAAGAAACACCCTTAGGCCTCCTGCACACAAACGGCATGGAGGTGGTTTTCACTGACCTATATACACATTAAGAATGAATTGACAGGGCTGCAAATGCAGACAGATATAGGACCTGCTCTATATTTTACAGCTCTTCAAATTGGCCCAGACACGCAGCTGCAAAAACGATATCTATGTACATGGGCCCATTGAAATGTATGACTACATACTTCTATCCACAAATGCGGATAAAACATATAGTCATGTGCATTACAATTTAGTAACTCCATGTGCCTCATATTAAAGGGAGTCTATCATTAGATTTAGGCAAATTTCCCTAATGACATGTTGTAATAGCCTTTAGAAAGGCTATTCTATCCCTACCTTTCTTTATCTTTTCTCCGACACTGTTTTTGAAATAAATACTTTATTCTTATATATTCTTATTCTTATATGCTAATTTTTTGCATGGAGCGCAGGGGGCGTTCCCCCTGTGCTCCGAGCACAGTACCGTCATATCCAGTATTCCTCCTCCTCTTGCTGCTGCACGCCCCTTCATGTGAAGATATCCTCTACTTATTCTTCGCTGTGTTAGCAGCACTTCTCACTACAACGCATGCAAAATCTGCACTTGTGCTGTAATGAGAAGTGCTGCTGCTAATGCCTAAATCTAATGAAAGATCCTCTTTCAAGGGAGTCTTTCATGTGCTCATGAATATGCGGTTTTATATGCCGCCGGTATGTTCCCCCGGAGCTGAAGAGAAATTAACTGATATCTCCCCACTGTCAGACAGGCGTTCCTTACCGACCAGCATCATCACTGGGCTGTAAGCAACGCCCCCTGGCTGTACTCTAACATAGCATTGTATTATCAGAGGGGCGTTCCTTACCGCCCGGAAATCAGCCTCCCCAACAAAAAAAAAAAGTAATCAGATGTCCCCAAAGGTCTATTATGACCTTATGGGGACACAATGTAAAAAAAAAAAAAAAAAAAATGTAAATAAAATAATACGCCAATAAAATGCCCTTATTACAGGTTAAAGCCCCACCCCCAACGACACCATAAAAAATAAAAATGACCGTAACGGAGAGGAAAACTATTTTATAAAGTTTTTTAGTAGCACTTTGTGTTAGTAAATAAAAAAAAAAAAAGAAAAGTGAAAAACAGACACGTTTTCCCTCCTCTTTTGTTTATAATTTCCCGGATATAAAAAAATTAAAGCTCATGCAAATATAAAAGCAAGATAAAAATATCGTTGTTAGTTGAATAACACATATGATAAAAATGTTACAGCCCTAAAAACTGCTCATACAAAAAAAAACAAAAATGTGTCTGGTCCTGGACCAGAAATTGGCCCGATACTGAGGTGGCTAAGCCAAAACCAGGAGAGGATTCTAAATTCTAAAGAAGAAGGTCCCTTAGACTGTTCCCCCTCCTAGCCAGGATGCCAAGAAGAGTTCTTGGACCAGTAGCCCAGTTTGCAGTTTGGAAGTTAGGTTGCAGGCAGAAAAGAAATCTGATGGCCATTCACATCCCCCCTAGATTCTCAAGAGTGACACCCATAAGGACAGTTACAGGTGCATCTCAATAAATTAGAATATCTTTGAAACGTTCATTCATTTCAGTAATTCAGTAATACAATCCATAATCAGCCTCTTCCATGATTGTGTGTCCTACTGAACCAGACTGAGGGACCATTTAAAGGCTTAGGAAACCTTGGCAGGTGATACACTGAATTTACAATACTGAACTTTTTTACAATATTCTAATTTTCTTAGATTTGGGTTTTCATTACCTGTAATCCATAATCAACATTTACAGAAATAAAACACTTGAAATAGAACACTCTGTGTGTAACGAATCTAGAAAATATAGGACGTCACTTTTTTAGTTTAATTACTCAAGGAAATAAACGTTTAAAAGATATTCTAATTTATTGAGATGCACCTGTATGTGTAAAAAGCAAACAAACAAAAAAACAAACAAACCACACATACATAAAAGGAACATACATATTTTAAAGCTTATAATAAAGCTTAGCCAGAATTTTGGGCTAAAATAGAGTTCAGTGCATGTGCAAATTGTTGAATGGGATTACCATCCCCAAAAGATTTTCAAGTACCCGGCAGGTCACCAATTTAAGTTTTTAAACTACCCATGGCATCAGGTTGTCCTGGGTTGTATAGGCAGCCATTGGGCCAAACCACCTTGTGCATAATGTACTTCTCCATTACCAATGGCCCTAATCCTTGCCACTGAAAATAACAAACTTATAGTGACTGTAAGTGACACCTGCAGGCGTTTAAAAGATTTTGGAAATCAGAGTGTTTCTTCATCTCTACACCAGCCCTGTATAGCCATTATTGATACCACAAAATGATTAAGCAAGGAATAGGCCAAACTTACCCAGTCAAAAGTAAGTCTCAGCTATATCCAAATACAAGGGTATACATTTGTACATGACTGCACAGCATATGACTGGATCTTGATCAAAATATAAAATAAATCCTCAAGTTCCTTTTAATAACAAAATGGAAATAATAAATAGATGGCAGCTATATACCAACAGAATCTGTAATACATGTAATATAGTTGGCATACAGTTGTATCTCTATATTTGCACTATATGCTATGGGGAGAATTTATCAATCCCTCTACAACAATTTTTTGGGGGAAGAGGGGTGATATCATGGTACACATTTGGGGAAAGGACTTTCTTGCCCCAAATGTGCACCCTAATTCCCGTTCTGTGCCTCACTTGCCACATTGTGTGAATGTGGGCAGAGCGGGGCTGGCCTGGTTAGGGACACCTTGGCCGTACATTATAACTCACACTAGTTTTCTGGTGTGAGTTATAATGGAAATCTACCTCCTGCGGAGCCTTTTCATAAATCAGCCATGCCCTTCACTTGTTGGGGCCTTTATTAAGATTGGAGTACGAAACCCCAGTCCTAATAAATATGTCCTTATGCATTTATTTTTTGTCTTTTTTCTTTGAAAAGGACTACGTCTCCTCAATAGCACAAGCAGGGTGGCAGCTTATTTAGAAAGCATGTTCTGATGACACATTTTTGTTTGGCTAGTGCCATCCATGGTTTTTGTGCTTGTTTACATACATTCTAGCTATTTCTGCAGAGCTCTAAACAGTGTAATGTACATCATTACTGTGTAATGTCATTTCAAACAACATTTACATTGTTTAATAACATTGTTAAAAAGATATATCAGAGATCTCACAGTGTACCACACTTTTTTTGGAAAGATGTAGCTAATTAAAATTTCATCCTGGTAAACAATGGCGAGCACTGAGACACATCATCCAACGGCTGATAGCTAAAAGCTTGTTGCTTAACTACCTATTTAATTCACAATGCTGTTTTGCTTACATGCCAGAGCTTTGGCTGTTAACACCAATGCACTGGTTGTGAGCTAATGAGATAATAGAATAAAGGAACATCTTACCTTAATGCCTAATTATTCGCTTTAAAATGAGACAATTAGTTAATTAGTCGTTCAGGTGACAAGATAATTTCTTGCTCATGGTAATTAGAATTATGACTGAAAGAAAGACTCATGTTGGATTGAGGATTACAATAGTTGCGGGTGCATTAAAAAGTAATGACAGCTTTCAGCGCCAGAAATATATTTTCACTATAGTTATCATTTCCCTTAAAAGGAATTAATTGTCAATTTTATTTTATTTATTGAAAACAAATATTGAAATGTATCATTTTTTTCTTATTTGTTGTTATGTTCTTATTCAATTTTTTTTCTCATCACATGCTTATTCTATTTTTCTATTCTTATTCTATTCACATGCTTATGTGGGCTGCCATCTTTCCTGAGCTGCTCCTCTGCTCTGTTAACAGCATTTAGTGATATGCTTTACAGTACAGTAATGGCCACAGGCGGCAATAGTCTAGCCAACTTACTTAGGTCTATGGGAGAGTTTTCTAGGCATGTTATGTGCAGGGAGGGGGTTTAGATAAACTGTGACATCAATGGATTTATTTAGAGAGGTCTTATCTTCCATTTACATACTATTTTTGATGTAAATGAGGTGACTGCTGCAATGTTGCAATTGTCAATCTATGATTAGATTTAGTGGTCAGAGTACAAGGATATACTACTTTTTTTTAAATATTAAAAATTCTTAAATATGTTCAACATAAAGCTTTCTTTAAAAAAAGAATGTCATTTTCAGTTGCACATAAATTTTTACCAGTGTGTCATAATTCTGGCTTAATTTGCACCAAAATGTGGCATGCTTTACATGTTTTTCCCCACATTTTGGAACAAAGTAAGGCCACCAAGAGAAGATATAAAGTTATATCACTTCCAAAAATTATGTGCACATACATTCACACCAGTGATAAATACTCACCTTGCGCACCCTTTGTTTGGCTTCATTTTACTTGCTGATTTTTGTATCACAGTTATCTACTGAAGCCTTCAGTACGTCCAGTAGGGTGCTCTATGTTCTCAGCTAATATTAACACACATTGAAATGCTAGATCCTTAAAGGGGTTGTCTAGTTTCAGCAAAAATGTCATTGTTTGTATAATGAAAAGTTATACAATTTTCCAATATACTTTCTGTATCAATTCTTCCAGTTTTCTAGATCTCTGCTTGCTGTTACCCTTTGTTTACTTCCAGTGTATAAAAATCAGTCCTGTGCTATACAGTATAGTCCATGGTCATGTGATATACAGTCCTTGGTCATGTGATATACAGTCCATGGTGACTGAATGGACAGTCCATGGTCATGTGATGGACACACAGGTGCACAGCTAGTTACAAGACAGATGTCTGATTACTGTGCGGTGAATGTACAGAGCTGTGCACCTGTCTGTCCAACACATGATCACAGATTGTATATCACATGACCATGAACTGATCTTTATCGAATGGAAGTAAACAATGCACCATAGCAAGCAAAGATCATGAAACCTGTGAAGATTTGATACAAAAAGTATATTGGAAAATTGTACAACTTTTCATTATACAAACATTAACATTTATTTGTGGAAACAGGACAACCCCTTTAAAGAAACCTTTTTGTGTTTGGATAAACACAGATGTCATTGACTGGGAGCTGAGAGGCACCTACCCTGTCTGCTTCCAGCTTTGTACACTACTTAGATCTAGCAGCCACAGCAACTGTTCAGTGGAAGCGCCAGGTGTTGGACCACCACCAATCTTATATTAGTGACATATTCTAAGGATAGGCCATCAATATCAAGTCTTGGAAACAATAGTTGCAAACAATAATTTCTTAAATGCATCTATATTTTTCTACTTATTTTAAAGGGGTTTTACAGCCAGATAAAATTGATGGCCTGTGCTCAGGATGGTGGGGTCAGAATCCCCACTGATCAACTGTTTGAAGGGGGCACAGCACTTGTGCTGCAGTTCCTTCTGTGCTCTGTACAAAATGCAGCACTAACTATAATATCAAACATAGTCACTATGGATTGTGACAGAATTTTGCAAGTTCAAAGGAACTGCAGCATGAGCGCTATGACACCTTCAAACAGCTGAGTGGATAGGGTGCAAAGAGATGGACCCCATCAATCTAATATTGATGGCTGTAAAACACCTTTATGTAAGATTCTTTATAGTCAGGGCTTGCTCTATTAGGTAATCTTCCAAATTATGGCTCTGCTTTTTATGGAGCTGTAATAGGTCACCCTTAGAGTTGGAGATTCATAGGGTCTTTACCACATTTCTACATGCCACAGATTTCATATGGTGCTATATGGAGGCTTTTTTTCCATTGGTCTTATCCAAAGCATGCTCTCTCAGATGCTGTATGCTTCACTTTTAAATGTGCATGTTTCCCTTGTACTGCACTTGAAGGTTCATTGTATACTGGCAGATGCAGTCTCTGCAGCTCCGTAGTACAAAGTTTAGGCTTCTCAAACTTTACAGCCAGGGGTAGGATGCATCCAGTTATCTCCTGTTCTGCCAATCTGATTGTTAAAATTACAGTCGAATCGCAGAACACAGGACAAGAGGTGCACTGACCTGGTTCTGATACTGGTAGGCATATCACTGTCCGACTTGCAGGCTGTAGGCTACATTAGGCCTGCGGCCCACAACTTGTGATGAGCGAGAGGTACTTACCTCTCCACTCTTGCTCCTTCGTGCATTGGGCACACATGATGTCACAGCAGTGTGCCTGGAGCAGAGCGGGACTGGGGAGCAGATAGTTATATAAGATTCGTTATAGTCAATGTATAGTTATGTATAGTTATATATAGTCAATGTATAGTTATGTATAGTTATATATAGTCAATGTATAGTTATGTAAGATTCTTGTGTGGGGGCAGTGATGGAGAGACACTGTATGTCTAATGTATGATGGATCCTGTATGGGAGACATTGATGAGTGTCACATTATTGGGGACCACTTTACTCTGTGGGGGCAGTGATGGGGCCTTTATTCTGTATGGATGCAGTGATGGGGTCATTATACTGTATGAGGCAGTGATGAGGGCCATTATACTATATGGAGCATTGATGGGGTCATTATACTGTATGGGGGCACTGATGGTGGCCATTATATTGTATGGGGCCTTTGATGGAGTCTATTATGTTGTACAGGGGTGATGATGGAGGCCATTATATTGTACAGAAGCAGTGATGGAAGCCATTATATTGTATGGGGGCAGTGAGGGGGCTATTATATTGTACAGGACAGTGATGGGGATCATTATATTGTACAGGGAGCAATTATTAAACTGTGCGAGACATTAGGAGGGTATTTTAAAGGGGTCATCCACCTTTCTAATATTGATGGCCTATACTTAGGATAGGCCATCGATATCATACCTGCAGGATCCGACAGCCAGGATACCTGCAGATAAGCTGTTCTGGGACAGCACGAGGACTGGTAATGTTAGGAGTCGCATAAGTACTATGTGTAGTGGTGGGTTTAGGTACTGCAGGAAATGGATAACACATTTAATATAGGAGACGTAATATACAGTTCAAACCAGAAGTTTACATACACTATATAAAGAGACACATACAGTATGCATGTTTTTCTCGCTATCTGACATACCAGAATAAACCTTTCCCGTTTTAGGTCAATTAGGATTACTAAAATCATTTATATTTGCCAAATGGCAGAATAATGAGAGAGAGAGAATTTTTAAGGCATTTTTATTACTTTCTGCAAAGTCAAAAGTTTACATACACTAAGATTACTATGCCTTTAAACAATTTGGGACAGCCCATATGATGATGTCATGTCTTTGGAATCTTCTGATAGGTTTATTGGCAACATCTGAGTTAATTAGAGACACACCTGTGGATGCATTTTAAGGCACACCTGAAACACACTGCTTCTTTGTGTAATATCATGGGAAAGTCTAAAGAAATCAGCCAAGATATCAGGAAGAGAATAGTGGACTTGCACAAGTCTGGTTCATCCTTGAGTGAAGGTATCTTGTTCATCTGTACAAACAATTATACGCAAGAACAAACAAGATGGAATGTCCAGCCATCATACCGCTGAGGAAGGAGATGGGTTCTATGTCCCAGAAAGGAACGTGCTTTGGTACGAAATGTGCATATCAACCCAAGAACAAAAGCAAAAGACCTTGTGAAGATGCTGGCTGAAGCTGGTAAGAGTATGTCATTATCCACAGTGAAATGAGTACTGTATCGACATGGGCTGCAAGGCCACTCTGCCAGGATGAAGCCATTACTCCAAAAGAAACATAAAAAAAGCCAGATTAATGTATGCAAATGCACACAGGAACAAAGACCTTAATTTTTGGAGACATGACCTGTGGTCTGACTAAACTAAAATTGAACTGTTTGTCCATAATGACCATCGTTACGTTTGGTGGAAAAATAGAGAAGCTTGCAAATCTAAGAACATCATCCGAACTGTGAAACACAGGGGTGGCAGCATCATGTTGTGGGGTTGTTTTGCTGCAGGAGGGACTGGTGCACTTCACAAAATAGATGGCATCATGAGGAAAGAACATTATGTGGCAATACTGAAGCAACATCTCAAGACATCAGACAGGAAGTTAAAACTTGGCCGCAAATGGGTCTTCCAAATGGGCAATGACCCGAAGCATACTGTCAAACTGGTAACAAAGTGGCTTAAGGATAACAAAGTCAACGTTTTGGAGTGGCCGTCACAAAGCCCTGATCTCAGTTCTAATGAAAATTTATGGACAAAGCTGAAAAGGCAGGTGCGAGCAAGGCAGCCTACAAACATGGCTCAGTTACACCACTTCTGTCAGGAGGAATGGGCCCAAATTCCTACCAACTATTGTAAGAAGCTTGTGGAAGGATATCAAAAACGTTTGACCCAAGTCATACAGTTTAAGGGCAATGGCACCAAATACTAATGAAATGTATGTAAACTTTTGACTTTGCAGAAAGTAATAAAAATGCCTTAAAAAATGATCTCTCTCTCTCATTATTCTGGCATTTGGCAAATATAAATAATTTTGGTAATCCTTATTGACCTAAAACGGGAAATGGTTTATTCTGATTTCATGTCAGATAGTGAGAAAAACATGCATATGTGTCTTTTTATATAGTGTATGTAAACTTCTGGTTTCAACTGTAAATGTTAGGGGAAAGCAAAAACTCTGGGTGACAGGAAGCACTGTTGGATCTCCAAAAAGGGGGCGTGTGGGTTTGTATTAAAGGTGGCTGGTCTAAAAATGTTCATGGTATGCTCAGTGCATTGCCTCTTCCCCCCTTTTGTGACACGCTGTGCATGTTGCCCCTTCCGCTTCCAAAAATTTGCACATTGTGCAGTGTACCACCCCTACCCCCTTCTCTCGGGCCTTAACCTGTCACACTGACCTAATAATGTCATAAACCTATAGCTCAATATTACATTTTTTAAGAGATACCTCTGTTACCTGAAGTTTTGAGCCAGAGTGTCATGTGTATATATTATTGTAGCTGAAGCTCACAATGTGCATCAAACCAGTTTATCCTCTTCATTATATCTATATGAAAGTCTTCTACTCAGTAGAATTCATTTACTACTGCTGAGACCTCCTAGGTGAATCAAGACCTAACTGCGTCTAGTGGTAGGAAAATGCTGGATAGATTATGTCAGTTATAATTCACTTTATACTTCACTTTTCAGCCCAGATTACAGAAATAAAACCTTTCCAGAAACAATATACATGGTGTCCACCTTTTAACCCCTGGGACCTTTGGTTGCAGTATAACTGTGTATTACTCTGTACCAGGCTTTAGTTCTCTGTAATTCTTTATCCCTGGGATCAATAATTGTACACATGTTAGAAGAAAGAATTATGGATTATGTTTTCTCTTTTCTCTTCAGTTTTTTTTTTGTTTTGTTTTTGTAAATCTGGAAAACAGGTAATGCCCTCCCTGCATTTTCTGGTCATCCTACTCTGGATGCCATGAATGCAAAAAACGTTAATGAACAGGGAACGGTTTGCTAAATGGTTTGGGAATGGTAATTTATAGTTCACTTTATATAGTTCACTTTTCATTTTGTAGTTGATGAAGGAAATAAACAGAGGGCTCAAGATGAAATAATAGTGATGTACTGTATATACAGTATAGTATATTGTGACAACATGGGGCAGGTTAGCTTTCAGACTCGCCTTCTCCAGGGTGTGATGTTTGGCATAAGGTTTTACCTTATCACAACAAGCTTTATTATCTTTCCACAAAGTAAAGAAATCAATAACACTGTGCAAAAGTAAATCCTATATTGTCTAGCCTCGAAAGCTACATTCCCAATTGCGCCGGAGTCTGCCTGAAATTGGCAGAAGAAAAAGTCCTGCACACTAATCAACCAAGGCCTGGACTGTTTGGGTATAGTGAATGTAGTGGATGTAATGGGAGTCTGCCCTTATCTCCCTTAACTCCAGCAATAAGGCCCTATTCCAGGTTTTTTACTTAAACCAATGTTTGGAGAAATGCCCCTTTCTCTGTTGCACACACCATGGTTGCTTGAAATATCGTACCTTAGAGGAGACCTGCTTTCCAGAATAAAAAAAAAACAAAAAAAACATAATAGCAGCACTAAATCCGCCACATTGACTATAATGGGGTCTTTTGTGGTTTAGTCATTATGTCCATCATTTTGCCAAAACAAACAGTACAGTATGTTGCTCGCACAATTTTTTTTTGTTTTTGTTTTTTTAACAAAGCCTCCAATACAAATGTGAACACAGCCTTAGTGGGACAAGTATGCCACTTCAGCAGCTGCACTGCCAGAAATGATAAGAATATTAGTAGTTACTATATTACCAGCAACCTGTGCCCGCTTCCAATGGTCACAGCTGCTGGCTTTCTTACTTCTATTCATTCTGCTGTTCTGACCCTCTTTGCCCCTCCTCTGTCCCTTTAGGGTGCATGCACTCTCTTGGCTTCCTAAGCGGACAGAGTGCACCAGTTTTACTTTCCCAGCCAACACCTGATCATCTAGTTCTGTTTAAATTGCCTCCTCCAGGCACTCTGTGTCTGAGCAATATAGGTTCCCACCTTGCTAGTTCTTGTGAGGCCACTTGCATTCTGTTTGTCTTATCTGTATTTTGACCTTGACTTGTTTCTGACTTGCCTTTGATCCTGACCTTGTTTTGCTAATATCTGAACTCTGACCAGGCTTGCCTCTGACCTGTTTATGACTTTGAATTAATTCTGCCAGCCCCTGAACTTGGCCTGTACATGACCTATCAATTCTGAAATTCTGGTGCCTGTCATCATCATTGGAGGTATACTTTAAGACTAACAAAATAAAGATGGCATCAGAGGATGGAGAAAGGAGCTGGAAGCACTTCTCTGTGTAGTGGTTGGATTACTTCAGCTCAGTTCCCATTCAAGAGAATGGGGACTGAACTGTTAAAGCCACTACAGAGAGAGGCTGGAGTTCTGCATTCTTCTGGTGTTATAAGCTGCTGGGAACAGCTGATCTGTGGGGGTGCTGGGAATCAGATCCCCAACCATCTGATTTTGATGTCTTACCATTTCTTTTTCATCTTAGTATATTAGAAAATCATTTTATAAGTGTAAATGAATCCCAAGGATGTCAGTTCCTGGACTTGATGAACATTCATTTGCATTTCTTCATTTTCATACATGGTTATTGATGTTTTTTATACATACAGCTTTTTCAATATGGTGATAACATTGGCTTATACTCCAGACATACTGTAAGTGCTGTCCCTTAATGGTGCCAGTTTTTATTTATTTGTTTGGCATTGACAAAGATTGGTCTTATTCTGTGTGTCATGTTTTCTTGTATATTTTCCCCAGTTGGCTTTGCTGTCTATAACTATTACACTTGCTTGGCTTATGACAGTAACTGCTGAAAAGTGATTTTTAGAATAGAGTCTAGACTATACGATTATTTCTCAGTGGACAGAGTAGAAGGAGGAAAGCACACATAACATGTGAGTGATCACTGTGGTTTAGAACAGCTAGTGTTCAATAAAAAGCAGGAAATAGGATCTTTCACAAAAATACCAGACTATTTCACTAAGTATGCTATATCTGTATGGTGTTAATTATCTGCTGGTACCTTGTATTTGTCACTTACAGTAGCACCAATGCTGGGAGTAAGACCTCTGACCACCATCCATACAATTACTCCCACTTACACTGTTACACATCAAGAAAGTCTGTCCATATGAAAATGAATAATTTTACTGTTAACGTGGTGAGATGTCATACATAGGTCATATCTATGTGCAACAGGGTGTATGGAGATACTGTACATATCATGGAATCCCCAAGGCTTCATACTTCACATCCTTAAGCAGTCTCTATGCCACAATACGGTGCCCTGCACAGCTCAATATTACTGGGTTATTATCCCTTAGAATAACTCCATTGAACATCATCTGACTGAGTAAGCCTCAGTTTTTGTCAGCTACATGCATAATCCAACAAAAATCTCCATGTGCTAATGTATAAAATCAGGGTCCGTGGGTACTATGGTTACTGTATTCTGGCTCTGTAAAATTTAGAGGTTATATAAAACTGTAATACGCTTGTGTGCATAACCCATAAGTCTTACATTTTTTTATTATCAGTTACCAATGACCTCATTGATATATTGCTTAACTCTTGATGTATCCGAGGAGCTCCATCAGCACCTAATAATAACAAAAGGTTTATTAGGATTGTAAACACTACTGTATAGAGAAATGATCCATCTGCCTGTTTTCTCTGTTGCAAGGAAAAGCATCATTCACTGTAATCCTGGTCTTTCAATGTTGTATTGTCATTGGTTTATTTCTTGGTATGATTCAAGATTAGAAATATTAGAATTCAGTCACCATGTACCAGGAACTAAGTTTCTTGTATTAGGTTAGGAATGAACTGTCTGCTTCTGTGGAGAATATTCCCTAGGCACTGCAATAATTTAGAATGAAGTGTAACCTTTACAAAGAATGATTAAGTGTGACAAGGGCAGTAGGTGATAGCCGCTTCCTTTTACATGCAATTGATAAGGAGCAAGCATATCCCCTAATGAGACAGAGGTTTGGGATTACTTTGTTCCGGAGTTATTTTAGTGCTACTTTTTTCTATCAATGACTATTACATATATATTGTGCTGCATTTTTATTACAATTACAGAAGTTACCAGCGGTACCACTATTGTAATCTCAATATCAAATATATATGTATGAAAATTAATTTCTGTTATCTGTTCTTCACGCATGGCAAAACTGACTGGAAAAATCTGCACCCAAGTTTGGCACATAGATAATATTCACAAAAGAAAATATATCACCACTGATTTTCACATCAAGGGCTTTCCTTTAAATCACATCACATGATCTGTATTAGCCAATAGACATTTGCAGGTCCCTTATTCATAGCCTCACTGACATACACCATTATCAGAGGATTGACTCAGTTACTGTTGTTCTCTGTTATCAGCCGTCGTGAGATGATTGTATACATACAGCATTTGCTTACTATTGGTCTCTGACATTATCAGAGGATTTTATATATACATACAGTGCCTTGCAAAAGTATTCGGCCCCCTTGAACTTTTCACCCTTTTGCCACATTTCAGGCTTCAAACATAAGGATATAAAATTTTAATTTTTTGGTGAAGAATCAACAACAAGTGGGACACAATTGTGAAGTGGAATGAAATTTATTGGTTATTTTAAACTTTTGTAAAAAAAAACAAACTGAAAAGTGGGGCGTGCAATATTATTCGGCCCCTTTACTTTCAGTGCAGCAAACTCACTCAAGAAGTTCAGTGAGGATCTCTGAATGATCCAATGTTGTCCTAAATGACTGATGATGATAAATATAATCCACCTGTGTGTAATCAAGTCTCCGTATAAATGCAGCTGCTCTGTGATAGTCTCAGGGTTCTATTTAAAGCGCAGAGAGCATCATGAAGACCAAGGAACACACCAGGCAGGTCCGTGATACTGTTGTGGAGAAGTTTAAAGCTGGATTTGGATACAAAAAGATTTCCCAAACTTTAAACATCCCAAGGAGCACTGTGCAAGCGATCATATTGAAATGGAAGGAGTATCAGACCACTGCAAATCTACCAAGACCCGGCCGTCCCTCTAAACTTTCATCTCAAACAAGGAGAAGACTGATCAGAGATGCAGCCAAGAGGCCCATGATCACTCTGGATGAACTGCAGAGATCTACAGCTGAGGTGGGAGAGTCTGTCCATAGGACAACAATCAGTCGTACACTGCACAAATCTGGCCTTTATGGAAGAGTGGCAAGAAGAAAGCCATTTCTCAAAGATATCCATAAAAAGTCTCGTTTAAAGTTTGCCACAAGTCACCTGGGAAACACACCATGTGGAAGAAGGTGCTCTGGTCAGATGAAACCAAAATCGAACTTTTTGGCCACAATGCAAAACGATATGTTTGGCGTAAAAGCAAAACAGCTCATCACCCTGAACACACCATCCCCACTGTCAAACATGGTGGTGGCAGCATTATGGTTTGGGCTGCTTTTCTTCAGCAGGGACAGGGAAGATGGTTAAAATTGATGGGAAGATGGATGGAGCCAAATACAGGACCATTCTGGAAGAAAACCTGTTGGAGTCTGCAAAAGACCTGAGATTGGGCCGCAGATTTATCTTCCAACAAGACAATGATCCCAAACATAAAGCAAAATCTACAATGGAATGGTTCACAAATAAACGTATCCAGGTGTTAGAATGGCCAAGTCAAATTCCAGACCTGAATCCAATCGAGAATCTGTGGAAAGAGCTGAAAACTGCTGTTCACAAACGCTCTCCATCCAACCTCACTGAGCTAGAGCTGTTTTCCAAGGAAGAATGGGCAAGAATTTCAGTCTCTCGATGTGCAAAACTGATAGAGACATACCCCAAGCGACTTGCAGCTGTAATCGCAGCAAAATGTGGCGCTACAAAGTATTAACTTAAGGGGGCCGAATAATTTGGCACGCCCCACTTTTCAGTTTTTTATTTTTTACAAAAGTTTAAAATATCCAGTAAATTTCGTTCCACTTCACGATTGTGTCCCACTTGTTGTTGTACATGTCAGTGAATTAAACCAAGTCCTGGGACATGACACATATGAAAAAGTTTGGGCACCCCTATTAATCTTAATCATTTTTAGTTCTAAATATTTGGGTGTTTGCAACAGCCATTTCAATTTGATATATCTAATAACTGATAGACACAGTAATATTTCAGGATTGAAATGAGGTTTATTGTACTAACAGAAAATGTGCAATATGCATCAAACCAAAATTTGACCGGTGCAAAAATTTGGGTACCCTTATCATTTTATTGATTTGAATACTCCTAACTACTTTTTACTGACTTACTGAAGCACAAAATTGGTTTTGTAACCTCACTGAGCTTTGAACTTCATAGCCAGGTGTATCCAATCATGAGAAAAGGTATTTAAGGTGGCCAATTGCAAGTTCTTCTCCTATTTGAATCTCCTCTGAAGAGTGGCATCATGGACTCCTCAAAACAACTCTCAAATGATCTGAAAACAAAGATTATTCAACATAGTTGTTCAGGGGAAGGATACAAAAAGTTGTCTCAGAGATTTAACTTGTCAGTTTCCACTGTGAGGAACATAGTAAGGAAATGGAAGACCACAGGGACAGTTCTTGTTAAGCCCAGAAGTGGCAGGCCAAGAAAAATATCAGAAAGGCAGAGAAGAAGAATGGTGAGAACAGTCAAGGACAATCCACAGACCACCTCCAAAGAGCTGCAGCATCATCTTGCTGCAGATGGTGTCACTGTGCATCGGTCAACAGTACAGCACACTTTGCACAAGGAGAAGCTGTATGGGAGAGTGATGCGAAAGAAGCCGTTTCTGAAAGCACGCCACAAACAGAGTCGCCTGAGGTATGCAAAAGCACATTTGGACAAGCCAGCTTCATTTTGGAAGAAGGTCCTGTGGACTGATGAAACAAAGATTGAGTTGTTTGGTCATACAAAAAGGCGTTATGCATGGCGTCCAAAAAACACAGCATTCCAAGAAAAACACTTGCTACCCACTGTAAAATTTGGTGGAGGTTCCATCATGCTTTGGGGCTGTGTGGCCAATGCCGGCACCGGGAATCTTGTTAAAGTTGAGGGTCGCATGGATTCAACTCAGTATCAGCAGATTCTTGAGAATAATGTACAAGAATCAGTGATGAATTTGAAGTTACGCCGGGGATGGATATTTCAGCAAGACAATGATCCAAAACACAGCTCCAAATCTACTCAGGCATTCATGCAGAGGAACAATTACAATGTTCTGGAATGGCCATCCCAGTCCCCAGACCTGAATATCATTGAACATCTGTGGGATAATTTGAAGCGGGCTGTCCATGCTCGGCGACCATCAAACTTAACTGAACTGGAATTGTTTTGTAAAGAGGAATGGTCAAAAATACCTTCATCCAGGATCCAGGAACTGATTAAAAGCTACAGGAAACGACTAGAGACTGTTATTTTTGCAAAAGGAGGATCTACTAAATATTAATGTCACTTTTCTGTTGAGGTGCCCATACTTTTGCACCGGTCAAATTTTGGTTTAATGCATATTGCACATTTTCTGTTAGTACAATAAACCTCATTTCAATCCTGAAATATTACTGTGTCCATCAGTTATTAGATATATCAAATTGAAATGGCTGTTGCAAACACCCAAATATTTAGAACTAAAAATGATTAAGATTAATAGGGGTGCCCAAACTTTTTCATATGACTGTATATCCTTATGTTTGAAGCCTGAAATGTGGCAAAAGTTCAAGGGGGCCGAATACTTTCGCAAGGCACTGTATATACAGCACTCACTCACTGTTGGTCTCTGTTATCAGTTATTAGAGGAGTGTGTATATACATACAGTTGTGCTGTATGTATATACAGTTAACATACCCCGGCAGATTTTTTTTGTTTTTTGGCCTTTTTTTCAGAGACTATGAATGATAACACAAAAACTTTTTCTCCACTCATGATTAGTGGTTGGTTGAAGCCATTTATTGTCAAACTTCTGTGTTTTCTCTTTTTAAATCATAATGACAACCAAAAACATCAAAATGACCCTGTTCAAAAGTTCACATAACCCAGTTCCTAATACCATGTATTGCCCCCTCTAACATCAATGACAACTTGAAGTCTTTTGTGGTAGTTGTGGATGAGGCTCTTTATTTTCTCAGAGGGTAAAACTACCCATTCTTCTTGGAGAAAAGTCTGCAGTTCCTGTAAATTCCTGGGCGGTCTTGCATGTACTGCGCACTTGAGATCTCCCCAGAGTGGCTGAATGATATTGAGGTCAGGAGACTGAGATGGCCACTCCAGAACCTTCACTTTCTCCTGCTACAGCCAATGACAGGTCAACTTGGCCTTTTGTTTTGGATCGTTGTCATGTTCGAATGTCCAAGTACGTACCATGCACAGCTTCCTGGCTGATGAGTGCGAATTTGCCTCCAGTATTTGCTGATAACGTGCTGCATTCATATTTCCTTCAACTTTGACCAAGTTTCCTGTGCCTTTGAAGCTCACACATCCTCACATCATCAGTGATCCACCTCTGTGCTTTACAGTAGGAATGGTGTTCCTTTCATCATAGGCCTTGTTGACACCTCTCCAAATGTAACGTTTATGGTTGTGGCCAAAAAGTTCGATTTTTGTCTCACCACTCCAAATTACCTTATTCCAGAAGTTTTGAGGCTTTTCTCTGTGCTGTTTGGCGTATTGAAGGCGAGATTCTTTGTGGCATTTGCACAGTAATGACTTTCTTCTGGCAACTCGACCATGCAGTCCATTTTTCTTCAAGTGCCTACTTATTGTGCATCTTTCAGCTGATGTTATGTGTGGGTTTTATTTTGCATCCCAAACAATTTTCCGGGCAGTTGTGGCCAAAATTTTGGTTGGTCTACCTGACCGTAGTTTGGTTTCTGGGCATGTTATCAGGCCAAAATCACCAGGGTATGTGAACTTTTGAACAGGGTCATTTTGATGTTTTTGGTTGTCATTATGATTTAAAAAGAGAAAACACACAAGTTTGACAATAAATGGCTTCAACCAACCACTAACCATGAGTAGAGAAAAAGTTTTTGTGTTATCATTCATATTCTCTGAAAAAAGGCCAGAAAACCAAAAAATCTGCCAGGATATGTAAACTTTTTAGCACAATTGTATATACAGCAATTGCTCACTGTTTTCTATTTTATCAGCCATTATCAAAGTATTGTATCCATAGGATATATTTTGTTAATTTAGGTAATCATATTGCAGGATTTATGGCCATAATATCGCTGCAAACATGAAATGTGTTACAACAGTAGAAAATCAGCCTTTGGTGCTGTCTCTAGGATTTTCCTGTTTTTATTTTTTACCTGTTTATCTCCAAGTAACTGGTTGTGCACTTTACTTCATAATTCTACATGGGAAGGAACAGTAGAGCAGCGCATCTTATGATGTCTGGGCACATATTATAGCTTTCAGTCATAACTCTTGAAGAGGAGTAGCAGCTGCCAGGTGATATTCCTGATGTTGGTGGAATCTTTTGAATCCACACTTTATACCTGAGTATGACAGGTACTTTCTCTCGTATAAAATGTGTGTTTCCTATTTTACAGGTGAACTTTTTAGTAGTGTAGGGATTCATCCGAGTGAGGTCACCTTGTCACTGCAGGTAGGCTCACACAATTTGATCAAAAAGTATGTTCTAAGAACCTTATATTCATAAGCACTGTAAACAGGGCCGGCGTTAGGGGGGGGCAAACTGGGCAATTGCCCAGGGCCCCGTCTCCAAAGGGGCCCCCGGGATCCGGAGCCTGATGACTCCGGATCCCGGAGTCAGGCCTGGCAATATCAATAAAGTAAAAATAACAAACATTTTTACTCACCTGTCCTGGCGTCCGACGTCATCTTCTGGCGTTGCGCACATCACCGCTGAGGCCAGGCCTCAGCCGTAGCGATCACGTGGTGCGTGCTGACAGCCTGCCTCACGTAATCGCTGAGGCCCAATCACAGGCCTCAGCGGTGACGTACACAACGCGTGACGTCAGCCGCAGAGAAGAGGAAGCGGTCGCCGGCGGGGATAACGGAGCAGCGCGAGGAGGCCCAGCAGAGGTAAGACAAGGTGAGTATAACTGTTTGTTATTTTCCCTTACCTCCCCCGGGCCTTCGATTATTATACTCTGGGGTCTGAAGAGACCCCAGAGTATAATATAATAATAGCACTGACGGAGTCTGTAGGGCCACTGTGGAGCATTATACTGGGGGGCCCCCTCTGGATAGCATATATATTGTTTTGGGCCACTGTTGAGCATTATACTGGGGGGGGGCTCTGGAGAGCATATTAGAATGTTTTGGGCCACTGTGGAGCATTATACTGGGGGGGGCCTCTGGAGAGCATATTATACTGTTTTGGGCCACTGTGGAGCATTATACTGGGATAACCTCTCTGGGCAGTATATTATACTGTGTGGAGGCCATTCTGGAGTATGTTATACTGAGTGTGGTCACTGTGGAGCATTATTCTGGGGGGGGCATCAGCAGACCATATGATATTGCGTGGCATCACTGTGGGGGGACACTCAGGGGAGCATAATATATTGTGTGGGGCCACTGTGGAGCAAAATACTGGGCGGGGGCCCTCTGGGGAGCATATTATACTATGGGCCACTCTGGAGCTTTACATTGGGGGGAAGGGGCAGTGTGAGGAGCCTGTTATACTGTGTGGGGCCACTGTGGACTGTATTATATTGTGTGGGGCTTTTCGGGATTATATTATATTCTGTGGGGCCATTGTAGAGCATTATACTGGGGGGGACTATGGGCAGCATATTATACTGTGGGGGACCACTGTGGAGCATTATACTGGGGGAACCCCTCTGGGGAGTATATTATACTGTGTGAAGGCCATTGTGGAGCATGTTATACTGTGTTAGGCCACTGTGGAGCATTATACTGGGGGGCACTGTGGGGTGCATATTATACTGTATGGAGCATATTATATTGTGTGAGGCTGCTGGGGAACATATTGTACTATCTTTGGCCACTAAGGGGTAGTATACTGTGTGGGCCACTGTGGAGTATTATACTGTGTGGAGCTGTATATACCATGTGGGGCCACTATGGGTGGGCTCAGGGGAGCATTTTATACTGTGTGGGGCCACTGTGGAGCATTATATACCATGTGGGGAAACTGTGGAGGGCTCAGGTGAGCATTTTATACTGTGGAGCATTATATACCATGTGGAGCATTATACTGTGGGGGAGGGGCTCAAAATTCCTGCTGGCAGCCCTGTGTGCTATGTCTGCATCACAGCTCCCTCACTATAATCTTGCACATACGTGTAGTGCCCCATGGCCATGTCATTCCCCCTTCAGTCCGACACTGTATAACGGAGAACTAATATATATAAGGGTGGGTTACTATATATAATTGGGAAACTTAAATATGAGGGGGCTATTTTAAAAAGGGGAACTATTATTTATAAGGGGGTAACTATTATATATAAGGCATCCATTATAAGAGGGGAGCTATTATTTATAAGAGGGAAACTTTTTATAAGGGGGTATAATTGTTAAGTGGTCTTATTTATAAAGGGGGCTATTAGTGATAATGGGGACTATTATTTATAAGGGTAACTATTATGTATGAGGGGGCTATTATTTATAAGGGAGCAGTATTATTTTTACGGGGTGACTGTTACTGATAAGGGGGAATATTACTGATACAGGGCACTATTTATCATTTATAAGGGAGCTATTACTGATAAGGGTGTAATATTATTTATAAAGCAGGGATTATTATTTATAAGGAGGCGCTATAATAACTGATGACTGCGTGCAAAAATCTATTAGGTGGTACAAAGGTGCTCACTTGAATTGTGTGTGGTAAAATGGGGCTTGTTATTACTTTTTTGTTGGCAGAAAGGAGGCGTTATTATAGAGGTTGTCACTGGAAGACGATGGTGTTGTTTGCATATCAGCATTTGGGGCCCCGCTTTTAATTTTGCCCAGGTCCCCACTTTGTCTAAAACCGGCCCTGACTGTAAATATGTCAATAGGGGTAGTAAAATTTACATTAGTAAAGTTATTGCATTCTTCTGTAGGGTAGTGCTACATCTTTGAGTTTGTTTGCTTTTGCAGATATGTAACTATCCATTTATTTCAGTGTTAGGAGGTGCTGACTATCTCTGTCTTTGCTTATCAATGTGAATTCCTAAATCACCAAAGTTTTAATTCTATTTTATGTGTCTTTAGAGTTATAAAAATGGTTACCCCTCAAAAAAAAAAAAAAGTGTTCTATATCCACTGAATGGAGTGCACGATAAAGACAGAAAGAAGAAGCATTCAGAATTGATGTCTTATCCTTCACTGTTCTAATTAAAAAAGGTTTCTAGCAGTGTTCAATGTTTATTATTACTATTTGTATTACTATTGATAGGTGAATCCATCAGCAAGTTGGTTTATACATCCTTTCAAATGTATCTATGTTTTCTAGGACAATTATGGACAAATACCAAGCAACTAGGATGACTAAACCTCCCAAGTGTAAATTTTATTATTCTCCATCTCTGTAATCTATTCCTTCTATTTTTTAAATGATAGTAGCTATGGAAGGTATGCAAGAAGAAAGCATCAAGTTTATTAGTTTAATTGGCTTTACATGGTTCCAGACTCAACTGTATAAAACTGAGTACTCTAGCAAAAAAGCTTAAGATCAAACTTAAGAGAAAACCCACTTTAAAAAATATATCTAAATTGTATTCCACTGGTTTCTCAAGACCAGGGTAGCCCAATATCAAATTAACTGGGTTCCATCTCTTAGAACCCCTGCCGATCAGCAGTTTGAAGAGGCTGAAATTTTTCCATTTCTCTGTCTATTTATAACTCATTCCCATTACAGTGGATGTCGGATATTTAAATATGGTGGCCGCTCAGGTGCTGGACGGGCACTGATTGCGGGCATTAAGGTCCCCGACTCCTAGGACAAAGCTGACCAAGGCGCCATTTTCCCTATGGGGCATCGGGAAGAAGCGCCAGTCCCCTATTGAAGGCTTCCAGACCTTTCTGGCATTAACTTCTATTACAGGCTTCTCTATGCAGTAATTTGCAATTGTAATGCATTAATGTTAAAACCCCCTGGGGTTCAAGAACCCTATTGGGTCTAATAAATACAGTCCAAAAAAAAAATAAAAGGAATTAAAAATTCTAATCACCCCCTTTCCCTAAAACACATATAAAAAAAAAAAATTGAAACACATACACATTAGGTATCCCTGTGTCTGTAAACTCCCAGTCTACAAACTCTTTTTTTTTTTTTTTTTTTTAATTTTCCCTGAACATTGTATCGGGAAAAAAAAAAATTAAAGAGCAGAATGGCCATTTTTTCGCTGTTTTGTCTCTATTAAAATTTGAATAAAATGCAATCAAAGCAATAAACATTCCCCAAAATGGCATAACTAAAAAGTACATTTGGCCCTGCAAAAAAAGATGCCCTGCTCTTAAGACATCTCACAACCTCCACAGGGCATTATTGCCTTTCGAACGTCTGTGCATCTCATCTAGTGCTCCTACTCATACTGTCTCCCTCATCTATGGCATGCTCATGGAGGATTCCGCCAACAGTATACCAGCATTCACGGGTAGTTGGGAAAGGGAATTGGGGGTCTCGTTCTCGCCAGACGTGTGGTCCTCAGCTTTCCAGGCGTGTCATAAGTTCTCCATATCTTGCAGGGCACAGGAGACGAACTACAAGATCCTCTCTAGATGGTACAGTGTCCCCTCTGTCCTTCAGGAGATGTACCCCTCCACCTCGGATCAATGCCGGAGATGTAATACTGATCAGGGCACGATGACGTACGTCTGGTGGGGATGCACACTTCTACGCCCCTTTTGGTCGGTTGTCCATCGTATTATTCAGACAGTCACTGGCATAGCCTTGGACGATGACCCTGCCCCTTTGTTCCTCTCTATCTTCCCACATAAGTTCCAGAAGCATTCCCGCAGGCTCTTAGGTTTCCTATTAGTGGCAGCGTTGTCCTTGGACTGTGGAAATCCACGACTCCCCCTTCTCTACTGTCTTGGCTCCAGGAGATCCTAAGCATACGCAGTATGGAGACTCTGCTCACAGAGCTGAAACATGACGACAGCACCCACCAGCAAACTTGGCTCTTGGGGAACCATTTCTATTATTCTGCTGAATTTGAGTCTGCCTTCACCTTTGCGTCCTCTTGATTTCTCCTTATCCCCCGCTTCCTTTAGCATTATTCTTTCTTCCGTTCCTACATGATATAAAGTTTGTCTACCGTGTTTTTTTTTTTTTTTATTTCATTATCTGACTCTGCTGCGACAGAGCTTTTGTTTCCCTCCTTCCCCCTATGTTCCCTCCCTGTTCCTTTTCTGCCATTTCTAGTTTTTCCTGCCCTTCCAGCCGCTCCCCTGCCCTTCCCGCAACCTTGATGAATCCCATTATTGTTGATTTCTGCTGGTTTGATTTGTTCTTTGTATTGTGACAAAAATTTCAATAAAATTCTTAATGTTAAAAAAAAAAAAAAAAAAAAAAAAAGATGCCCTATGCATGTCAAAATACAGGTTTCAGAATATGGCGACTCCAAGAAAAATTTTTTTTTTTTGCAAAGTTTTGAATTTTTTTTAACCACTTCCGTACTGCCCATAGACTATATACTGTACATCCCGAAGGTGGTTGCCTTGTACGTACATACCGGTACGTCCAAGCAGAACTCAGCAGCTGCACGAAATCGTGCAGTTTCTGAAACTGGGAGCCGGCTGTAACCTCAACCGGAGCTCCCACAGAGAAGACAGGGAAGGTTTATCACGATCCTAGAAAACTGCTTTAATCGCATTATTTATCTAATTCATATAAGCACTACTGTGATGCTTACTCAGTGACCTCTTTATTAGGGTTACAATACATAAGGGTTACATTAGTGTTACATTAGGTACTGTACTATATTTGTTAAGGATTCTGTGAATTACTAGATTATAGGACACATGCAGTCTTCACCTCTTTGTTACAATATGTATGATGTTAAAATTAAGCAGAAAAGTGTATAATATGTGAAAGAAATGTCTACAATATATCCATAGAGAGATTTACACTGGTAGAGACACCAGACCAATTGCATGCATCAGCTTAACCCTTCTGCTCTGTAATCCAGCTCCTTGAAGTCATCACTTTGGAAAAATACAAATACATAGTGAGAAGTGTGAACAGCAGATTTCCATCTTTGATAACTGAGTCTTAATGCATCCGTAATTCTCTCCTCATATTAGGATATGGGGATGGTAATCTTTACTATTTTGTCTGACAAAACATGCTGGGACTTCTAGCACAAAAAAAGATACAGATGTAAAAAACAGAATTCTGTTTCCACATCCCACATTGTTTATTATAAAAATCAATTATCTTACAACATTAAAATACAGCAAAACACCCGAAGCTCTCATATATTAGTACATATGACTAAATACAGAAATTTACACCCATATTGAAATCTTAATTTCCAAGTGTCTGCAGGCAGAACATTTCCTTAAATGTGATATTAGAAGAGGATTGTTTCCACCAAGGCTGAAGAAAGAGGAATGAATGAAAACTGTCAAAGTAATATTAAATTGGTTTGAAGTATAGCAGAGGAAACATAAGTCTTCTATGCCCTCTGTGCCATGTCAGCATAGCCTGGGGAGCTTTGATTGATGTCTTAACAAAGGCTCACCCATGTCAGGAGCTGACTGCTTCACCCCCACACTGCTCATTGGCGTCACAATGGGAGGAGTTCATCAAATAAAATAACAACATACATCCCTGTGGAAGAGATAAATACAGAGCTTTCCACTCATTAGAAAGCCAAGGCAGTGCCCCCGACCACTGGGTGCCAGCACCATTCATTCTGCACAGGCTAGAGCTAGGGATCAGCACCATGGACAGCAGCTCCAGACTGCGCCTCATTACCCTGGGCAGCTGCTTACTGCTCCTTGTCATAAGTGCTGTGTGTGGCCAGGAGGACAGCTCAGATCTGGAGACCAGGGCTCTGCGGGACTTCTACCCCAAAGATGCTATTCCTTCTAGTGAGAAAGAGTTGGTGAGTAATTCCCTGCATCCTGTAATCCCAGCATGTGTTATAGCTGAGCTCTTTACTAGTGAGGAGAACTCCACAGGTTGTGTAAGCTCCACTTCATACTTCTTTTATTCTCTTTCTACATTGTGTGCATGGTGTCTAAGTATAATGCCTGGCATTCCACAGGTTATGTAAGGTTCAGCTGCCAGATGTGCAGATATAGTACTATTACTTTTATATATCAATGTACTGTATATTGTAATTCTCCCCAGAAAATTATAGTTTTACAGCAGCTGACGTGTCAGCCAAAGCTAGCTATGGTTATAAACTTATTGTTATGCTGTATGTATGCATACATACACTGAAGCTAGGAAGGTCTCTTTAGGTTGTAAGCTGTATGGCATTTCTCTCTATCTTATTGCTGCTATATTTGTAGCTACTTTTGTTATGTAGATGTTTACTAACTATTAATATGTATTATGTATTTATAGCTGCTTTGGTTGTATGGATGTTTACTGGATATTAATATGTATTTTGTAGCTGGGAGCTCTGCAGGAAGTCTTGGAGAAGTTACAGAGTAAACGCGTACCTTCATGGGAAAAGAAATTTGGACAGGTTCCTGTGGTAAGATGACTGCATTTGGGATAATACAGTACATGTTTTATATATTTTACATGTCCTTTCTCTTTTAGCTGCACCACTGCTTTAAAGGGATATTGCAGAAATATGGTGTAAATTTTACTGTGCCTTATTAATGATTTTATATGCAATATCTCTACATATCCACACATTATATAGCATGAATAGCAATATTTGTTTTTATATGTACATATTTAATCATTTGTAAGGATACATTTAAGGGGACATACATATCAAAGTGGGAAACCCATATATGATGGCACTGGGGATACTTTAGTCTTTCAGGGTCTATTGCCTTGAAATTATCTTTGCATATTGCTAATATTGCTTGTACTTGTTCAATGAATTATTTGTTGTTAATTGTAAATTCTTGTTTTCCAGTGTGATGTAGGGGAGCAATGTGCAGTCAGGAAAGCTTCCAGAATTGGGAAATTATGTAATTGCCCCAGAGGTGCTGTTTGCAACTTCTTCCTTCTAAAGTGTTTATAGAAAAACAATCCAAAGACAATGTGCAGAAGTGACCAAGCTGACCACCAACACAGAATCTGGAAAGAATGAATGTGGGTGACCATGACTTTTACACTGGTAAAATGATGTACAGCATTTGCTCTGCATTTTGTTCTGTTCTGTTAGCCTCTCTGTTTGCACACTTGTGAAGATAAAAAATAAAGACCTGCTCTGTTTTGTAAAGTCTTCTTTCATAAGGAGCCTTCCTGAAGCTTGTGCATAAAGAGTTCATATCCAGTAGGTATAAGGAACCTAGGTGGGATATAACTGATATAATCACTTTGTATAACTAGGACAAAACAGCATACAGGGCACAAATGAGTTCATGTAAAAAGGTCTCTTATATTTCTTCATTCTTAAAGATTAGTTTTTTATAGTAATGATCCTCTTCTTTCAAGAATATAATTAAGAAGGATGTATCTGAAAGTGGAAGTGCATGTGAAATAGACAATTGACAATACAGGGTGTGCCAGGGATAGTGTGGAATACTAAGAGTTCAATTGAGGTTTCTCTTTTTTTTTTAAACAAAACATAGCACCATCCTTGTGTGTCTGGAATAGCAGCTAATCCTGACTCAAGTTGTTGCAATACCAGACACAGACAATGGCAAAAGTGGTGCTGTTTCTGAAAGAGAAAAACATTCAATTTAGCAGAATGTAATTACAAATTTGCCACAAATCACTAGAAAAATTTATATTTTACATATGCATTTTATAGCCTCTTAACCATGTCTAATTTTCAAGACTTTCAAATCTGTTGCAGAAGGTGCAAAACAGTGTCTAGACATATTAAAGATGGTGCATAACATGTACTCCACTGTTTTCCACAATTTGTGCCAGAATTATGTGAAAGTAAATGTATGAGATTTGTCTAGTGATTATAGATATAGTCTCATATAAATAGGTTTTAAAACAGTATACTAAAGGGATATTCCAGAATATATCACTGATGTGAGGGGGATATGAGAAGTTGTCAAAAGGTAACATCAGGGAATATCCATGTGTTGGTATTACCATTGACTCTTAGAACACAGTAGCCATGTTAATATGTTGTCACACTGTAACCCTTGTCACATTGTACTCCACTTGTTACATTGTACTTCCGGTCGGTGTGGCTGAGGCGTGTTTCTAAAGATGCAAGTTGTTGGAGATTCTGCAGTCCATACTTTTTTTCATGAATTAGTGTGTGTACATTGAACAGACCCCCCTAACTATGTAACCTGCTAACATATCTTTTGATTAATAGTGGAATTCTCTGTAAAGCTTATAGACCAGGGATCAGCAACCTTTGGTACTCCGGCTGCTATGGAACTTCAGTTCCCAGCATACTCCATTAACTTCTGTTGGTAGCTCCAGGAAAGGCAGAGCAAGTAGGCATGCTAGGACTTGCAGTCCTATAACACTGGAGCACTGAAGGATACTTATCCCTGTTATAGGAACAACAATAATATAAATATATTATTCCATTTATTTCATACATTGTTTAGTTTAACATTAATATTACTATTGATTCGTACATTTTGCTTTATAAATCTCCCTAATCAGCATCTTTGTATCGTTATAATAAACATATTTCAATTACTATCGCCTATAGTATAAGTATATATATATATCAATAAAGTCACATGGAGCAAATATTTAATTCAGTAGAACCAGTAGAACATTCAGTAGAACACACACAGATGCATGGCATCCCCCTAATCCAGTTGCTATGGCCTTTGTGGTGGGGGTGGGGGTCAGATGGCTCTGAGTCTGCCCCCTTCCCATCTGATCAATTGCAGGACAGTCCAGCAGCAGATAGTTATTTAATCCCACCAAGCCCACTTCCGGTGCCTAATGAGCTTTGCCATCCTGTGTATGTCTTCTTGGCTGCTACCTGGCTTTCTCTAGTACATTTTTCTGTGAGATAGTCAAGGTAAGCCAGTTTTCATCACATAGGCTGCACAGGTCATCATGGGCATGCTTCTTGCTTATAGGAAGAGGTGGAGGCAGAACCATGTGCAGAAGAGGGGTGGGTGAACCACAACTGACACAAGATTCTGCAAGCCAACAATCAGAGAGATGTTCTGCATATTGGGCAGGAGAGTCTTCTGATATTTCCGGCCTGCCCATCTCAGTGCCATGGCTCTGCCCCTACCTCTTCCTCTAAGTCCTTCCATAATCCCATTCTAATTACATTTAACTACTGTAGGTAGTTACCTATTGGATTTTAATTGCACCATGTACCAATTCCACTGGCTAAGCTCAGAACTGTTGCATTTCAGAACAAAAAGAATTTAGTTGTTTGGTCTGAGTTATGAATGAATTTTGCTGTCTGTTCTGGGGATTTGTATTGGTTCTGCAGGAACACATTCATGAGGCAAGTCATGTGAGGAAATCAGAATAATAATCCATATAGTAATAAAATCAACAGACACAAGAGACTTCTGTATCAATAAAGAATATAGTTCTACATAAGCTTCCCTTTGCACCGTTTACTGCCTTGATGTGACTGCAGTGGCGTAACTACTCTTCAGACCCCAGAGTATAATGATTGGAGGCCCAGGGGAGGTGATAAAACATAAAAATCATTGTCACTTACCTCTCCTGGGCTCCAGTGCGACTCCCTACTCTCTTCAGAACTCTTTAGTGACATTACATGGGTCAGGCTGGCGTCAAAACGCATAATGACATCAGCGTAACCCACATGTGATGTCATTGAAGAAGGCCAAAGACAGCAGGGAGTTACACCGGAGCCCAGGAGTAGCACTGGTTTTTATGTTTATCACCTCCTCTAGGATTCCGATCATTATACTCTGGGGTCTAAAAAGACCTCAGAGTATAATAGTTTGCACTGTGTGAAGGGTTACTGTGGGACATTTTACTGTGTGCAGGGGCAACCATGGGACATTATACTGTGTGTAGGGGCCATTATAGGACATTATACTGTTTGGATGGGATACTGTGAGACATTATACTTTGTGGAGTGCAATCTATGGAACATTATATTGTGTGAAAGGGCCACTATGGAACATTTTACTGTTTACAGGGGCCACTATGGGACTTTATACTGTGTGGAGGAGCCACTAGGGGATATTATACTGTGTGGTGGGGCCACTATAGGACATTATACTGTGTGGAGGGTCTACTGTGAGACATTATTCTGTGTGCAGCATCTAGTAACTCCCATAACAGCTGAGTCTCTTTTAAGCAAAAAAAAAAAAAAATCACTATTTTCCCCGTATGTTACTGGACCAATAATGGTGATATATTTAATATTGATGCTGCAGCTACACTTGCATTCAAGATTTTCTGGTTGCCGGTGATTTCCTGATATCCTACTGATATACAGTACAGACCAAAAGTTTGGACACACCTTCTCATTCCAAGAGTTTTCTGTATTTTCATGACTATAAAAATTGTAGATTCACACTGAAGCCATCAAAACTATGAATTAACACATGTGGAATTATATACTTAACAAAAAAGTGTGAAACAACTAAAAATATGTCTTATATTCTAGGTTCTTCAAAGTAGCCACCTTTTGGTTTGATTACTGCTTTGCACACTCTTGGCATTCTCTTGATGAGCTTCAAGAGCTAGTCACCTGAAATGGTCTTCCAACAGTCTTGAAGGAGTTCCCAGAAATGCTTAGCACTTGTTGGCCCTTTTGCCTTCACTCTGCGGTCCAGCTCACCCCAAACCATCTGGATTGGGTTCAGGTCTGGTGACTGTGGAGGCCAGGTCATCTGGCGTAGCACCCCATCACTCTCCTTCTTGGTCAAATAGCCCTTACACAGTCTGGAGGTGTGTTTAGGGTCATTGTCCTGTTGAAAAATAAATGATGGTCCAACTAAACACAAACCGGATGGAATACCATGCCGCTGCAAGATGCTGTGGTAACCATGCTGGTTCAGTATTCCTTCAATTTTGAATAAATCCCCAACAGTGTCACCAGCAAAGAACCCCCACACCATCACACCTCCTCCTCTATGCTTCACGGTGGGAACCAGGCATGTAGAGTCCGTTCACCTTTTCTACGTCGCACAAAGACACGGTGGTTGGAACCAAAGATCTCAAATTTGGACTCATCAGACCAAAGCACAGATTTCCACAGGTCTAATGTCCATTCCTTGTGTTCTTTAGCCCAAACAAGTCTCTTCTGCTTGTTGCCTTTCCTTAGCAGTGGTTTTCTAGCAGCTATTTTACCATGAAGGCCTGTTGCACACAGTCTCCTCTTAACAGTTGTTGTAGAGATGTGTCTGCTGCTAGAACTCTGTGTGGCATTGACCTGTCTCTAATCTGAGCTGCTGTTAACCTGCGATTTCTGAGGCTGGTGACTCGGATGAACTTATCCTCCGCAGCAGAGGTGACTCTTGGTCTTCCTTTCCTGGGGCGGTCCTCATGTGAGCCAGTTTCTTTGTAGCGCTTGATGGTTTTGGCCACTGCACTTGGGGACACTTTCAAAGTTTTCCCAATTTTTCGGACTGACTGACCTTCATTTCTTAAAGTAATGATGGCCACTCGTTTTTCTTTACTTAGCTGCTTTTTTCTTGCCATAATACAAATTCTAACACTCCATTCAGTAGGACTATCAGCTGTGTATCCACCTGACTTCTGAACAACACAACTGGTGGTCCCAACCCCATTTTTAAGGCAAGAAATCCCATTTATTAAACCTGACAGGGCACACCTGTGAAGTGAAAACCATTTCAGGTGACTAGCTCTTGAAGCTCATTAAGAGTGTGCAAAGCAGCAATCAAAGCAAAAGGTGGCTACTTTGAAGAACCTAGAATATAAGACATATTTTCAGTTGTTTCACACTTTTTTGTTAAGTATATAATTCCACATGTGTTAATTCATAGTTTTGATGCCTTCAGTGTGAATCTACAATTTTTATAGTCATGAAAATACAGAAAACTCTTGGAATGAGAAGATGTGTACAAACTTTTGGTCTGTACTGTACTTTGCTGAGGAGAAACCTCAGCAAAGCATCTTGCCCTCAGAAATTAGTCAGGGTTCAAGAAGTGAGGTATTGCCCTGTGTGTGGGCTAGGCTGTTTTGTTATTTTTGTTCCTGTTATCACTTACAAGCTGAATAAAGCCATTTATTTTGGATTGCCACTACCTGATATGCTGTTTATTTGGCACCCAACACCTCTGTCAAGTCCAGGAAGCTCCTACCTTTGATGCTAAACTACCCCCAATTGTCACAATATATACAGCAGTAATACAACATAGACAACATAAAGTAACAGGCCCAACTGCAACAATCAAAATGGAAATAAGAGATGGAGAGGAACACTGACTATCTAACACGAATGGCCTGTCCTTAGGATAGGTTATTAGTATTATATGTGCAAAGGTCTGAGAGCCGAAACCCCCTAGACTGCCTGTTCAGGGACAACATGGCCCCTGAACGATTACATATGCTGCTCACTCGCCATTTGATTTGTAGCAGCGGCTTTAGGTATTGCAGCAGTGCACTATTGAAGTGTATCGGGCAGCGCTGCAGAACCTAAAGGCCCACTGATCTGTGGGGTCTTGGCTGTCAGACCCTGGGACCCTCGTACATCCAATGTTGATTATTCAAAGGATATTAGAAACTGGATACCACTTTTAGGTTAATGCCCCACATTGCAGAAACACAGAATTTTTAGCTGCTGCGGAAACGCAGTGGAACCCCCTCGCCCCATGTTTTACAGTAGCAACAAAGTGAATAATAATAATAATAATAATAAATTTTATTTATATAGCACCAACATATTCCGCAGCACTGTACTATTTGTAGGGTTCAAGTACAGACAAAAAAGATACAGTACAAAGAAATAGTCAATTCCCACACTGGGACTGAGGGCCCTGCTCACAAGAGCTTACAAACTATGAGGTAGAGGGGGTGATACAAGAGGTAGCAGGGGCGGCATCGGAGGTAGCATTGCTTATACAATGGTCAGACAATTTTGTAATAGAGATTACTGTCATTACACATATATAAAGCTGTATGAGCCGTCACCAGTCATGTCCTTTAACGTTCAGATGGTGCCTGGACATATACAATTAGTCTGATACTGCATTATATCCTGTGAGGTAATGTTGGAGCATAAACAGAGGAGGGTTCGTTGTAGGTATTCTAACTACGGAAGGGTTTACATTAGGAGTTGTGATAGGCCTGCTTGAAAAAATATGTCTTTAGTTTGCACTTGAAGCTGTAGAAATTGGGGGTTAATCTGATAGTCTGGGATAGAGCATTCCAGAAAAGTGGTGCAACTTGGGAGAAGTCTTTTATACAAGTATGGGAGGTTCTGATAATAGAGGATGTTAGTCTTAGGTCATTGAGTGAACGGAGAGCACGGGTTGGGTGATAGAGATGAGGGAGGAAATGTACGGAGGTTCAGCATTATGGAGAGCCTTGTGGATGAGGGTGATAAGTTTATATTGTATTCTGTATTGAATAGGCAGCCAATGTAGTGACCGGCACAGACCGGAGGCATCGCTATAGCGTCTAGACTGATAGATGGGCCTGGCCGCTGCATTCAGAATAGATTTTAAAGGGGAGAGTTTAGTAAGAGGAAGACTGATTAGTAAGGAGTTACAGTAGTCAAGGCGAAAGTGAATAAGGACAACAATAAGTGCCTTTAGTGTATCTCTGGTAAGGAAAGGGCGTATTCTGGAGATGTTTTTGAGGTGGAGATGACATGAGTGTGCGAGTGATTGGATATGGGGGGTGAAGGAAAGGTCTGAGTCAAACATAACCCCGAGGCAGCAGGCATACTGCCTAGGTGTTATGGTAAGGCCAGAGACTGCAATGGAGATATCAGGAACAGATCTATTAGATGGTGGAAACAGCAGTAGTTCAGTCTTTCAGAGATTCAGTTTCAGATAGCGCAAAGACATGATATTTGAGACAGCAGAGAGACAGTCACTGGTTTTCTGTATTAGTGCAGGGGTGATGTCACGGGATGACGTATATAATTGGGTGTCATCAGCATAAAGATGGTACCGGAAGCCATAACTGGTGATGGCTTGTCCAATGGGGGCCGTGTAGAGGGAGAAGAGCAGGGGGCCTGGAACCAAGCCCTGAGGAACCCCAACGACAAGGGGAAGAGGGGAAGAAACAAAGCCCGCAAATGATACACAGAAAGTGCAGTCAGAGAGATAAGAGGAGAACCAGGAGAGAGCAGTGTCCGTGAGGCTGACCGAGCGGAGCATAGTGAGGAAGAGTTGATGGTCAACATTGTCAAATGTAGCTGAGCGATCCAGAAGAATAAGAAGAGAGAAGTCACCTTTGGATTTAGCCGTCAGGAGATCATTGGAGACTTTTTTGAGAGCTGTTTGAGTAGAGTGCAGAGTGCAGAAGCCAGATTGTAAGGGGTCAAGAAGAGAGTTAGCAGAAAGAAAGATTAAATGAAAATAGACCAAGCGTTCCAAGATTTTGGAGATGAAGGAGAGGTTAGAGACAGGTCGATAGTTAGCAGCACAGGATGGGTCAAGGGAGGATTTCTTTAAATAGTGTGGTTATGACAGCATGTTTGAAAGAGGATGGGAAAATTCCAGAACAGAGAGGTTAAATTTATTTAATCTCATGCACACATTACAGAAAAAAAAGCTACAGAAAAGCTGCATTTTCAATAATGTGTGTGTTTTTGAAAAACAGAGCATGTTAATTATAACAAGAGTGAGCCTTACTGCTCAGCATCATCGCTGGGCTGTGAGGAATGCCCACCCTGACAGTACAAGGCTATGGGACAATACTGTCAGGGGCATGTTCCTCACAGCGGAGCGATGAAGCTTCTAACAGTGGGGAGATATCAGTGTTGAAATTAATGGCACCCATATCTCCAGCACGGGGGCGCATACCGGAAAAGCTGACAGTGCACCCCGCACATCTATGAGGACGTGAATGGTTCTCTTTAATAGACAAAGAACAAACACAGAAAAAAAAAAACACAACGAAAAGTCAATGTGTTTTTTTTTAGTGCATTTGTTTTCTGCAGCGTTTTTTGGCTGCGTCTCGCTATGTTAGGTCTTAACCATAAGCTGTCTGGCAAACATTTATGGCTGACCCCAATAACGGTTGTCTGGGATATAAGAAAACTGCCAAACTAGCAATAAATCTGCAAGAAACTAGTATAGAAAAGAAAATAGTCACAAAACTGTGATATGATATGACACTGTAAGAATTTCCAAAAATTCTGAAAAAGCCCAGAGAAGTGGGACAAAACATGGACTTTTATTACATGGCTGTCGTACAGATTTTACTACATAGTAGTCATCTGGCTCTGACACTATTATACTTGCATTATTCCCATACTCACTTCCATGCTGGACAGAGCATCATATGAGTACTACAAACCCTACTATGTATATTTTTATGCATTTCACATAATAGTATCAATAACCACTACCATCTTATCCAGGGTATGACTGTAATAGCAGTCTAACACTGCTTACTATGCGTAACAAGGGCTGAATCCTGGAGGCTTGTCTCCCAGATGCAATAAGTGATAAGAGGAGCCTTGTTTCTAATGCGAAAGCCAAAGACACAGCATGCATCTCCAGTACATGGATTTTCTTATATATACGGTAGCTGCGCATAGAATTACGGTAGCTGCCATTCGCAACACTAGAGGATAAGCAAAGCATGTCGGGAAGTAGGATTCAGCCAATCAGCTGCGTAACTGCAATGACGGCTTCGCGAAGCACGTCGGGAATTGTAGTCCGCTCGGTTTTGACGCTCAGGGCTGGCGGGCAGTGGTGGCGGCAAGGACGGATGTAAACATTGAAGGGTATATTGTGGTATCGTGACTCCTGGTGTCTGTGCCCGTGGAAATGATTCATGAACTCCTCCTGACACTAAGCGGCTATCCTGGTAGCATCTTTACCTGGAACAAGCGCACAGGCCTGCAGGTCGGGTATACAGATAGGCTCTGTCATGGTGACTTGTGTCACTGTGATGCTTACTTCATGTTCACACTCTGCAGGCTTCTTGTTCTGCTGTATACACTCTGGAATGATTTGAAATGACTGAATTGTATGTAATTGTTATGGAGTATACTATAGTTCTAGACTGAAGGCACTCTGCTGTCTGGGCCTACTGGGATTTGTAGTGTCACAATGGTTGCAGACTTCAGCTAGCTGTCTATTCCTCTTTCCTTATTGTAAAGTAAAGGCTAAGTACACCTTTTGTAACAGCACAAAAGATGAATGTTATAAGTGCTATTAAAGGGGTTGACCCAGTACAGAGAACCCTTTAAAAATGCGAGGTGTCACAATAGTGTGACCCAATATCTGCAGTCTGTGGTCCACGCTCTAATAGCTCTGCCCATTTTATGACTTGTATCACTTTGTAATGTGAATGTTTTCCTTCGTCGTCTCACCATTGAGCTATGGGCAAGTACCGAGGTCACTCAGCCATTTTTCTTTCAGTTAGCCCCTCATACAGTGAATTTCCCAGAACTTAGGGCACTACCTTTCAGTGTAACAGCAGCAGTGGCGCAGGAGACAGCTGGATTTAGGATGGACTATGGAAGCAAATGAGAGCACTGCATACTCTTTAGGGTTTTCTTGCACTCGGCATAGGTCCCAATGTGTCTCCTAAAGAGGCTGAAGTAGTGAGGAGTCTGTATCTGTGTAGACCACACATCCTGGTATAGTGTAAATGACCTGGTAAGCAGGCACTATAGTACGAAAGCTGCTGGGCAATCATCCAATTGCTGTGGATATGAGTCTTGACACCCCTGGCAAACAGCTGATTTAGTTGGGCGAAGCCACTACGAGACGATACAATATTACGTGGTGGCCAGTTGGATGGGCTGTTTGACTGCACTAGAGTGGGCTATGGCTTATAGAGAGCGGTTTTAAGTGGGGGAACCCTCTCTATTATATCCATATGCCCTATGGAAGGGATTGTCTTCATGAGAACCTCTTTTAAAGAGAAATGCAAAAATGCCAATATACTAATAAATTAGAGTTACAGAAAGGGTCAGAGTCCTTATGGGAGATTTTTTATGAGGTGAGTCAGTTTTGGTGGAATCTGCATTGCTGTAATTACTGCCATATTTATCAAATAATGCACATTGTTTGATAAATTTGACACGTGTAAGTCTATCACTTCTGTCCTGAAATGTTACTCCATTTATAAACCCCTCCTTCCCATTGGAGTGACATTGCAACATTTTTTGTGACTTTTTAGAAAGTTGCATTTGATGTGCATTGGGTTGACAGGCTACCCGCACCCACTTTCTCACCAGTTTTTCTAATGTCAAGTGATAGTTGCAAATAAGCATAGAAAGTTTCAAAACCCTATTCTTGTGACTCTTTGATGCCAGAATTTTGGCGTGCATGGCTTAATAAATTTCCTCCTATTTTGTTTAATTCCAGAGATATTGATATTTGGGGGGTTTGTGGCAGCAGTTGTTTTTGTAAAAATGATAATAGGAAGATCAGCCATAATAGTTGTCATCTCTTAATTATCTATTTTTGCTAAATTCAGTCATCCCTATCAGGTATTGAGATATGTGTCCTAGTGTAGAAGCTTGTGCTGTGTTTGATCATGTTAAAGGAGTTTCCAGGACTAAAATGTTGATGACCTATCAAACGCTTCAGCCTCTTCAAAAGCCAAGTGTCCCACCTATCCGATATTAATGGCCTACCCTAAGGGTAGGTCATCAATATCAGAGACCCAGTAAACCCCTTTTAATGTTTAGGCTCCATGTGGAATCATGTGTGAGGTTAGTGTCTGCATCAGTAAGTAGTATGTTTGCCCCAGGTAGGGCAATTAATCAAAAAATAACCAAAACAGACTGTCAATCTGGATAACCGACATGATTTTATGAATGTTGGTTATTTAGGTTTGGTCATTGCAGTATTCACAAGCTGCTGTTTAGTTCTGACTGAAAATGTCCGAACTGGAACTGCTATTATACTTTGTGATTTCTTCAGACCCATTAGGCCCATGGGAGCAAACAAAAAAAACAGTGTTATTCACCTCTCCACGGCTCTGGGACTGACCTTCGTCCTCTTCTGGCCTTCTGAATAACATCAGGGACCACTTAGGACCAATCACAGGCATAACGTTTGTTTCATTGCAGCACGTAACTAATCTCAGGCCTCAGCAGTTACTGATGTCATTCGGGAGCCTGAAGAGGCCTCACTCCCATGGGCCTCCACTAATTATACTGTGGGGTCTGAAGAAACCCCAGAGTATAATAATACAAGTTCTGGTGCGGAAGTTTTCGGTCTGAACTAAATTGCGGGGTTGACCCAACACATACTCTAAAAGTATTTTAAAGGGGCATCTTCTTAATTACCATTAATCATAATCGAGGTGAAATGTCTGAAGAATCGTGATTTTGTTTTAGGTATCACAATCTTATGGGAGGGTTGTGTATGAAAAGCTAAAGTATTTACAATGGTACGGAATAATTCATACAAAGTTCTGACGCCATCATTATATCATTTTCACCAGACTTCACTTCACTGTATTTTTTTTCCTGTTGCTGTACATGAGCACTGATGTCTAAATGTCATATATTCCACTGTACACTATTGTACATTCTAATCCAAGGGATAACAGGACTATGTTCTTTTGCTTTACAGGTGTCACAAGATCTGCCATTTCTTCATCCTGGAGAAACTAGTATACTGAACCGTCTTTGCAAGTTAGGGACGGACTACATTCGTTTCACAGAATTCATTGAACAGTACACTGGGCATGTTCAGCAGCAGGTAAAAGTCATGTTCTGAATGTCCTTATGGACTAGCTAAAAGGGGTTCTCTGAGGCTTCTGTTTCTAATGCTCTGTTGTAAGATCATTTTGATCATCTGGTGCATACGGTGGAAAAATTTCCTAATGTGTGTGCCAATCTAAAGTCTGGTTGTATGTAGCTGCAAACAATATGTTTTCCTAGACTGAGAGGTATAGTAAAACGCAGCGATGAAAAATGTTATATTGATATGTATGTGCCCAGCAGATGTAAATCTGCCATTTGTCAAGGGCTTTTGCACATGCAGAGACTATGCACACTGAACATGTTTTGTACATAAGCTATCAATGTTTGGTCAGTGGAGGTGTGACTCCTGAGTATCATCAGTACAGTGAAGGGGCTGCAGGACTCCTGCAAGTGATGTGTCCTATTTACTGTCCACATAGGCACAGCAGCTTGACCTTTCCTGGCGCTGCAGCTCTTTGCATTCACTTGAAGCAGATGAGCTACAGTACCAGGTGCGGCTTGTACAGATGAACCACTCTGTGTAAACCATGCCGGGGACGCTCTGCCCACTGATAAAACATTTAAGGCTTCCTGAGAGGATTTTCAACAAGTGATAATGTCATCTTTGTATGAGTAGAAAGGGCTGATGACAGGTTCCCCCTCTACATGGTGGTAATATTTATTCAGTGCTAGAATTGACACACACTTTGGAGACAGTTTAGGTCTCTTCCTCATACTTTATTGTGGTTGTCTTTCTTTTCCCAAAGCAAATTCTAATTTTTCAAAGGTTCTTTAGGACATGAAAGCAGTGACTTGATTGGTTGTCAGTGGTGACTACTACGTCTTTTCTACCAGTTCTCACACATCTCCCCTACAGGTTGTGTTTGCATGGCAGTATTTGCAGTCTGTTTATTCAAGGTGTGCCTCAGATTTGTTGCTCAGATTGGATTTTTTTTTTAATACAGAATAACAAGTAAGGGTCTCCGTCTGCCGCGAATCCAACCTAAATGTCGGAAAACTGGATAGGAAAAGGTTTGCAACGCTTTGCTTAAAAACCCATTCACTTCTATGGGTTTTTAAAGCAATGCACGGGTGTGCGCTTACACCCTCTGCGCCGCGAAGCCAGTTTTCTTCATTGGAAACAAAGTCGGACATTTAGGTCGAATTCGCGGCGGACGGAGTGCCGGTGCAAGTGTGAACCCACCCTATTAAAGATACATGTTTTTTTATGGAGTTTAAATCATGCATATAAGAAAAATCTGGTCACTAGGAGATGTAACATTATATAATATGGGATGAGAACAGGAACATTGTTCTCTCCAATGTTGTGCACGAGAATGGGGACATACCTTTAGACCTGGCATGAAGAGCTAAAGCTGGCCAATCATTTTCGATAGCTGTCAGCCAAACAACTAGTGCTCCAAACTTGCACATTCACCTTGGCAAGGAGGGGTAAGCCTCTGCTACTGAGGTGCAAATGGGTTACATTCCCTGAAAACAAAAAGATCTGACATGTTGAAACCCAACAGCAGTCTTTCTTTTCCCTGACATTTGCTTTTGGGAGAAAAGTTGTAACATCCCCATACACATTACATTTTTGGTCCTTTTAAATAGATGACCTATGGTAAGGGTACGTCATCAATATCATAAGAATGGAAAAAAAAAACCTTTACATTTATTATTTATCACAGAACAAATTAAGTTAAAGGGGTTTTCTATGTCTGGAATAAAAAGTGTAAAAGTGCCTAATTGGGCCATGTTAAAGTGATAATTTTTACTTGCTTTTCCACATTCACAGGCTGCCTAGATCCACACTGAGCTCTGTTCCCTGGTGTTCCCCAACACCACAGGAAATGTTCTTAGATGCTTATTCAGTCAATCGCTGCTTGAGGCAGGTCTCAACTCTGGCCAGTAAATGGGTGGACGAGTGTCTCAGAGCATTTCCTGTGGTGTCGGGAGACTCCAGAGAATGGAGCTCAGTGTGGGCCTGGGCAGCCTGTGGAGAGACAAGTAAACTTTTTTTTTTTTTTTTTTTTTAACATGACCTTATTTGAGGCACTCCTATAATTATTTTTAATGGGGCTGTTTAATAGCTGGTGTAGACAGGCAGAGGGCAAAGTTATAGATGGCAGGCACCTACCACTGAGGTGGCTGGTATCTGCAAGGTGACTGGCTGGAGTATGGGTCCGGGATTTGGGAGTTATTGCAGACCCAAGCCTATACTCCAGTCCTGGTCTTGCTGGGTCCCTCAGGTGTTCAGTCATAAAGAACTGATGCAGTCCAAGGGAAGGGGGTGTGGCTGTCTCTTGTATGAGAACCTGCTAGGCTGCAATACACACTACCCTGTGTGTGTAGGACTGAAACCTACAAAACAACCAACTGCATTGGTGAGGAAGCCCTTTTGAATTTGTGTTTGTATTCTGAAGTAAGGACGATTTATGTACCTGTTTTGTACCTTCATGCTGAAGCAAGCTGTTTAAGTTGGACTATATGAACTTTTACCAATAAAACTGTGAACTGGTACCTACGCCTCTATGTGCCTGCCTTACATGGTAACCATCCTACTCTGAAGATCCCGTGTTTACACTGGGTAGAACAGAAATCTTCTTGTAGTGTTCTAGAGCTTTATATTCATATTGTAAAATATTTTTCTATCTTATAATCTGTTGCCTAATAAACCCATGAAATGTTACTGGATATTTGTGTATAGTTACATGTATTAATTCCCTTTCTATGTACCCTATTAAGACATTTCGACCCCACTCAGGCCACCTTTTATTACCTATAGCAAGAACTGCTCACAGAGTGGCTCTGGTGCCCCCAGCCTGTTTATGTACCATATAGGCAGCCAGTACTGTGTTTCTCCTGTGGCAGTAGCTATAGCTGAAATGTACGGTTGGCATCCTCTTCACTTTGCAAAAACACATAGTTGTCAGGGTGCATGAAGCTGAATCAAGAGCAATTAACTGATTGATGAGCTTCAGTTCCACAAAAGGACAGTCATACACCTTCACTGTGAAAGTGATTATGTATGTTGGGGGCTGTTGTAGACTCACTCTTACCAGTTTAACAGCAAGAGTTTGGCTGTATTTATGAGCAGAGAGGTAGCCCCTTCTCCCCTGACCCTTGGGACTGTGAAAGACAGGTTGCTGTGTTTGCACATATACACAAGTTATCACCCTGAGTGGAGGAGGGAGGCAGGGTTAGCGCACTGCTCGTGAATATAGCCAGACTCTTAGTTTAGGAGTATTTTTAATATATTCTTTCAGTGCGGCTAGTAGAAGAACGGATTGGGTCAACAGATGGGCATTTGCCACCTGTGATTTACATGGGTTGTTCTGGACTGTAATATTGAGCGCTACCACTTAGTGACATCACATCCATTGGTCATATGGCAGTGCTACAGCTTAGTCCCTTTCAAATGATTGGGGCTGAGCTGCAGTACAAAGCACAGTCACTATACAGTGTAGAGCGCTGTGCCTGGTAGGTAGGGAAGAGACAGAGCAATCAATATCAGAGTCCCAGACAACCCCTTAACACAAGACTTACCGGTTCTATTGTTAAAACTTTATTACAGTACCCTTTATGTGGAATTGAATTCAGAAGTTGGAGATTATCACAGCTGCTAATTTCGGAAACCTATTTTTAAGTTCATGACAAGTATTGTTATTGCGAATGAGGAGTGACGTGTGGGGACAATGTTTTTAGTTTAGTTTTTGTTCCTGACATTTAAAATTAATTGGCAAAAAGAGAATAATACAATCTATATATAAACCCGAGTCTTAAAGAACTAAGTGGAAATTGCAGTAACCACTTTGATCTGAACCCTATAGAAAGTTTCCTTTTTTTTTTTTTTTTTTTTTTTTTTATAAAATGTGGATCGTTTGACACATTAGATATGTTCTCGCTCCTGATGGTCTGCACTGCTGGGCTCCTTGTCAATACACTTAAAGGGGTATTCACATCTCAAGGATTCTATCTATACTGCTAGCTTATGTAAGTTGAAGAGTTTTCCTAAATGTATTGCTCTAGCAATGGTACTTTGTTTTCCTGCTATGTGATATTATTCCTCCCATTGTTTACACAGTGTTTCCATGGAGCTGGACCTGTGTTATAAGACAAGGACAGATGACATCACTCACTGCTGTCTGGGAGGGCTGACTTCTCTCCTTGTTATGTACAGCTCTGCTGGCAGGACAATAAATTCAGCTAATTGCAGTTTACAGATAAATCCCTGTCTGTTATCTTTCTATGTAAACACACAGATAACACTGAGTCCTTCTCTAGAAACATGTGCATATTATTTGATCAGCATTTATATTAGATTTCTAGTAATCATAATAAGGATTGTGATACTTCATATTGTCCTGTTCAGCAAGCTGGGAGGAGGCAACTTTGACAGTTTGATAAGGAATACAGGAAGTGAGAAGAAGAGATAGCAGACAAAGCTGTTGAAATAGGGAGATAGGAAAACCCCTTTAAGAAAAAAAGCACTTTTTTTTGTTTCCATTCTGTATAATGTTACATTACAGTGGAGGACATCATTTTGTTTTTGGAAGTTGAATACCTGTTTATAGAATAGGTCATCAGTATGCGATCAGTGAGGGTCTGACACTAGGATCAGTCTGTATGGCTAGAGGCAGCTCTACCGTTCCTCAAGTGAATGGGAACAGAGCCAGAACAACTTGTTCTGACACTCTACCCATGTCCTTCCCTTATACGGTTTACAGTGATGTCCTCATAGTATATAGTGTATACAGAGCAGCACACATGGCTGTATATAGGGCAGCCATGTGTGCTACTCTGTATACAGTATATACTATGAGGACAGCACTTTATCAACTATATACTGTATATGATGCTGTCCTCTTAGTATATAATTTATAAAGAACTTTACACTTGGTTGCCTATGCCCTAAAAGTTTAGTGTGCACAACACTGCCCTAGCAGCTGCGTGCAGTCTATTACATGGCATATTTACATAGATAGTGTACAGACTATTACTTGTATACTTGGGGCATGTGCAGAATATTATATGGAATAGGACTGGGCAAAAACTGATCGCCATTAATCGTAATCGAGGTAAAATCCCAGATTAATTGCCATTTTGATATGGGTCATAATTATCCAGCCCTAGCTATAGGTCACAATCATCAAACCCTAGGTCTTGGACAACCCCTTTAAGTGGCCTTACTTGTTAGACAAATATCGTCCAAACCTGCTGATTTTGACAGCACCAGCTGGCCTTCTAATTTGTATAGAGGTCTCTAGTTACTTCCTTGACAGCAGATGTCAGGGGAAAAAAACTTGTTGAAATCCAACATGCCTGATGCATTTGCACTCATGGGAGGCAAGCTGCTGCTAGATACAGTGGGGGAAAAAAAGTATTTAGTCAGCCACCAATTGTGCAAGTTCTCCCACTTAGAGAGGCCTGTAATTGTCATCATAGGTAGACCTCAACTATGAGAGACAAAATGAGAAAACATATCTAGAAAATCACATTGTCTGATATTTTTTACGAATTTATTTGCAAATTATGGTGGAAAATAAGTATTTGGTCACCTATAAACAAGCAAGATTTCTGTCTCTCACAGACCTGTAACTTCTTCAAGAGGCTCCTCTGTCCTCCACTTATTACCTGTAGTAATGGCACCTGTTTGACATTGTTATCAGTATAAAAGACGCCTGTCCACAACCTCAACATGTCACACTCCAAACTCCACTATGGTGAAGACCAAAGAGCTGTGGAAGGACACCAAAAACAAAATTGTAGACCTGCACCAGGCTGGGAAGACTGAATCTGCAATAGGCAAGCAGCTTGGTGTGAAGATATCAACTGTGGGAGCAATAATTAGAAAATGGAAGACATACAAGACCACTGATAATCTCCCTCGATCAGGGGCTCCACGCAAGATCTCACCCCATGGGGTCAAAATGATCACAAGAACGATGAGCAAAAATCCCAGAACCACACGGGGGGACCTAGTGAATGACCTGCAGAAAGCTGGGACTAACGTAACAAAGGCTACCGTCAGTAACACACTACGCCGCCAGGGACTCAGATCCTGCAGTGCCAGACGTGTCCCCCTGCTTAAGCCAGTACATATCTGGGCCCGTCTAAAGTTTGCTAGAGAGCATTTGGATGTTCCAGAAGAGTATTGGGAGAATGTCATATGGTCAGATGAAACCAAAGTAGAACTGTTTGGTGGAAATACAACTCGTCGTGTTTGGAGGAGAGTGAATGCTGAGTTGCATCCAAAGAATACCATACCTACTGTGAAGCATGGGGGTGGCAACATCATGCTTTGGGGATGTTTCTCTGCAAAGGAATCAGGACGACTGATCCGTGTACATGAAAGAATGAATGGGACCATGTATCGTGAGATTTTGAGTGCAAACCTCCTTCCATCAGCAAGGGCATTGAAGATGAAACGTGGCTGGGTCTTTCAGCATGACAATGATCCCATGCACACCATCAGGGCAACGAAGGAGTGGCTTCGTAAGAAGCATTTCAAGGTCCTGGAGTGGCCTAGCCAGTCTCCAGATCTCAACCCCATAGAAAACCTTTGGAGGGAGTTGAAAGTTCTTGTTGCCCAGCGATAGCCCCAAAACATCACTGCTCTATAGGAGATCTGCATGGAGGAATGGGCCAACATACCAGCAACAGTGTGTGCCAACCTTGTGAAGACTTACAGAAAACGTTTGACCTCTGTCATTGCCAACAAAGGATATATAACAAAGTATTGAGATGAACTTTTGTTATTGACCAAATACTTATTTTCCACCATAATTTGCAAATAAATTCTTAAAGAAATCAGACAATGTGATTTTCTGGATTTGTTTTCTCGTTTTGTCTCTCATAGTTGAGGTCTACCTATGATGTCAATTACAGGCCGGCCTCATCTTTTTAAGTGGGAGAACTTGCACAATTGGTGGCTGACTAAATACTTTTTTTTTTAAAACTTGTTTTCTTATATGATGTGTTTTTTGTTGTGTTTTTTTGCTCAAGCACACTATATGGACCTGGAAACCCCTTTAAAAAACGCTCGTGGTTTTAAACGCATCAAAAACCACATCACGTTTTTTCCGCCTCCCATTGATTTCAATGGGTTTTTCAAGGCGGAATCTGCCTGAAGATAGGTCATGTTGCTTTTTTTTTTTTTCCTCTATTTGATTTTTTTTTTTTTCAGCTAGAGGCAAAAAACTTCCATCTCCCAGTGGATCTGGTCTGTTATCAAGGAAGACTATCGTTTGCCCTCACGTGTGACGGCTTACTCCATGAGAGCTGTTGGAGCTTCTTGAACTGTTTGGCATCAGTCTTCTGCTGCCCAGTTCTGTAAGGCTGCCACCTGGGCCTCCATCTTCGCTTTCTATAAGTTTTACCAGATCCATTCTGTGGTCTCTGCCAATGCCAGTTTGGGTCATAAGGTTCTGAAAACATCTAGTAGGTGGTTCGCATCACCGTTTAATTCATGCCCTCTGAGACTGCTTTAGGACATCCCATGGTGCTGTGTCCCCCAGTGAATTAGGCGAGAAAGAGGGATTGTTGTACTCGCCGTAAAATCCTTTTCTCAGTGTTTTCATTGGGGGACACAGATCCCATCCTTGTTTTTCACTGTTCCTGCCCAAGCTGTTTTGGTTCTTTTTGGTTTCAGGACATGTTGGTGGTTGTTGGTTCATACAGCGACCCGACCCGATAGAATATTGCCTGATGGAGACAGTATATGATACATCTAATACCATCTCCTACTTGATAGGTCCCACACCCTGTTAAAGGGGTACTGTCTGACTTTGAGAATAGGTAGTTAAGGGAGTCAAGAAGAGCGAGAAGAAACCATATGGTACTAAGCAGGGATTAGCCTCGCTGGATATTACAGGTAACTCTTCTTGTGGGATGTCCTGGGGTATTACAAGAGAGATAGGTCGTCCTAATTGGCGAGATTATATGGCCATCTAACAATGCAGAATGTGTGCTAAGATAAAGAATTTTTAATATGTTGCATATTATGCAATGTATGCATTCTGCTTCATAGAAATTAATCTTTTTCTTATTTTTCAGGATCACCACCCACCCCAGCCTGGGCAGGTTGGTCTGCATGGAATTTACTTGAGGGCATTTTGCAGAGGATTGGAATCCATCCTTCAGCCTTACAGACAAGCTTTATTAGACTTGGAGCAAGAGGTAAGGCACTTGTATCTGTCCCCGGAAACATTCACACATGAGTACCCTATGGTAAAGCTCACAGGTGGCATTCCATATGTTAGAGCAGCATGGTGGTTTAGTGATTAGCATCGGTGCCCTTTCAGCACTGGGGACCTAGTTTTGAATTTGACCAGGTGTTTATATGGATTTAACTTGGGTATTAGATGGTTAATTGGCTTTCTATGAAATAGACGTTTGTAGGGGCTTACCAAGGAAATAACTTAGGACATGTCTATGAGCTGTTTTGCAAAGAAACTAAAACCAAATTCAGTACAGAGTTTATGTGGTTGGACCCCAACTGATCTATCATAATAAAGTGATAAAAGTTAAAGACCCTTCACCAACTCCTGCTTTTTGCATAGGTGCTGATCCACTAATTCCAGCATAATTGTATTTTTTTTCTTTAGCCCCACCATTCCTGAGCAATCCATGTTGTCAGTTTTAATATGTGAGATGCTAATTTGGCTCTCTACAGTCAAGTGAGAGGTCTTAGGACACAGCAGATAAGGGGGCATGACTCTGACCTCTGGCATCATCCATCTCTGATTCGATGGTGTCAGAGAGCCCTGAATCACGCCCCCTTTCCCGCCTTTGCCTTAGTCCACTCAACTGACAGCATAGAGTCTGGTTATCATATCAGGCATCAAAACTAACTGCACTGATTGTTCAGGAATGGTGGGGGCTAGAGAAGAAATTCCAACTGTGCTGGAAACTCAATGGACCTCATGATCAATGAGGTTCTTCAGGATCTGTTGGTCTGTATATGGATCCATCTTTACAGTTCAGTCCTTATGTTCTTATGATGTGAACCCTAAGACCATACAGGCAGAGAATAGCGTTAAAATGGTGTTCCAGACGTTAAAGGGGAGTGGTGCCTTATAAAAGATGCAAAGAAATGGTGTTGGAGGTGGTGAAAGGTAATCTTTAATCTCTGGAACACCATTTTAACTCTAGTCTCTGCTTGTATTGTCTTAGGGTTCACATATGTGTTTATAAGCCTGTTCTTCTGTTCTATCATAGGAACAGAAGAACGGATTGAACTGTCAAGACAGATGCATCTAATGACTGAGACCAATGGTTCCCGAAGAACCTCATTAATTATGAGGTCCATTGAGTATCTGCTATGTCATTTCATTGGGTGAAAGAGTCCTTCATGAGGGGCTTTTTCCTCTATCATTTTGGCCTGACTCTGTGACAGAGGCTTCTAATGGTTCCTCCAATGTAGATGTAAACTTAAACAGTATCTTTTAACTTTTACTTTCAATCAGTTTTATTGAGATTTTTTAACAGGTCAAACAACAACATTCAAAAAAAAGTATTATCATGTAAGCGCTAGAAGTAGCTAGAAGTCAAATAAACATATAGTTATCTAAGAGTTCGAGAGTCTCTAGAGTTAAAGAAACAAGTGCGTACAAGTATAAAGCAACAAAAGGTGACAATAATTATTAAGTTTTGATCTTCCAAGTGCGGCACAGCCGGGTTACGGCAGATGTGTATGAGCCTTCAGTGTCCATGGAAACCAGTTCTTTTGGAAGTGGTTATCCCCAAGAACTCCATGAGAGAGAATCTTCTCATATTGGTAGGTCTGCTCCACCATGTTCACTAGCTCTCCTCTAGTCGGAATAGTGGCTGACTTCCAGTTGCGTAGCAGAGCCAATGACGCTGATAACAAGGCGTGGCCAATCAACACTCTATGTGTTGCTGGGAAAGAGTCAATTTGCAGAAATAGTAGTGCTAAAGCTGGTGAGGGAGGCATGAAGAATCCCACTAGTGAAGAAATCCATCGGAAGACGTCTTGCCAGTACAGCACCACTCGGGGGCACGTCCACAGTAAATGCAGTAGTGTTCCTTTCTCGCCACATCCCCTCCAGCAGGAGTTTGAGGTCTGCGGATAAATTCGGTGAAGTCGCTCTGGAGTATAGTACCAGTGGAGGAGAATTTTGACAGTTGTTTCATAGTGGGTCGTGCACCGGAAGGTCTTTTTTCGTGAAGGTCATGGCTTTCTGCCATTGTATAACCGAGTATTTCTGCTGAAGATGCATTTCCCAACTAAGTAGTGGGGTAGATTTGACCAGATGATCTTTAGATCCTATAGTATTGTAGATGGAGCTGAGAATTTTTGTAGCCGGATTTGGAATTTTGAGGAGGTCCAACAGAGATTTATTGTATATTACTTGTTTATTGCAGTTGGAGGTGAGAAAGTGCTTGATTCTCAGATATGTAAAGAGGCAAGTGGAGGGTAGGGAGAAGGTGGATTGTAGCGATGGGAATGGTATCAATGAGTCCTCACTCCACATCATTGAAATAGAGGTGATACCTGATGATTTCCAGATGGATAAGTTGAGATCCAGGATTGTTAGTTCTAAGAATTCAATTGGGGCCTGCTTGATGTGTAGTATCTGCGTCTTGCCTGTAGAGTGATGGATATGTCGCCAGCTGTCTATGAGATGTTGTAGAATTGGAGACGTGAGAGAGGGTACCACATCCGTCCAGAGGGAGTATAAGAGCCAAGATTTGAGACTGTGATGTGGTATCATACGAGACTCAATGGTGATCCAGGATTTATGGGCGTTGTTATGCCACCAGTCCTTTAGAGTAGAAAGATGTGAGGCCATGTAGTAATCATATATGTTTGGTATTCCCAAGCCTCCCACTCCCCGTTTTCTGTGCAGGATAGAAGATGGGAGTCTCGGCTTTTTGGAGTTCCAGATAAGTTTGTTGAGCATAGCGTTAATTTTCTGGAGGAACGTAAGGGGGGGGTGCTACAGGTATAGTTCTAAATAAGTATAACAGTTTTGGGAGCAGCATCATTTGAAAGGCAGATACCCTACCTAGCCATGACAGGGTGAGTCCTGAATAGGATCGACACTCTCTCTCCAGATCCGTCAGCCGAGGCATATAGTTTGCTTTGGCCACCTGTGCGATGTAGGGAGTGATCCTTATTCCCAAGTAGTCCAGATCTGTCGATTTCCAGTCGTAGGGAAACCTCTCTTTGAGATGTTCCAAAAGAGGCATGGGAACGTTCAGGGGGAGAATTTGTGTTTTGGCTTCGTTGAGTTTATAAAAAGAGAGAGCCCCATAATCTCTGAGAGTTTCGACAGCAGCTGGTAGAGATGTTTCTGGGTAGGTTAAGGACAATATGATATCATCAGCGTAGAGGGAGATGAGATGAGAGGAACCCTCTATGTGCACTCCCTGGACTCTGTCGTTTTGTCTCAGGGCTTGTGCTAATGGTTCAATGGTGAGAATAAAGATCAATGGAGAGAGAGGGCACCCCTGCCTCGTTCCATTCTTGATATCAAAGCTGTCCGACAGTGTGCTGTTAGTAAACACTCTGGCCGATGGGGATGAGTATAGGTTTGAGATAGCAGTGAGGATAGGGCCAGAGAATCGCAGTTTCTGTAGGACGGAGAAAGCGAATGCCCAGTTGATCCGGTCAAACGCCTTCTCAGCATCTAAGGCGACCATTAGGGATGGGGTCTTGTTGCGTTCCAGGTGATCTACCAAATGTAGGACACGTCTGGTGTTGTCTGAGGCTTGGCGGCCTTTAACGAAGCCCACTTGGTCTGTGCCAATTAAGTCTGGAAGAATGGGAGCTAGCCGTGCTGCTAGGATCTTCGCATAAAGCTTGAGGTCCGAATTGAGCAGCGAGATTGGCCTGAAATTTTGTGGGACATCTGCTGATTTACCGGGTTTAGGAAGGGTGACAATTAATGCCGTCAACGATTCGCGCGGAAGCGGTGCACCCGACATGGCATGGTTGAAGAAATTCAGGAGAGATGGAGCAAGAATTTGCTGGAAATAGATTAAATATTCGTTGGAGAAACCATCTGGACCTGGTGACTTACCCTTAGGTAAGGACTTTATGGTTTGTAGGACTTCTGGAAGAGTAATAGGGGTGTTTAGGGCCAAGAGATGTTCATCTGTCAGGCCTGATAACTTTAAGTTGTTTAAGAAGCCGGATACCAAGGTGGAATGGTCAGGTGGAAGAGGGGTGTGTTCCTGTAGATTATACAACTGTGCGTAGTAGTCCTTAAAAGAGTTGGCGATGTCTCTTGGGTCTGTTAAATGTACTTTAGTGACAGGGTGCTTGATGTATGGAATCCGCGATTTAACTACCCTTGCCCGAAGTTGTCTAGCCAGTAGTCTGCCGGCTTTGTTGCTTTGGGAGTAAAATCGCGCTTTAGATCGTTTTAACGCCTTTTCGTAATCTTGTAAAAGAAGGAGACGCAGTTGCTGTCTAGCCTGGGTGAGCTGTTCAGAAGTATTCGGGTTCGGATTGGTTTTGTTCGCGGCTAAAGTGCGAAGTGTTGACATTGCTACCGTAATCGCTTTCTGGCGTTCTTTCTTGTTTCTATGTGCGATTTTTATAAGTGTGCCACGAATGTACGCTTTGTGAGCGTTCCAGAGAGTGTAGGGATCCTCTGTAGATATGGAGTTGGTCTGGAAAAAATCCTGGAGGTCTTTTTCTATTATCGGGCGATAAGTAAGGTGACTCATTAGGTATGTATTGTTTCTCCAGAGTCTAGCAGCAGAAGGTGGAATCTTTTCTTCTATGGTGAGAGTGATGGCTGCGTGGTCTGACCATGTGATAGATTCAATCGTGGATGTTTTGGAGCTCATCAGGGTATGAAGGTCTACCATGAACATATCAATGCGAGAGTAAGAACCGTGTACTGCTGAGAAATAGGTATAGTCCCTTTCGCCCGCATGATGTGCGCGCCAGATATCATAAAGATTTTCAGTGTTCGGAAATTGGAGCAGGCAGGAAGTGTTGTCTCTGTTGGCGTTGGTAGAATCCAGAGAGGGATCCACTATGTTATTGAAGTCTCCACAAATTATTAACGCACCCTGTTGGATTTCTTGAATGTGTCTTCGGACTTTGTGTAAAAATGCCAGGGTCTTTCGCTGTGGAGCGTATATGTTGACTATTGTATAGGGGATGTTATTGAGGAGGCAAACAATTATGAGGAATCTGCCTTGGGGGTCCGCTTTTTGTGCCGTTAAGGAAAATGCCACTGAGTCTCTAAAAGCGACAAGGACTCCCCGTTTTTTAGATCGGTGGTGTGCGTGGCAGATTATAGGGAAGGATGGGTGTTTTACCCTGAAGGCGTCTTTCTGTAGAAGGTGGGTTTCTTGTGCGCAGAAAACATCCGCGGAGAGTGAGAGAGCCTCCTTCCAAATATACGTTCGCTTCTGTGGACTGTTTAGGCCACGGACGTTGAGAGAGGCCAACTTGATCACCATAGTGTCACTTAAGAGTATGGACGTCGTGGGGATGTTGAATCTGCAGAAGACGAGTAGGCAGTTTTGCAAGTAAGAAGATCAATAGACAAAACAGATGAACAAACAGTTCAAAGACGAATACAGCTTTTCTGTATATGTGGGGGTATTGGTTATAGGCTTGCCGGTTAAGCCACTAGAGCAAAGGGGGTTGTGCACCTGAGTGGATAGGGATAGCCATCCTAGAATATCATTTGCGGTTTGTGGGAGATCTACGCCCTGTAGCTGAGGGAGGAGAGGGACCTGCCGCCTCTTGAGGAAGAGAGATTGGCATTCTCCAAGTCGATAATAACGCTTTGCCTTGATTCAAGTTATGGATGGTGAAGGTGGTCCCGTCTTTAGCGACAATCAATTTCACAGGAAACCCCCATCTATATTGGATCTTGTTTTTGCGAAGCGTTGTTGTGACCGGGAGTAAGTCTCTGCGGAGGCGAAGGGTCATAGCTGAGAGGTCCGTGTATAACTGCACCTCTTTGAATTTGGGAGGCCAAGATTTCTGCTTACGAGCAGCTTCTAGTAATCTTTCTTTTATATGGAAGAAGTGGAATCTCGCCAAGACGTCTCTCGGGATCTCGTCTCCCAGATGTCTGGGGCGAGGAAGCCTATGTGCTCTGTCAATGATGATATCCGTATTAGTAGAGTCAGGTAGTAGAAATCGGACATAATCCTGTAGGTATGGAAGCAGATCAGCTGTTTGGACTTGTTCTGAAATACCTCTGAATTTGATGTTGTTCCTGCGGGACCGGTCCTCCATGTCAGCCACTTTGGCTTTGAGATTCTCAACCTCGTCTTCAAGGTCATTGTGTGCATCGATGATTTTGTTGTGCGATGCAGCGAAATCGCCCATTTTGGTTTCAATATGTGTTACTCGTCCATCTAGTGCATTGACTGAGGACTGAAGAGGCTGAAGCAATTGTGAAAAATCCGCCTGAAGGGAACTGCGGAGGGCCAGAAGCATATCTCTCAGAGTATGTTCAGAGGCGGGACCACTAGTGGTCGGGAAGCCGTCTAGGCCAGTCATTTGAGTGGATGGAAAGGTCTCGGAGGAGGGTTGGTCTTCGGAGTAGGTTAGGTCTCCAGGGAGTTCCAGACGAGGTTTTTGTTTGAGCGGACTGGTACTCGGAGATGGTGAGTGTCGTAAGGGGGAGGTCTGCTCCTTGCTGGATTGAGTGGATGTATAATGGATTTGTGGTGCTGCTGATCGGATATCGTCAGGGGTTGGAGGTAGAAGAGGATCCATTAGAGCTTTGGTGTGGTTAAGGCCTTCCCCCTCTACAAATGTCGCTGTGATTATGGCAGTCGTAGGCGTTGAGAGTGTGCGCTCTGTATGGTCGTCAAGTGTAGGTCCCGGTTCTCCCTCCACGCCACGGTCCCACTCAAAGTAGTTAGTCAGGTTATTATCAGGTTTCTTGACGGATTTCCTACCCTTCACCATGTTGCCAGATATTCGTCTCCCGCAATTCAGCGTTTAAAGGGCAGATATTTTCAGACAGGCTGTTTGTCGCTAAGAGTCGCTTAGGGTGCACTGGATCCCCAGAACTAAGTCGCCATCACCCAAGGGGAGAGGTACCTACGAGAATTCTGTGGGGAAAAATTGAGCTGCAGCTCAGTGGAGTTTCAGCTAGAGCTGTATGTGTGGAGGCCAATTAGGGGTTGCTGAGCTGAGGTGGAGATGCAGGCCTGCACAAGACTAGTAGGGCAGGAGTACAGGTGAGGGTCCGCTCAGGGCCTGATTATTCGTAGGTTGGAGGGATAGACTACGTCTGTACAGGGCCCGGCTGTGGCTGCCCTGGGGCCAAAGCGATAGGTCAGGTAAGGCCTATATTTTGTATGAGTGGAGATACCCAGGATAGGGTCACAGTGCAGGCACTGCTTTGCCGCTAATCGGGCCTCGTTTTGAGTCTCCCTGATGTATGTAAGGGATCCCAGCACTCCCCCCTGCCCGCGCTGCCTGCAGTGTACCTTGTGTCCGAGGTCTGCGTCCAGGATCTGGGATGTGCAGCGTTGCTCAGGGATATAGGCCCCCTCTTCTGGTTGGGAGCGCTGTGCTGTCCCCCGCTGTAGGCCTTAGTGCAGTAACCGCTGCCCTCAACAGCCGCCGCTCTGTCGCCCCGCGCGGCAACCAGCACCGCGCAGGGCTGCCGCCTCTGTCACTCCCTGGTCCCGCAGAAAGCAACGTCAGCGGAGGCAGAGGAGGATGCGGAGGTCCGCGGTGCAGGAGATGCTCGTCCTGACGGCCGGGGTGCGGAGAAAATGGCGGGTCTGGAGGAAGGCGCAGGTAGGCCCCGACTCTGAGCCACTGCAGAAAGGCCAGAAAAGCAGCTTTAACACCCAAGATCAGCTTACTAGGGCTTAGGGGAAAGCCCTTGGGTGAGTAAAGGATCCAGAATGTGCAGGATTAGGGTGATATGTGGTGGATCGCAAATGTGACTAATAGGAGCTGGAAAATGTACGTCCTGTTGCTTCTCCGGCTAGCCACGCCCCCATCTTTTAACTTTTAAAAATGTTTCACATGTCCTAGTGACACATCAGAGGCTTTACTTGGAGGGGTCCAAGTGCTTAAACCCCCCCCCCCAAATTGATAAAACGGCAGGGCAAAAGGCTCAACTCTGCTTGATTGTCCCCAGGTGGCGAATGTATCCATAGAAAGTCTATAGATTTGTGACTATGACTTGTCAAGCTTTTTTAAAGATAATAGATACTGGGGGTAGGGAATGTGGAGAGATTATTGTCATAGTTACCTGCTAAAAAAGTTCTTTGTCTTTCCATTTAAACACAGTTTGTGGCTGATCCTCATCTTTCAATATCCCACATTAACTATTCACTTGATCAGGTAAGTTCATCTACCATAAAACGCATTGACCCATGCACGTTTGTTGACCTGAAAATAATAGTACATACAAAGTAGAACACTTTTTATGAAAATTATTTAACCCCTTAACGACCAATGATGTACCTGTACATCATTGGTTTCATGGGGACAGCCATATACGGCAGATTCTGGCTGTATATTTCATCCAGCATCCGCCACTAACAGCTGCGATTGGTGTTAAAACTGTAGAAGCCGCGGTTAAACGCGACCGTGGCATCTAAAGTGCAAAGGCGCCATTTGCACCGCCATCTTTATCCAATTGCAGCCCTCCGGAACATCATTGGAGAGAGGCAATCGGTTGCCATGACAGCCGGAAGCCCATTGAAGGCTCCCAGGTTTGTCATTACATCAGATCTATTACACCCTGCCATAGGCAGCGTGTAATAAAAGTGAATCAGTCTTCCTATTGCAGTGTAAAGTATGAGCAGGTCCCTAGGGGGTCTGAAAATAAAAGTAAAAGAAAAAAAAAAAAAGTTTTTAGAAGTGTAAAAAAAAAAAAAAAACACAAAAGTTCAAATCACCCCCATTCCCTAGATCACATATAAAAATAAATAAACAAAAATAAATATAAACACTTTAGGTATCTTCGTGCTTAAAAATGTCCATACTATTAAAATATAAAAATATTTTCCAAAAAAGGAAATAAAAAGAGATCAAACTATCAGAACTTCCCCAAAATGGTATCAATAAAAATGCCATCTTGTCCCGCATAAAAAAAACTTTACTCAACGCCATACACTTAAATATAAAAAAGTTCCAGGTGTCACACTATGGCGACACAAAAGAGTTTTTTTTTTTGTTTTTCTATTTTTGCAAAGTTTTAATTTTTAAAAGGTATCAACACATTACAAATACTATAAAGATTTGGTATCGCCGTGATTGTACTCACCTACAGAATACAGGTAACATAATTTTTACCATATAGTGAATGCTGTAAAAATTAAACCCATATGAAACTGGCGCAAATGTGTGTTGTTTTTTTTTTTTTTTTTACCAATTCCACCTCATTCAGAACTCTTTTTCCAGCTTCCCAGTGCATTGTACTTTGTAATGGCACCATTCAGTAACCTGCACAATTTGTCCTGCAAACAATCCCAGTGGATACCATTAGTCAGTGGGGTCCCATGGTCACTGTTGTTCTCATCACCTGACAGATCAGAACAACGGACACGGGCTCAGATGTGAACATAGCGTAACTTTTAGTTGCAGAGAATATACTTCATAGCTGCACTTCTTGTCATGTTTGCAAAAACTGCTGTTCCAACAAATGCCAATGACTATTTAATAATTATGTAAGTAAAAGCTCTGCTCTGGTTATCAGTTGTGTAAGGAAATGTGAATGAAACAATCTTTTCTGTTTTCAGTTTCATCTCCTCTTTCCATCTGTTATGATTGTGGTGGAGCAGATCAAGAGCCAGAAGGTATGCTGGTCATGTACTTTCTATCAGCAGATTGTGCACATAGAAATGGAATGACATGTTGCCTTTAAGCTGTTGTTCGTTCTTAGACACATGCCAGTAATTTAACCACTCTTTACCTATGGGAAGTATACTTACCTGGGGCCTTCTGTTCCAGCTGCCGTCTCCTTTCCATAGATTGGCTCTTTCAGTCCTCCTTCCCAAAATGTCTCCTCGCATCTTCACAGATAATGTCTGTATGTCTCAGACTTTATTAGAAGATCGCCACACAGAGGATAAGCTTTGAGAATGTGTATAACAATCTTCAAGTAATGACTTTCAGACAGCATCACTGAAGATGCCAGGAGACATTTTGTGAAGTGGGGACCGTAGAAGCTAATTTGTGTAAAGCTGACGTGGTGGGTGTAACATACTTGCCTGGTGGTAAAAGGGATTATCCAGTTTCTTCTATTGATGGCCTATCCTTAGACAGGAAGACAGAGTGGCTCCCAGTATTGTTTATATGCCCGTAGGTGCACTGCTCACTTGTCATACAAATTGTAGTGGCGGTTTTTGGTACTGCAGCTCTACCCAATTGAAGTCTTTGGAGAAGCTCTGCAGTACCTACACCCAGCACTGTAGTTTGTACAGAATGTGAGAAGCGCAGCCCCCGGCATATTAACAATACTGGGAGCCATGCTGTCTATGTATAGCTGATTTGTAGAGGTCCAACATCCTGGACCTATCCCAAGGATATGTTAAGGTTATGTTTTACTGTGAAATGCTGCAGTGTTTCAGTATAATTCTAATAAGAGGTGGGCACCACTAAAAGTGTCCACTGGGTAGCTTCCTGCTTCCTCGTCTTTTGTGTGAGAAAGTGGAGGGGACTCACCTAGCAGACCTTGTTAGGGAAGCATGAAACTGCTGACTGTTTCCCTTTTAAAAACCTACTTTTGCCTCTGCAGTTTTCTGAAAAAAAGAATTTCTGTAGATTGGACAATATGTTGTAATGCTCGTTTTAGTCACATTTGGTGGACTTTTCTTGTATTAAACTTCGCTATTTTAGTTATCACTGAGCTGTACTAGACTTCTGAATAGCAAGCCTACCTACCGTACTTATAAGTTTATCTGGAAGCAGGGATTTCGACAGCTAGACAGGTTTAGCATTCAGACACCTGGGTATTACTTGGTGCCCCACTGTTTTGGGCGCTGTAATTGCAGTCTGTTGTCACTTTTCGAAGGCAGGTAGATCCTTGGACAGCTCAATAATTTACATGTACATGTCAGTTTCTCATTAACTACAGATCATTTTGTTTCATTAGATTCATGGCTGCCAACTTTTGGAAACTGTTTACAAGCACAGCTGTGGGGGGCTTCCTCCAGTCCGCAGTGCACTAGAAAAGTAAGGAAACTCTCAACTTATTTTTGATGCTATATTTAAATTAGAAAATACACTTTCTTGTTTTTACCATTGGGGGACAAAGAACTATGGGTATTTTCCTCTGCCTCTCCCGTGGACATTGAAATCTTGGTGGGAGGTTTCTGCGCTGTCCACTAGTTGTCTACTCAGGGAGCATCACTTTTCCTGCTCCCAATGCTCTTGCATCCTCAAGGCTACCACCAGCCTCAGCAGCTTCTCCAGAAGCAGCGTCTTCCAGCATGGTGGGACACAGCACCTAGGGAACCTCTCTCTTCCCCACAGGGCCCCTTTCCACCGCCATGTCCTCCTCCTGTGAAGAGCCCCACCATTCTCTGGCCCTTTCCATTGCCTACCACCAAATTCCCATCTCTGCATCCCATCAGTGGTTCTTCTGCTTCATGGTTGGTTCTCATCATTTCCGGTTTGTTGCGCTCCCCTTTGGGTTGGCCTCCGCCCCCAGATCTTCACCAAAGTCATAGCATCTCTCATGGCCCAGCCTGTGGATCACCTTGGATCTCCTTTGTTGGTTTGGCTGGTTTATCAACTAGGACAAGTCCTGCCTCGTGTCTTTCCAGCAAATGGAATTCTTGGCCATGGTCCTCAGCACTCAAGAAGGCAAGGATATACTTCTAAGTCCTAGTTTTGTGCCCTCCAGTCTGGTATGTCCCTCCTTCGGAGGAACTCACCCCTGCTCGATTTTCCTTTACATGAAGGTTTTAGGCACGATGGTGTCGATCTTCAAGGCCATCCCTTATACCAGTTCCATTTGTGTCCTCTGCAGCTGGTATTCTGCGGCAGGTCTCATTCCAGCCCTGACCTGATCCTTCTCACTTCTCTGGTGGCTCTCTTCCCCACAGATTTCCCAGGGGAAGTCCTTTCTTCCTCTCCATTGGCAAGTGATCTCCTCTGATAACAGTCTCTCTGCATGGGGAGTAGTCTTCGGTGAGATGATAGTCCAGGGCCTGTGGTCCAAATTGGAGGCATCCCTCCAGATCAGTCTTCTAGAACTGAGGGCCATTTTCTTGCCCTGGTTCAATGGACCACTCTCCTACAAGGTCTTCTGGTCAGAGTCCAGACCGACAACTCCACGGCAGTTGCCTACTTCAACCACCAGAGGCACAGAAAAGTCTGCAAACAGGTTAATAGAAGGCTTTTGATCTACCCCAAGTGCTTTATTCAAATCAGTTCCTCTCTTTATTCCTTTTATGATTCTGCTTATTCTTCTGACTGTGAGAGAGAGAGTCATGGAGCAGATTTTTCTCTACTTTCTGTGTGTACACTATGGAAGATATCATAGTAGGTAGTCTATTCTCACTAGCTGAGGGAGAACTGAAAGAACTGCCAATTGGAGAACCGCAAAAGATGCAAAATACAAGTCATATAATGCCCAGAAATAGTTTGCCTACAATTGATTTATGCAAAGTCTGTTGAAAGTTCAAGTATGCTTTAAGACTAAGGCTGGGTTCACACCAGCACTTAGATTCCGTTCAGGGATTCCGTCCCCGAATCCGCTTGAAAAATGCGAAAAGAAAAGTCCTGCTTTCCGTATTTTTTGGGCGGAAACCTGGTGAGCCCCATTATAGTCTTAGTCTATGGGGTCTGCGGACCCGAAGAATGGAGACCCAAGTGCAGGTGTGAACCTAGAGTAAATCTGTTATATTAAAGTTAATACAAGGAATTGTTATAGTTTCCTATAATACACTTTAAAATGTGCTGATTTTTTTTTTCTGTTGCAGTTGTACAATGTATATATCCCTTGTATTTTCTCAGGATTCTAGCTGTGTGTCATGGGGTCATGTACAAGCAGCTTTCAGCTTGGATGCTTCATGGACTTCTTTTGGACCAGTATGAGGAGTTTTTTGTCAGGCAAGGACCATCTTCTGGCAATGCTTCTGCCCTGTCTGAAGAAGAAGATGATGACTTGGGTATTGGAGGCCTCACTGGGAAACAACTTCGAGAGTTGCAAGACTTGGTAAGAAGTTAGACTAACTGTATAGGTGGGTGTCCAGTCAGATCACCTGCAGATAATATAGCGGCAAATCTACTATTGAAAATGTACAGAATTCTGCACCAAAAAAAAACTGGCATTCATTCTTTACACTTCATTTATTAAAGAGTTTGTCCAAGATGGTGTTTTTTTTTTTTTTTTGTTTTTTTTTTATGGCCTGTCTTTAGAATATGTAATAAATATCTCATCAGAGGTGGGGTTAGAACATAGAAGTGTAAACCTGACTAAACTTACTAAGGTGTTGACATACCTTAGAGATATACCTCTATATAAGAGCAGGGATGCAAATAAAGGGGGTGGAAAGGGTGCACTTTCACCTGGGCATGGGTGTCTCCAGAATATATGGAGACCAGCAATGTAAACGATGCATTATAGTTAGGGGGCCTGGTATGGATTTTGCACTGGGGTCCAGGAGCTTGATGGTTGTGCCTCTGCATACCAGTATTTTGTTCTTGCGAAACGGAACATTTCTACTGAGGTTTTTAGCTGGCAAGATTTTTTCTTCAGTAAGAATGAATGTGTGTCAACTTACCATGTTTTTGTTTCGCATAGCACAGGTCCTGGGTTCAAGACATGGACAGGCAGTGTTCTCCAGAGTGTGGGCTTCTCCTCCTTCTGGCTAGTAGATGAGATGGTCCTGAAGGGGGAAAACTGCCCTCTACTAAGAATTGTCTTCCTTTAAACCCTTCCCACTGCATCCATTATCCATTTTTTGTACTGTTTTATTATTTTGTTCACAAAATCATGTGAAGGCTTATTTTTTGTGGGACTAGTGTGTACTTAACAATGGTACCTTTTAACATCCTGTATAATGTACTGGGAAGCTGGTTTTTGTCTTTACAGCTTTCACTGTGTGGTAAAAATAACATGTTGCATAAATTCTGTGGGTCAGTAAGATCACGTTGATGCCAAATTTATATAGTGTTTTTTTTGTTTTCATGTTTTAACACCTCTAAAAAAAAAAATTAAAAAAAAATTTAAACTTAAATATAAAAATTACCTTGTAATCACCATATTCTGACACTTGTAACATTTTTAACCCTTTCCCGACATCCGCCGTAATAGTATGGCGGATGTCGGGTGCTTAAATATGGCGGCTGCTCGGGACTCGAGCAGCCGCCATAGCCGCCGGGTTTCTGCTATATACAGCAGACACCCCGCGCTAATACCTGCGATCAGTGCCTGCAATGATTGCGGGCATTAACCCCTCTGGCGCCTCGGTCAAAGCTGACCGAGGCGCCATTTTACCGTTTGCCGGGGATCACAATGATTAGCCTCCAATAGAAGCGCTGTTTTTTTTGCAGTGCATTAGCATTGTAATGCATTGCATTAATGATCAGACCCCCTGGGGTTCAAGACCCCTAGGGGGTCTAATAAATGCAAAAATAAAAAATATTAAAAAAAAAAAAAATAAAAATATTAAAAGTTCAAATCACCCCCCCCTTTCCCTAGAACACATATAAAAGTAGTTAAATACTGTGAAACACATACACATTAGGTATCCCTGTGTCTGAAACCGCCCGGTTTACAAATCTATAAAAATATTTTTCCCGTACGGTAAACGCCGTAGTGGGAAAAAAAAATCAAACGTGCCAAACCGCCGCTTTTTAACTGTTTTGCCTCTGATAAAAATTTGAATAAAAAGTGATCAAAGCACTTTTTCTTCAAATCCACCCCATTCTAAATGTTTTTTCCAGCTTCCCAGTACATTGTACAGAATAATAAATGGTAGCATCATGAAAAAAAAATTTGTTCCGCAAACATTAAGATCACATAAGGCTCTGAGAACGGAAAAATAAAAAAGTTGCTGGGTTTGGAGTGGAGGGGGGGAGGGGAGTCAAAAACGAAAATCGAAAAAATGTTATCGGTGGGAAGGGGTTAAATCTCCATGTACAGAGCTGTGTAAGTGTTCATTTCTTTTGCAGAGCCAATTGTAATTTTTATTGATATAATTTTGGAGAATATGTGACATTAACCACTTCCGTACCGCCCATAGACTATATACGTCCAGAAAAAATTCAGCAACTGCACAAAATCGTGCAGCTCCTGTAACTTCAGCCGGAGATCCCATAGAGAAGGCAGGGAAGGTTTATTACTTCCCCTGCCATCCCAATCGCTGTGTATACAGCGCTCAATGTGCGCTGCCATCTTGCGGCTCCCCTCCGACCCGGTGGTCATGTGATCCGCCGGGATCAGCGTCTGTTAGAGCTGCTGGGTCCTACAGGACCCACATCAGCTTTATAGTAACGTGGAGGAGGCTAAATGTACCAGCCCCAGTTACAGGGGAAATCATCCTCCAGAAAAAAAAAAAGTCATCAGATGTCCCGAAAGGTCTATTATGACTTTATGGGGACACAATGTTAAAAAAAAAAAAAAAAAAAAAAAAAAAAGGTATAGAAAAGTAAAAAAAAAAAAAAAAGTAAATAAAATAATTAAAAAAAATTAAATACGCCATTAAAACGCCCTTATTACAGGTTATAGCTCCACCTCTGACACAATAAAAAATAAAAATTACTGTAACGGAGAGGAAAAACTATTTTATAAAGTTTTTTTAGTAGCACTTTGTGTTATTAAATTAAAAAAAAAAAGAAAAGTGAAAAACAGACACACTTTCCCTCCTCTTTTATTTATATTTTTCCCGGATATAAAAAAAATTAACACACATGCAAAAATAAAAACAACATAAAAATAAAGCCCTATGTGTCACTGAAAAAAGACGCAGGAATTAATTGAATAACGCAAATGATAAAAATGTTATAGCCCTCTGTGAAAGATCCTCAGTGCGCCAACACCGCTGTGGCCCACACCTGAGTCGTCTTTCATATAAAACCACACTCACCGCCAGTGAGTGCTGGGTTCACAAGATAAATACAAGACAAGCTTTCTAAATTTTATATATTTATTAACCCCTAAATGGGTTGGTATTAACATCTAACACATGCAGTTCAGAACAGATATGCAGATGTATGCAAGCATTAACAGTTACTAGTTACAATATACAGTACATTAAAATAAAAAGGAGTAAAAGTGAAATAATTACTTTACCACACATCCCCTTGATGTGGTTCTGTAGTCCAACATTCACACATGCTCTGGTATGTGTGAATAACCAGTGGAGGCTTCTTAGCATGTGGCATCAATACAATAATCCAGCCTGCATGCTCTTCACAGTGGTCTGTCTGCAATCTCCTGTAGTCTGTCTGTAAAAACTCTTGTAGTCTCCTGTAGTCTGTGATGGTCTCTAATAACTCTCTCACTGGCCTCTTACCTCATCTTTTATACCCTTGATGACACCACCCAGAATGAGGTCATCAACAACAGCAAGTCTGATTGATTAATGCACTCAAGTTCAGATCCTTTGTATGGAGAGGAGACCAAGTAAAATGATACAATGTTATCAACCATGTCTGATCTACCAGCTCAGGCTGACCAATGCATGTTTGTTTGATCACTCAGGGCTGTGTAGGAATTCAATGGAGCCCTGCTGGGATGGATACAAAGCCCTATTGTTCCAGTCCGGCCACTATTGGCAATATACCTATGAGTAGGCTGTGCACATTATGAATGAATGCAAGTAAGAAGGGAGATACTATACCCAGAGATCAAAATACAGCTTTGAGTTATAGCCATATTTCAGTGGAATCATCACACCCTCCAAATCCGCACATACAAAAAAACTTGAAAATGTGCCTGGTATGGAAGTGGTTAAGATAACTTTTTAATCTTTTTTTTTTTTTTTTTTTTTTTTGGCGACGCAAAGTAACGAAAAATAGGGATAAATATTCTTTTATATGTGGTCTAGGGAAATGGGGGTGATTTTTTAACTCCAAGTTCAGCTCTTTATATCATCTAATAGGCGTTGCTCTGCTTATTCTTGCACAGTTGGAATTTTTTTCTCTAGCCCCACCGTTCCTTTGTGATCATTGCTGTTCATTTTGGTGTCTGATAAGCTATTTAGGCTCTGTACTGTCAGGAGGGCGGTGTCAGGCAGGAGCAGACAAGGGGTGTGATTCTGAGCTCTGACATTGGCTGCCTCTGATTGGAGCTCTAAATAACACCCCCCATCTGACACTGCCCTTGTGACATTACAGAGCTTAAATAGCACGTCAGGCCCTAAAACTAACTGTACTTGTTGCTCGAGAACCGTGGTGGCTAGAGAAAAAAAAATCCAACTACACTGAAATCAGTGGAGCAGCAGCTATTAACAGATGTTAAGAACTTGAAGTGGTGGAGGTGGTGAAAGGTCCTCTTTTAAAATATTTTTATATTTTTTTTTACATTTGAAGAAAAATAATTTTTTTAAAAACTTGATTTTTTTTAAAACTATTTTTATTTTTTATTTTTACACCCCCTAGGGTATTTGTGGGCTTTGCTCAACCATATAAAATACTGCAATATATATTACAGTATATTGAAAGATTCCTGCTCTCCTATTACACACAGCCTATGGCAGCATGTAATATAAGTTCTCTCATGTCAAGTCTTTAATAGGTCCCCAGCAGTCATAACAACAATCAATCCCCCCCCCCCCACTGACCTTCCAGCAACCTATGCATCGCTTCTGTTTAAATGCAATTGACTGAGGCATCTAAAGAGTTAACTGACTCCATAATTTGAGAAACTGTTCATGGTTGTGGCGGTGGGTGTTTGCAGTATTATACAGCCGCTACTCACGTGTATGGAGAGAGCTCAGTTCCTGAGTCCTCGCCATACTCCCTCTTTGCCATCATGATGTTCTATTATGTCATATGTCTAGAAGGCGTGTTTTGGGGGAATGTAGGTATTGGAGAGAGAGGATGACCTTTCTCCTCGGGATTTCTGATTTCTGACAAATGGAGAATGTACATTTTTTGTTGAGATGCCTGTCCATTGTTATATAACAGCGGCTTATTGAAGAAGAGAACATGCTGGCCCCATCCCTCAAGCAATTTTCTCTGCGAGTTGAGATGCTGCCATCTTATATCCCTGTAAGAGTTGCTGAGAAGATTTTGTTTGTTGGAGAATCGGTGCAGATGTTTGAGAATCAGAATGTAAATATGACCAGAACAGGTAGGAAGCCGCGCACAAGTTTGACCCTCTGATGTATTGCAATGTCTACATGACATACCACTTCCGTGTCATTGTGGTGTACTATGGCATGCCTGCTGTACACTGTAATAATAGGATATCATTTACACATTCCTCAGTAAGGGTGGGTTCACACACCGTGTTTTGTGGAAAAACTTCCTTGCAGTTTTTGATGCATATGTTTGCGTAAAAGCCAGAAGTGGATTCAAAAGGAGTGGGAAGTGTAAAGGAAGGACTTGTAAGTCTCCTTCCTGCTGGTCCACTTCTCACTATGGCTCAAAAACTACAGGGGTGTTTTTCTCAAAAATTATTTTTATTGTCGCTTGAGATTTCCCTTGATGTGTTGAAGGGGTTTTGTTTGGCTTTAATAATGATAAACTAACCTTAGGATATTAGATTAGATAAATATTAAAAGGGTTGTTCAGTTTGACCATTATTGAGAGACAAATGTTCCAGTTTTACTATTCAAGTCCTCATGGTTTTCAAGAGCTCTGCTTCCTGTCATTCATTCTGCTAACTTCCACTGAAAAATCAGTCTATGGTCATGTGATACACAGTCCATGGTTATGTGATGAGCACACAGGTGTGTTCATCACATGACCATAAACTGATTTTTATCCACTGGAAGTAAGCAGAGATCTTGAAAACTTTGAGGACTTGATACAGAACGTATATTGGAAAATTGTACAAACCATAACATTTGGTTTGTCATTATTTGTCTGAAACTAGACAACTCCTTTAAAGCCCCAGAAACCCCTTTAATATAAAGAAACAGACTCTCTGCCCAATCTTGGTTGTTCCATCCTACTGGCTGTCGAGAACTAATACAGGACTCTCCTCTCCAAAAAACCACATTGTTAGTAAGCTAGAGGAAACACTGTTTAGTAATGGAATTGTCCCTTAAATGGTTACTTTCTTATTCTCTCTTTTGTTTCTTGAGCAGGTTCTATATTAAAAAACCAAGAAGATATTTTTGCTGCAGAACTGCATAGGTTAAAACAGCAGCCTCTGTTTAGTCTGGTAGATTTTGAGTTCGTCCTTGACAGGATCAGAAGCACTGTAGCAGAGGTAAGAAGTCTTTTATGAATCTCTCTAATGGAAAAATGTCTTCAGGGTGTAGATGAATGTCAAGTGTCTGGCTCCATTGTTTGCTTAGAATGAGAGAGAAAATCAATACTATGTGACAATTGTATGAACGGGTAAGGCAGGGCTAATTTCTTTACTGGGGTACTATTAGCAGTTTAGGTACCATTAACGTAACACAAAGATAGTATTAGGGCATACATCATAAGTGATGCATCATACGTCACTTCTGCAGGTGGTTATTCCTCGTCTGCTGACCTCTGGCAAAGTGAGAGGACGTTACATGTGAATGACTGGCTGCTCACTACTGCGGGGAAGGAATTTTTATTAGGAAATCTGTTACTGCATTTGACTATGTGTTGGGGAAGGATTTGCTGTGCATGGTATTGTTTTTAGTTTGGCACTTTTTGAGGGATCTGTGCCATAATAGGAATAAACTGCATTACTTGTAAAGCAGGAAATGGTGAATGGTTTTAGTAACTAAAGATCTCCCTTTCTTTCAGTACAGTGTATATTATACAGTGCTGTAGTGTAAAGAATTTTTCTTCATTTCAGCACCTATGGAAACTTATGGTGGAGGAGTCTGATTTGATAGGACAGTTAAAGGTAAGGGTTGAGCATGACGCTCAATATGTGCCACTTTCCTCTTTCTGTGAACTGCTCTGCATTTTTTTACAAAAGTGGATGGAGTGGGGCAGGGATCAGAGTGGGCTGGGGTGTCTCGGCCTGTGAAATTTACTATAACTTGTACCAAAAAATTGCCATTGAGTTTTACCAGCAATCTACATCAGTCCCCAGAAATCTATGCCAGTCCCTCCTGGATATGCAGCTAGTGCCAGTAGAGGAATGGCATAAGACTGGTGTATGTAACCCTAACCCCAATCTCTATAAACTGCGTCACTGTGACTTTCCAAATTCTGCAACTGCAAGTGTCTTTCCAGGCAGTTGTGAAATAGAAACAACGCACTGGAAAGACACTTTATTTTTTTAAGATGAATGCTTTATTCAAAAGTGGAAGTCTCCTTTGATTCTGGCCAGAATGTGTTACTTATGGACTACAGACACTAATGTTGTTATAAAGATCATGGCGAGTGGGCCTGGTCGCAGTATGGCGTGTCCTCTCTTAGTGACCTGTATATACAAGGTGTTTTTAAAACATTTGACTCGCTGAGCTCCTCCTATGGCATCCCTAGAACACAGTTCTTTAGATATCTACAGATTAGACATGCACTCTCTTCTCAGTTCCCGGATCGATTGGACAACATATCTGAGTATCCGCTTATCGGCATACTTCGCTCACAGGGCCCTGGGGGTTTGATATCTACTTTATATGCACATCTGATACAGGCCAAGATATCCACATTGGACGCCCCGGCCCTGACGCGGTGGTGCATCAATATCCCAACTCTCACAAATGAGATGTTTCAAGACATCCTTGAATCTCCTCAACATGTGTCACCTTCAGCTAACAACAAACTGATTCAAACATATATTCTACACCAATGTTACTTGACACCTTCCCGTCTCTACAAAATGGGACGTCTGCCCAACCCAGGATGCCTTAGGTGTCCCTGTCCACAGTCAGACTTTTGGCATATGATTTGGGAATGTCCGATCATACATTGTTTTTGGAAAGGGGTCGTGGATCTCCTGGTGGAAGTTCTGGCTAAACCTATACCATTAACCCCAGAGATATGCCTTTTCGGTGTATTAGATGAAGAATTATGGCAACACCATGTTAGAATCCTTTTGAGGGAGTCTTTATTCTATGCCAGGAAAGCTATTGCACTGCGATGGATGGCTCCGAAACCCCCATCAATGTCTCAGTGGAAGAAACTTGTTAATACTGTTCTTCCTTATAACCAGATTGTGTATAAAGGGAGAGGGTGCCCTCAGAAATTCCATAAGGTGTGGGGAGCATGGTGCAATTCTCCGGTAACCCAATATACGGCTCCCTCATTGCGTTCTGCCATTCATTTACTCATGCCGTGAGGGGTGCGAGACACCGGGAGTATCCACGACCTCTCATTTTGGAGTGTATCCTTGTTGTTACCTTTGACTTATTGACTGCATGTTTTGTACATGATAACTGATGTATACAGTATTATGCATGTCCTGATTGTATCCTCTCTGTACCGAGTCTGAGTTGTGGGGTCCGGTGGGACGAGGGCCTGGCGAGGTGGGATGTAGTGTGTTGAGTGAATTTACATTTAAATTCTCGTTTTCTGGTGCGCAACATGTTATGTATATGTTTTGATTCCTTTTCTTGTGTCTGATACGCAATTTTCAATAAAACGAGTTTAAAAAAAAAAAGATCATGGCGAGTGTGTATCGGAAATAGTTGACATCTGACCGCATGGTAACTATTATTATATAATGTAGCATTTAATATGACCAGCATAACTAGTTTGCTATTTTATAAGATGCTTTGTGAAGTGTTCCAAAAAATTCATCAAATAATCCTGTCTGTTCCATTTTTGGGATTTGTGAAAAATGTATTTGCTTTTTCAGATTATAAAAGATTTCTACCTGCTAGGAAGAGGTGAATTGTTTCAAGCCTTTATAGATATAGCCCAACACATGCTGAAAACTCCACCTACTGCTGTCACAGAACATGGTGAGTGTTATACAGGGTAGCAAAGAAGACACAGATGATGTCTACAATATGTTACAGTGGGGAAAAAAAGTATTTAGTCAGCCACCAATTGTGCAAGTTCTCCCACTTAAAAAGATGAGGCCGGCCTGTAATTGACATCATAGGTAGACCTCAACTATGAGAGACAAAACGAGAAAACAAATCCAGAAAATCACATTGTCTGATTTCTTTAAGAATTTATTTGCAAATTATGGTGGAAAATAAGTATTCGGTCAATAACAAAAGTTCATCTCAATACTTTGTTACATATCCTTTGTTGGCAATGACAGAGGTCAAACTTTTTCTGTAAGTCTTCACAAGGTTGGCACACACTGTTGCTGGTATGTTGGCCCATTCCTCCATGCAGATCTCCTCTACAGCAGTGATGTTTTGGGGCTGTCACTGGGCAACACGGACTCTCAACTCCCTCCAAAGGTTTTCTATGGGGTTGAGATCTGGAGACTGGCTAGGCCACTCCAGGACCTCCTCCTCCGTCCACTCCACTGCCATTGGCAGCACAGTGGAGAAAAAATATCATAGCGCGGCTGTGACATAGTGATATCTCAGTACAGGAATAATAATTACATTGGAGGCACAGTGGTTAAAAAAGGAAAAATCATAGCGAAGCCTCGCAGTTATTAGCAGCCCTGCATGATTCCACCCTTTGACCATTTGAATTTAGCGCCAAAGTACATAGCGCAAATCAGTGAATTTCTGATGGCTACTATTGATATGAATAGATGGGCAGCTCCTACGAAGAGTTCTGGCATGAGATATTGTGTCCAACAAAACACCAGACATCTGTACATCACTCGGGAGCTAAACCCATTTCTACAGTCCTTCTGAAAACAATTTGAGGATGGCATCAATTGGAGTAGAACCACTGAATGACATGGCTCTGTTTATGTCCTTTCCAGAAGGACCTCTGAATTATATAGCTTAATTAACTTACTTATCTAATCTAATTAGCATATGTTAGTTTCCATAAGGTATGTATAGGGTACCTGTTGGTGCCACGTAATGATGGCATGGTGGTTTAAACTTGACTGGATTTGTGGATTAGAGATTAGCACCATTGGTGATGTATGTCCATTATCCTTTACACTAACTCCTTTCTTTTTCCTTCCAGATGTCAATGTGGCCTTCCAGCTCTCAGCACATAAAGTCTTACTTGATGATGACAACCTTCTTCCCCTGCTCCATTTAACCATCGATTACCACGGGAAGGAGCAGAAAGGTGCACAGCTTCCTATTTATTTGATCTTTAATCTTCATTGGATGTTGCATTGGTACAGACAAGTGTCTTTGGAGGCATTTAAGACAGATTTACTAATCTGGTCTAATACTTGACTAATCAAAGTTTGTGTGATCTAGTCTAAAGATGTGCCATATTTATCACTGTGACTCATGCTGGGTGATAAATTTGGTGCATTTCAAGACAGTTTAGTCTAATTTTGCATCACATATTGGTTATCTTACTATGCAATAAATGTTGCTGCAATTTTGCCACATAATGTTGCAATTTATGCTATTCTTTGTCAAACAAGGTGCAAAAAGTGTGTTAAATATATTATAAATGCGCTAATAAATGTGGTGCAATACATGTATGCCCATTTTTGGCATCAATGCCAATATAATTCTGGCACATTTTGATTAGTAAATTTGTCCTAATTACTGCAGATTCCATAGCAGCCTGGTGTACCTACAGCTGTAAAACCACATTAGAGGTTGTGCCCATTGTGAATATGACTATTTCGGACATGAACTGAAAAAGTATTTTTATGCTAGGTTTTTTTTTTTTTTTTTTTTTCTTCCCTCTCAATTTAGACTTGTCTCAGCCACGGGAGGGTCCATCACGCGACACATCTCCAAGGGAGGCTCCTACATCTGGCTGGGCAGCTCTTGGACTGTCCTATAAGGTGCAGTGGCCGTTGCACATTCTTTTCACTCCAGCTGTTCTAGAAAAGTGAGTAGTTCTGGGTTTTGGTCCAGAAGTTCCACCTTTGGTGTTTAACTTTTATCAATTGAAGATGTTAATTTTCAGATATACTGTTAATATGCAGGATCTTACAAGTTTAACATGAATACATGTAAATTAGCTACGGACTGTGTCTACTGCAAGAAATGTGCTCATTTATGTAGTTTCTAGTGTCTGAAAGTCATAGAAATTCCAATGGTCTCTTTTAGTTCTGAGCTATTTCAAATACATTATTCTGATTTATGGTTTCCAACCTTCCCCTTTCCAGGTACAATGTTGTTTTCAAGTACTTGCTTAGTGTCCGCCATGTGCAGTCAGAGCTTCAGCATTGTTGGGCTCTACAGATGCAGAGAAAACATTTGGAATCCAACAGAACAGATGCCATTAAGTGGCGACTGAGGAATCACATGGCATTTCTGGTGGACAATCTTCAGTATTACTTGCAGGTCAGAAAGAAGTTACAAATAAGACAAAGCATCTGAAAATTTATGCCAAACCCTTTGTGGTCACTTTAATTTTCATAAATCATTTTGAAAGTTTTCTTTGGTGGGTTATCAATATACATCCTCAATGTGATCTGGAGGTGTCCACAAAACTTCCTAACCGGTTTTGTGTTTTTCATCTTTTACTTCCTTCCTTACAAAAGCCATAACTTTTATCTTTCCATTCACAGCGTTGTATGATAGCTTATTTTTTTTGCAGGACAAATTGTACGTTTACTATTCTGTACAATGACATGGGAAGCTGAAAAAAAATTCACAATGTGGTAAATTTGGGGAAAAAAACGCAGATGACCAATTTTCTTTTTGGTTTTGTTTTAATGATGTTCACTGTCTGGTGAAAATGACACATTGGATATATTCTGCAGGTCCCTGCCATCACAGCAATACCAAATTTATATAATTTTTTTTTATGTTTTAATAACTAATTAAAAACTTTGAAAAATCAAAAATTTCGTTGGATCGTCGTATTGTGACACCAATAACTTTTTATAGTTCTGTGTACAGAACTGTGTATGATGTCTAGTTTTGCAAGGCGAGATGTAGTTTTTATTGCTACCATTTTGGATCACCTTTTTTTTTTTTTTTTTTTTTTTTTTTTTTTTTCTGACCAAAAGTGAAAAACAGAGATCTGGCCATTTTGATTTACTTTCCCATTGCAGCATTCAGTGAATGGAATAAATATTTTTATTTTAATAGTGTGGGGATCCCCAATTTATTTTTATTTATTTACTTTTATGTCATCTAGGACAAGAGGGGGTGAATCGAAATTTTATATTTTTGTTTTTCACATTTTGTTTTTTGTTTTTAAATATTCATTTGTTTATACTTTATGCCCTCTCTTTCCATTTAGGTAGATGTGTTGGAATCCCAGTTCTCACAACTCTTAGAACAGATCAACTCTACGCGGGACTTTGAGAGTATTCGCCTGGCTCATGACCACTTCCTCAGCAATCTCTTGGCCCAGTCTTTCATCTTATTAAAGCCTGTAATTCTCTAATGTAATTTTACATCTAATAATCCAATCTTATTGTTCAAAGCATGCACTGAAAGCTATCAATTTTGCAGGTTTTCCATTGCCTAAATGAAATCTTAGATTTGTGTCACAGCTTCTGCTCTTTAGTGAGCCAAAATCCAGGTCCTCTAGATGAGCGTGGTGCTGGTCAACTGGATATCTTGGTTAAAGTAAGTGATATATTTCAGATTTAAAATGTTTTCCTGGGGTTAGAGAAATGTGGATGGTTTCTTCCAAAAACAGCACCACACTTGCAGATGGATTGTCCCTGGTATTGCAGCTCAGCAACATTGAAAGACAGGTATGATGCTGCTTTTGAAAGAAATTGATATATTTTGCTAAGACAGATGTACCTCTTATGTGGTGCTTATGAAAGTCTACTAAAAATGTATTTATCTTGTATTGTAGGGTTTTAGATGCCAGTCTTCACTACTCTTCAAAATCCTCTCAAGTGTACGCAACCATCAGATTAATCCTGACTTGGCACAGTTGCTATTGCGATTAGACTACAATAAATATTATACACAAGCTGGAGGCACATTGGGCAGGTAAGGAAAGACCAGGCTTCCTGAAAAGATTTTTACTTTCTTAAAAAAAAGTTGATCCATATGTCTTTTGCAACAGCTAACTACAAAATGACCACAACACAAATGTTAATGGGAGTCTGCCATCAAAAATATCACTTCTAAACCACTTATATGCTGCAGAGAAAATCAACTTTTAATCTGTATGCAAATGAACTGTTTACAGCACCTGGGGGTGTGGCCTCTTAGTCTTTCTTAGGTGACAGCACTGGATGGTGACTAAAGGGGAAAACAGGTAGTGGCCACACCATGGGTGCACAGAACAGCTCTTTTGCTTACAAATTAAAAGTTGCTTTTTGTTTTTTATTGACATAAAGTATGTTCATTGTGCCATGAATGGGCCCATATAACAGCATATAAGTGGTTTAGAAGCGATTTTGCTGTTTGTAGACTACCTTTAACCCCAGAGCTTACTGACTGAGGAACCTGTTTGATTTGAGACACTAAACCACCAACAGGTCCTTATGGACGAAATAGCCTTTTTTTTTTTCTTTTTTTTTTACTGTAATTTTTATTCAAGTTTTTATAAGTTACATAACAACGGAATAAGAAACAAAGTTGAAATAACAGAGAAAAAGAGGTATAAATGAGAAATCGACAAATGGCAACTCAAAAGAAAAAAAAAACATGGGGGGGTCGGAGACAACAAGGGCATGGAGGGAAAAGGGAAGGGAGGGAAGGGGTCAAAGACCATGTACAATACAGTATACATCCCAGGATGACCACACAGCGTTTAAAGCCTCCACAGTATGATTAAGAGAGGCCGTCAAATACACCATGCTACGAACGTCCTTCATACGGGCAATAAGCTCCGGACCAGTGGGAGGAGAGGTCTTCCTCCAGTGGAGGGCAATGAGGGTTTTGTCAGCAGTACAGAGGTATAGAAACAATCTGGAGGTCCGCTTACCTAGGTGTCTGGGGAGGAGATTAAGCAAATAGGTAAGGGGATCCAAGCGGACACTCTGAATAAAAAGGGCAACAGTAAGGGATCTGGCTTCTGTCCAGAAGGGGCGGATGCGTGAGCACTCCCAGAAAATGTGGCATAGTGTACCCACCCCTGCATGGCAGCGCCAGCAAAGGGAAGGAATTCTAGGGTTAAGGGAATGGAGCAAGGCGGGGGTGTGGTACCACTGCATAAGCAACTTGTATTGGGTCTCCCGGAAAGTAATACAAGTGGAGGATTTGGCCGCACGGGACCAAATTATCTGCCATTGCCCAGGTGAGATCTGCGTATTCAGAGCCCCAGACCACCTAACCATGTCCCTCCGGAGAGGAGAGGAGACTGTAGATGCCCGATATCAGGCCTGCTGTGGAAGTACCCAATTGGCAAACTTTTTCAAAAGCAGTAGGGATTGAGACCTTCAGGGAAACAAACAGAGGTCACAAAATGGACAATTTGCTGGTAATGGAACCACTCAGAGGTAGGCAAGCATAGCACAGAGGTGAAATAATCAAAAGGCCTGAGCTCCAAAGTCAGTGGATCCACCAGGTCCGCAATGTGAAAGGCCCAGTTTATTCCAGGGCCGTACCATAGCTGCCGTAAGTCTTCCCCAGGAGGAGTGGATTATACAAAAAGGAAACCATAGAGCAGCATGGGGAGGCCAGGGGAAAAAGTTTAGAGCAGGTGATCCAAATGGCCCACGTAAAGCGAATGGGTCCTAGAAGAGGAGCGAAGGGAAGAGGAGAGGAACGGGACCTCAGGAATGCATTCGGGTGGATCAGTGCCAGCCAAAGCTTCTCAATCTCATCCCACTTCGTGAAAGTCTGTGGCGCAGCCCAAAATGGGATACAATGCAAATGGGAAGCCCAATAGTAATGCAAAACATGTGGGACCACCATGTGGGGGAATACGGTGACGTTTACCGTTCCAGAAAAACTGGAAGATCGTTTTTGGAGGGTGCGCAGCTCTGACCGAGGGACCGCAAGCGTTTCGAAGTAGTAGAGAAGCTTCTGGAGGAGGGTCATTTTGACGGCAGTAGTGCGACCTATGAGGGAGATGTGGAGAGGGCACCACTTATCTAGGAGGGAACGTAATTCACTAAACAGGCGAGGATAGACCGAGTAGATTGACTGAGTAGAGGGTGGAATAAGAAGGAGACAGCTGAATCCCCAAGTGGCGGAGGGAACGCTCCCTCCACTGGAAATCAAAGTTAGACCGGAGCAGCTGTAGGGTAAAGTCAGGGATGTTAAGGGTAATGCCTCGGTCTTTGTGGGGTTGACTTTATAACCAGATAGATCACCATACGCCCTTAACACTTGATAGCCCTCTTTTAATGCCTTCAGTGCACACCATAAAAATGAAAAACATTTATACCTACCTGGATCCTGTTCTCCAGGCAGCAATGCAGTTTACTTGTGGTGGTAACATGGGAGCCTTCAATAGGCTCCCAGTCACCAAGACAACGTATTAGCACCTACCGATTGCATCCCAGAGGTGCAAAAAAAGGGGTTAAATGGTTTCAATCCCACGTTTTTACTGCTTGCAGCCTTCAGAGCAGGATGAGAGTCTTACAGCTTACATCTCCTAATGGCGCCACCACAACTCCAGAGCTGGCACCATCCTCATGACATACTATTAAGTCAGTTTGCAGGAACAGGCACCCATCCCTGACATAATATTAAACCATGGGGTGCAAACCTGTTGTTGTTTATTTATAGAGCACCATTAATTCCATGGTGCTGGGCATTTGAGGGTTTACATACAGTACACAAGATATACAAAACAAACACAATGCTAACCGTGACCAACTAGTGCAGCGGAATCGAAGGCCCTTCCCGCAAGGACTTAGTCTATGAGGGAAGAGTGATAGAGAGTTTGTGAGGGGAGAGGCTGTTCAGATGGTGGTGTGGTGACCGTAGTGTTATTGGAGGTTGTAGGCCTTCCTGAATAGGTGACTCTTCAAGGTCTTCTTGAAGCTTGTGATTGTGGGGGACAGTCTTATGTGTCGAGGTAGTGAGTTTCAGAGTATGGGGGATGCACGGGAGAAGTCTTGTAAACAGTTGTGTGAAGAGTGGATAAGAGCAGCACGTAGTAGGAAGATCGGAGGTTATGTGTGGGCAGGTAGCAGGAGATTAGGTCAGAGATGCATGGAGGGGACAGGTTATGGATGGCTTTGAATGTCAGCGTTAACATTTTGAACTCTATTTGCTGGGCAGTGGGTAGCCAGTGAAGGGATTGGCAGAGATGGAGCAACCGATGAAGAACGAGGGGAGAGGTGGATTAAGCAAGCCGACGTTCTCTTCTTTGGAATCGAAATCCCATGGTGTGCTGTCGGCTCTGTCCGAACCAGTGGCAGAGCTGACAGTGCATGCGCGGGATTTCGATCTCGAAGAAAACGTCAGCTGCTGATGCAGCGAAGAGGATGGCAGATAAACCAGGGGGCGTCCTTAATAGAAGAGAGAGGCGGAGTTATGGGGATGACAAGGCTGTGCTCTGAGCATCATTTGCATAAACGTGATAACAAGTGAAACATAAAAAGACCTTATCACCAGAAATCCTCTAACACGACATACGCAGCGGGTATGTATGCAAGTGCCAATACATATGATCACAAAGTAAATACCAACGACAGCAATGTGAGGCGTTTCACATTAAACCTGTAGGAAGCATCGGTTGTAAGAAAGTTCCTGGCAAACACCAAAGAGAACTACAAAACGCAAAGATAATATGAATCCTGCATCAACCTGTAACAATCTACAGTCATGGCCAAAAGTTTTGAGAATGACACAAATATTCTATTTTCACATGATCTGCTGCCCTCTGGTTTTTATGTGTGTTTGTCAGATGTTTTTATCACATACAGAAATAGAATTGCATTCATATTATGAGTAACAGAAGCTTATATTGACAGTTAGAATGAGTTAATGCAGCAAGTCAATATTTGCAGTGTTGACCCTTCTTCTTCAGGACCTCTGCAATTCTCCCTGGCATGCTCTCAATCAACTTCTGGACCAAATCCTGACTGATAGCAGTCCATTCTTGCAGAATCAATGCTTTAATTTTGTCTGAATTTGTTGGTTTTTGTTTGTCCACCCGTCTCTTGATGATTGACCACAAGTTCTCAATGGGATTAAGATCTGGGGAGTTTCCAGGCCATGGACCCAAAATCTCTATGTTTTGTTCCCTGAGCCATTTAGTTATCACCTTTGCTTTATGGCAAGGTGCTCCATCATGCTGGAAAAGGCATTGTTGAGCGCCAAACTGCTCTTGGACGGTTGGGAGAAGTTGCTCTTGGAGGACATTCTGGTACCATTCTTTATTCATGGCTGTGTTTTTAGGCAAGACTGTGAGAGAGCCGATTCCCTTGGCTGAGAAGCAACCCCACACATGAATGGTTTCAGGATGCTTTACAGTTGGCATGAGACAAGACTGGTGGTAGCGCTCACCTCTTCTTCTCCGAATAAGCTGTTTTCCAGATGTTCCAAACAATCGAAAAGGGGATTCATCAGAGAAAATGACTTTCCCCCAGTCCTCAGCAGTCCACTCCCTGTACCTTTTGCAGAATATCAGTCTGTCCCTGATGTTTTTTCTGGAGAGAAGTGGCTTCTTTGCTGCCCTCCTTGAGACCAGGCCTTTCTCCAAGAGTCTCCGCCTCACAGTGCGTGCAGATGCACTCACACCTGCCTGCTGCCATTCCTCAGCAAGCTCTGCACTGCTGGTAGCCCGATCCCGCAGCTGAAACACTTTTAAGAGACGTCCTGCTGCTTGCTGGTCTTTCTTGGGCGCCCTGGAGCCTTTTTGGCACCAATGGAACCTCTCTCCTTGAAGTTCTTGATGATGCGATAGATTGTTGACTGAGGTGCAATCTTTCTAGCTGCAATACTCTTCCCAGTTAGGCCATTTTTGTGCAGTGCAATGATGACTGCACGTGTTTCTTTAGAGATAACCATGGTTAACAGAAGAGAAACAATGATGGCAAGCACCAGCCTCCTTTTAAAGTGTCCAGTGGTGTCATTCTTACTTAATCATGACAGATTGATCTCCAGCCCTGTCCTCATCAACACCCACACCTGTGTTAAAGGAGCAATCACTGAAACGATGTTAGGTGGTCCTTTTAAGGCAGGGCTGCAATGATGTTGAAATGTGTTTTGGGGGATAAAGTTCATTTTCTAGGCAAATATTGACTTTGCAAGTAATTGCTGTTAAGCTGATCACTCTTTATAACATTCTGGAGTATATGCAAATTGCCATTAGAAAAACTGAAGCAGTAGACTTTGTAAAAATTAATATTTGTATCATTCTCAAAACTTTTGGCCATGACTGTACTATATGGTGAGCACTAGATTTATGTAATGGGCAATTCAACAACTGTTAGTGGAAAGTAAGCCAAGAAGGAGAGTTAAAAAGATGGGGGGAGGGGTAGAAAAAAAGGATGTGGCTGGGGAATAAGAGGTAACTAAAGTATAAAACATTATACACACAATTCAGTGGGGAGAGATGCATTGGATAAAGCCATCCCACCAAACCATGATCGACCTAAATTTAGGGGAACTCAGTTGGTAAGCCCTTGAGATAAATCAGGTCAAAAGTATTACTTTCAAAAGTAAGGCATTTCTCTATCCTCAATAAATGGTTCACTACCCATTTCCTGTGTGTGGTGTGTTTTTTTTTTTTTTTTTTTTTTTTGTGGTTTTTTGTCACATCCACTGTGATCCCTGGCATCCAATAGACATGGTAAACACACAGTATAGCTTGGGGTGTAACTGCAGGAAGCTTCACTATAGTACTCTGACAGCATCTAGTGGTCATCGTTGGTATCAGCACCAGCAGTTTATTGCTGGAGATTATGTTATCTTAAAGGGATTGTTCAGGCAAAATTGGACAACCTCCTTCCCCTTGATTTAAAAGGTAAAGTGAAAAAAATGCAGACTCTCCTGTCCCCGATGCTCAGGTGTCCTCCTGGCACTTTCCCGATTCTTCTGCTCCGTTCAGCTTCTCCCGGGTCTCTTCCTTAGTTCCGCAGAAGCATCTGATTGGCCTCAGCGATCACGTGACCGCTGAGGTCAATCATGGGCCTCAGCAGGCCTCAGAAAGAGACCCGTGATGTCAGAAGTAGTGACATCGCATGCCCTTCGCTGATTGGCTTCAGCGATCACTTAATGGCTGAGGCTAATCAGCGGCTTCAGCAGAAGGATCGGAACGTGACGGGAGAACACTGGAGCATCGGGGATAAGTGTGTATGCTTTTTTTTTTTTTTTTTTTTTTTTTTTCACTGCCCCAGATGATTTAAAAGGTAAAGGGGTTTTTAACAGCAGTTGTACAGGATCTTGAAAATATGGCTGCTTTCTTCCAAAAAAAATAGCGCCATACCTGTCCACAGGATGTGCGGGGTATTGCAGCTCAGTCCTACACATTACAGACATGTGAACAAGTCCTTAGTCTTAGGGTTGTCTGGCCTATAACTTAAAAAATGGGTCAGAATGGTATAAGAAAAGTGGTATCCAGCTCACAGATCCTTGGGTCCCTGCAAGCTTCTGCTTCCTCATTCCTTTGAACACTTAGGAAATGACCACTCAATAACTAGGTGAGGAAAGTCATCTTCTGTGTGTTGAAAGTGACCAGGAAGTAGAGACCAGCTGGAGCCTGGGAAGCATCAGGGAATCAGTAAGGGCTTTTTTTTTTTTTTTTTTTCTCTCCATGATCAGAGTAGCTTAGAATGTACTGGCTCAACAACCGATTTAACTTAACCTATTATAGTATATAAATATTTTTCTTTCCCATCTTGCAGTTTTGGATTATGAACATGACGTAGTCATGCATATGGTTATTCTTCTACAAGCATTTATGATCAAGATTTTGACTGAAGCTACAAGAACACCCAAGGACTGTTCAACTAAGTATTAATGTACATTCCTGTGTATAATAAATTATGTTGTGTTTCTACAATACTTGTCAGATCAATGGGTTTACTTGCCTGTCAGGACTGTGGCATTTATTTTTTACTGGCTATTTTTTAAACTTATTATATGTAAGGTTGTTTAATTCTAAAAAAAAAAAAAATTCTATACGTTTATAAAAGATTGGTGTGCAAGTCAGGACTGTCAGCAGGTGCCCACCAGAGAGTGGTCATTGTGTCCCAACAAGGTAAAACTGTCAGCTTCAACTGTTCAACACTATTCTGTCTCAGCTGACTAGCTTAGGAAGGTCCTGCAAGCGTCAGGGATTGATGGGTCGCCTTGCTCCTGGCTTTCACCCAGGCTGCAGCAATGTTTTGGTCTAGTACAAATGGACCTTTGTCATGGATGTAGGCAAGGGACGCCTTGCAATACTCCTCACTTGCAGGGAAAAGCTTCATGCATATTGATATGCATTAGACTTTTTTTTTTTTCAGGGCATAAAATTGCCTTTTCAGGTGTTGTGTTATTCTGACATCTGAGTGTCATGCTTGTAGAGCATAGATGTGATCTTTACATTTTAGTTCTGAAGAATTACAAGGAATTGATCTAATTGTACACCACTCGACTCCTTTTTCAAGCTGGTGGCATTAGAAGTGATCTTGATGTCATTGGCAGGATCTGGGTGACAGCTGAGTTAGCATTTTGTCTACATCTGAACTTTAGACCCTTTTACAGGGGCCAGTGATCAGGCCAACGATCATTCCTTATTACTGGCCTGTGTAAACAGGACACCACCATCAGACAAAAGAGTAAAAACTTGTTTGTTGGTTGAGCGGATTTAAATTGACTGTCCAAGATGATATTGATTGTCCAAGGCAGCATTTACCAAGGTCTGTGTAGTCACCTGAAAGGCAGCCTTCACCAAAGTCAATATAATGACTGTCCCAAGACAGCCTTCACAAATGTCTATGCTGTGACTGTCAAAGACAGCCTTCCCAAGTCTAAACAGTGACTGTCCAGGAGAGCCATCACAAATTGACAGTCCAAGAAAGCCTTTAAAAACTACTCTGTAGGGACTTTCCGAGACAGTGGTCACAAATGTGTATGTAGTGACTGTCCAAGACAGCCTTCCCAAGACTATGCATTATTGATTGTCCAAGACAGCCTTTACAAGTCTTTGCACTAGTAACTGTCCAGGACAGCCTTTAGATTGTCTATGTAATTACTGTCCAAGACAGCATTCATAAATGTTTATGTAGTGGCTGTCCAAGACAGTCTTTACCAAGGTAATTTTATCTAGCCAGTCTTCTCTGGCTTCTTTCTTGTGTTTGGCTGTGCCCTTCTGATGACCCTATGAACCTCTTTGTGTCCAATCCACATGATTATCTGAAAGATAAAAAAAAAAAAAAAAAAAAAAAACCCGTAAAACCTGTAATTATTAATTTATTTATTTTTTAAAGTTCATGTTGTTTTATATGTTGATGTAGTTTCCGCTGGCTTCTGTGATTTATGGAGGCAGGGGTCCCCGTTAGGATGTGGTCTGCCAACTGAATTATCCCTTCCCTTGCACTGACCTGACAGATTGGTGAGGAGCTAGGAGGCAGAGCGCTGTGCAGAAGCATGCACAGCTGTCTATAGGAAAAAGCACTATATCTGTGCTTCTCGCGCTCATAAAGCAGCTGGTCAGCAATGTCTGGCACCGCCGGACCCTGTTGACTTTGGACTATAAGATGCAGGGGCTTTTTCTCACTTATATCATTAGAGGGACATAGCACCATGGGTATAGGCCTGGGCATTAGGAGGCTGACAATAGGAATAACAAAAGGTATCAGCTCCTCCTCTGGAATATACCCTCTCCACAGAAATTGTGCTAGCCAGTTTTAGCCTAGTGTCTGTATGATGCAGCCACGACCTTTTATGTAGGTCTTCAGCTTTAAATCATTTTCATTTTTTATTTTTCTTTCCTTTTCAGGTACAGGGGGTCGTCAGCTTGTACGCCACACTAGTTATTTAGCACTTCATAAGGTTGCCCAGTCCCCAAGGCTGTATCCATGGCCTGAATGTCAGGGACCCCACTCCCATGTGCGAGGTCACTGAAAAGGGGTGACTCTGCAGCGCCTGAAGTTGGTAGATCGGGTAAGTACTTCTACAGCACCCCGCTTCTCCCTCTGCCCGATCTGTTTCTTCTGGGGATGACTCCAACTCTGAGCCTCAGCTAGGCACATCCATATCCGCTGCTACGCAGGAGCTCATTCATGCAGTCAGAGATACCTGGAACCGACAACCCAGGAGGACATCTTCCACCACAATCACCGCACTCCCCTGGTCTTCCCTCAACCGTGGGGCGATCATATGTTGAAAAAAAAAAAAAATGGCTTCACCAGGAACGTCCCCTGCCTTCCACTAAGACATGCTCTTTCCCTTTCCATACCAATGTGTCTTCAAGTGATCAGCCTCCCGTGATAGCTAGGCTACCATTCTGTCTTTGGCAGTTTCGGCCTCCCTCAGCGATACCCCAGACAAGAGGGTGGATTCCCTCTCCAAGGCCTTCGTGACAGCTTGCTCCTCTCTTTGCTGCATCTTGGGTCAGCAAGGCCTGCATTACTTAGGCCAAATAGCTTCAAAAGGACTCTCCACTGGATGCCTCAAAGTACCTGTGCAATGCCTTTCTGGAAGCAGCTCTCTGTTCTGCCAAGGCAGCAGCCAACGCGGTGGAAATCTGCCATACCATTAGGATCTGATATTGGAATGCTGAATCAAAGAAGGCAGTTGTGGCCCTTCCCTTCTCTTGGGATGAACAGGGCAGGCTTTTTGGCGAAGGTCTAGAGAAGTTCATCTCTGAAGCTACCAGGGGAAAAAGCTCTCTCCTCCTTTAGCAGAGTTCTAAGCGCAGACTTCCTCCTCCAGCCGCTCTGTGTTTTCGCTCCCTTCGTGATTCGACCTCTTACTTTGGAGGGTAGTCTTGCTGAGATTCCTGCTTCAAGAAGCCCTCCTCCGAGGGCAGATCTGCCTGGCAGTCCTGCTCCTAGTCCTCCAGGCCATCCTCTTCCAAGCCCTCTGCATGAAGGTCTTCCTGGGCGGTAGACTACCTAAGCCCGAGAATAGCTCTCCCTGGGTGAGTGGTCACTTCACAAGCAGATCTTTCTCCAGTTGTGCTCCCGGTGGGGCACGCTGGACGTTGACCTCTTTGCCTCCTCCCTTCCCCCCTTGAACCACAAGCTCCTTCACTACATGGCCAGGTCCCAGGACCCCTTGGGCCATCGCTGCCGATGTGATCGTGATCGCCTGGTTGGACATCTGCCTTCTTTACCTGTCTCCTCCTCTTCGTCTTTTCCCCCGGGTTCTCAAGAAGCTCAAGACTGAGGGATTTCTGGCTATTCTGGTGACCCGAGATTGGCCTCGCAAGGTCTAGTACGCAGATCTCATGTACCTGCTGGCAAACGATCCTTGGCCTTTTCCTCTACAAGCCGACCTCCTGTGACAAGGTCCACTGTTCCATCCCACCTTACCTCTGCTGCGTTTAACAGAGTGGCTGTTGAAGCCAAGGTCCTGAGCCATTGAGGTTTTTCAAAGTCTGTTATCCACACCATGATCAAGGCCCGAAAACCCACTCTGCTAAGATCCATCATCACAATGACTTCCATCCACTCACCTTTTCCCTTTCCAAGAATCCTGGCTTTCCTCCAGTCTGGTCTAGACTAGGGATTCTGTCTTTTCTTCTCTTAAAGTTCAGGTGTCTGCCCTTTTCATTCTTTTTCAGAAGACCCTGGCTTTCGGGCCTCAGGTGAAGACTTTTTTGCAGGAAGTGGCGCACTGTGTTACTCCCGTGGGACCTCCACCTCATCCTCCCCTTCACTGCCTGGATGTGGTCTGGGCAATCTGGGCCTATTTTTCTCTCACGGACCCCTTCCATCATCCGGACACCTTGTTTGTTCTCCCTCAGGGCCCTCACAAGGGCCTGGCTGCTTCCAAGGCATCCATGTCCAGGTGGATTTGATTTGTTATCAGGGAGTACTATAGGCTCAAGGGTATGCCACTGCCTCTTCAGGTGACAGCTCATTCAAGGAGAGATGTCAGAACCTCCTGGGCTGTTTCATCTGTCTGCCACCCCGGTCTGTAAGACCACCCCCTGAGTCTTTGTCCACAAATTTACCAAGTTCTACCCGATCGATTCTATGGCCTCTGCCAATGCCAGATTGGGTCATAAGGTCCTGCAAGCAGCGGTTCGCTTGGTTGCTCGCATAGCTGTGTAATTCCCCCACTCTGAGACTGCTTTGGCACATCCCATGGTGCTGTGACCCCCAATGATATAAGCAAGAAAAATGGATTTTTGTACTCACCGTAAAATCCTTTAATTGTTGTTTTCATTGGAGGGCACAGATTTTTTTTTAGAAAGTTTGACAAATACTGTAATTGAGGTATACACAGATACTATACTGGTTGTTTGTTTCGAACAGTATGACATCATAGATAGATGTGGTTCCAGAGTTCCATAGTTGTAATAGCAACCAGTCAGACCACTGATTTATTTAAATCCTGCCCTTTAAAAAGTAAAGCTGGATTCTGATTGGTTTCTATAAACAGGCATGTTTTCTTACACAATTTTTACACTTTGACATTCTACAGAAAATGTTTTAGGGTGGGTTCACACCTGCGTTCCAGTCTGTCCGTTGCCAATCCAGTGAAAATCTCGGCGAACGGGATTGGCATCGGATACAGACCGGTCAGCAACGCATAGGTTAAAAACCCATTCATTTGAATGGGTTTTTAAAGAAATGCGCGGGTGTCCGATTGCACCCTCTGCACCGCAAATCTTTTTTTTTCGTCGGAAACAAAGTTGGACAGGCAGGACTTCATGTCCGACGAAAAAAAAACGGCTTCGCAGCGCAGACGGTGCAATCGGACACCCGCGCATTGCTTTAAAAACCCATTTAAATGAATGGGTTTTTAACCAATGCGTCGCTGACCGGTCTGTATCCGATGCCAATCCCGTTCGCCGAGATTTTCACTGGATTGGCAACGGACAGACTGGAACGCAGGTGTGAACCGACCCTTTGTTACCAAATTGCTGGTGCTAGTAAATTGGAAGCCATAAACATGGATATACGGTTAAGCCAGTAAGACATCTCAGGGAGCCAAACTGACTGCTAGGTTCAATGGTGGAAAATTAAGAGAAATTCCTCTTCTTTTTCTGCTGCTGTATTTGGCTGCGGGATTGTCGCAATGCTATTGAAAGCAATGGGAGACAGATTTGGGACAGAACCTGCCACGGATTCAGGGGGTCAGAATCTCCTCCCAAATCCGTGGCAGATTCCTATGTGTGAACGTAGCCTTATTGGTCCTGCCATAAGAAAGATAGAGAGATATTATATAAAAAAAATAAATATAAAAATATACATATATAATCACAAAAAATGAGAAATGAGGGAATATTGGAAAAATTATTTTGCGCTCCGTGGATGTATGATTATTTGTAGTATAAATGGGTTAAACCTCAATACTTCCTCGGTGTATGAGGATTTTTAACCAGATTTGAAAGTAAAGGTAACAATAAGGTGTATCATACAACAGGATTGCACTCAACTGGGGGTATCGGCCATCTGTAATAATGGTGCCGTTGGAATAAGGTGTAAGTATTGGAGCAGATTGCTCCTGTAGAATCCCAGGAATTGCACTCCTTAGAACCAGAACACAGAATATCAAAAGGTAGGGTAATTTCAAGCTTTTATTTTGATAACGCTTTTCGGGGTTTTTTAGCGCTCAGGAGAACGCACCCCTTCGTCAGATCTCTGTAATTCCAAATGTATAATTTTTTTTTTTTTTTTTTAATATATTATATATATATTGTATAAATAATATTAGACTTCAGTAAAAAATGACCCAACCCACTGTCTGTATATCCCATGTGAATGATCAGTTTTTAGGTCTACAGAGTTCAACTGATAGTTTGAAAGAAGTGGCTTCTAAAGTTGTTTAAAATTTCATTTACCTGGACTAAAGATGAATGCAACCTCCCTAAATCAATATCTAAATATTCTGACCAAGAGATTTGCTTTTGCTCCCACCATCTATCTGGCATCTACTACTCTGGGCCAATGAACATCCTTTAACCAATTTCATATTTATTCTACTTACCTTGAGTAATCTAGGCTACCCGGTGTGTGTGTGTATGTGTATATATATTTGAGTGGCTCACAAGAGCTGCAGATGAAGGTTGTGCATCTTTGTGCCGACAGGACAAGACTGCAGGTGCACTGTGTGTGTAAGTGTAATACATGTTATGGCTTTATGACATCACATCATGAGCTCACAGTTGATCAGGGTGTGGCTTCTTCTTAGCTGAGCTCTGATTGGTCACTGTGCATCAAATGCCATTTTTTTTGCCCATGTCCAGACATGTATACCATGTATATCGTGCACTGTAGACAAATCTGAGGATAAAACTAACTTGTGATGTGAACTTTAAATTAATCTGACTGAAACCGCAACGTCGCTTCTGTTTCATAGGCCATGTGATGCCTTATTCATCCAACAGCTGATTCACGGGGGTTCTGGCTATTGGACCCCTGCTGATCTTCACTTAACTTCACATCACAGTTTACCAAGAGTATGAGACGTTTAAGCGACTGCTACTTTTGCAGCTTAAGTAAACGACTCTAACTTCAGAGCCGCAGGGGTTAGAGTCGCGATCTTGGCATTTAACATACAGGTGCATGGCTCATAATCACAGCACAGTAATCCGACATCTGCCTGGTAATGAGCCGTGCACGTGTGTCTATCACATGACCATGGACTGATTTTTATCCACTAGAGGTAAGCAGAATGAATGACCGCAAGCAGAGATCTAAGAAATCATCAGTAATTGATACTGAAAGTATATTGGAAAACTCTACAACTTACTTCATTGGACAACCAATAACATTTCTGTCTCAATATTTATTTGAAACTGGACAACTGTTAAGGAAACCCTTCATACGGAGGTATTATATAGCTTTACTATACAGCATACTTAAATATCTCTATCTAACCAACTTCCAGGGCAAGCCAGTGGATGTGACATAACTTTGAACAGTCTGGCACCACCCATGAACTTTGTGGGGTCACATACTTTGGGTGAGTTTTGTAAGCCATGTTTCTGTTGAAACCTGCCTGAGGCCAGGGCCCCACGTAGGGTAAATGCAGAGATTTTGCCGCATTGGCAATGTCACGGCAAAAACCGCAGCGTTTTACAGTACCTGCATAGTGCTTGAGATTTTGGCTAATCCCATTCATACATTGAAGAAAAATATCTGCAGCGGACATGCTGCAATTTCAAAAAATGTTGCATTTTTGTAAATCACAGCATGTCAATAATACCTACGGAAATACTGGCTGTTTCCTTATAGGTATAATTGAAGCAGAAAATCCACAGAGGAAAACTCTGCGTACTTTCTGTGAAAAGCGCTGTGGGAAAAACAGTAATGTGTTTCCATCTCAGTTTTTCCCGCAGCGCTTTTTGGCTGTGGCTCGCTACGTGTGGCGTTAGCCTGAATTTGCAATGACTGTTTGTGAAAATTAGAGACTGTCCCTGCAAAATTGTGACAGCTGGCAACATGCTTATAGTTGTGGTACCGCACTATTTCCCTACTGTATTGCTGTCATATCCCAATGTCCATAAACACTGAGGTTGCCCAATTGTCTGTCAGCCTATGTTAATATTTTGCTTGAACATGCCATTGGATCTAGTCACTCAGGACATATACGTCTGATGGAGCCATAGTATACTTTTTTTTTTTTTTTTTGGCCTTTTGTATAGGAAAATGCAGTGTGCTGCTCTTGCCTATACAGTTGAAAAACAGTATAGTTTGGCCTCTGTTTGGAGTATGGGGTCTATAGAAACATTAAAGGTATACTGGAAGTTTTTCCGTGTTTTTGTAAGGGTAAGTGCACACTGCGTCTGTTTGTTTCTCCTTAAAGGGATTGTCCAGGCTAAACTAGACATTAAATTTATTCTTTAAATAGACTGGGAGCAGTAAAAAAAAAAAAAAAAAAAATCATACTCTGCTTCCCCTGATGCTCTGGTGCCTCCCAGCCGGTCTGTTTTTCTTGGTCCAGTGTTGACGTGTGGCGGAAGTTCCCCCCGTTCGTGACCACTGAGGCCAATCATCAGCTTCAGCGGAAGGGATCCAGGACATCACAGATGGCAAGCAGTTTCACTTTGAGAAGACACTGGAGCAGCAGGACCAGACTGTGCTGGGAGGATACAGGAGCACCAGAGACAGGTTCTTGTCTGAGAGCCAAGCTAACTCCGTCCCTTTAACTTGATGGTATTTTGTAATTTGACTGTTTGTTGAATACGGAAATTCCTATCATAATACTAATGAAGTATCTCTGAAAACTACAGAAAGGTCCTGTCAGGTTGTAGTGCTGAAGAACACTCTGATAAAGGATGATCTTATGGATGTTGCAGGTGCATAACTAGCAAAGACTGGGCACCATAGCAAACTTTTGACTTGGGGCACTCCCTTTCCTAGCCCCCGCACGGTCTAACGCCCTATTTACACACACCATAATGTGGCCTCCACATACTATAGTATCATATAGTGGCCCCTTCAGACAGTGTCATGTCCCATGGCAGCCTCTCCACATAGTATTATGTAATGTCCCTAAGTGGCATAATATTGCAAAAATTTGGGTACACTTCCCATGAACTATTATTATACTCTAGGGTCTTTTCAAACCCCAGAGTATAATGATCAGAGGAACAGGGGAGGTGAGAAACAAAAAAAGCCAGTGTTACTCACCTCTCCTGGACTCTGCACAACTCCCTGCAGTTTTTGGCCCTCTTCAATGATGTGACAGATGTGGGTTACGCTGGCTTGACCCACTTCACATTGTGATGTCACTAAAGAGGACTGAAGACAGCAGGCATTCGCAATAGAGCCGAGGAGAGGTGAGTAACACTGTTTTTTATGTTTGTCACCTCCAATCCTTATACTCCAGGGTCTGAGCCTAGAGTATAATAATAGCAGTTTAAGTTTGGATGTATTTGGTCCGAACTTTATGCCAGGTGACCCCAACAAATGCTCTTGTCATGGACCCACAGCCTCTTACTGATCACCATTCCTGCTCATGTGATGTGGAACACATGGGGCCCCCTGGATGGCAGAAGGCAAAGCGCACACAGCCGTGAGCAGCAACGGGGATCGGTAAATAAATAGGGCCTACTGGGGTTACTCCAGAAAGTAATGGCCTATTTAATATAAAAAAAAAAAAAAAAGCGAACACAAACAAAGTCACAGGCCTCCTGTTATGGCTGCTGCAGCGGTAGTTATGCCACTGGCCTGTTGTGTGGGGCAGGGAACTATAGGCAGTGAGCACAGGTTAGGGTCACCTCAAAGTGTCTTCTCCTTGTAAATTGGTGCCTCTGTTGCTGAGACATTGCCATTTTTTTCTATATGCAAATTACCTTTTTGGAGCAACAGCAACACCTTTTGGGTTTTGGTGACAGGCTTCCTTTAAGGAGCGATATGCTAATATAACCAATAAAGGCCATGGTTATTTGAGAAAACTGACCTAGCAGATGTCTACATTGGTAAGGTCTAGGTGCTAAGGCTGCACCCATTGTTAGGACAAAGGCATACAAGCTCTATACCAAACTAATAGACTGTTGTACAGCTGTCTACAAGTACCATTGTATGCCTCTTCTCTGAGAGCAATCTATCGTCTCCTACAGCCACTTTAACATCACTTACCAAATATGGCCATGGGAGTTCTCCGACTCCTCTCCTTCTCTTCAGGGGGATACGGCTGAATCTAGGTGGCTTATGGAGCAATATACATGGGCATATTTGGGACTACACAGGCATACATGTGACTTCACAGTGCCTTTCCATGATGTTAGAGTAATGGGAAGACCTACTTTCACTGCCCAGAAGAACATACTACATCCAGGATGGGTTTACCAATATTGCTGTAGTGCTCAGCAATTGAAGAAAATCCACCCTGTGTTCCAAGGTTGTCATTTGCATAAAAAAAGTGCTTTTTGTACACTCTACAACACTACAATCTATGGTATGATCTTAATCGTGATCACAGCCTTACGTCAGTGGGAGGTGACAGACTCCCTTTTAAGAGAGGCCAGGGAGCAGACACCCAGAAATGCTACTGATAAGATTCGAACATGTCTATGACCTATCAGAATTTTATTTGTGTAGGTTTGTGATTTGTTACATTAATGATAAAGCCCCATTAGTTTCTTGAAGTATGACGGTTGGGCTGAAGGTGCTATCAAACTGATCACATCCTAGAGTGGGCACTCACCAAGGGTGTCTATTCTCACCACTATTATTCACCTTTTCAGCACAGTTTAGAGCCACTGATGAGGTTTCTGGCTTTAGCTATGGTAGAAGAGGGCAAGAGCATAGGGTACTGTTATTTGGAGATGGAGACAAATCCCTGATGAATACTAAGTCTATTGTATATCTGCTTGGGTTGTTCTCAGGGCTCTCCAGTAACTGGATGAAGTCCACTTATGCTCTCTCATACACTAAGCCAGATGCTTCCTCACTGAGAGGACAGTGCATCATATCCCAGTATTGAGAAACTGTAATACCTAGGCCTCTGGATTACCAGAACACTGAGATGATGGAGGATAACAACCTATAGCTACTACTGGTCACCATTGATTGGTTCAGGTCCTGCTCATGTGATCTGTTATCATGGCCAGTTCAGAGAAAGTCTGTTGTGGCAAGAAACTTTCCCAGGGTTTTTCTTGTATATGTAACACGGTCTCTCTACTAATCCTATGTCAGAGAATGATTGGAGAAACAGTGTGATACTGTGCTACTGTTACATACTGGGTTGCATCACTACATATAAAATTTGCCTCTGCTTAGGTAGGATTTTGGGCTAGGTGAATATTATGGTAGAGGTGAAAGAAATACGTATATAGTGCTGTATAAACTTAGGGTTAGTGTAAATGTGTAATAATTTCATTTTAATTTATATGTCATTGATTCAATTTTTTTTTTTTTTTTTTTTTAAATTCAGGAGTTGATGTTTTTGCCAGTTGTGTCCTACCTGTTTCATTTTCACAAGGGGTTAAACAATTTTTTTTTTTTGGGGGGGGGGGGGGAGAAAGTAATTTTTAATTTATGTCCCAATATAAAATCTGAACTGTAAGGTTGAAATACCTTGATAAATTACTTGTGTAGTTTCTAAAATTGGATCACTTTTGGGAGGTTTTCATTGTACTGGTACTTTAGGGCCTCTGTAAACGAGACTTCGAGCAAATGTCCAAAGGCCAGTGGCGTTTCGACGCACTGCTGTGTTCCCATACATCAGCTGACAGCGACGTGTGGCATCTTTCCATGCTCTGGTTAAAGCACAAATTGTGAGATGCATTTTCTCTTTGACCGTTTGTGAGTAAACTCTAGAGTTAAATAAATGCATTATTTATTTATTATGCTTACTTATATAGCACCATCATATTCTGCAGCGCTTTACAGACAGTGTCAGTCACTGTCCCATATAGGGCTCACAATCTACATTCCCTATCAGTATGTCTTTGGAATGTGGGAGGAAACCGGAGTACCAGGAGGAAACCCACGCAACCACGGGAAGAACATACAAACTCCTTGCAGATGTTGTCCTCGGCAGGATTCAAACCCAGGACTCCAGCGCTGCAAGACTGCAGTGCTAACCACTGAGCTGCCTTAGTAAAAGAAACAGATGTCTAAATTTCACCTGCATTTTCTTTTAATTCCTGTGAAATGGAATTAAAGTGTTAACTTCCTAAAGGTTGTTTTGAGACTTAAGGTGTGTAATTTTGAAAATGGGGTGATTTATGGGGGTTTCTAATAGAGAGGTCTTACAAAGGGCCTTCAAGAACTGAATTACTTCCTTGAAAAATGGGTTTTGGAAATTTTCTTGACATGTAATTAGGTTTTAATGTTAACATAAAGCTGAGAAATTATAAATTTAGTAAGTTATATTTATGAAATAATTTGGATGTGATTTTCACCAAATTTATCTCTTCATAATTAAACACAACATATCAACCAAAATTTAGCGCTAACCTGTACAATGTATCACAAAAAAACAAAACAAAAAAAAACAAACACCCACCCACCTCACTTTGGGCCAGTTAAAATGTTCCAAAGTTATTACCACATAAAGGAACACATCAGATTTGAAAAATGGGGCTCAGTCATTAATGGGAGTCTGCCACCTTCCCCAAGCATATTCAACTTTTACCACTGCAATACAGAGCACATCGCACTGATAAACACCATACCTGTATTATGTATGTCAAGTTTATAGATTTGGCAAAAAAAACTTAAGTCTTATGTAAATGAGGCAGTTGGTGCACTGGGGGCGGGCCTTCAGCTTCAGTCTCATTTGCATAATATTTAAAAGTTCTTTTTCTTTAAATCTACAAAACTTACATACATAAGAAAGGTATATATCGTATCACTGTAATGTGCTCTGTAACCTGGTGGTGGCAGTGGAATATGCTTTAAGGTGTTTTTAGACTGTTTCTTCAAGGGGCTATTTGGGATTCTACAGGGACTGTGGTAAATTATAAAATTGCATCCATTTACCTAAGTGTACTCCAATGGTCTGATCCTAATATAAACACATTTAGGACATTTTTGGTGCTTCCCATTCCCCCGCCCTCACAGCTACTGAACTTCCTAATGTGAAGGGACATCCTCCTGTTATACACCACCCCACTGCTCCAGTCATGTGATGCAGCGGTCATGTTGTCATCAATGCAAAAAGAGGCACAACGTCCTGAATCAAGTGATAAAGAGCAGAATTAACAGAAAACGAACAGTTAAAAAAAATAAAACTTTGGGTCCAGAAATCACCTCTATAACATTAAGTGCATGAGATTTGGGCTCCCACAATATAGTCAAAACAAATCAGTAAGACTTATATGCTTTAAGTAACAGCTAGTAGGCATGGCCCAAAAGGAGCAGAGGGAGGTGGAGGTGGGTGTGGGCTCATTGACCACTGAGACATGGATAACATCTTTGAGATGGTACCCAAAGTGTCTGAGTGCCCACCAAAGGTCTCAATTATATCTAATTCAGAGTCTATAGAATGCCTCCACTATTCTTTAAGGTAGGTGTGCGTTTGGATGTTGGTGCCCCAAATACCCAGAATCTTTGGCAACACATGACTTTGTCATGCCCAATTCTGTCAGATTATTGCTAGGATGTAATATTTAATTTGATTCACACGGTATGAGATTACCTTACCAAAACTTCAATTATTGAGCTGTTTGGGTATGTGAGAGAGAACTGAAATAGCTGTATGTCCAGTTTTCTGCCACATAGAAAAGTGCTTCATGTGTCTATGGAGAGGGAAGTGGGAGGAGAAGGCTGCTGCATAGAAAAAAATCACATTCCCGACTGTTTTTAACTAGAGATTTTTCTGTTTCAGTTAGTCTATAGAGGAGGCGGCTGCTGGAATTCTAGCTCTAATATATAAAAAAGTAACTCAGCTCGATAAATGGAAAAACAGAATTCTTAAATAAGATATATTATATATTCACCCGTACTATTCATTTCAGATTAGTTTCTTTTGTAATTGAAGGTACACTTTAAACTTGAATGGGAGTCGTAGCTCAATTCTCCAGCCCTAGCTTCAACGGCATTGGTGAAATTGCAGATATTCCCACTGGCAGTATAAAGCACAGGAGATACACAGCATTGTTATCTCATATATATATATATATCTCTTATATATATATATATATATAAAAATGAGTTCCTGTCTGTCTGTTCTTTATGCGCGACCAAACGACTGGACTGATCCTCACCAAATTTGGCACACATGTACATCAGGTGTCCGGGAATATTATAGACTGGGTCTCAGCTCTCTTGGACGTACCGTTCCTGAGATACAGTATTCCCAAAAAATGACCAGCATTAGTCTATACAAGCCTGCAAGTCTTTCACTCATATTCCAACTGCCATACACACGGTCACATGTCCCTTATCAGCCAATAAGAGCTTGCAGGTGCTTACTCTCCTCAGGCACACAGGTTTCCATAGCAACCAAGCTATGTATGACCTGTATTAGTCAATAGCAGTTCACAGGACCTTAAATATTCAGTCATATCACGTGTATCAGCCAATATAAGTTCACATTTAATTTACCAGGTTTCCATAACAACACAGCCATAAATAGACTGTACCTATACTGGACTCAGTGGTGTAACTAGCAATGGCAGGGCCCCAAGGCGAACATTTGACATGGGACCCCCCCCCGCACAAACTGCATTCCTGCACACACTATTATGCCCCATAGTGGCCCCTGCATACACTATTAGGCCCCATAGTGACCCTTGCAAACAGTATTCTGCCCCATAGTGGCCCCTGCACACAGTATCATAGTGGCTACTTCATATAGTATTATGCGCACTTCCCGCTACTTCTTCAATGTTGGACCAGATGTCACGTGAGCCAGGCATGTATCGCAACGCATAATGACGTCGGACTGGCCCACCGACATCTGGGACGCCACCAAGGAGGTCCCCTAATGTCCCGGGCCCTGTGGCAGCTGCTACCACTGCTAAACCGGTATTTACGCCACTGACTGCACTGCCATACTGGATTTCAGCATTCTTATAAATTGAAACGTTTTTTAAACTACTCATGTCCCCTGCAGCAAAACGCATGGCTGCTGCTCGAGCTAATGAAAACTCTCAGCAGACCCAAGCCTGTCTCCAATCTGATAAGGTATGTTACAGACAACAGCGAGCTGCTGAAACTCCCCAGCAGACCCAAGCCCGTCTCCAATCTGACAAAGCATTGTCAGCCACATGCACACAGCTGCACTCCAGGTTTCAATAACAACCCAGCCATTTTTCTTCACTGCTGTAGGTCAGCTTTAAAGGGGCAGGGCACTGTGGATGACACTGTTACACAAGGTCACATACACACAGCTTTACTCCAGGTTTTCCATAACAACCGATCGCAGGTTCTTCACTGATATCCAAACTGAGATGCACATGATCACATGACACTTATGGACCAATGGAAAATCGCAGGTTCAGTCTTGACATACACACAGCTTTACACCAGGTTTCCATAGCAACCAAGCTATTTATGTCCTGCATGAGTCAATAGCAGTTCGCAGGTCCTTAAATATTCATTCATATGACGTGCATCAGCCAATATAAGTTCACATTTCATTTACCAGGTTTCCATAGCAACACAGCCATAAATAGACTATACCTATACTGGACTGCCATACTGGATGTCAAGTGCAAAACTGGCCAATTCTTATGGGGTCACTACACAAACAAAAAATAAAATATACCAGTGCAAAGCCGGGTCCTTTTGCTAGTAGCTTATAATTTTACTAGTCTGTAAACCTTGGTGACATCTGAATGCTCATGCTAGTGATTCAAGAGGATCTACACCTACTGAAAGTGAAGAATGTCCCAGGTACAAGTATAGGACTTCTATTCTTCATATGGTTGCAGAGATGGAAAGGTGGTGGGGTTTGTGGGGGACAGTCTTGTAATGTATGGCTTTGTATGCACCTTGATCACATCCTTTAAGTAGCCATGAATTCAGCACATGACCTGTCTCCTGTCCTACCCTCCATTAACCTCCCTCTTTTTATCACTTAAGAACTCTGACTATATATATTTGTAAACAGGGATTTAATAGGTTTCATCTTTATCATTTAAATATACAGTACATAAATTCAACATGAAGAACATGTTTAAAACAAGTAAATTTGACATTTATTTTTTTTATCATAAAAGTCCAGCAGTTAAAACTATGTACAAGTAAACACATGCAAACAATGGGAAACCACACAAACATTTAAAACTATCTAAAACACAGTATGCACAATGCAAGGAGCAGCAAAAAAAGAAGTTGATAAAAAGGGGCAGTGGGAGCAGTGTGGTCTTCTTAACTCGTAACATAGTCATGTTTGTATTTCGGGTGGTTATTGTAACCAACTTTCTCCCCGTGGATGAGACTCTGAATGATCCATTCAGCAGAAACCACCGGAAGGTCCAGGGCCTGGGCACACTTTAAGATGGATTCTGGACACGATCGATCTGTGACCACGACATCATAAACACCCAAAGCAACATCTAGAAGAGATAAACAGAGTGGATACACTTATTAAAATGTACTTATTTACTGAATCACAATGGTATTATATTGGCTCTGTCGCATAACCCTTTAATTGCCAGAGGTTTATGGAGGTTTGTAACACTGGTTGCCACAACAATTTTCACACTTTTGAGATATACAAATAGAACCTAAATTACAACATTAAAAAAAATAAAAATCGTACAAACTGATGGGAATGTGGAGGTTAGCATTGTGGATGTCGATGGACGACAGAAATTCGCCGGTCTCCAAGGATGGCACCACTAACTGCAGGGACTTCATGCGCAACCTGCGGACACAGACGAACCCGTTAAGCCCCTTCAGGTCCAGGATGGGGCGACAAGAGCCATCCTTCTTGGGAGTGATGAACAGGTTGGAATAAAAACCCCGGAAACGCTCTGAAGCAGGGATGAGGTCAATGACACCCTGCTACTAAAAATTGGAGACAGCCTGAAGAAAGGCAGCACTCAAGCGGGAGAAGAAGGCAAAGTGGACAGAAAAAAAAAAATAAATCTTCTGTTTGGAAGGGAGGAGAACTTTATGGAGTAGCCAGTCAACATCACCTCTTGGACCCAGGTGTCATCGATACTGGCAAGCCAGATCTTCTGGAAGAGAGAGGAAGAGTCCCCCCCACCCGAGCAGCCCCAAGTGGAGGGAAGACCTTAATACAGAGGAGGCCTGGAGGACTTGGTGCAGGACTGGGCTTCTTGGAGCGATAGTCCCAAGAAGACCGGCTGGAGTAGGGTGTCTGGTGCTTAGGATGCCTCTGGGGGAGGAGAGAACTTTATTCTCCTTGTAGCTTCAGAGAGGAGCTTTTCTAGACCCTTGCCAAAAAGCCATCCCCGTTTGTCCCAAGAGAAGGGAAGGGCCAAGACCGCTTTCTTAGAGGCGAATTCAGCATTCCAGGAACGGATCCAAAACAGTACAGCGAATTGCCGCTGTGTTGGCAGTCACCTTGGCAGAACAGCAAGCTGCTTCCAGGGAAGTATCATACAGGTACTTTGAAGCGTTCAGGATTTGAGACACGAGCAACTGGTTGTCCTGGAAGGGAGGCTTCATTGGCGAGACCCTTCTGGAGTTGTTTAGCCCAGGAAATGCAGGTCTTGCTGAGCCAAGAAGCAGCAAAGGAAGGCCGCAGGGAGGAGACAGCAACTACGAAGGCTACCTAGGCGAGAGAGTCAGAATCTGCTAAAGACAGATTGTAGCCTGGAAGAGCCTAGCTATAGCTGCTACACCACTTGGAGACACACTGGTCTGGAAAGGGAAAATGATAAATTACTTACACACATCAGCACCCAGAAAGAGGAAAGCCTACGGTACAAAAAGGTGGAGCCTCTCCTACCCCTCAGTTGTTTTATGGAATCGAGAGAGACTCCAGTTAACTTGTAACACATGACCTTAAGGTCAAAAAAAATTTTTTTTTTTTTTTTATATATTTATTTGCTTGCTACTCCTGGTGCCAAACAAAAGACCATCACCAAGAAAAAAAAAAAAAGGAGGGATTAAGAACGGTATTGTTGTGGATTCTGGAAAGTCCAATTACCAGAAAGTAATTTTTCCCCATCACCCACGACAGCAGGCAGAGAGAGTAAAATAGGAAAATTAGGGAGGGACCACCGCTTGTAAAACTTTCCTACCAAAAGAAAGACCAGCAGAAGCCCCAATGTCCAGCCTATAAAGTTGAAAAAAGGTAGAAGGTGAAGACCAGGTTGCCGCTTTGCAGATAGATTCTATGGAAGCATCAGCTCTCTTGGCCCAAGAGGTGGCAACACTCTAGTTGAATGTGCTATGAGCCCTACTGGGAGGGGGTGGTGGGGAGGCCCGAAGAACTGTAAGCCAAGGAGATTTCTGATCTCAAATAATAGGGATAAAATCCAATGGTTCAAAGAAAGGTTTAGTTCAGGCAGACAGAACTAGGTTCAAGTCCCAAGGAGGAATTCTGGGCACCATAAAAATGTCTAGTGCCCTGGGAGGACAGTGACCTGTAGGATGTTTTCCGAGGGACAGCTCCTGGAGCTGGAACAGGAGTGAAGAGGGCACCCAGGGAGGGGCGTAGAAATCACAAACTGAGCAGCGATCTGGGAAGGTAGCAGTTTCAAAGTTTCCACCACAGACTGGTTAAGTCTGGAAAAATAGGGAGGGGGGGAGGACCTGGGTAAGGGAGGCTGCCCAGTCCGGGAGGGGGGGAATCCGACGGAGAGGTGCTGGAAGGGTTCTGAACTGGCTTAAGCGGAAGGCAGAGAGAGCAGATGGGCTCAGGCTGACCACACGTATAAAATGTGGCGGCTTGGCTCTTCATGGGAGGACATGGCGGAGGGGGCCCAAGGATAATAGGGGTAAATCTGGGAGGGGGGTGGTGGGTGCAGTTAGCATACCAGACCTGGTCAGGTCAGACTGAGGTCATGTCTGCCTCCTATGGACACTATGCTAAAACTGATTAGCATAATGTCTGTGGAGAGGGTATAGCTCAGAGGTAGAGCCGACTTCTTTTGCTATTCCTAGTGTCAGACTCATAGTGGCCAGGTCTATAGCCATGGTGCTGAGTCCTCCAATGAAATAAGCAAGAAAGATGGATTTTCCTTAATACCACTCATTTAGAGCATTGCTAAGGAAATGCTTCAGAGCCTATTTTTTTTATTTATTTTTTTTAATAA